>QLOH01000124.1:0-1200000 GCA_026901365.1 Sesbania bispinosa
GTGGCATAAGCCCCTCAACTCTCAAGTGTGTCATATGTATTTGTAGTAAGTTCCAAGAAAAGTGAGATAATGCTTTTCTTGTTTGTTGTAGGGAATCATCTCGTCTTTCTTTTTTCCTCCGTAAAATTAATACTCCCAGTTAACCGAATTACAAATGCCAATGAAAGTAGTTAAAGTTGGTTAATTTTATTGGAGTTTTGAAAAATATTTTGACTTTCTAGTTTTACCCTTATTTAATATCATTAACTAACTCCATTACTATTTGATAGTTGCAAAGACATTAAAGTTATTAAGGGCAAATAAGGAAAATGATATAAATGCTTTCTTGAAATTGTAAAGTGCCTTATAAAAAGGACCACAAAAACTTGTAAGAAGTGTCTTATAAAAATTACCTATTTGCACATTATTTTATGGCTTTTTTTATTTATTTATTTCTCTTTTAGCAAGGATTTATACATTTCTTAATCAATGCAATTGAAATACTCGTTATCAAGTTTTTTTTGTTATTTGAATAAAATAATATTAATTATTTTTTTGTCCAGACCTCTTGGGCATGACGGAAACAACTTTTTCTATTCATTCTTTTTTTCTTTGTAAAATTAACTAATAAGATAGTTAGAAAATCGAAACACTACTTGAAAGCTGAAATCTAAAAACTAAAAAAAATACTAACTGATTGAATAAAAAATGTTTAGTAAAATTAGCTCATAAGTGTAAAATGATAGATAAAATCTCATTCATTAGTGAACCATTATTTTAAATTTAGTAATTGTACAAAAAATTAAGAATAAAATTAAAAAAAAACCTAGCTAATAGTTACTAAAAATGCTACTTTGTCAAGCATGATTGAAATGATTTAATAAGATTTTAAGCTATAAATTTCAACTTTTAGCTAGTTAAAATGACATGTTAAACACACTTTTACATTACTTAATTAGAATATAAAATCTTGGTCAATGTGAATTAAACTCCTTTTCACTTGAATGAAGTAATATTATTGTTGATTTTAAAAGATGAGTCAATGAGAAACTTCTTACCCAGTGTCTTAATAATAATCATCTAAATATTACAATTACTTAAAATATTAATTACTAAATAATTTTTGATGTTTTGAATATAATAAATACTTTTTATTTGCTGCCCCTTAATAACAGTTATCGGCATTTTCTTGAAAACAACTTTCAATCTCTCCCAGGAGCAGTATGTATTTTTTTTATTGAAATCATGACAATATTATTTATCTACTTGTTTGTTTTGAGAAAGAAATAAAAAGATTCTTAAATTAAAAAAATCATTTTATAAGAGAATATACGGAAAGAATACTGAAATTTTTCTTGCATTTCTTTTTTTTTTGGTCGAAGATTTTCTTGCATTTCTGCTTTATACAAATGGGAGTCGAATTAAAGGTATATGTTTTTGGTCCACAGATCCGTAGTTCAAACACAAAAGGCCCAACATAGGTGTTGAGTTTGGAGTGGGTAGCTATGATGTGGGCCGGGAAGGGATCCACGAGAGACGGGTTCGGGTAGGAACGTAGTATAGTGGACTGGACTACATTTCATTGCATTTGCATTAGCAAGTACTGGTAAGTAGCAGTGGCAGAGTTCAACAATCAACGAACAACCTGGGAGAGGCTCCGTGTCCTAACTGAAATTCACTCAACTCAATACCAATACCAATACCTTGTTTGTGTCGCCTTTAACAACGTTGGATTCATTAATTAGCACGCACAGACACACTTAGTTCAACTCCACTCAACAACAGCAATGGCAGCCTCTGCTTTCTCCAACACATTACTTTCTCCCATTTGTCCTCCCTCCAACAAACCCATTTCCCATCAGCACAAATTCCCCAACTCCAGATCCCATCCCATTCCTATCCAATTGAGGAAAACCACACCACTCACCACCTTTTGTTCCTCAGATTCTGCTGCTAATGCTCCTCAACAACAAGATACCCCCATTGAATTAAGTACGCTCTTTATTTATTTATTTATTTATTATTTCGGGTGCTGCTTCACCTTCCAATTTCTTTTCTTTTTGACAATCATTCCATGCGTGTTTTCTGGGTGGTTGCAGGGTATCCCGCATTCCCAACTGTCATGGACATCAATCAGATTCGTGAGATTTTGCCCCACAGGTAACGCAACATTTGTGCAAGCTGAATCATATATTTATTCCTTCTTTTACCGTTATTTTTATTTTTTCTTCAGGTTTCCTTTTCTTCTGGTAGATAGAGTGATTGAATACAATCCCGGAGTTTCTGCAGTTGCCATAAAGAATGTCACAATAAACGACAACTTCTTTCCTGGACATTTTCCAGAGAGGCCAATCATGCCTGGTGTTCTCATGATTGAGGTATAAACTATGCTCTCAGATATTCCATATTATATGGCTTGTCTTGACCTATCAGCGACCGTTTCATATATGTTCTTATTTTCTCTATAAAGCAGTGAATTTGACTGTTTCCTTCAACAAAATGAATCCATCTGATTATTATAATTTTACTCTCATTCATATATATTTCCTTGCTAGTGTACTCATTCATATAGTTCTGCATATGGCAAATTTAGAACTTCACTTATATTTATTTAGTCCTTTTATTACATTAATTCGACATAAATTGAAAATGCACTAAAAGAATGAACCGGCTTTTGTGTATGTGTGGCATCATAGGATATAATAAGGCTTCAATTAGAGGAAACATCTTTTTAGTCACATGGGATAGGAATTTTTTAAAGATCTTGGAATTCTAGTTTGAGCTTCTCCCTCTTGTAGTAGCTCTTTGAATTACCCCACCGTGTCTATCAAAACATCAATTAAGTTAGTCATTTCATATGAACCAACTGTCCTGATTGGGTTTTGTATTTGAAATAAGTCCTGACTGTAGCCAGGGCTGGCAAGTACATAGTATGATTGAACCTTTTAAATGTTCCTGGCCTGGTTTTGTAGCTTTTAAATGTATAATTGAACTTTTTTTTAAAGAAATTGTGTTTGGTAGCACTGCTAGGATAGTAGGCTTGTAGCATTTTATAGTCCTTCTTGTCAAGAAGCAGGGTCCTCAGTGCTAGATCATGGAACTTATCAAAAGCTCATATCTAACTGAGTAAGTTATGCAGCTTAGACATGTATCTTTGCATCCACTTGGCATGTTAAACACAACACTCTTCTTATATGGCTTTTCTTATGTAAGACAGTGACACATGTATCACATTCACATTTTCATGACTTGTCTTGGACACTCATCTTTAGTAGTCAAATTTGACATTCTCACTAAGAGAGAGGGATTTTCAAGATTCACTCCAATTAGAAGGGATCAAGTTACACCAATATAACACTTTAGCACCGTATCATTCAATAACTTCTTACCTAATAATTATATTCCAAAATCCACTAATGGACTGAAACTTGCTATTATATAAGATTATATCTATAAAATTTGACATCGATCCAAAATTTTCTAATACATCATTGATATATGTTACAATTAATGTCATATACCCTTTTGCAATATGTGAAAATAAGAACCATTTGAATATAAACTTATTTTTGTCTAAATTTTTCAACATTTGACACAAATAATCAAGGTAATACATAGTTATAAGTTCAACGGTTTGATTTTACAAAAATCACATTCCATCAAAGACTGTTAATGGTGTAACGGTGCTAAAGAGTTACAGCGGTATAACTAGATCCCCCCTGTGTCTATTATATTATATACATATACATTCATACATGTATGTATGTATAGGTGTCTTGAACCTAGCCCCTCGAATGTAGAATTTGGATATGGAGATTGATAAGTAATTGTGACTAGCTTCATGTTCACACGTTCTCATTTGACTGTGAATATATATGTAGGTGAAATTCTCTTTGTGTCAAGTTTCCTCTGAGCCTCATTTATGGCATCTATGTTTCATAGGCTTGAAATAGCTCTAGTAAGCGCGCATTTTGCTGGGTTGAGTGCATTATACTCAAATGACAGATTATCCCTTGGTGTCTAGGTTAGATTTTGTTTAGCTTTTAGCCTTTTACCATTTTAAAGGTGATCAGACCATCAGCTAGAGCCCAATATCTGGTCTCTGGAACTAATATTGTACCTTCATCTTGATTGGCCCTGCATACAATAACCTTTGATTCCTTGTTAGATGGTGAAGCGCATTTTCTGTACTGCTTAGATTCCAACTTTTGAAAGACCTTTTGAGTTGAGATAAACAACTGGTGTTTATAACCTTCTAAATTAGCTGATAAGTTTGAGAACTGCTTTTCATGCAAAAAACTTTTCTAAAAGATCCAATTTATTAAGAACCATCTCATACCTCACCAATAAAGAGGTAAAGAAAAGGAAAAAAGAAATATGATTTCTGTTATAATCTGATTTAAAAGAGGACATGAATATGAGGTCTTTTGCTGCAGGCAATGGCACAAGTTGGTGGTTTAGTCATGCTGCAACCTGAAGTGGGAGGTTCTCGTGAAAACTTCTTCTTTGCTGGAATAGATAAAGTGCGATTTCGTAAGCCTGTGATTGCAGGAGACACCTTAGTTATGAGAATGACTCTTATTAAGCTGCAAAAGCGATTTGGAATAGCAAAGATGGAAGGTAAGGCATATGTTGGAGGTGATGTTGTATGTGAGGGTGAGTTTTTGATGGCTACAGGGAGCGAATAATTAGAGCATACTCCTTCCAACTAGAATTCAGTTGATTTTTCTGCATCTTTTAATTAAATGCTTTCTGCTTTTGAATGCAGAACTTTGTGAACGTTTAACGTATGCATTTTGAATGAAATCTATCTGAATATGTTGTTCTTTATAGCCTTTCTTTGGTTGTTCGGTGCAATTATCTTTGATGGGTTTACAAATCGGCATTTGACTTTATGTTCTCTCATTCAGTTTTATTCTCACTTCTCAGAGTACTTATTTATAGCAATTCAAGCAATCTTTAAATTTTGTTAACCATATTGCGTATGGGAAAGGTAAAACTTTGTATGCAAATTGGCTACACAGACATGGTCAAGCGTATATTTTTGTAAGTGTCCCATATCTTTCACTGCAACAGGTTTGGGAAAGAAAGGTTAAATGCGAGTATTTATAGATGACTACATTAAAGTACACAGACACAAGGTGAATGCATCCAATATTAAGAGAGCATAGAATTTGAATTTGTCATGGGGTAACACATACAGGACAAAGGTTCATTTGCAACTGTCTAGCCTCTCAATTCAATTATCTACATAAATTGTTTTTGTTTACAAGCCAAGAGCGCCAAGGGGTGTCTTCCCTTGTCCAGCCTCAAAGTAGAAAGTCAGCATAGCCAACATAGCAATCCTGGCATGCTTAATCTCAGCCAATTTCAATCTTTCTAGCTTTTCTCTATCTGGAATGTAAACTCCATCCTTGATGGTGCCAGCAAGGCCCAGTGGATCAAAGAATTTTCCTCCAGGGTAGCCTTGATCACCAGTGGCATTGGCAAAGTTCTCGGCGGTTCTTGACCATGGAGTGGCCCATTCCACTGACTGTGAATCTGGGTTGAAGAAGTCCACCCATCTCTTGCTCTCTACCCATCCCATGAGAAGCAACTGTGTGCCCAGAAGAGAACCAAAGGAGAAAGGTGCAATTGCATTGGGGTCAGCTCCAGCCTCATACCATGGAACTCCACTCCAGGCCTGACCAACAAAGATGCCTACAACTGCAGCCATTGCCCACCTCCCATGAATGAGCTCAGCTTCTCTGTACCATTTGAGGAATGCTGGGTCCTTGCCTAGGCCAAGTGGGTCAAAACCAAAGTCACCTGGTAGCCTGCAATTGAAACATTAAGTCAAATTCTAAAGAGAAAGTGAGAAAGAAAATGGAAAAGGAGAGAACTTGAGTAGATGGGTGGACTCACGATCCATCAAGCCATTCTGGGTCGATGAGATTCCCACCACCTTTAACAGCAGGGATCCATGACTTCTTTGGTGCAGCAGCAGCAGCCACAATAACTCTTTTAGGACTAACAGCAGCACCAACTTTGCCTCCAATAGCAGTAGCAAGCAGGGCTTGGCTGCTTTTCCCTCCACATAAGAAGGAAGATAACACAGCACCAGATGTTGCAGCTGCCATCTCTCTTAGTAGTACTTTCTGGAGAGACAGTGAGAAAATAGAGGCTGCTTTGCTTTAGAAGTTTAGTTGGCAAATGCAAGAGTTGGAGTGATTTTATGTGTGAGTGGATGTGAGGTGGGAGAAAATCTAAAGGGGCACTCACAGGAGGCCAAATAGGACAATGAAATCTATAGAAGAAATCTTAGAAGCTATCGTGGATAGATTTCGGACCAATGAGAACTGGATCCCCATCCTCATCCAATGTTGCTCTAACCACGTGGACACCTCACCCACTAATGCTATTCCACTTCACTTTGGTCTTTCTATCCTATGTATGCTGTTATCCATGTTTAGAAAGATAATTTAGAAGGCAAACAGAACCCAACAAAACCAATTTAATGAAGCAAAGATGAGATGTGCTTCTTCACCTCACAAAAATGTGGTAGTGGTATTATTTACTATATATTTTGAAACAGCTTCTTGTCGCAGTTGGTGGGATATATGATATCTAACAAAAGCAAAGTACTTAAAATTTAGAAGACAAGAAAAAGTTTAAAAGAAAATCCAAAATATAACGACTAAAGATAAAGTTGAAAGAGTAATTAAGTTATATGTTGTGGTGAAAATTAAAGTAATATTACTATAAATAACTTAAATTAGCAATATCTTTAATTTACTGTAAAATCATGATTTAAACGTGAATTCCAGTGAAACTACTCTCTTAAAATAACTTATATTTTGTACCTCATCTTATTTTTATTTTACAATGAAATTAGGTCATATTCTTTTCAATATTTTTCTTTTTACTTAATTTTCTATCAATCATTTTCTCTCAAAAATTACTTTCTCTAAAAACAACCAAACGATTAAAATAAAAGATTCATTATTGGTTGTAAAAATCCAACGCTTGAAATTATAATCTTGTGTGTGTCCACATATTATTATAAATTATAAAATTAATTTTCAGCCGTTGATTATGCTTATAACTCCTGACGTATTCTTGTATTCGTCGTTTTCAAATAATATATCCATAGGGATGAATGTAAGGTGGAGAACCTTCAGGAATTCCCCATGTGTCCTTTCCTTCCTCCTCCACCATCCTCTTACTGCACTCACACATTCACATTCACATTCACAGTCCCAACTCCTAAACCCAGAAGGAATCATCATTACAATTTACAATCATGCCTTAAAACAACTATTGAAAACAATTAATAATAATAATAAAAAAAGGAGCTGAAATGGCTGATCTCTTCTCCAGAAGCTTCCATTGTCTCTGGATTCCATGCCGCAATCTTCCCCCAAAACCTTCGGAAAGGCTTGGAATTTCTGCTTCAATTCCACTTCATAAACGACGGGTTAGCTTCACTCACCATACCCATATGCTCGCCAATTCAAGTTCTTCCCAAAACTCTGTTCCTGAAGATGTTGATCTTGTAACTTCAACTGGTATGCTGCCTTAACTCTCAAGTCTCTAACCTTTTTCCTTTTAATTTCTTCGGTTTATCTTAATTTCCCATTTTGGTTAGGGTTTTTTTTTTCTTCTTTTTTTTGAGGGGTGATCTTTTTTCTCACCTGTCCTATATACTTGAGCGTCTGGTTATTTTGACAGAGTGTTCCGATGGTAGTTTTGTGTTCCGGTTCGGCAATGCTAGCGAAACTAGAGAAAAGATAGATGAATTGGCCCAAGAGAAACTCGCCCGTGAGACTGTTGAGGAAGGAGGTGTCAAAGCTTTATTGAGTGACAGTGTTGAAAAGGTGAACAATGAGATTGATCATAACTTAGGGGAGGAAATTGTATCATCTTCCATTGCAGCAGTTGCTATTGCTGGTGATAATCCTCAGCTTCTTGTCAATGAAAAGGAAAGTGTTGTTCTCGATAATGACCCTGAGACACCTGTGATCAATAATTCGCGGAAAAATGATAGACATTTGAAGTTGGATTCAGTAGAGGATGGTGAACATGGAATTTTAAGTGAAGATGCAGCTGATGAATGTAATGGTGTACCAAGCGTGTCTGAGGAAGAGTCTCAAGTTGATGGTCACAAATTAGTTGCTGTTTCAACAGTTACTCCAGAGTCAAACTCAGATATACTTTCTGATCAGAATAGTGATGCTGCTGGAGAAGTTGACGAGAATGTTGATGATGGTCACGAAGAAGTTGCTGTTTCAACAGTCACTCCAGAGTCAGACATGTTATCTGATCGGAATAGTGGTGCTTCTGGAGAAGTTGAAGATAAAGTTGCTGATGGTCACAAAGAAGTTGGCATTTCAGCAGTTACTCCAGAGTCAGATATGTTTTCTGATTTGAATAGTGGTGCTTCTGGGGAAGTTGAAGAGAAGGTTGATGGTCAGGAAGAAGTTGCTGTTTCAACAGTTACTCCAGAGTCAGATATGTTATCTGATTTGAATACTGGTGCTTGTGGGGAAGTTGAAGAGAAAGTTGATGGTCATGAAGAAGTTTCCATTTCAACAGTTACTCCAGAGTCAGATATGTCTTCTGATCTGAATAGTGATGCTTCTGCGGAAGTTGAAGAGAAAGTTGATGGTCAGGAAGAAGTTGCTGTTTCAACAGTTACTCCAGAGTCGGATATGTTTTCTGATTTGAATAGTGATGTTTCTGGGGAAATTGAAGAGAAGGTTGATGGTCACGCAGAAGTTGCCATTTCAACAGTTACTCCAGAGTCAGATATGTCTTCTGATCAGAATAGTGGTGCTTCTGGGGAAGTTGAAGAGAAAGTTGATGGTCAAGAAGAGGTTGTCATTTCAACAGTTACTCCAGAGTCAGATATGTCTTCTGATCCGATTAGTGGTGCTTCTGGGGAAGTTGAAGAGAAAGTTGATGGTCAAGAAGAGGTTGTCATTTCAACAGTTACTCCAGAGTCAGATATGTCTTCTGATCTGAATAGTGGTGCTTCTGGGGACATTGAAGACAAAGTTGATGTTCAGGAAGAAGTTTCCATTTCAAAAGTTACTGCAGAGTCAGATATGTCTTCTGATCTGAATAGTGATGCTTCTGGGAATGTTGAAGAAAAAGAAGGTGGTGATATTATGGCTAATGCGGCATCTTCTAAATTAACATTATCCATTGAAGTTTTTGATAGTTATTGTTCTGTTTGTCAGGTAGAAGGCTAACATTGAAGTTGCTCATCTCTCTACAGTTGACAAGGGTCATGATATGGATGGAGCAACGAACAACCCGACTGATGGTGTTGATGCTGACTTAAGTGAATTGGTGCCAGTATCCACTTCTTTAGAGTCTATACAAGCTGTTAATAGAGCAACAAGCAACCTGACGGGTGGTGTTAATGCTGACTTAAATGAAATGTTGCCATTATCCACTTCATTAGAGTCTGAACTCGTTGCTAATGATGAGGAAACAACTCACCACACTGTGGATGACTCAATTGATGCAAATAAAATGGGAAAGTCAGCAATGGTTTGTCTTATTCCTTTTCCTTACAAAGGCTGAAATTTACTTTGTTGTGCTTATGGTTTTCTTTGAGTGCATTAATGTTTCTAATATGACTTCTGTATTAATTTTATGTTTAGTTACATGACTCGGTTGCATCCTCAGATTTGGAAAACAAAATAGATGTGGGCAATACCGAAAGAGGTGATTATGAAAACCCATTACAGCTTACAGTACCAGAGATACATTCAGTTGAGATGGCTAGTCATGGGTATGCCAACTATCTTCTCTTTTCTGTATTCTAAATTATGTTCACTCTTTCTTTTCATGGTTTTCAATGCGTGATTAGTGAAATGAATTCCCACTGGTGAAAACTTTCTCCCTTTTATGGTTTCTGAGCATGTTCTAGTTACTGAATTTGGTGATAAAGTAATGATGATTTTCAAAGCCTGTAGAGTATTATAAAAGTTGCATATGTTGCAAATAAAATATTGCTGCTATTTGAGGAATGAAATGCAATGATTCCCCTTGGTAATCTTATTGTCCTGAACTCAGAAAGCAGAAACTAATCCAACTATTATAGATGCAAGTATTAGATTTGTTGCTTGACAAAAATTTGGAAATGACACATGGTTCTCTGTACTGGTTACTTGCATGTGCACAGGGAAAAAACTTCAAGAACAGAACTTTTCCTAGTTTCTGGTGCTGCTTGCTTGCCTCATCCCTCTAAGGTACCTTCCAGACATTAATATCTTGACTTGTTCTTCCCTGTCAATAGGGATAAGAATGAAGCATGCTAAGCTTACAAATGACTGAGTGCCTGGATTTTAGAACCCTAGTTAAATCAAATTTTGGGGAAAAAAGTTGAATGATTCAAGTTATATTTTCTAAATTTTTCTAGGGCATAATACCGATTTGATTTTCTGTCAATAATTAATCATTGTTGCGAATTTATGATTGTTTCTGCTCTTCTAACTATAATAAAACTCTTCTATTAAAAATACCGATATTATGTTTGTTTTGATTTCTGTTTTGGTGTCATTGTTATGTTTAATGTTTTTAAGTGACAAAAGTTAAATTCTATTGGAAGGTAATGTATCCAGTAAACTTTATTTTTCCTCATTGGGATATGGCATCTGTGTTATTAACAGTGGATCTCCCAAATGCATGATTTATCCATGTCTAGAAGTAATGTAATTCACAATGGGCAAATCCTTCTAGCCTACAAGTTTGACAGGTTTTTTGCTTGTATATAAATGTGAACATGTACATAACATTTTAATTGATGTCTGACTTGAACCCTGAATGGTAGATGGTAAATAAGCCAACTAATAACAACTTCAGGCATTGACAGGTCGAGAAGATGGTTACTTTATTTCTCATCAAAACTGGCTAGCTGTGGCTGATGGAGTTGGTCACTGGTCACTTGAAGGTATCCTTTCTACAATATTTGGAAGTCTGTGAAGCATCTAACTTGTCTTCATTTTACCCCTTGATCCTTGTGTGTGTCTGTGAAAGAAGTGCAGCCTGATACAGAATCTCTGCATTGAACGTTTTAAACTCCAATAATCCGATTTAATCATTGAATTCCATTTCTTGAGATTATGTTCATTCTCCTTTTTGTAATTTGTGAACTTGCATTTACTATTTTGAAAATAGTATTTTCATTTGTTGACTGACTGAATAGTACTTACCAACATCCATCCCATTCTTCCTGTACCTTTGCACTTGCTACTATCAAAGCTCTGATCTGTAGTCTTTCTCGGTTTTAAGCTAATACACCTGAGAAAATTACGCAGGGAATGCCACTGGACTGTATATCAGGGAACTCATGGAAAAGTGTGAAAATATTGTGTCAGATTATGAAAACAATCTAACAATAAAACCTGCAGAAGTTCTTACGAGAAGTGCAGCTGAAACACAATATCCAGGGTCATCTTCTGTTTTGGTTGCATATTTTGATGGACAGGTAAATGATTAACTGCTTTTGATAAGTAGTTTAAATCAGAATAATAACTGGGTAGCTCAAATGAATGACGGCACTGCTAGATTCAGTGAAATCTGAGTCATTAATTCAACCCATACTGCAATATCAACTACCTCACAGTATTATGTGTCAGTATGTCACACATTATTTTTAATACTGCTATTGTGATTTGAGGTCACTGTACTATTTAGGGCGTGTCTACATATGTAATATGCCTTTGTAAGAGTACATAAATATTTTTTTGTATCTATTTGATTAGGATATTAGCTCATGTTCATAACTGGCATTTGGGTAACTGAATTGCTCTCCCAGTTCATAGTATATTAGAATTTGTTAAGAAGCATGATGATCTTGCGATGGGTGCACTTATAATGTTTGTCGGAATGTGGTTCATGAGAAGCAGGAATTTATTCCTGATTAAATACTTTGTTGTACAAGGCTCTCATCTTTGGAGTAAAACGTTACTATATATGAACGAAAAAGTTTAGCTCCAATAGTTTTGAAGTTGCACTTGCACACATCTGTGTGACCTTTGAGACATTCATAAAATTAGTGAGGGAGAATAGCTGTTAATGGAACTGCATTTATCATCTGCATAGTAGTGTTAATGATGGCAACTTCATAGATTGACCATTTATTGCAATGGTGTGTAACATGTTTATAAATCTCTTTAGAAGTTCAATTCTATTTGATGACTCTGTTTTATATGGATTTCTATTATTTTCCTTGTTAAGGGCCAAAGTTCCTTAAGATCACTTGGGGATTGGGGATTTCTGAAGTTGGGGTTTTTTTTGGGGGGCGGGGGGGATGTGCCCTGATTTACATTTCTGTCCCATTTCTTTGCAGCTCGAGCTTTTGAAATAACTATCATTTGCAGGGTTAGAGCCCAAACCATTGATTTGCATGTCATTTAAACTTGCACTTAATATACTTAGGTAATATGAAAAGATATTCAGTTAAACACGCAAGGACAGATTCTGTTTCGTGGCCACTTATATGTTACTACATTGCAAATACAATGGTGTCTTTACTTTTGGATTGTCTTGTGCTCAGTAATCAGAAATGTATAAATATAATCCTCCTGAAGCACATTTTTCAAGGATGTGAGTCATGTTTAGCAATTTATTTGCAGGCCCTCCATGCAGCCAATGTTGGGAACACTGGATTTATCATTATAAGAGATGGTTCCATCTTTTAAAAATCAATGGCTACGTTTCATGAATTCTGTTTTCCACTACAGATAGTTAAAGGCGATGATCCCTCAGAAATCATTGAGGTATGTAATCTACCTAGGAACATTTTGTCATTTTCACCTGATATGACAAATACTTGGAAAACTATTCATTTTCTTTCTCTTATAGCCGTGAGCTTTTGGGCATGCTCTCAAAATTTTACAGGTGGCACAGGAGAGTTTAAGATTAAGATTACTAAGTAATTAATATTCATTAAACCTTAAAAACTAATTTGGATATATTTGATTTAATATGATAGCAACACAAGGAAAAATGTGTTTCAGGGGTACAAGATTGATCTGGAAGACGGTGATGTGATTATATTTGCCACTAATGGCCTTTTTGACAATCTTTATGAGCAAGAAATAGCATCAACTATATCAAAATCACTACAGGCTAGCTTGAGACCTCAGGTTGATTATCTTTATACCTTTCTTTTCATTTTGGGCCTGTCTTTCTTTCTTAATGCTTACATGTAATAAGTGGTGAAGAAATTAATTGTTTATTTAAGCATTTTCTTCACATTATATAAAATGTACATATATTCACCTAGGAAAGCAAGCACAACCTATTGCTATCTTTTATCTCTTCAGAATTGTGGTCAATATCAAGTTCACCATGTGCTGAGGAAACTGGGTTAACTTGCAGGAAATAGCAGAAATCTTGGCCATGAGAGCACAAGAAGTTGGGAGATCAACATCCACAAGAAGTCCTTTTGCTGATGCAGCCCAGGCTGTGGGTTATGTGGGTTATACTGGTGGCAAGCTTGATGATGTAACTGTTATAGTGTCCTTAGTTCAAACTAGATAGCTTAGCTCTTCCTTATGTCTTGTCTTGTTATCTATCCATATTTCATGTGTATATATACAACCAATTTTGTAAATTTATCATGATACTGAACAGTTACAATTTTTTCTAAAGAACTTTCCACCTACAATTCTTTGCAGAATAAGAGGCCTTCCATTTGAGACCTTCAATTTGAGTAATTGATTTAATCTAATTTAATCATCACCCATTCTAATAGAAAAATAAATTTCAACCAACAAGGTCTAATGCCAATTATTAGAAAAAGAGAGTAAATAATTATTAAACAAATTAACAAACATTAACTGGAACTTGGTGCAATTAAAATGGATTCACAAATTTTTATACAACAGTAGTTTTCGAATTTTTGCTTTCGTGGCATCCATGGTTTATTCTTGTGGTCCTCAAATAATATTCTGTATTGCGACATAGTGCTGCATTCATTAGTTGTGTTGGGATGCCATGCCACCACAAAAAGTGAACACATAGAAAATAATAATTACGGATTTCCACTGCCTTGCGAATCTGATTCTACACATGAATGATTATGCATCCCAAACGCTTCCATGATCATTACTGTTTCTCTCAATAAATTAAAGGAGAATGCTAACGAGGCACTAGCTAAGGAACCAAGAGTAAAAATTTTTTATTGGAGTGAATAACATTTAATATTACAGATGCAATCATTGTCGTGATTTTCAATAAAAACCTTCTTTATGAATACTCACTCAAAAGGTCTATTGAACTACTCCCTCCGTCCTTATTTATAAGACCCCTCCTAAAAGAATTGGATGTCCTTAATATAAGATCATTTGCAAATTTTTAGGTAAAACAATAATTTTTTCCATACTTGCCCTTCATTAATATCCAACTTTTTTTTATTTCCCATGTATTGATAAGTGTGAATAATTAATGAAGTTTTACCTACATGCCCAACTACACCATTGGAAAGTGACTTTTGGAGTCTTCCACCATGTCACAATTAATACTCCATCCGGTCTTATTTATAAGACAAAGTTTGACACTTTTCAATGGTTCTTTTTATAAGTTAAAGTACACAAATTTAGAAACATTTATTGTTTTTTCTCATATTTGCCCTTGTTGACCATTATTTCAAGTTGACACAATTATCATGGTAGTGACATTTAATTTTAAATAGGGGTAAAGTTGTAATCTTATAGACTAATTTCTTGAAAATCAACGCATTAATTACTTTTCTTAATATGTGTGTTTTTGTCTGAATTGTCTTATAAATAGGACCGGAGGAAGTATCTCTAAAATAGTGACTTTTAAATAGGGGTATATTTGGAATGTTGTTATTTTTTTAAAAGGTCAATACATTAACTAACTTTTCTTAAACGGTGTGAAACGGTTGAGATGGTCTTATAATAAGGGACGAAGGGAGTATGATGTAGCTAAATGCGGCCAATAATTTTGAAGAGATTAAAATAAAAAAATATATTTTATAATATATATTTTAAACAAATTACTTGATGTAAAAGACATTATTATGTTATATGAATATGATATTAATTTAAATCAATGAAATTTATCATTTATACTAAATTTAAAAAATCGATAAATCTTAACATTTCCTATAATATTAAATTAAGCCATGAATTAATCTTAGAGAGAGGACCCTTTTCTTCTAAAATTGCCCCGAATTCCTAACATTCAATGCTAATTTATTTTTCAAGCAAAAGTGTTTTTTTTTCTTCCTTTCTTTTCTTACTTTTACTCTGCGACTTCGCGCAGTTATGGTGAAATATCGACAATAAAATATTTGCAACTCTATTCCTTATCTTTTTATGCCAACAAAATAAAACTGAATCTCGTCTCTATAGAAAAAGGTTATGCTCAATTTATTGAAATAAATTTAGTATCTAAAATTTTATTAAATAATCTTTGACTAAATCTTTTATTTCTTTTTTTACTTTTGTTGATTTTTCATGACTATATAAATTAAATAGATATGTAATGATGTTATAACAAATCTTCTCCTTGGTGTCACCAAAAAAAAAATCTTCTCCTTGAGATTTTTGTAATAAATTAGAATATCAATAGGCAGTAGGCACCAATTAAGGAAAAAAAAAAAACCTTCTATGTGGAAAAAGATATGCTCAATTTATTGACATTAGTTTGATAACAAAAAATTTCTTAAATAACCTTTGATTAAATCATTTTTTATTTTTTTTCTTTTATTGATTTTTCCATGAATCGAGAAAGAAATCTTTAATAATGTTATGACAAAATTTCTCCTTAATATTCTTGTAATAAATAAGAATATTATTCGGCACTAATTAATAATTGGATTGATTTTAAGAGAACATTCCTTTTTGGAAACTCATGGAAAAAAAATTGCTTTGAAAGAATTTCTTGTGAGTGACTACTCCTGAGATTTTCCACTAAATAATTCTCCATTGTGTGTAGAGAATCAAAACTATATATATGCAATCAGATCGGATGACATGAAATTAAGAGTTGAAGAATTAGTATTAGTGTAAAAAAAATTACACTATTATCAAGTGTGTATTTGGATGAAAAATTTTATAATTATAAAAGAATTAATAGTAAATATTGAGTGAATTATAAATATGAGAGAAATTGTAAAAGATAATCTAAAAAATTAAACATAACAGAAAATTGTTAAAATTCTCTCCTAATATGTTTCATTTGAAATTCCTCTTATTTATCATTTGAAATTCTTACTTTTACTATTCTAAGTTCTAAATTCTAACACATTAAATCTAGTTAATCTACTATAATTTTAAATCATTCTATCCAAACAAAAGATAAATGATTTGCAGTTTTGATAAAAGACTTCCAAGAATAGAAAAATTTTATTAAAATAAAAAATATTTATTATTTTTTTATGCTTATGATGTAATTAATATTATATATTTTAATAAAAACTTTTTATTCTTGAAAGTCTTATCTTTAGCCCTAAGGGCCAATTTTATCAAAATGTAATTAGTTATTATCATATCATTTAATAAATATGACACTTTATGTATTATTAAATTTAATAAAAAAATATAATAATATGTTGTAAAGCAAAAACTCACATTCACATTGATACTTTCAAAGTGCTCTGGCTGGAGTCAAAAATAATACTTTTACACTTAAATTGTGACGAGTGAAAGTGTAGAAAAATAAAAAGTAAAAAATAAAATATGATAATTGATATAATAAAAAAAATACTTAAATAAAAATAAAGTACCATGGAATAGAATATAAAAAGATAAATATTAAAAAAAACAGAATTCTGCTAAATTTGTCGCATGCCATACGTGGTGGTGGTAAGTTAAAGTTGGAATAGTAGGACACGTACACAATTCCATTCTCATCCCACTCCTATGCCTTATTCCACGTGGTAACTTATTATGCCCTTCTTTCAAAAGCATTACCTCACACCTCACACTCACTCACACAGTGTACACACACTCACACTTCTCTCTCTTCCTTTCTTTGAAAAATCCTCTCTTTTTCAAATTTTCATCATCAAAGTCGAAACCCCTCACCTCAATTCATCCCCACTACCTTATTTAACTTCCCATTACCACAATCCCTCTCATTCCCATAACTTCCTCTTTCCTCTCTTCATTCAATTTCATGGCAGCAAAGTCGTCACTCATTCTCTGTGTTGTGGCCATCTGGGCCGTTGGTTTGGCATACGGTGCTTCATCACGCAATGCCCCAGCACCGTCCGTGGATTGTTCAAGCCTCATCTTGACCATGGCTGATTGCTTGTCCTTTGTTACCAACGGCAGCACAATAACCAAACCAGAAGGGACATGCTGTTCTGGTTTAAAGTCTGTGCTCAAAACTGCTCCTTCATGCCTCTGTGAGGCTTTCAAGAGCAGCTCTCAGTTTGGTGTCGTCTTGAATGTCACTAAGGCTTTGAGTCTTCCTGGTGCATGCAAAGTCTCTGCTCCTTCTGTCACTAACTGTGGATGTGAGTCACTTCTTCTGCATATCCAACATTTATTTCTCTGTTTTATTTTTCAACATAACACAGATGAGATGAGAGTATTTTTCCTAAAAAGTTTATATCATTAATTGGGTTTTTTTTTTTTTTGCAGTGTCTGAAACACCTGCTGCTGCTCCTGGTATGTTTTCTCTGCCCAGTCTTATGAAATACATTATACTAGTATGGTATTTGGTTGGAACTTGGAAGATTAGAGAATTTTCTTTTGTTTATTAACAATGATTAATGAAATGTAGGAATCAATAAGGTAGACAGAAATATAAAATTTTTAAAATCAATAGTTTTTCATACATGCTAAACTTGCATTAATAATTTTTTTTTATTTTTGTGTGTGAAAAAACTTGAACCATGTGCCCCGTTTGGGTGTGCGTTTCAAAAAACAAAACCAAGATTTTACGGAATTAATTTTAAGTTCTTAATCATTCATTTCTAAAATCAATTTTCACATTATGATTGGTGTTTCTAATTTATTTAAATCATAAAAATACTTTTTTTTTCTTTTAGCTGAAAGCATGTCCCCTACATCTGGTGCTGTTGGAGCACCAGGTATGAACGGTCCTGTAAGTGAGGTATCTCCAACTTCAACACCAGCAGTAGCACCATCTCCTGGGAGCGGGAACGCTGCATCAGCATTATTCCCCATTTCAGCTGGATCCTTGCTTGTTTGCCTTTTGGTAGCACTATTCACAGGCCTTTGAGCCAGCCAGGTCTTGTTCTCACATGAGATGAGGGACTATTTTGATGTTTTGAGTTTTACTTACCATTAGTGAGAACTCTTGTTTCTTAATTATTCTATGTGAATGGAAGTAGATAAAATTCATTGAGTGACTCTCACCGATTTTGAGGTTGTACTGTCATTGTGTGTGTGTGCGTGAGTAGTAATTTTAGCTTTGTTGTTATATGTGTTGAGAGTGATATCGATATAGGCGTGATTTAGTTTCTTGTTGACATGTGCCACTGAGGAGGACATTTTTTATGTTGTGTTTGTGGTTAAACGACTACTCTAAAATGAATATCACTTGTAACATGACCCACAATGCTATTGCTAGATGCTTCTTTCTCGTATGGCTGCAATTGTTGAATTAAGCTTTCAAAATTGATCCACTTTGGTAATTGATTTTAATGTAAGTTTTTTGTGATACTAATTTAAAAAGTAAAGCTAATTTATTTTTAATCAGAGACTAGGTGGGATTTGAGAGGCTTTCATGCCATTAATTAATTTAATTGATGGTTTGTGGTGCAAAATTATGACTGCCAAATGAGGCTCTCTTCAGTAGCCACCCGCATGTTGTGGTCCTTTATCTGCGGAAATGCATCCATTTGTTTATCCACATTTTCGGCGCGTGTGTGAGAAAAATGATGAATGCAATGCATCGCCACACCATAAAGTTTTGTACTGCTTTAACAGGAGGCAGGTTCTGTTCTGTGGTGTGGACCACAGTTAATAGATAATCTTGGAACCTGCAAGATTTGGGGGTCAATTCTACAGGGCTAAGTGTTTCCATTTTTTATCTATCTATCTATCATAGTACAAACTGAAATGTAGTAAGAGACATCACAAATTGTCACGCATTTAATGAGATTTGGGATAACACCATCCACCGGTATTGTAATTGTAATTGTAATATCTACTAAAACACAAGATCAATGGCAACCAATTAACCAACCAACCATACACAAATTGGACGTTCACATATGTTTAGATTGGTTTGGATTGACGTTTTGCATAGTTAAACTCACGATTTGGGTCGTAAACGTGAGTTTGCAAAATATGCATTTTGTTTGGCTCTCTATATAAAACGCACGTATGGGTTCTGAAACTTGAGTTTGTAAAACGAATGTTTTTGTAACTTCTGCGTGTGAAACTTAAGTTTCCTCAATATTCACTTTCTAAAACTCATATTTACAGCAAATTATCCAAACATGAAAGCACGTTTACTCATACTCAAGTTTATCATAAATCACATTCACTAGATCCACGTTCATTTAAACTTAAGTTTGCAAACGTTAATCCAAACATATACTTTGTGTAACATATACTTTGTGTCAAGACTGCGCATAATTGCAGCTTGGTGCATATAAACAAGTTTCAGCCACTTGTATAATTAAAGGAAAGTGGGGCTGCTATTTATAAAGAAAAATGCTTCACCTCATTTAAGTTTCTAGTGACCCACTCTCTTCTGATTTTATTTTTTCTTAGTCAAGAGTTGGGCTGCCTGCTATTGGATCACTAATGCCATACCAATGCCATACACCAATGTCAAGGGTTTGTAGAACACAGTAATAGTGTGTTTTGTTTATATCAAAATCATGTTTCAAACATGAAACCGGATAGAAGCTACTCTGGATCCACGTTTGAAATGTGGTTTGGGGGTAAATCAAACACGTATTAATTTGAGTGTGTTTGCATAAAGTACTCAAACGCATGTTTGATGAAATGTAAGGTTACTTAAAATGTAGGAGATACATATTTTCTTGTACATCCTGAGACCATTTTGTTTGGTACATCAAAAAATTTCTTCCTGGAGACACCTCATAATATTACGGAAGAGTAGAAACTGGGTGGAGGTCATAAAGACATGATCCCTGTTTTCCGCAGTAGCATGACAACATGGACCTAGGCATAAGTTCTAAATGACAAATGCAATAACTTCAATTTGTCTTGTAATAAATATTTGCAGGAAATTTTATTCTTAATTAACTTGACTGTTTAATACTGCCATCCTATCCTATGTCCTCAACTCAAGTACTATAAGACTTTCTTTTCCCCCTCTATCTTCTAGGAAATTGTAAAATAACCACTATCAGCAAAGTGTAATAATTCCCAAGCGATAACATAAGTATTAATATGAGCTCCAAATGGTTTGCAATCCATAGGATTTGGCTGTAAGGCTTAACTTGCATCTCTCTCTCTGAGGCAATTAAAAACAGTATTGGAGAAAGAATCCTGATCCTACCACAATATTTAAATATTTTAGCAATGTTTACTTTCTTCATATATTAAAAAACCAATAGCACGATTTACACTTTGGCTTTGATGTTGTCCACAACTAGATAAAAGCGGGAGACAAAAACCATCACTAACTCCAAGTGTTTTGGTTTAACTATATATATTTCTTGAAGGATATGTTTGACTCTTGTCTTGAATTGTTCATTTGTGCATGTGCACTGTGATAGTTGGATCTTATCTGATGACCCTAATCAATTCAATCAAAGGCCCCTTGAAAGCTTGTAAAAGTTGCACAAATTGATAATAACTTGTATCAAAACTATCCACAATTAAAGACGCAATTCCTATAACAAGTCACAACATATACATAATGTAGCCGAAGTTTCAAAAGAACTTGAACAATGACGTGTTCCAATTCGAAATGAAGCTAGCAAGTCCAAATTGTCCTTTTCATTGTATTTTCTAACAAATGAAAGACATGCAGAATATTGGAATGAAATCCTCACCTAATTCTTAAATAAGTTGCAGTATAACTCCAAATTAATTTTCAACGAAGCACGTGTAGTTGAACAAGTTTCTCTGCATTTTCCCTCATTAATCTAGTTCAAGTTCTAGCAAGCGCCAAGAAAATATATCTATATGGAATTAATCTAGTTCTAGCTAGTGTGTCTCTTTCCCTCGTCTTCTTGCTTCCTGGGTTCTCTCCACTTGCATATCAAAATATATCTATATGGAATTAATAAGGTCTGCTATATTTTCTTTTCTCTAAACAATTATTTTCTTAGTTTACTTTATCTCTTCCTTTTGACTTTGTTTGGGTTGATTGGATAGCCATTTGCGATTCTATGCATGTCTCAGGAGTATTCTCTGTCCTTCATTGCCTTTATATATAGATCAGTATAAAATGAACCCTTTGACCATGCCGGCTAAAACTATGTAAAACCCATTGGTTGTACCAGTCAAAGAGGGCTGCCATTGCATTTGGATTTTACCGTTCGTTCACATTCCATAACAGAATCACATGTCTTCTGTATTATGGTTAATTGGCCAAAAGATCTTAGGATATTATCAAACAGTTAAATGCTTCATCAACTTGCTTAATCTTTAAGAAAGGGGTTATGGGAAGAGCTCTCAAGTTCGATTCCTATTAAACACACTCTTAGAAAAGTTGATGAATACAAGATTATCCCGTTAACTGGGGATATATGTGATTGATACAAAAAAAGCTTACTAGTTACATATAAAACCATTCACATCCTTTCACCTAATAGTTCAAGTTTTTGAAACAGTTGATTCACCTCCTATTCAACCTTATGGAACTTGCATTAGATTCATCATGCTTAAGGGTGAGGACCATTCAATTTCTGATAGGTACCAATCGAAGTTCATAATTTAGTCGTCATTACTATTGTGTGTGATGAAAGTTGCTATAAAACGCTTAATACAACAGTCTCAACAGAGGAAATTAACAAATGTGATCTCTAGCTAAATTAATATAATCTCTACATATTAGATTAGGCTAAGATTACTTAATTATAGTAAAGCCAAACCCCACGTGAAAACAGCGACGCTAACCATGACGAAAACGCGTATGCTTTGAATAATTAAAGACCAGAAAAGTTTCATTTTGTATTTTTGTTGAAATTCTAACGTTGTTTTCCTCTAATATAAATATTATATTAATTAATTAATATAATTAGACGAGTTCAAACAGAGCGTCCAAGGAATGTCCAAGTAAGCTCCTTCTTGATGCAATCATGTATGTGTATATATGTAACATAACATAACAGCTAACACTGACGATATTCCGAAACATAGAGATAGAGAGAGCAATTAATGGATGTTTTATCCTTAAGCTCAAGCCTTAGCATTTCCAAACCAATTTCTTTGCTTTCAGTTTCACACTCAAATAAACAGAAAAGCCCATCATCATCTCGTATGCAGTTTTCTGTTTCATGCAGAGCCACAAAGCTTCCGGGTCATGAAAACTACTACAAGATACTGTCTTTGAGTCCCAATAGTGCAACCATGGATGACATAAAGAGAGCGTATAGATCAATGGCTCTTCGGTACCATCCTGATGTGTGCCACGAATGCCATGATCGTTTGAAGAAAGAGGAATCGACGAGGATGTTTGTGAAGGTCAATGCAGCTTACAAGACGTTGTCGAATCCCAGGCTTCGAGCAGAGTATGACTATGAATTGGGTTTGAGAATGAGAAGCAAAATGGGTGTTGGTGAAAAGAGGTGGGAGGAGCAAGTGGTTGAGTTGAAGAGAAGGTCTCAAAGACGTATGGCCCAAAAGGGAGGGACATGGGGCAGTACAATGAGGGCCCAAAACACAAAAGATAACAACTAGTTTGTTTGTTTGTTTTCTCTCTCTCCCTCTTATTATTGGTGATTTTATTGTTTTTCATATAACATTCTTGAACTGGTCAACTTTTAGGACTAGATTCTTTCGCCTTTAATAGTAGTGAGCAACTAAGGTTATATCCATGTTTAATCAAATACTACATTGTAATTAATCTTAATTAATTACTACCTCTATTTTTATTTATTTATGAGAAAAAATGTTCTTCTTTATTTATATGTTTACAAGTATAAAGTAATATTAAATACATTTTTCTCAATTATATCCTTAAATTAATTCTTTTTTAAAAAAAAATCTGGTTATATATATTAATGGCCAAGCAATAATAAATGTTTCATTATTGAAAATTCCAACAAAAAAATGTCGATATAATGTTAACATCACGGACAAGTTTGCCGAATCCGGGTAGGAACCCGAAACAACTCCCCCTAGCTTGGCACAATCTCACGAGGAGTATGACTAGTGTTATAAAATTCAATTCGAATTGGGCGGTCAAACCGATTTGACTAGAAATCGGGCCAAACCGATCGAATGGACAGATCGAGTGACAAAACGGGTTGAATCCCTCCTAGGGATGACAAAATGAGTTTGGCTCGTTGCGCCAGTCTGTTTAACCAATTGATTTAAAGGGCTGGGTTGAGGATAATCAACCCAACAACCTCTATAACCCACTGAAAATGGAGCTAGTGAAGAAGTGGGACAGGCCAACCTGTTTGGGCCCTTTTTTTCCCTTTTTTTCTTTTGTTTTTTGGATGGGCCAACTTGTTTATCTCACCAGCCCATTTAATTTGTCCATAAATTGGTTTGGGTTAAATTTTTTTTTACCCATTTTTGTATTTAAGATAGTTTATTCTTACCAGTTTTTTAACGGACAAATGATAAATCCACTTTAATAGTAGATTTATAGAGTAATTTTAGGTAGTTTTTAGTTGTTTAGTTTGATAATTTTATAAATTTGTAGCTAAAATTATACATAATTGAGTTTGTTTGTAATTTAGATGATTTTAGTAAATAATAGTCATTTTTCTCTAATTTTTCATTGTTTTGTTGTTTTTAGGAATTTTCTGGAAAATAAGAAAGAAAGAAGTAAAGAGAAGCATTTTTTTTTAAAGTGTGTGGAAGAGTCAAATAGTGAAATTTTGAGGCAAAGGAGGTGCAAAAATTGAGCAATTCACATTCTGTGATGTTCGTGTGGAATCAGACCAGTAGTGTGTGAGGACAAGATAATTCTAGAGGCTACAAAAATTGAAATTTACATTCTGCCATGTTCGTGTGGGAAGATGGCAAGGCTTGTGTGGGGACACGATTTCTGCAGAAACATTATAAATAGTGTCAGTTAGGAATTAGTGGGACGGTTATTCATTTTTTCAGATTCTCTTCTTTTTCCTCTCAATTTCTCTCTCGTTTTCTCTCATCTCTCTCTGAGGATTCAACTCAAAAGTGGAATCTAGGGCTATTCTCCATGGATCTCATTCTTGAGTTTGCATCTTTCTCCTCTTTCCTCTTCTCTTTTGTAATGAATTGCTAGATTCTCTTATGTTAGGAGTTGATGGAACTTGATCTGAATTTTGTGTAAGTATTTCACTCATTCAATTCAATTTTCATTTGCAATTCAATAGCTTTCTTCTGCACTTAAAGCTTCAATTGAATTGGCCAATCAATTGTATGAATTGAAAGCTTCCCTCACAATTGGAAAATTTGAGGAAAGTTTAGATCTGAAGCAAGCAACATAAAATTCCGATTGCCTAGAATAGGATTCAGTTTTATGTGATCTTTAGCAATTCTTGGTGATAATGCATGTCTCAATTAGGTTCACCTAAGGAATTAGGGTATTTAGTTGAAGACATAGGGTTAATCTACCAAGGAATTGGATTTTAACTAGGTTTGTGAATTGGATCATTGAATCATTTTTAACAATTGAATTGAGTGAAGTGTATACTTGCATGAAAGGAAGATTGAGTGAAATCAACCCTAACCAATTTTATAAAATTCGTATTCCAATTTTACTGCACTTTTATCAATTTGATCAAAACAAATTGATTGGCAAAACGAGTCGAATACCTCCTAGGGATGACAAAATGAGTTTGGCCTGTTGGGCCAGTCCATTTAACCAATTGATTTAAAGGACTGGGTTAAGAATAATCAACCCAAACAACCTGTATAACCCATTGAAAATGGAGCTAATGAAAAAGTGGGAAGAGCCATCCCGTTTGGGCCTTTTTTTCTTTTATTTTTTGGATGGGCCAACTCGTTTAGCTCATCAGCCCATTTAATTCGTCCATAAATGGGCTTGGGTTATATTTTTTTTACCCATTTTCGTATTCAAGACAACCTATCCTTGCCAGTTTTTTAACGAACTAAGCACTGGTCAGAATGACCCAACCTATTTTATTATCCCTATCCAAAACTGTGACGAAGTCACACGTGTAATAGTTTACAATTAAAAGTATGAAACCCCAAATATAAAGAAAAAAAAGATGTTGCTTTTAAGTCGAACATAAAGTTTACTTTTATGCTTTTTGGCGCGCGCACGCACACACATATATATAGAGAGACTCACAATGTTAAAGAAGGGTTTGATATGGCTTGATATATACTCCATTAAAATACCCTTTGCAACACAATTATTATTTGTGATGAGAACACAAGATGAGGTCATTTGTTTAAGGAGAAAGTGAAGGAAACAACCATATTTCAACATTAAATATCTTATCTTAATTGATTTGTATAATCATATTTACAAGAATGATTGGTATAACAAAAACAAATTGCTCCATCATTTGGTGTCCTTATGTCTAAGGATCCTTTTTACCTTTTTAAAAAATATAAGCTACATAATAACTACTAAAGTCTCAGTCGCTATTACATAGCTTTATGGTAATTAAATTAAATTTACTAACAACAGCTACTGTTTTGTTTGATTTAGCGTTAGAACGTGATAAAATCACGTTTGCAATGCTGCACATAGTTGCGTTAACAGATCTAAATTTGAGTTTAATCATTCTCAACGCTAAACCAAACACACACTACATCGCTTGAGAGATCTGAATTCATATTGTTATTGCATACGAAAAGTAAAAAGATTTCTAGTTTCTAGATAATTGCTTTAATTAAGTAGGCAAGTAGCTTTATTAATCTGTCATATATACGTGTGCGTGTGTATGAAAACTGATCATAAAAGGCCAGTATTAATTTTTTTATGATATGATGTCAAAGTTTTCCAAGGTCGTCTGGTGTACGTACTAGGTGGGTGAAACTGATGTAAGACGTACTTCCGATGAAATCATACATTAATTCATTCATAATAGCCAATAGATTTCGACTACCTAAAAGTATTTCTCAATGAGTTCTTCATATAGTCTCTCAAGGAGAAACCATATAACAAGTCTTTCATCCTCATTTCAAACCCCGATTCACACAAAGATTCATAATATATATATATATATATATAGACACACACCATGAGCTTACAAAGATTCTGATACATGTGCAACCAAGCCCACCATCATCATTCCGGTGAAAAAAATCTTACAATTCCAATACTTTGTTGAAACATGCATATATCATTTACTGAGAAAGGAAAAAGAAAATTTAACTTGACAATCTTTTTTTTTTTAAAGTCAACTGGACAATCTTAGTGGTGATTAGGGATGACAATTTTGTACTGTGAGTGGGGATACCCGCGGGGACTGCCCAATATGGGGCTCCGAGGATGGGGAATTTTCCCTTGTAGGGATGGGGACTGGACTAAAACCCCCCGAGACACATTTGGGGATGGGGACGGGGATCATGCTCCCCGCCCCGCGGGGTCCTCGCCCACCACATATATATATATATATAAATTTTTTTATTTATATGATATATATAATATAATATATATAATTTCTATTTTATATTATCCTAATTTTATATTTAAAAATTAAATTCCCAATTATTTTATATTATTTTTATTAATTTTATTCTTTATATTGTATTTTTTTTTTATTTTTATAATTATGGGGTCCCGTGGGGATGCGGGGAATGAGGATGAGAGAGAAAATTACCCCGGGGTGGGGATTGGGGATGGGGGCCGGGATAAAATGGGGAGGTGGGACGGGGAGCGGGGAGGTATCCCCACCCCACCCCACGCGGGTGCCATCCCTAGTGGTGATGCATTATGTCATATTGTTAATTCAGTGGTTTGTGTAGGCCATCAAGTATACCTTGTTTATTTATAATATCCACATTAGAAATCTGTTATAACTCAGTCCATCAAATTATGGAGTCAAATTTCTTTCTTTATTTTTTCTTTAATTTTTTGGTTTTTACTTAGTTCTGCAATCATTGACCATATGTAAAGAAAAATATTAACTTCTCCAGAGTAAGATAAACCTGAGGTATAATTGGAAACTAAAAATCACATAAATTGGAAACTAAAAATCAAAGAGAATCAAACAAAACTAAAAACCACAAGTTGAAGTTACAACAGTATCAGCCACTGATATTTTTTTTTTTTGTCCTTCCCTAATCAAGTCCAATAACTTAGAAGTGTGGAGCATCTCTGTTTCAATTGGCCCCCGGGCCAGGTTTGCCCGGACAAGCTTGTGAAAAAGACCACAGAGATGAATATCATCACAATTATTTATTGCAAGTTGAGGTTGTTTTGTGTTATTAATAATAATAATAATAATAGATGAATTTGTTTGCACACAAAAATTCATTTAATTAATTGATTGACTGAAGCTACTAATTAAGCAAATAAAACACAGGACGGAATTTTGAAACTCTATAAGTGTTTTTTTAGATAGAAAGACTTTCCCTGTCTTGAACTGGAGCATCATTCTCTCACCCTAAATTTTAAATCATAAAAAAAATGTGTGTTTAGATGAAAAAATTAAAAATCATAAAATTGTGAAATGAATTATGAGTGATAATTAATTAAAAAAAGAGTTAAATATGAGAGAAATTGAAAATGATAATCTAAAAAGTTAAAACATAAAAGTCGGCTCTACCCCATAAAAGTCAAGGGTGGGTTCAGGTTTGAGTTTAAAAAAGCAGATATGAAATTATGAAACTTAATCTCACACCATTTTTTTTTAATAACTTAAGTACATATTTTTAAATAAGTCATACATATTTAACATATTCTATTTTAAATAATATGCAAAAATAGATAATGAGAATTTTAAAAATAAAAAACTTAAGAATTATATTATATTTTTCTATGTAAACTAACTTTAATATTTAACTATTATTATAGTTAATTATTTAATATTGGGGTGTGTTTGTGGGGGAACTTGAATCCAAACCCGCCCTCACCCCATCAGAAATAGATTGGGTTGGGTTTTTCTTAAACTAAGTTAAAGTGAATTTTACCAATAAAATCGGTTTGAATTGATTATGTACTTTAATTATCTCGAGCAAATACAATGAGTCATTTTCTAAAGTGGGTCTTCAATAAGTTTAAGAATTAATAACATTATTATGCAATTATAATAATCACAATCATATGAACATTGTTTAATAGGTGGCCAACTCTATAATTAAGTTGAACTAGTAAGCAGAATTGCCTAAAACTACGACGGAGTCACATGTGTTGAAGTCAATATCTGAAACTCATTATTTTAACAAGACATAAAAAAAACGAATGTTACTTTGAATGTACTTGATCATAAAGTTTACTCTTGTGTTCTTTATGGCTAATTATATATATACGAGAGTTACAATGTGATTGTGAACTAAAGATCATATACCATATTGAAATACCTTTTGTAAACAATAGTTTATGACGGGACCACAATATGGGGTCATTGGATTAAGGAGAAAGCGGTTTGATCATTAAACTTAAACATTAAGGTCACAATTTGGTACCCTCTAATTAGAGAACTTTGTGTTATTTTTTTATTAAATTGAGGTATAAAGGCCAAAACTACACAGTACAAGTCGTGTACTTCGTCCTAAATTATTTCGAAGATATAAAGTAGATTTTAAATGAGACGCATGTGTATTGCAAATGAGAACGTGAAAAATGAGGAAATATAATAAAAAATACATGATATATAATGGTTATAGCCTTAAAAGTATTTTTAAAAATTAAAAATACAACTTCTAATAATTAAATATTGTCCCGTAACTGTAAAAATACTAAGTCCATTTAAAAAATTTGTGAGAAATTGATAAAATGGTAAAAAAAATATCAAAACTCTCCCTCTCTAGAGGGTATTGTAGAATTTTCCTAAACATCATACGTACCTTTACTTGGTAATAATTGATTGATATTGGTAATTAAAGCATTTATGAAAATTGCTCCATTATTTGGTGTTTTTAATTATTGCTTACGAAGAGCAAAACCTTTTTAAATATTGCGTAAGTAGGTTTATCTATTTTATATGGGTGTGTGTATGAAAACTTATCGTATGATATGAGGTCTTAGTTTTCGTATAGAGATATATAGTCTTAGTAGGTGGTAGTACTTAGTAAGACTGACGTAAGACTCGCTTTGGATAAGGCTTTCCGCATTTCAAACACCCATTTACACAAATATATTCATAATGTACTACTACTATGAAGATTCTGGTACGTAATAATGCAACCAAGTCCACCATAATCATTCAGGTTTAAAAATTTTACATTTCAATGATTTGCATTTTTATAAGCCAAAATATATTAAACAAGAACAGGGCCGGTACTTCAACCCAAATATATATGAAAAGCAGACTAACATTCCAATAATTTGCTGATAAGCATGCTTTTATATTATAGGCAGAGAAAAAGAAAGAAGAAAATTTGACTGGACAATCTTGATGGTGATTGCAGTATGTCATCAGATTGTTAATTTAGTGGTATATATATACGTGTAGCTAGGTCATCAAGTATAATGAACTCTAACTTAGCTCTCTGAATGAATATTGTTTACTTATGATATTTGAATCCGATTAGAAATTCGTTATGAGGCAGTCCAAATCCTGAAGTCAATTTTCTTTTTTATTTTTATTTTTTTGGATTTTTCTACAACCTTTGAGCATATGTAAAAGTCACAAAGAATATATTAATTTCCATTTAGCAAGATGAACATGACACATAATGAAAACAGAACACACATTTCTTTCACTTTTGATTTTATACATCACATTAAGTACTGAAGCTAGAAATCAAAGAAATCAAACTACAGATGACAAATATACATGAGCTTCTTGAACAGCTTCCCACTCTTAATTTACTGCATCTTTGGCGTCAACACTTGAATTGAAACAGTTGTTTTCTTCATATTCCACCCTTTGGACCAAAAGTTGCAACAGCATCACCCACTGAGAGAAATATTTTACTTTCCCCAATCACATCTGATAATTTGGATGCATGTAGCTTCTCCGTTACTATTGGCCCCGGGTTTGCCAACAGAAGCTGTCAAAATTGAAGGCCACAGAAATGAAAATCATCACAATTATTTATTACAATTTACAAGTTGAAGTTGCTCTGTACATGCATGATCATAATATCATTATATAATAGATGAATTTGTTTGCACACTGGCAATTTATTTGATTAAGTTGCTATAGTAATGACTAACAATGTAGAAAATTGAATGTTGGATATTCTGTGATTATTTAATTAGTACCTGGACTTCTCTTTTCTGAAGGCTTTTAAATAAATCTTCAAGGGCATGGATGCCACTAGTGTCAATATCAGTAACAGCTGCAAGAATACATTATGTTGCATGAATGAATGAAAAACAGGATGAAACCAAAGATTTTAAAGAAATTAAGCCTAGCTTACGTGATAATTCAACAATGAGATACTGTATTCCTGGAAATTCACTTGCTGTCCTTTGCACCTCTTCATCAGTCAGCCATTTCAAAATTCTGTAATTAAATTATGATATGATTTAATTACTCAGCTCCATCAATTTCATTATATAAGCAAATCAATTACTCTAGAGGCTAAATGTATATACCTATCCTTTATATAGTTGGAGTTTGAGAAGTAGATTGCAGAGTCAACCCTGATAATCACCATGCCAGGAATCTGAGTGGCATTAGGATATTGCTGGACATTCCTGTAAACGTTAGTCCCTGGAAGCTTTCCAAGTAGTGCAGTCCTTGGCCTTGTCACTTGTAAAAGGATTTTAGCAAAAGATATTGCCACCTGCATAAATATATACATACTAAATGTTGAGGATAAGGTAAATTGATAAAGATGAAAAAAATGATGCTAGGTACACATTTTCTTTTGAATTTCTCTTGATTACCGCAATAAGAAGGCCAATCTCAACACTTTTGAAGATCACACCAAAGAAGGCTCCCATGCAAGCAACAAAATCAAATTTGTCAATCTTCCATAGAAGAATAACTGCTTTAATGTCCACAAGGTTTATCACGGCAGCTATAATGATTGAAGCAAGCACTGCATTTGGAGTGTACTTAAATAATGGTGTAATGACTAAGAGAGTTAATAATACAACAATGGACATAACAATGTTTGATACAGCAGTTGAACAACCAGCCATATAGTTCACTGCTGAACGAGAAAAAGATCCTGCATAAAGATAAAAAAAAACTTATTAATTAAGATCACAGTCATAGGTAAAATAATTTACAAGGCTAAAACATGATTAAGTTTGGTACCTGTAGCCACATAACAAGATGTCAGTGAACCAATAATGTTCATTGTTCCCATTGCCACCATTTCTTTATTACCATCTATTGCATAGTCTTTCATGGCAGCAAATGTTCTCCCAATTGCTACAGCTTCCTAAAAGTTTAACAAATTTGGCTAAAATTTCTAGTAAAGTTCCAAAAAGGAAACAAATTGGATGTGAAATCATTACTAAAATTTTCTTACCGTGAGTGCTATCATACCAGCTATCACACCAATTTTTACACCAGCACCAAGATAGTTTCCACTGAAATAAATTTCATGAGCAGATGCTGGATTTACACCCTTCTTAATATGTTTCACCTGAAAATAGCATGCTTTGAGTTTTGCAGTAGTGCTTAATTTTCTTCAATAAAGTATTCAAACAATTTTGTGCTACTTACAATGGCTACACCTTTTTTGTCGGCCCTAGTAATGTACACAAAAAAGGTAGATAGTATTACAGAGGTCATAGGAGCAATTGCGGCTACCCAAAAGAGTTTCTTATTCCTTTTAGCCTGTTGTCATTGCAACAAAATAGTTATGGAAGTTCAAATGAAAAAGAAAAAAAAGAAAGGAAGTGAAGGTGTTAACATTCTTACAATATACTTTGCTACAAGAAGGAAGGCCAAGAATGCTATTCCAATGACTATTGTCTGCCAATTCCACTGTAAACCAAGATTAAAACAAATGTTTGTTAACCTGGTTTTACTTTTTCATCTATAGTATATACTAAAAGAGAATCTTAAAAACACAACAAAGCTTTACCCCATGGTGCACTGAACCCCAAACTGAGCGCATGACAGAAACAATATCTGTTTTCTTAGTGAACTTTTGTATTCCAAGTAAACCTTTGAGTTGTTGCAGTGCAATAGTAATGGCAGCTCCACCCATGAATCCCACAATGGCAGCATGAGATAAAAAGTCAATCAGGAAACCAAGCCTGCAAAATCCACACATTAATTGTAATTACACAAGAAGAATTCAAACAAAGCAAGAAAGAATAAAGCATAAGTATATATCATATCAAGTCCGGCTAGATGCACTTTTACAGAAGAACTTTTAGGTGAAAATAAATAGAATGAATCAAAGAGGATGTCAAATACATTTAACTTTTCCATAAGTTGAAATTAATTTTTGTAGTCCACCTTTTCCAAAACCTCTGCTGTTTAACTTTTCTATAAGTAACTAATTTCAACTTATGGAGAAATTAAATTCATTTAATCTCTTGAATTCATTCTATATTTCTTTCTTCTAGAAATTCTTCTGCAGAGTATTCAAATTGGGACATCATGTACCAATCTAATAATAATTAATATTGTACCTGAAAACTCCAAGTACCATTTGAGTGACTCCTGCAAAGAAGGTGGCAGTAAATGCAAGACGCAGGTATTCATGACTTTTGGTGTTACTAATCTCATCACTAAGCATAGTCCCAAGCAAGAGGGACACCACAGCCACTGGTCCTATGGCAATATCTCTAGAGCTTCCCATAAAAGCGTATACTAGAGGAGCCACAAAGCTAGTGTCTGCATACAATGAAGGAAAAACAAAGTCATATAATAGAAGAAGGGATATCTAATTGAAAGAAAAACTCACATGTCCAAGTTGTTTAAAATAAATCAAGATACTTACATAGTCCATACTGAGGTTCCAAATTCGCAAGCTTTGCATATGCAATGTCCTGTCATGCACACATACCAATACAGAGATAGATAAATATATACAAATTAAATTATGATGATAATATGATTCAGAAGTTAAACTAAGATGATATTTGGTTTATAATGGATGAACGTTTTAAACATGATTTTGATATAAACCAAATACACATCGTATCTCTACTATGATGATATTTGGTTTATAAAGGATGTATATTTTAAACGTGGTTTTGATATTAACCAAATAGACACACTATCTCTCTGCAACTCACCTGAGGAATGCAGAGACTTGCAATGGTGAGTCCAGCAATCAAATCACCCTTGAATTTTTTAAAGCTGTAACCTTGTGCCCATTCAAAAATGGGGAAGAGAGATTGCACACCCAAAATAAACTTTCTTGATCCGCTTTTGTCCTTAAATTTGCCTAAGGGGTCATCATGGAAGAAAGTCTCGATGACAGAATGTTTGATCTCTTGAAAAAGTGTCTGCTTAGGAGGAGTTCCAACCTTGTGAATGTGTGGCAGAGTATCTCCATGTCGACGTGAAGAAGCTGCGCTTCCTATTTCCTCCATGGTCTTTGCCACAACGTCGTCACTGAAAACCTGACTCATTTAACGCTGACACACACTCAATAACCTGCAAAAAATTAAAGCTAATTTGTTAGTAGTGAATTGAATAACATTGAATTTTGTCATCATGTGTTGTTTATTAGCTTAGTATATATCGCAGTATCATTTGGAAAACTTAAGAATATGATTGAATCTAATGGAATCGACAAGACACAGTGAAAGTACCTAATGATTGTTACAAGAGAAGACAGCCCACGAACTTTATTTTGTGACGAAGCCAATGCTTTTATAGAGCCACAAATGAGAAATGTTGCAAATATCAAATGTACCAGATGTGACATGTAAGCTTTGACCTTTAATTAAATGAATATAATTCTATCTATTAATCAAGTCAACCATAATTTTTAATGGTCAATTTGTTTTAAAGAGTATTTTTTATTGTCTTAATAATTGTAAAAAGTCATCTTATTTATATTTTATTTTTTATTTTTTAAAAAAATATAAAAAGATGGAAACGTCAAAATAAATTATTTTCATCAGTACCTATATAATTTTTTAAATAAAAAAATTAAAAAATATGATAAAATATTCATATAATTGTTGATGAAGTTTAATTTTTTTTTTCTAATGTAACATGACAAAGTCCTAAAATTTCGTATGCATACAAACAACTCTAAAACTTTTTTTTATATTTTCAAGTGGTTCAAGAAAGAATAGTAATTAATATGGACAATAGAAAATGGGATTATATATATATATATATATATATATATGATAAACCTCTTAAAATCGAATTTTCATATATATGAACTAAAGATTTTGTAGGTACTAATGATGACACGGGGATATATATAAGATTACTTAATTAAATTGCCACTAACCAAAATTGTCAATTTGTTTACAAACAGTGGGGTGAAGAGAATTTGTTTATCTGTTTTCTTTCTCCTCTTATGTTGCACGTACGTTGGTCATTCATTGTATATTTGCATATACTTTTAACTGAGTTGGAGAAAAGTAAGAAAGCAATTAATGAGAAAATAACTGAACCTAACAATAAAGAAGAATGCCCCCCATTAATTCTAAATTAATTTCTAAAGTAGAAATTGATATGAGATAATAAGGAATTCAAATGATTGTAATAGTTAAAGGATCTAATGAGTATACTTACCGTGTAAATTTTTTTACACTCTAATTCAATAATGTGTTGTCAAGTTTAAAAACACATGAGATATCACACATATTAAAGTGTTTGGTGGAGGAGGGAGGAGGGAGGAGGGAAAAAATGGAGAAAGTTCTCCTGTTTGGTTGAGAAGGGAGGAGAGAAGTGGGGAGAAATGATGTGTTTGGTGAGGAGGGAAATGAGTGGAAATGAGGGGGGTCCACTGTTCATTTCTCTACATTAATGTTGTAGTGAAATGGAGAGAAATGAGAAGTGGGCATGTGATAATCGATTTTTATGTATACATAATCGATTATCATGTTACCCAATGTCATAAATAATCGATTTTCATGTACACATAATCGATTTTTATGTTACTCACTGTCAAAATCGATTTTTAATGTCCCATAATCGATTATTGAGAAAAAAAATCGATTTTTTTTAATAATCAATTTTTATTTTTTTTCCTTTTATTTCACACACATTTCTCTCATACCAAACAACTTATTTCTCTTCATTTCATACATATTTCTCTCACACCCATGACCCAACAACCTATTTCTCTTCATTTCTCTCTTTCCTATTTCTCTCTTTCCCACTTCTCTTCTCATCACTTCTCTTCTCTCTATTTCACTCTATTTCCCTATTTTCACCAAACATGGGCTAAATGATACACATGAGCAAAGTTGGAAGTGAGGTCAAGGGGACTAATATTATAAATTAATGGGATTGTATTATTATATACATAACATGGGGATCAATTTACCCCAGAAGTAACTCTTTATAAAGTCGCTTTGCTTGATAACTTTTTGTAAATATTGATTTTGATCAATCCAACCATTGATTTAAAAGTTTTTATTAAGTAGATCAAGACTACAAAGTTTTACAAAATTGAAAAATAATTTGATACTTTATCAAAAAATATCAATTTAATGTATAATATACTTTTCAAAATATAAGTAAATGTTAACTGTAAAATTACATACTTATAAATTTCAAGTTTATCTAAAATTAAATATGCATGATCATTATGTTAATGTCACACTATTCAACAGTTAGATTTGTGAAGTTCTTATTCTATGAGAAGTTATTAAGTGGAGTAACTTATCAAGAGTTACTTCTAGAGTAACTTGATCCTCATCCATAATTATAATACTATAATATAATGATAACAATAAATTAAATCAAATATATAGCGAATTAAGATAAACACTCATAGTTTATATATATATATATATATATATATAACTTGAAACTTTTGTGATTTATTTTAATTATTATTTTTTTACTAATTTACTTTATTATTTCTCTATTTATTTTATTTTTTAATCAAATATTTTATCACTTAATTGATAAGAATTTAAAATTATAAAGAAACTAAAATTATACTTTTGTCTAGAAAATAAAAATAGAATTTATATTATAAATTTTATTTAAATGTATTTTTATATTATTGTATCCCTTAAATCAAACACTTATAATTGAATGAGTTAACTTATCAACTTTCAATTAATTTATTAGTTAATTTTACTATATATAGCACATGTCTCGTTGTAATTAAGCTTCTACTTTACAATTTTATCCAATAATTAATATATTATAAATTTACACACTAGTATAAATACACACTCATTAAACATATACATGTGTATACATACATACATACATAATTTTGAAAAAAAATGACATTGAGGAGCCCCCTATGTCCTAACGGGATTTCGCTTCTGATATGACAACACATCATTGCATTAAATTCATTGTTAAAATGCAAGATCAAAGACAACATTTTTACCCGTCATCACAAAAATGGAGGCATGTTTTAGCATTTAGAGGGGGATTTCTTCCCTCTCTATTTTTTAGCGGTGTTTATTCATTAGTTTAAAAAAATTGCAAAAGTGGATTTTATTTGAGTTAATGTGATTTAGAGTTTTTCCCTTTTAAACTTAGAGATATTCACATAATAAACTTTTTCAAATTAAATGTCATGTATAATGTAATTAATATTTCAAAACTTTTAATACCAATTAAGTTTAAATGCAATTCCTAATTTAGTGTTTCAAGAAGTCGGGGATCATATCTCCTACTTAATATAAGACTTTTAAAAAAGAATTTTAGTAAAATCTTGGACAATAATTAATAAACATGATTTACAATAACTTTTTAAAGCCGTAATTTTTTTTTATTTAACCACGGGTATCAGACAATCCGGTTCGAGAGTTGGGAAAGTGCACATCATGGTGGGGCTAGCTCTTCCAGCGCGATTTTTTTCTATCCATATATAAGACTCAAACTCAAAACCTTGCTTAAGGGGAAAGAAGTATGTACCACTATTGTGAAATTATTTTTTATAATAAACCAATATTTAAGTCGTGGATATGATTCACGGCTTACCGTTATATATTTTCAAATCAGATGCCTATAAATCTAGCTATACAAAAGGAATAAGTTATGTATCATATCATACATAGGAACTCGATTATTTATTATGAAAAAAATCTCAATATATTATCTATAAGGATTATGATTTAAAAAATATTAAAAAATTAAATGTATGTATAAAATTATACATGATATTCACGATTTTACTAAAAAAAATATAAAACAATCTAATCCTACTGACTATTGGATCACAATGCATGCACGTCTTCATTAAACTTGCACCAAGTTAAAGATTGATTTTAAAGTTATACTATCATATTAAAAATTATGAAAAATGATTGCACCGTATACGCAAAAGGGTTGCATATATATTATTACATATTGTTGCTAATTAATCGTGTCTCTTTTTGCACATACATACATATTCTCGATCACAGTCTACACATCAAGAATAACAGCTCAGGTTACGTCGAGACCAAAATAGTTTACTTGGAATATGTAAAAAGGGAAACGTATTTTTAATTAATTAGAAAACAAAAAAATAAAAGCAACATGGACAGAGGACAGTAACATAAAACACATGCATCTTGGCTCCTGTACTTTCCCACCATCGTTAAGCATTGTTTCTCTGGTGATGCATTTAATTAAAGTACTAATTCTAAGATTCTTGAAAAGAAAAACAAGACTACTAATTTTTATATACTTCGATTAATTATATATTAACTTGCTTTATATTTAATATAAAAAGAAATTTTATTTGTATAATGTTTGTATACTTTTTATATAATAAAAAAGGATGGAAGGGAAAAGAGAAAAAAATATATAGGATAAAATGGATGATGTAATTGAAAATTGATCAAGAGTTATAGTAATTAATAATAAAACTCTTAAAATAACTTATTGTTGAAGTCTTATCGAGAGAGTTTGTGAAAGAATAAAAGTCTACTTTTTCTCCAAAATAATAAAAACCAAACATGTACAGTATTTTAATACGCAGAGATGTTGTATGAAGGGGCCCCGTATTGTGTCCAAGTTCATGGAAGTTTGAAGGGGTTGAATTTCTAACCCATAATGAGTAGTGGAGTGTAGGAGGGAGGCACACAGGAAAAGCAAGGCTTGCTTGCTTATTGATTACATATAATAATTAATGTTTAGACAGAGTTGACTGTGAACAAGGTTGGGTGTAGCTTTGGAAAGGAATTGCTATGACAATTAATAAGTCCTAGAGTTGAGAATGAGTTACTATTAAATATTTTCTGGCTGTTAGTTTTATAATAATATTTAAAACTAACATATAATAAATCATTAATAAATATTTAACAGGAAACCATAGTTTAAAATTTTCATAAAAAAATGGATATTATAATGCCACCTATAAAACGGTGGAATTAAGAGACAATATATGGTAGCTAGCACACTTGTACTTGAAATTATATATATTCGTGTTTAGTTTAAATATATTTATATTTGTTTTCATCTATTCAGTTTAATGCATCTTATCACATCAAATGAGGTAACTATAACTCCTTAACACAAAAGTCCCGATTCATTGTTTTTTAATTGAAAAAATAACTTAAAATATAAAGTTGAAATTCTTTTTTTTAAAATATCGTTCGGCATGAATTATTGGCTTATGCTGTCTCATCTTTGATCTCCCCGAGCAAGTGGTTTGTCATTAACTTTGATATATGATGCAGAATCCGTTTTTTTATTTTTATTTTGTTACTCCGTATCCTTCATGTGATTTAATTTTATTATTCTTATTATGCCTTGAAATAACTAACGTTACAGAATGGTATACTTTAGATAACTAATCAACTTTAAATGTTTAATTTATATATTATATATGAGTTTGTCTACTGTGGACATCCAAAATATAGAAATATAGTAATTTAAATTCCTAATTACCAAATTCAATGTTCGTTTTATTAATTATTGCTTTTAAAATAGTTTCTAGTTGCTTTTATAAAATATTATTTAAAAATAATAAAAACTTAAATCGATATTCCCATGTAATGTAAAATTTTTCCCTTCACCTTTAAATTGATATATTCTCAAAGAAATTAGCATAGGTTGTATTGTAAATCTATATATTATTATATGACTATTTAATTAAAAATAAAATTATTCATTCACTTTTTATAAGCAAAAAATGTAAGATGGATTACATGGACCAAATTTTGTTTGGTCCACCCTAGAATGATCCATTAAATATATATATATATATATATATATATATATATAACTATATATTGAGTATTGATATATGGTAACAAATAACGAATTTGAAGACCGGGATAAGTAAAAAAGAAAAAAGGAACATATACCAAATATTAGGTAAGGAACGAGCAAAAATGTTGGCAATAAGTGATATATAGAATTGATTGTGGTGGTTAAGGAAAACAGTTTCTATTATGCAAAGGCTGGGAAAGGGAAATTAAATTAGGAAAAGTGCTAGCTAGCCGTGCAAGACACTTTTTAACACACCATTTTGATTGGTTGAAATTAACTCTCATCATGTTGAAAATGAGATCCACATAATTTGATAGGACTCGTATGAATCTTAATCAATCACTAGAATTATGTTAAAAAGGTGTGTTGATATCACTTCTTTTAAATTAGAGATATATAGCAACACCCTAATACTTAGACTTGATCACCTACTCCATCCACGACTAGCTATCTTTTATAAAAATTTGAGTCCAACTTTCATAAAGATTTTATGATCTACGACACTTTTGATGTTTACCATTCATAGTTGCATAATCATGTGTCCATGACCTAAATTTGACACGATGAAAAACAAATGCAGCTCCAACGAAAGTGTTGGAGAATCTATTAATTGCATATAGCTAGCTAGGCCAATTCAGTTCCGATTTCTCCACTTTGTCTTATGATTGCATTTCATCCTTTGAATTTGAGGTAAGACGTGGCTTGACATTGTAATGGCAGGATGGTGACTGCATGAGGAAAAAGAAAGTTGTAGGATGCTAATTAAGAAAACGTTCCAAATACAAAAAGTTTTTCTGAGAATCCGTCACCGTAAAATGCTTTTGTAGACGTGGGAAAGTTTTGCAAATTCTGCTTTATGATATGGTAAAAAGAATTTATGATTATTTACTTGTAAAACAAAAGAAAGAAACAATGCTTTTTTTTTCCTGAGAAGGAAAGAAATTGAAAACATTAATGAATCTAGATTAGATGCATGTATCAATCCACAAGTATATATATATAAGATTATTTATTTCTTTTTATCTTTTTGTATTTATTATATTGATTTTTCTAACACATAAAATCTTGTGTAACATAATAAATAAAAAATAAAAAGATTTTATTAAAAAATATAATTATTAATATTACCAATACATTGAATGTTATTATGATTATTCTAATTTTTAATAAAGTATTAATTTTTAATTTTGATTTATTATATGTAAGGTTGCATACGATAAAAAAACCGTTATTATATAAGTTGTTTTAGATAACACAGTTTGATGCCGTACATTAAAGTAAAACAAAACAGACCATAAGATAATAGAACATAGTTTAAATTACTAAATATTAAAATATAATTAATTAATTAATTAATTAGCATAAAACATAATAGTCTAATATTTCTTTTTATTATATATTTGTGTACGATAAATGTTATTTGAATTTATATATATTTATTCTTTTTCTGTAAAAATATATTAAGGTGTTTTTCAGTGTTTTTTCATTTATCTTAATGTTTCTCTTCTTTTTTTAAGATGTTTAGTTCTTCTTTATTAGGTGATTCAAAGTCATCTAGTATCATCCCAAATTCCCAATATTCCTAATTCCCATATATATAACCCCAATGGCCATGTAATTTCTATCCTAGTTGGTAACATAGCCTGGTAGGACTAAACAGAATCGTAAATAACTTCTGTGCAATGTGTTTCGTAAAATGTGTATCATTCATCTCAATCATTAATTTTTAGAATCAATTCTACTCAACTGTAAATCAAACAGACACCCCCAACTGGGACACTTGTTATTCTTTTTCTTTTTTTTTTCTTTTGGAAAAGGGGACACTTGTTATTCTACCACACCAAGAAAATGATTCCTACGCAAATCTTTACTAATATATAGTTGTATTCAAGATGAAAAGGGAATTTCGTATCAAAATTAATTATTATTTGAAATATCTATATATTTGTAAAAAAAATATATAGGTATGCTTTTTATTTTTAATTTTGATACATGGTTAAAAAAATTATAATCACATTTGATAATGTGTTGTAATATTATTTAATTTAATATCCAAAGTAATTATTGATATAGTCAAATTAATTAAATTACAATTGTAAATACTTTTTACGCCAGTAATCTATAATCTATTAATTTTTTTTCTGATAATATCTTGAAAAGTCACAAAAAAAAATCATTCTTGATATAATTTCCTAAATTTTGGACCGTAAATTCTTCATGATTTGATTTCTGGAACCACGCCAATTCTCGACAACCCACCACAAGTAATTATAGCACTGTTTTAATTTTGGTATCACGGTCGAAACATGATGCAACTTCAGCCCAAAAAAGAAGCAGCCTAATCAACATCAAATTTTAGGGTTTAACTTTAAAGATTTGATTTTGACACACTATTAGTGTTTTTTTATAATTTATCAAATTAAAAAAAAAGAGTATTAATTACACTACTTAAAAAATAACCTTTTAAAAGGCATTTTAATAACTTTAACCACCCTGTTAGCATCAATAAATTTTTATTAAAAAGAGTAATACACTTGTGCAATGATTTTTATAATTTTTTAAATATCTTTCATACTTGTGATTCTTGATATTGTTAATAAATAAAAATCCAAAGGCTAAGAAGTTTTCTATTTATCATTACTTAAGATGTATTTATACAAAAAAAATATTTTTTATTGATCTCAAACCATAACTACAAATTTAAAATCTTAAATAAAATATTGGTTAAAAAATTAAAATTAAAAAGTTTTTATAGAATTGTATGGAGCATATATTCCGAATGCAATTAATATACAATATTTCTATTAAAAACCTAATTAACCAGTCACCCATGGCTATTATATATAAAATTGAAACTTGAAAGGCTGAGAAAACTTCTTTTAATTATATAACCTTGGTTTTGGGTGAATGATATGTGTCTACATTCATTGAATCTCCAGAAGTAGTCCTAGTCAGAGTTGAGTTTGTCTATCTTTCAGAATCCACCGGCCACAATTCGTTGTGCATGCATGATTCATTAGTTTTATTTCAATGATCCACATTGTCATCGTCATTTTACAGTATGTAATACGTTATACTACGTGTATAATATATATCTTCAGACACACAGGAACGAAGACTCGCGATATATATATATATATACACAAATTTGTCGAGTTACATCTCTTAATAACTTTTTGTAAAATATGAATTTGACCAATTCAACCGTTGAATTGAAAGTTCTTATAAAGTAGATCAAACATATAAATTTTCATAAAAATCGAAAACTAACTGAAACTTCATCAAACTAATTTATTTTAACGTATAATATGTTTTTAAAATATAAGTAAAAGTCCACTATTAGATAACATACTTACCAATGTCCAAATTACCTAAAATTTGATATACATGCTCATGAAGGTAATATAATATGATTCAACGGTTGGATTGGTCAAATTCATATTTTACAAAAAGTTATTAAGAAGTGTAACTCAACAAGTTTGACACCTGGTATCAACGGATCCTGACTATATATATATCAACAACGGCGTGCATTTGGAGATGTGTTTCCGACATACAGATGAAAATCCTCTTCATTTACTGGACCTAATGGAGAGGTTCAGTACTGGAGACAAGCTAAACCCCCTAAATACGTGTTTGGGTTCTCTTCAGTACTTGCAAATGCAAGAATGAGAGAGAAAGTGTGGGACCCACAAAAAAATGTGTGTCTTACTCTCTCGTACTTGCATACTGGAGAGGAGTTGATCTCCCTAGATACATATGCAATAAAATATTTGTTTACAGCTAGTCATCAAGATATCAACTTACATCATCTGTATGTCATACATTTTAAATATTTATTATTTAATTATTGTTAGACTAACCGAGCATTTTAATTTGTTTGAGAGAAAAAGAGAGAGAGAATGGTTTTAGAATTTTTTTCAAGTGGATATATATGAAGAAAAGAACAAAGAAAAATAATTTGTAAGTGTGATTATATATAAAGAAAAAAATTTCACTAGTCTTGATTTGAATGGATAGAGAAAAGAATAAAACAAATAAGAAAACATAAGAAAAAGAAAAATAAGTAGAAAAATACATTTTCACGTATTTGGAAGAGGAACAAAAAATTAAACATCAATATTTCATTTGTTAGATTATGTAATTATAAAAAAATGGAAATGCAATCATGCAAAATGATCCATATTATGTACGTATATGTAACGAAATATTTTTTGTTTTACACATTTAAATAATTTTTACTTTTTGAGTTAGCATATCTATACGAGTTTATTATAGATACATAGTACCGAATAGATGTTGTAATAAATATTGATTTCGTTAATTGAATTATTAACATTAAATATGTAACATTAATTAAATATGTAATATTTTATTCATATTATTCTTCCACCAACAACAAATCAATAGATAGAGTTGACAATTCGGATTATACGGCTCAACTTGGCATGGGTAATGATTTTGCGGGTTGGGTTAAGAGGCCGGAGAAGCATTTAGACTTCTAGAATAAAAACTTGAGTCATATATTTTTATGGGCTTTTTACAAATAGCCTGTTTTTTTTTTTACAGGTTTTTGTGAGTAACGAATTTTATCAAGTTGGACTAAAACCCTTGGATTGCTTTCTATTAAAATTACGTTTTAAATATGGGTTCAAGCCAACGCTACTGAATCTATATTTGAAACGTGATTTTGAGATAAATCAAAACACACTTATTCGATTTTCTAAAATAAAGGCTCGATACCCTACATTTTTAGGGCTTTTAATTTGCAGTCCAACTTGATCGGGTTAGCCCATTTTACTGACTCTATTAGTGGATCATAAATAAATTTTCAATCTTATAATTTGTGTATAGGATATGAAATTAAAAATAAAAAATTTAAAAAAATATAGTATTCTTTATGAATTTAATGGATACACATTGTTAATGTGAAAGAGTTTTCACTGTTATCCAATAATATATGTTGTCATATCATTTAATAAGTTTAATAAAACATTATATGTTATTTTCATTAAATGATGTAGCAACACATCATTTAATGTCAATGTAAAATTGTTTACCATGAAAATATATACTTATAAAACTCATTTAATATTATTAATGTATTAAATGTTGACATAATTTCTAATAAAATTAATTTATTTTCTATGCAATGATGAATATGTTAGAAAACTCGATAGATTAAAGGAGTGTGTAAGGAATATTCACCAAAAACTTTAGAGTATCATACCTAAACTAAACCTTTTAGCTATTGTATATTGGTAATTTTAAATGTCTCCCTTGCACACATGGGTGAGGTAAAATGTAGGTATATCTACAAGTGTTTAGAGAGCCTGGAGGTTTTCCCCGTTTTGGATTGGGACATTGTCCTCTGACCCTAAATTTTAGGGTAACAAAAAAAGGACCGGTCTTTTTTATATTTTTGGTCGAATTGCACAGACGGGTTGTGTATAACTCAAAGCACTGGTACGAGGCCCAGGCCTATAAGTTTTGAGCCCAATTTTTGTTTTAGTTAGACCAAAAAAAATTCTTAAAATAATACTCGAGCGTATAGAGCATACTGTGTGTCTGTGTTGTGTCGTGTCGTGTCGCGAGAAGAGAACACGGATCGACGAGTTTGCTTTCTCTTCTCGTGCGAAACTTGATCACTCCTTTCTTAGTTTCTTCATTTATTTCGCACGTACATTAACGCTCCCTTTTGTTCTTTAAATCCCAAAAATAAAGAGAAATTTCACGTGAAATGCAGATCCATCCACATCTCAGACTCAGCTCCTAGCTAGTTGACATCTATAAATTAATTAAATTGCTTCATCACAATTTGAAGAATATATATATCCGCTTCAGCAGAGACGAGAGGTACGGATAAAAAAAATTCCCCACAAAATTTGAACACATAAACCGCGCGTCTATAAATTAATTAATGTGTGAGATCGTCGCAATGACAATTAATTAAGTACCCAAGTGATGAGCGAGCCAAACGCGCGATGAAGACAGATGAAAATATATATCACCCATCCTTTAATTTTAGTCACTAATGTATATAATATATTGAGTGTTTTGTTTTCTTCTCCAAATTAAGTTAATTAAAATACCTGATAATTAGTAAATAATCTCCATTTTTTTGGAAAAGGGAGAACACAACGAATACATATATTTTATAAGAAAAGAAATGATGAAATTAAAGTTGAAGTAAATTTGAATCTTACCGTCATGTTTGCAGCTTCTTCAATTTCCTCCCATCCCAATGGAGAAGCTAGCTAGCTGTTCTTCTAAGAAACTAATCATTATTCGTGCATGGGCTTTGATCTGCTAAATTATTGGACTCTATCTCTAAAATACTAAACGGATGAGCATGAATTGAAGTTTGGAGATAAGGATAATAGGCGTATGCAGCTTACTTATGGACTTTTGAAACCTCATATCAACATCCATAGAAAATTATCAAATGATTAATTATTTTCCATTTAAAGAAAACAAAAGTAAAATCATAGTCAATCAGAATAGGAATACAGTGGTTTATCATTTTAAACCTCTCTTATATATAGAAATTTGACTGGTTCCAAATGGACCTAGGTGTCAATTGGCCATAATTCATCAGATTCTGATTCTTCTAAATATGAATAAAAAGAGACTTTCGGAAATTACATGGTTGATTTTTTCCGTAATGTCTCTTTCTATTTTGTGTGTATATTCATTTGTTATTGCTATTATTTCCATTCATAATTGTATAATTTAATATGTAGGTTCCAATCATACCATTTTAAACGCAGAAGGAATTTATATATATAAAGCTGACTGTCGATAGGAATCTAATCTGTCTCTTATTGGCCGGCCTCGTCAGTCTCGGACTTCTCGATCCATATTGTAGTAGTATTATGGGCGGGATCCTCTCCGGTCAAAAAAAAAATTGGAGAGTGTCCCGTTTTTGCATCCAAAACGCTGCGTTTTTTCTCAGTCATTTTTTATTTTTTTTTAAATTATAAATTGAAAAAATAAATGGCCGAAATCTCATCCACTTTTTTTTTAACTGGAGAGGATCTCGGCCCGTAGTATTATATATATTGCGTGACTTGAAAATTAATGCTATATATACATGCAGGGCTTTTTATAATAAAGGTGTACATATTCGATCCGATTCAATGTACCGCAAAAACCAAATTGGAAAACTTGAAATTGAATCAAATTAAAATTCAAAAAATGGAAATTGAATCAAATTAAAATTCAAAAAATCGTAAACCGTAAACCGTAAAAATCGAAATATTTTTATTGGATTGGATTGGTTTTCGGATCCTATATTGAAAACCGATCCGATCTGATCCAATCCAAACCGTACTTATATATACATATATCATTACTTATAAAATAATCATACTTTTATACTTATATACATATATATTTATAAAAAATACTTATACTAATATATTTTTTATGATTTTATTATCTAATATCATGTTAATATTTTAATAAATATATCAATATAAAACTAGTTTTAAATTAGTTTTCATGTCTCATGTCATTCTTTTTAAATCATTTTATATTAAGTTTAATAAATATAAGTTCCAATGGAAAAATGTTTACTATCACTTCATTATTTTATTAATTTTATCAAATATTTATTGTCGCTTTAAAAAATCAATAACTGATCCAATTCAATCCAATTTAAATTGGATCGGATTGGATTGAATTTGAAAAAAATATCAAAACTGGTAAAATGATAAAGCCGCAATGATCGAATCAAATAGTTTTTACCTCAATTAATATGACATGCCTACTTATGTAGAAAAATTTATTAACAATTCCTATCAACAAAAAAGAAAAATCAAAGTCAATAAACCAGCCATCGTGATCTTATTCTTACAACGCTTTTAAAAATACCAATAAGAAATTAAGTAGTCATTTTGGTTCATGAAAGATTGAGGGTTGATCAATTTGGTCCCTGAAAGAAAAAAAATTAACAAATTAGTCCTTGAAAGATACTTCTGTCGGTTATTTTGGGTCATGTGTCAGTGTCCATTTAGTAACGATGATTTAGCACGTTAAGTGTCACCTGCACTTTTATATGGCACTCCCACGTGGCAATAACACGTATGAGGGACTAAAATGATAGTAAATGGTATCTTTGAGGGACTAAAATGACTAAAACGAAACTTTATTGATCTAATACAAAAATTGTAAATAAGATTTTCCCCTAATTTCTTCTCAATTCAGGTAAACATCTTAACCCTAATTATGTTATAGAGACAAGACAAGATTTAAAGCATGATGAAATGAGTATTAGAGCAATATCATTTGCACCAATTGAGGAAGGCATTAAATGTTTCATAAAGTGGTTCAACAAGCTTTCTGGAGGTAACATGGAAAAGAAGGGAAATTATATTAACCTAAAAAGACAGAGAAATATTGGGGGATTTATTTTTCACATATGCACCCTCTCAAATGAGATGTTATAGAAAAGGGTATTTGGTTTTTTGAAACTTGTGCATCTCACTATAATGTGGACTCAAATTTTATGTGTTGTTTTTACATGATGGTGAATTCAGTTACAAATACTTTGTTTGGGTTCAGGGACGGATCTACATTGTTAATTCTGGAGGCAATTGCCCCCACAAAATGTTTGGTTTGTTCTTACAAATACTATATTAGGGGTATTAATTGTGCCCACATAAGAATTTAACATTTTTAATATTAAAAATTTATGAAAAATGTTAACGAGTATAATTAGGGCACTTATTAAAGAACAAAAGTAAAAAAAATTTATTGGAGTGTGTGATATGTAATGTCATAGATACAATCAATATATACTGTGATTTCCAATAAAAACTTTCTCCTTATGGATTCTTAACCGGTGCCCTTAGGACACTCGTTAGCAGGACCCAAAATTTATATATGTGCATATAATTATTGCCCCCACAATGTAAAAATTTTGGATCTGTCACTGCTTGGGTTGATGATGGAGCCGAGTGAAATTCTTCAACCGGCAACAAGAATTGGAATGGGTTATAGAGGAATGAGAAATATATACACATCCAATATTGAAAATGTGCACATTGAAGCTAGGAACCTGAAACATTTTATAATTGGAATGAGGTGTGTCATGGTGTTGTTGTTCAACTTATTAGTTTTGTTTTTGTTGGTGAAGTAAATAATATATTTTAGGATTCAAGGATGGTGAAAAGAGATGGAGTATTAGGAGTAGTTACTCCAATCCATAATTGTATTTTTTTTTACTGTTAACATTTGTAATGTCTATGTTTATTGGAATAAATATATATTTTTTTATAAATTTTTTATATATTTAATTTCTACAAAAAGTTATGAATCTGTATGACGACAAAACATAAGAAGAAAAATTGAATAAAGGAACATACTTCATTGTTTACTAAAATTTGGTGATCATATATCATATATACAATATTCAAAAGGCATAACATTAAAGTCGGTTATACAAAACACAAACATAAATTTGACGATGCAAATGAGAATGTTATAATCCTATTAATCATTCCTCTAATCTTGTCTATTTATTTTCAAAATGGTATTAGGATTTTAATGTTTATATGAATTGTGGAAAAATTTTTAGAAGAAGACCTAATTACAACTTTGCATTAAGACAGTAAAGTTTAATGGTTATAGTCACGTGGGACTGCCATATAAAAGTCCACGTGTAATTTAACGTGTCAAATCATCACTTTCGTTAATGTAATCGGACGTAAACTAACCGATCGAAGGTTCAAAATGACCGACAAAAGTCTAATCGACCCACAATCTCTCAGGACGAAAAGTACCATTTACTCTAAGAAATAAATTGCAAAAGGAAATGGGAGCTAGATATCATTTATTAAATTGACTTAATGTCTATGATATGAATTATGAATATCTCAAATTCTCAATCACTGCCAAGTCAAGTGATTTCTTCCCTAATTTTATTCTACGAGGGCCACCAGGTCCATTAATTCTCAGGCTGAAACAATTGTTTTGTAACATTTTGATTCTGCATTAATTCCTCTGCTAACCATTCCAGAATTCAGCCCTTTTCACCTTTGAAATGCTCTCAAGGACTCCCGCTGGAGAAATGTGCCCCATCACTGTCACCCTCTTCGCCTCTACATCTATACTGAACGATGTAACTCCTGAGAGAGATCGTTAATTTAAAAACATATATGTTACAACTGCATGTTAATTATACAATAAAGAGAAGATAAAAAAGAAGAAATATGAGATAAGATGATTAATGTAATGGAAAGAAAAAGAAAAAAATATTGCATAAAAATATTTTAGGACTAAAATCATACTAATTAAGTATCATTCATGATCACCTTCCATCTTAGACAGATGCTTTTTCACTTTACCAGCACATCCTTGACAATGAATAGCAACCCGCATCACAACCACCTGCATATAATCCTTTCAAAATTAGTAAAAATAAAATATAAAATAGGATAGAGTATATCCTTTTTTATCCATTAAAAATAAAACATGTTCAAAGTCTCTTTTTCATACTTTTCCCTTTCTACATGTTTCTGTGACTTCTTCTTGTAATTGTTCTATATTTTCACATTTTTTTTGTTTGATGCGTGACTTTTTTTTTCGATTAAGTTTGATGCGTGACTTTGTTTACACTATTGTTTCACAATGGCAGTTAGTTGTAGCAGAGGAATTCAAAATAGTATGGTAAAAAAAATTGTGTGAAAGTGAAACAAGAGAAGCGGTATACTATATAGGAAATGTGATTTGCATATCTCAGCTAGTGTAGGAAAAAGTGTAAACTAATCTAACCTGAAAGACATTATCTGTTGTTGGTGTTTTCTGAAGTTCGTTTGGTTCATTGTCATGATTTTGATGTTGGCCTTTCTGCTTGATCTTTGGTACTATTTCAGTTTCAGACACACATTTGTTGTCAGCTGAATTAGACCTTCGAGAATCAACAAGTTTGGAGTATTTGGCAAAGTTGTTGTTGATCAACCTGGTATCATCAACCAAAGTACTTCTATCATGCCTTCTAGGCACAACAACCACAGAACGAAGATCACGGGTACTCATGCACACTGCTGTTGATGCCCGAGAGTGACACATAAAACCACTCTTCATTTTCCTGTTACTGTTTTTCTGGCTCATCACATCTCAGGTGAAAGATTTTTGAGAATGAATATCATTGGTAAGGAGGGTGAGCAGAAAGTTTGGGACTTTGGGTATGTGATGCTAATGCTTGTGTGTTTTCTAATTGGGAGAAAGTAAGAGAGAGTGACAACAGAATGGAAGAGACACAGTGTCATTATGACTTAGCCAACAAAGGGTTCACTGCCAGTATGGAATCTTTTTGGCATTTATCTATTATGCATATACCTATGATCTTAACACGTCCAAAATTCTGTCCTTTTCAGCAGTAAATGCTGAGAAATTGACAATAACCCTTTGGATAAAAAGGACATGTTATGTTAGAGAGAATCAAATTAAAACAGAGTGAGCATGAGTTTTCTTTTTATATTTTTTTCTTATCTTATCAAGCTTTTTTTTTTTAAAAAAAATGATTGTTGAGATCTTTGGGATGAGGGTTGGGCGGTGAGGGATGTTAGAACCAGAAAGGCTTCATCTTACTGTCCACTCACTTATTATTGCCCCTTGTTATAGCTATAAGGTCAGTCATGAGATGAGATGAGACTAAGACAAAATACAAACATGCACCTCATCAGTATCCTCCACACAATTATAGGGTAAGCTCAAGGAGTAAGGCACCCATTGTTACAAGGTTTGTGGATATGGTCAATTCCCCCTGTCTTTTGCAAAAAGGTCATAGCCACTACTAGCCATGGGCAATAAGCAACACATAATGGGAAAGCTGAAAATATAGTTGGACAGTGACGGATCAAAAGTCTCAGTTGATGCACAAAAGTGGTTAAAATCAGTGAAGAGAAGATGCAGAGCAATGTTACAAATGAGACTTACATAACAGTATTAGTAGAAGGCTAGAAGCTAATGCTCTGGCCATGTTCAGCTAGGACATGAATACTAATCACATGAATTGACATGCCTTCTCATTTTAGCGTAGTGAGTAACGCTTAGTTTGTCAAAATTGTCTCTTTTTTGGCATAGTCAACAAAACAGAAGGACAGGCGTTCCCTGGAAAACAACTTGTGGGAAATTCTATATAGGCATAGAACAAATGAAGGTGGCCCATAGAAGATATGCTCTAAACTTGATTATGTAATAATAAAAATGCAGCTGTGCTCTTTTCTACCCTAATATATAGTGTTTGCATGTATCAAACAGAAACCCATCGTCACTCATTATACAGATTCATTAATTCTAGAAAATTTGACATGATTATGTATTATATATGAGCAGTACCTATGGCTGTGAAATTAAATGTAACGATTAGAATATGAGTGAAGCAGTGCAGATCTGGCCCATTGAATGAAACCATACCAAATGATGAGTGCATAAGTTGTACAAATACATTAGGAATGCCATGTGAAACTATTTATGTGGGTTCAGTCTTATAATTCCTTCCAGCTGCTTTCATCAGTAAAGTAGTACATCCAAGGACCACCACTGTGTCAAGTCCTTCTGTTCTGTAAGTTCCATCAAACCTTAGCAGAGATGAGTTCCACCATTTCATTGAAAGTACAAAGCTGAAATTAAATGTAGGACCACAAAAAATAGAGAATGTTAATTAAAAACAAAAAATTTGCCTTCCCTGCCATTTTTCTCCAAAATCCTCACTGTAAACACACGCTAGATATACAACATAGTTAAGAGTGTTCATGTGAAATTATACACTCTTTTATGAGAGATACATTGTGTCATCACCTTTATTAAAGTAACCATGTTATCATGCCGGGCCAACATGTACACATGTACTGAGGTTAAAAGTTAAAATTCATTTAGCAAAGATTGAACCATCAACCCTTGAGGAGAAAAATCAATTTCTAAACCAAGGAGCTAAACCTAATTATAATAATATTTTTAATTTTTTGTACAAATGATGTTACTAACAATGGAGGCCTAAAGCAAGGGCTTGGACAGCCTTATCTGACCCTGCATGTTATATGATTCAATAAATCCTATATTTGTTTTATGCACATATATATATAATTATAGTTTTAATTTTTTGTAGTTAATTTTGAACTCTCATAAATTTTTTGTTTAAAAAACAAATATTTTATAAAAAAAGTAAATAAATAGTGTCATATTAACAAATAACTCAAAAATTATCAAAATAGTATAATAATTAAAATAAATATTTAAGATTTGTTTTATTCCATTTCATTATATTATGTTATACCTAAAATAATAAATAAAATAAATTCCAGGATAAATAAGTAACAAGTCATTAAGTCAGCAATAAATTAGCATTCGGAGTAGGAATGGAAAAGAACTATAAAACTATCTTAGAAAAAAAATGTTATAAATTAGTGAGATAAGCTTTTTAAACAAGCTTCTAGCCTAATAAAAAAAAGGCTAAACCTAGTTATCAATAGATGATTGGTTTGGGTAATACATGTTTATCCACTTAAGCATGTGATATATTGTCCTCACACAAGTATTTGGTAAATAAGTGCACGGGCTAACTTATAGAATCTGTTTGGTGGTGAAGATATAAGGGAGAAACTAACCTATCATATTTTAATTCAGTCTTTGTCGAGCCAATAGGATAGGATAAAACTTATCATGTTCGTTATCTTATCCTATTATCAAGCATAAATTTTATCATGAGGGGGAGTTGAGTTAGAAATTAATAGAATAGGATAACTTTCTTTCTTTATTTTTCAACGTCACATGGAAATTTCAACCGCTACCACCACCGTTAGGTGCCTTCCACCACTAGCCATCATCGCTTCACATTATCCACCGTCGTTTGTATTGTACAGTTTCCTTTTCTGTTTTAGTTTCTGTTATTAATTAGTTTTATCAGTTAGTTGTTTCAGTTGTTTTCAGTTCAGTTTTCTCTGTATAAATGTCCCTTTCATTGAACGTGGATGAATAAGAGAAAAGTTTCATTCATTTCTTCTTCTTCTCTGTATCCTTTCTGCTCTACCAAGATTAATATGGTATCAGTGTAATTCCTTCCGCACGTTTCTCTTCTTCTCCATCACCATGGAAGATGCTTCCAATCCCCTTTTTCTTCACCACTCTGATGGCCCTGGAATCAATCTTGTTTCTCACCCCCTCACCGGTTCCAACTACAATACTTGGAGCCGTGCCATGATAATAGCTCTCTCCGTCAAGAACAAGCTCGGTTTCGTCGACGACTCAATCCCTCAACCTTCAGCTGATGATCCTCAGTTAGCTGCCTGGTTTCGCTGCAACAATGTGGTCATTTCTTGGTTATACAATTTAGTCTCCAAAGAAATCGTCGCCAGCATCATGTACTTTCGTCTAGCCTCTGAAATATGGAATGACTTAAAGGTTCGTTTCCAGCAGAAAAACGGTCCCAGAATTTTCCAACTTCGAAAAGATTTGGTGCTCCTTTCACAGGGTCATGATTCTATTAGTCAATACTATACCAAGCTCAAATCAGTCTGGGAAGAATTAACTGCTTTCAAACCTTCTTGCACCTGCTCATGCGGAGGACTTCGACCCATGCTTGATTACTTCGAAACTGAGCATGTCATGTCCTTTTTAATGGGACTCAATGATTCTTTCTCTCATGTTCGCAGTCAAATTCTGCTCATGGATCCCATTCCTCCTATCAATAATGTGTTCTCTTTGGTTATTCAAGAAGAACAACAACGTGCTATAAGGATGTCTACCCCTTCTATTACTGAATCACAACATGCGTTTGCTATTCAAGCTCCTTTGAAATCTCATAAACCAGGCAAGAAAGACCGACCTCTATGTTCTCATTGTGGAATTCTTGGTCACACCATTGATAAATGCTTTAAGATCCATGGTTACCCTCCCGGATTCAAGAACAAGTCCAAAGGTCCAAATGTGGTTGCTCAAGTATCAGATTCAAGCACTGGCACTGTTAATCAACTTTCAGCTGCACAATGCCAGCAGTTAATTGATCTGTTATCGTCACAGCTCACAGTTTCATCCACTTCAAATGATAAACCTGATGACCAGGCTTTCTCCTCAGGTATTGCTTTGTCCATTGCTCAATCACCTTCTTTTTCTTCCAATTGCTGGCTGTTAGATTCGGGTGCATCAAATCACATTTGTTTTTCTCAACACATGTTTGATTCTCTTTCTGTTTTGTCCAATTCATATGTCACCTTACCAAATGGAACTCAAATTCTTGTTGAAGGCATTGGCAACATCAAACTATCCTCACATTTGTCTCTATCCAATGTTTTCTATATTCCTTCATTTACCTTTAATCTAATTTCTTTGAGTGCCCTTCTTTCTGTCTGTGAACCCATATAGTATCACCTTTTCTGATAATTCTTTCTTCATTCAGGACAAGCAGTCTTCAATGATGATTGGGAAGGGTGAAGCCCAGAATGGCTTATATTTTCTGAATGTAGAACCATTTTCTGCTAAATCTTTTTGTAATTCTGTATCCCATTGTATTTGGCATAATAGACTTGGCCATTTGTCACATGACTCTCTTGTTTCAATCAATAATAAATACAATCTTGTTTCTTCCAAGTTTTCAAATTATCATTGTCATATTTGTCCATTGGCTAAGCAAAGAAAATTGAGTTTCATATCTAACAGTAATTTTTCTTCTCATCCTTTTGATTTGATCCACATTGACACCTGGGGCCCTTATCATAAGCAAACACATCATGGACAAAGATATTTTCTGACTATAGTGGATGATCACACAAGATACACATGGTTGTTCCTCATGCAACAGAAATCAGAAGCTACCAGGATTATTATGGACTTTTTCACTTTTGTTGATACTCAATTCAACACCAAAATTAAGTGCATCAGATCTGACAATGCCAAGGAGCTTGCTCTCAGTGATTTTCTGAAAACCAGAGGAGCTACTCATCAATTCTCTTGTCCAGAGAGACCACAGCAAAATTCAGTTGTAGAGAGAAAACATCAACACCTCTTGAATGTTGCCAGGTCATTGATGTTTCAATCCCAGGTTCCCCTATCTTTCTGGGGTGATTGTGTTACTACTGCTGCTTTCATTATCAACAGAATTCCATCCAAAGTCTTGAAGTCTCAATCTCCTTTTGAGTTACTATATCAGAGGCAACCAAATTATTCTTCTATGAGAGTTTTTGGATGTCTTTGTTATGCATCCACACTCTCTTCTCAAAGGGACAAATTTACTCCAAGGGCCAATCCGTCAGTCTTTATTGGTTATCCTCAAGGTTACAAAGGCTACAAGTTGTATAATCTTGTCACCAACAAGTTTTTCATATCCAGAGATGTCATTTTTCATGAGACCACATACCCTTTCCATGAGCCCAAATGGCAATCACCTCAATTCACACCATACAATGAAGTTGTTATTCCTACTTTCTTTGATGATTCCAGCATCACTTTTCAACCTGCCATCGTACCAGATCATGACCAAGACAGTGTTTCTAATTCCCCTAATCCTTCATCTCAACCAGTTAGAAGGTCAAACAGAACCCATAGACCTCCCTCACATCTTAATGATTACCACAGCTATAACACCAACACAACCTCTCCCATCACATTAACAATTTTATATCCTATCACAAATTACAGCCCCATTATCATTCATTCATATGCAATGTATCCGCTGAATATGAACCCCAGTACTATCACCAGGCCTCTAAATTCCCACATTGGCAAACAACAATGGCAAAAGAGTTACAAGCTATGGAATCTAATAAAACTTGGAGTGTGGTTCCTTTACCTGCTGGAAAGCACACTGTTGCTTGCAAATGGGTGTACAAAGTGAAGCATAAGGCTGATGGCACAGTAGATAGATACAAGGCTAGACTTGTGGCAAAGGGCTTCACTCAACAGGCTGGTCTAGACTTTAATGAGACTTATTCACCTGTTGTCAAACTCACTTCTGTCAGATTGCTTTTATCATTGGCAGCCATACATGGTTGGTCTTTAGCTCAATTGGATATCAATAATGCATTTTTAAATGGTGATCTTTTTGAAGAAATTTACATGGACCTTCCCCAAGGGTATTCCACCAAGGATCATCTCCTTAGTCAGGGGGAGAAGATGGTATGCAAACTGCACAAATCAATTTATGGTCTCAGGCAGGCTTCTAGGCAATGGTTCAACAAATTAGCTTCCCTCTTGATGCAACTTGGATTTCATCAATCCAAAAATGACTATTCATTGTTTATTAAAGGTTCTGGATCCAGCTTTGTAGCTTTATTGGTGTATGTTGATGACATTGTCATAGCTGGTCCATCATCAATTTTGATTGATCAGACCAAAACCGAGCTGAAACAGGTGTTTAAGCTCAAGGATCTTGGCAACTTAAACTACTTTCTAGGATTGGAAATTGCCAGATCTAAACAGGGAATTTTTTTGTGCCAACGAAAATACACATTGTCTTTGTTAGAGGATACTGGTTTTCTGGATTGCAAACCAGCTCCTATTCCTATGGAGGCAAATAACAAACTTAATCAACTTGATGGCAATCTCCTTCCTGACAGCAGCATTTACAGAAGGCTCATCGGAAGACTTCTTTATTTGACAATCTCCAGGCTTGACATCAGTTATGCAGTTCACAAGCTCAGTCAATTCATTTCTCAACCAAGAGAACCCCATTTACATGCTGCTCATTACTTGCTCAGATACCTTAAAGGTACTCCTGGACAAGGTTTAATATTTTCTGCTTCTTCCACACTGAACTTGCATGCCTATGCCGATGCTGATTGGGCTACTTGTATGGACACTAGAAGATCCATTTCTGGTTTCTGTGTATTTCTCGGTGACTCTCTCATTTCATGGAAGTCCAAGAAGCAAACTACCGTCAGTCGTTCCTCTGCAGAAGCTGAGTACAGGTCCTTGGCTGCATTAGCAAGTGAGTTAACTTGGCTGCACAATTTACTACAAGACTTTGGTATTTCTCCTGGGCCATCCTTAGTCTATTGTGACAATCAGGCAGCAATCTATATTGCTACCAATCCCACGTTCCATGAGCGTACAAAACACATTGAAATAGATTGTCACTTCGTTAGAGAAAAGGTTAATTCTGGAGATCTAAAGCTTGTTCATGTCCCTTCCAAACACCAGTTAGCTGATATGTTTACTAAACCTCTTCCTCACCAACAGTTTCAGTCTCTAATTAACAAGATAGGAGTTCTCAACATCTTCACTCCATCTTGAGGGGGAGTATTGTACAGTTTCCTTTTCTGTTTTAGTTTCTGTTATTAATTAGTTTTATCAGTTAGTTGTTTCAGTTGTTTTCAGTTCAGTTTTCTCTGTATAAATGTCCCTTTCATTGAACGTGGCTGAATAAGAGAAAAGTTTCATTCATTTCTTCTTCTTCTCTGTATCCTTTCTGCTCCACCAAGATTAATAGTTTGCCCGCCTCTTCCACCCTCACTACTGCTCTAGTTACCTCTTCCATTGCCACTTGATAATCTGACACCCTCTACCTCCATTGTCTCCTAGCAGTTAGCACCATCCACCATTGTTGTTCCCACCATCACTCAACATCATACACCATTGCCATCATTATCCAACACCCTCCACCATCATCGTTTGTTTCTTATCATATCGCTCATAACGTAGGCTATTCGCTCTCTATTTATCTCTTTCATTCATGTCTATCTTATCCAAAATGGAACATACCTTATAAAGAACACTCATTATCTTCCTATCTTCAAGTGAAAAAACATTAGAAAATGATTAAATCTATAAAATAAATGATTAATTACATCATTTCATGTATATATTCAAGTTAATTAACTTATGACTAATTATATATAGTAATGTGATTAAATCAGTTAAGCAATTAATTGAAAATATACACTTATTTCTTGAGAGTAGGGTATTGCAATATTTTGAGAGACATTTAGTCTAGATGCTGCAAGGTCAAGTAAACCCATATATTCTATATACACTAGGGTTGTCCAAGAAATATCCACCCATCAGTACTCACCCCTTACCAAACCAAAAGGGAGATGTTTGGGCGGGTTTACACTGGTCTCGGAATCTCGGGTTTTGGGGGAACGAGATTAACTGGGTTGGTGCATTCGGGTGCGGGTGTAGAAATTGAAAGTCAACGGTACCCGACCTGATTGACAAAAGAATTATACACTGGTTTTGGGCTAACAAACACATGCTGAAGTGAACTGAAGGTCAAGAGTCCAGACCAAATCCATTTAATTTTTAAATGGTGCATTACATTTTAAAGGCCTAAAAAATGACTACATAAAAAAATTAAAATTTGATCTGAAAAAAAAACTAAAAAGTTTTATTAAGGCCAAAAAATTCGACAGCAACCCAAAATTCATATCAACACGCCTGACCACTCGTTACCCGCTTAACTCATTACCTGCCCAACTGAAAGACAAATCAGTCGAAAGTAGGTCACATTTTTTGTTCACGGGTTTCTTTGGATTGGGCCTTTTAAGTCCAAATCCGTCCCAACCGGTGGACAAGCTTACAAGCTATACACAATTTAACTGTCAAACTTAATTCAAGAGCCTTCCCTTTGTATTTTTTTTTTATGATTTCGCATTTCTCTGTTTGGGCCTATTGGGCCAAGTCCCTTGTGCCCTTCTTCTTCATTAATTCAAGCAGTGTTCCTCTTTTGACCAAAAAAAAAAAGCAGTGTTCCTCTGAAAAAAAAACTTATATAGTAATATATAGCATATATTAACGTTGTAGTTTATTCAGTTTTATTTCTTTTTCTGAACACGCTAGAAGTTTGCACGCAGCTGTGTGATGTCGCCTAGCTGATGCAAGCAGTTGCGTACGCCGACGTCAATCGCAAGGGAGATGTCCATCGACATGGATGTTTGCCTATAGTTTATACGAAAATAAAAAAAGCAATACATTCATTCTTTTAAGATATTATGGGAAAACAATCATCTATTTATTCATAATAAGTATTAAAAGCTTTTAATAAAATTTCGCTTATTTATTCACTATGAAAAGAGAATAATAAATACAAAATTATATCATAATATTTTGTTTTATGAGATTTGAAAGTAAGACAGATTTTTTCATAGATTTTCTATAGTGTGATCATTTATCGTTTTAATGTTTTATCAAGTTCCTTTTTTTTAAGTATCAATTTAGTTATGGTTTTCTAATAAAAGAATATTTAATAAATGGTGGCGTGTACATATCTTAAAAATTGAATTATAATTAAATTTGTAAATGTTCTGATTCACGGTTCATTGCTGAAACCAATATTAATTAAATATATATTTTTAATATTATATAAATTTTTAATTAATTGAATAACATAAAGTTATAAATTAATATAAATATCCTTATTATATGTTTTATAAGGTATAAAATTAATAATAACTGATAATATATGTAACTTTTAAATGTATGTCTTTATTTTTCTTAAAAAATATATCAGATTAAATTAAAAATTAAAAATTTGTTTTTTTTTTTTAAATTTCGATTCGATTGATTTTCTGATATAATTTTTTATTAGTTTTCACTAATTTTAGACCGACCACGACCTGGTGGAATCAGTCGTCCGGTTTTTAAAATCGTGAGTACATGCTTGATTCCTTTTATGGAGGTCATGGGTTTGAGTCTTGTGTATAAAAAAAAAATCCTCACTAGCAGAGTTAGTCATGTCATGATGTGTACGTGTCTGTTCCGAGCTGGAGCATTGTTGCTTTTCGTAGAGGATACATGTGATTTATAAAAAAAATAGAAAATAACATAATTTATTAATTTATCATACCAATAATTTTAGTTCTCATAACTAATTTTATTAATAACTAGGGGAGAGAGACACTATATATTTTAAATAAATAAAAAAGAAAAGTAAAGTAACGGTGTATAGTTATTTTTATAGAAGTGAGTTTAATTACTATACACTATTAATGTAAAAATATTTTTGCATTAATTAATGAATATGACATTTCATGTGTCATTTAATTTAACACATCGTTTGGTGACTATATAAAATTATTTTATATTAACCATATATAATTATTAAATTCAAATAATAAAACTTGAAAATAATCATTTTTTTTAATCTTTGATCGAAAATCTCACAAAAATATAATATAGCTGTGAATTTAACTATATGAATGAATCTCATAATTATTAAGTAAAGTTCTTTAAAAAAACAACGAAAAGAGGATATTAAGACTTCTATCACCAAATATCCTTAAAATATTTTTTAAAAAAATTATTAAATGGAATAAGATATTTTGATTTGATTTGATAACAATCCTTAGCAAAAGTCATTAATGAAGAATGGGAAAAGGGATGAGGTAGTTACAGTTACAGAGAAGATCTGGGCGGTCCGTTGAAGTGGGTCCATTGATATGAACGGAGAAGATGGTTTCTACTTCCTACATTAAATATTAAATACGCTACTCTTTTCTTTTCCAATTTCCATGTATCGTCGTTGGGTGTTCAGTTCACACACACACAAAGGATCTCTTCTCTTGTGTTCCGTGTGTGTGATGCCGAACGTGTCCCTCTTCATTCCCACACCCAAACCATATTTGAACTTTCCTTGACGATTTATTTATGAGTCAGAGTCTCCAGCTCATCTCACCGAGGTTTCTTATTTCTATTTCTATGCTCTTTGTGATTATTATTATTTTTCATTATGTAAAAAACCCTTGCTCTAGTCCAGGCTATTCCTTCTGTTGATTTCATCAGAATTTTTGTTTCTGTTGTTGATTTCATCTGAATGACGATTTTTTCATTTTGATTTGTATATCTGTAAAAGAGTATTCCTTGCAAGTTGCAACTTAATCTTTAGCTAATGCTTAATGCATTGTTATGTTCATCAGGAATTGCTTTTAGTGTTTTGTACGCTCAATTAAGTTTCAATAATTACCACTTGAGGAATTAACCATTATATTATATGTGACATTGACATATTGACTCCACGTAGATAATGAAGTCATTGCTCTTTTTTTGTTACACAGATTTGCAATTTCTAAAGCTATGTTTTCTTACCTGATTCAGCTATGAAGATTTCAAACCCTAATTTTCTTCAATATTCCAAAACTTTCAATGTAACATTGGGGTTCTCTTAAATTTCTAGGAACTAATTTAATATTTGATCCCTGAGACTACACTAAACCCTTTGGGCACGCAGCAATACGGTTAAGCACTCCCTAGACACTGCAAACATGTGTTGGATCAGAATTTTAGCATTCTTAGACACTAAACAGACATGTATTGGATAATGGATGGGGCTTTTAGCAGTCACTGATATGGTTTTAGAATCTTTATTTGTTTAAATATATATAATCTTGTTATCTCTGTGGGTGTGTGTTTCTCTGACTCATATCTATTTAGAACTTATGCACATCTTACTCTAATGTTCTCTTTACCTTTTGATTAACTACTTGGGAATATTCTCATGCTTATAGATGCTGTGTTAGGTCAAAGGCTTTCTCCTGATGAGATAAATCCACTATTCCCATTCATCAATGCATTTTCCTGTTGTGTGGTGAGAAATGATTTAGAATGATGATGTTCTTGAACGGATTTATCTCAGAAGCTTGATTTTCTTTGTGTTGATTTGAATTTGAAGTGGTTTGAATGGGGAATATAATCGGTCCCAACAGTTCCAAGACTAGGCAGAGAGACCCCTGTGAGGTTTTGCCTGGTGAAGCTTGCAAGAGACAGAGGTTGTTGTCAACCTCCTTTGAGGATAGCTCAAGACTGATTCCCTCCCTTCCCGATGAGATATCAATTCAGATTCTAGCTAGAGTTCCTCGCATTTGTTATTTAAATCTCAAGTCAGTTTCTCGTGCTTGGAGGACAGCCCTTGTGAGTTCTGAATTATTTTGTTTGAGAAAAGAACATGGAACGATGGAGGAATGGCTCTACATATTAACAAAGGTCAATGATGATAAGCTTGTATGGTATGCCTTAGACCCTCTTTCTAGAAGATGGCAAAGGTTACCACCAATGCCAAATGTTTCCTTCGAAGATGAAACAAAAAAGGGTTTGGCTGCCCTTCCCCTTCGGATGTGGAGCATGTTGGGTTCAAGTATCAGAATTGCTGATGTCATAATGAATTGGCTTGGGAGGAGAAATGCTTTGGATCGGATGCCATTTTGTGGCTGCTCCATTGGGGCTGTTGATGGTTGCATCTATGCTTTAGGAGGATTTTCTAGAGCTTCAGCTATGAAATCTGTTTGGCGGTATGATCCTGTTAAAAACTCTTGGACTGAGGCTAGTCCAATGTCAGTCGGTAGGGCCTACTGCAAGACGGGTATATTAAATGATAAGCTTTATGTTGTTGGGGGGGGTTACTCGGGGTCGTGGTGGACTAAATCCCCTTCAATCTGCAGAAGTATATGATCCACAGACAGGCACATGGTCCCAATTACCTAGCATGCCTTTTGCACAAGCTCAGGTGCTACCAACTGCATTTCTGGCTGACTTGCTCAAGCCTATTGCCACAGGAATGACTTCATACAGGGGAAGGTTATTTGTTCCTCAGAGTTTGTATTGTTGGCCATTTTTTGTCGATGTTGGGGGAGAAGTTTATGATCCAGATATAAATTCTTGGCTTGAAATGCCAAGTGGCATGGGTGAAGGCTGGCCCGCAAGGCAAGCTGGAACAAAATTGAGTGTTACTGTTAATAATGATTTATATGCACTTGATCCTTCAAGTTCTCTTGACTCTGCAAAGATCAAGGTATATGATGAGGAAGGTGATACTTGGAAAGTTGTCGCAGGAGATGTTCCTATTCATGATTTTGCTGATTCTGAATCTCCTTATCTTTTAGCTAGTTTACTTGGAAAACTTCATGTGATTACTAAAGATGCCGATCACAACATTACAGTGTTGCAGGCTGACATGCAAAATGATTTAGCTTCCTCCCAGTCGTTGTCATCAACAGATGACTCATTCAGTGAACACACTGAACCATCAGCAGAATCAGAGAGAGGAATTTGGAGGATTTTTTCTTCTAGGAGCGGTAGATCTGCTGAGCTAGTTAGCTGTCAATCCCTTAAAGTTTGATTATATGGAGCTAGAATTCCCTTACGGTTCTAATTTCAGATAGTTATGTCTGTGTTGGCTGTTATGTTTGCAAATAAGCCATAATGTTAACGATGATTTCAAATTGTATTTGGTCCATTCTCCACTGCGTGATTGATCCATAAGATGTAATTTCACTTGCTCCCATACACAGAAATTAAAATTATACAAAGAATATCAAAACATAGTACATCAAATGTGAATATTTTTCGAAACCTTCCTTTGCATCATCATACAATTTGGTATCATACCAGTATGATGGGTACTGTCTTCAATTAGTGGATGTTCAATTTTTTCTGTCATACAGTCATACGTTATAATTGCTTTGCACTCTTATACGTTGCATGCCATTTAAATACTATACTTATTCCAACGTGTACTTTTTTGGTGATTTCTTTTGTCAGAGGGTATAGTTCTTGGAGGAAACAAACCTACTCAACATTCTTCTCAATCATTATAGATACCCTTTTATGATTTATGTTACCTATCAGGCTCCCTAGCTACCACTCATATTTTGTTTTTTCAAGCCATCATGTAAATTTGAGTATGTTATGCAATTTGACATTTTTTACGAATTGGATAACTAGGATCATCTGTGACAGAAAGCCACATGATTAATAATGTCATCTTTTAGTAACTGTTAATATTGGTCAGTTAAGGAAAGAGAGTAGAATGTAAGAGAAAAGAAAAGAGAGAATATAATCTGCAAATAACATTAGCAAGGTTTCTATGATGAATTATCAATTTATCCTGTGAGTTTCAGTTTTGACGGGAGCAATATCATCAAAGTGAAAGATTGAGTTCCAGATATTTATTGACCACAAATATGCAATATATATATTATAATTAGAAGTAGAAAGCATAGTTCATGCGGGAATCCTCTTTACAAGTAGAAGTAGTGTGAAGGCTTAGATTTGTTATTTGGCTTTATTTTATGTATAGATCATAAAACTGACAGACATAGAGCATTAGTTTTCCCCCTGATAAAGAAGGTATTTGAGTCTCTCTGAAGCTTCAATGATGGAATCTCTCTGGCCGAAAGCACTAAGTCTAATATACCCTTCACCACCTGGACCAAAACCACTGCCTGGAACCGTTATTATGTGTGTCTTCTCTAGAATTTCAGCAAAGACATTCCAAGAATTTGAACCAGGAAAACGGACCCAAACATAGGGTGCATTTTTACCACCATAAACTGTCAGACCAAGAGAAGCCAAAGCATTGACCAGTATTCTTGCATTCTCCATGTAGTAGTCAACAAGGGACTGCACGGCCTGAGAAAATTTCCAAAACATTGTTTGATAACAATCACCCCAGTGGCAGAACAGTTTCATATAATTCAAAGTAATCAAGATGCAATATTCTGCACTGGTCGAGGAACTAAGCTTGAAATGAAACACGAAAGCAGGAATTTTGAGGAGAAACTAGAGCTTTACCTTGAGACCCTCTGGGGAAAGGCAGGCTAGTCCACCTGCCTGAGCTATGTTGGATGCTCCATTAAAGCAGGTGCACATTATGCGGTTGAAATCATGCACAACAGGGAAGCCATTTGAATATAAAAGTTCTTCAGGGACCACAGTCCAACCAAGGCGGACACCCGTGAAACTGGCAAATTTTGAGAAGGATGACACTTCAATTGCAACCTGAGAGCATAGTGAGGAAGGAAAGAGGTTGAGCTTGTTACAATGGAAAATAGTGCATGCTAGAAACAAAACAAGTGTCGTGCAAAATAATGTCACTAGGAAAAAGATTTTGCAAATTCCCATTCAACCCCTTGATTGGCTCATCAAAGACTTCACCTTGTCAAAATTTATTTATGTTTTGTTTTCTAGATACCTGAACTATAATGTGTGGTTTGGAATGGAATGGAGTGAAGGTAAAAGAACACCACTCAACTTTTTGGAAGTTTTAGTAAGGGAATCAAGGGGAAATCTTCTTCATTGGTTGGAAGCCTTGGTGGTAATTAATGGAGATGAGAGGAGAATAAATTTAACTTCCAATACTATCCTAGTAGCACAAGCAAATCCCAAGGTTATGTGGTATAGCGGCAATAGGGATGACTTGGTAGTTGGTAGCCAGATAGAAGAGTTCCAAGGCATGCTAGAGGATGAAAATTTTGGACACCAAAACTAGACTTTATGGTTCAAGTCACAAATTTTGTTTAGAACGGATAACAAAAAATAGTGTGTAGAAGTAGAACGGTATGAAAAGAGTTTAGAGAACTAGAAATTAAAATTGTAAATGACATTTTTTAAAAAAAAAAAGGTAGTGTTCCATTCTAAACCCCCAAATTGGGGATTATGGATATGTGTGTGTGTGTGGTATTACGGAGAGGTTTGGGTTCCCCTCCTTGACCATCCCACTTCATTGGTTATAAAAATCCCAACAATGGGTTAAGTTCTTTTTACCACTCCACTCCACCCTTCCAAACATAAGCTTAGAGTCCTGAAAGGTTAATTCATATAATATTTTGATGCACTGATCCTGTGTCAAGACTGAAAGAAAAGGTATACAAGATGCTTGTGAAAACAACATAAAACAAAATGGGACCTAGCTAGATAATCGAGCATGACATACCTCTCTGGCTCCAGAAATTTCATAGATTGATTTAGGACTATCATCGGTGATGTAAGCAGAATATGCAGAGTCAAAGATAATGATTGATCCATTCATTTTAGCAAAATCCACAAGCTGTTCTAATTGCTTCCTTGTTGCCGCATGACCAGTGGGATTGTTTGGAGAACAGAAGAAAATAAGTTCTGCCCTTGAAGTAGTATGAAGATCCGGAAAGAAGTCAGTTGGAGGCCCACATGTCATGTATTCTATATTTTTATACTTCCCATTTGTATCTACAAACTCGCCAGCCTGACCAATTATGACACTTGAATCTATGTATGCCTGCCTCAGAAGAATTTGCCAGAATTAAAACATCTTTCTGTTTGGTGACATGATGCAAGCATGCATTCAGTCTAAGAGAGCATTGAATCAAGTTGCACATTATAGTGAAAACATAGAGGAAGTAAGATGGAAGTGGAAGACTTTATACAATTCAATTGCAATCATGCAAATAGAACAATATTTCCAACAAATACAGAAATGTAATCATTATTTCCGGAATACCTCCCATATATTCCCCCACCCCCACCAATAAAAATTGATATGTAAGTTTAGTAAATTGAGTTAAGAAAGAATGCACCAACAGTGTAGAGCACATGGTTGACAACAGTCTGCTGTTATAATGAACAGATAAAGAATATTTAAAATTCCTACATCAAGTAAATTTTGTTCAAGAGAAATTATTGCTTGAGCTATGGCAGTATCCAGATCTTCATAGTCCACAATATGCAAGTAAGCAAAACCAAACGTAGGGAAATGGACTAAAAACTTTGATAACTACATGATACCCATTGCTTGTTTGTTTTCATTGTTAACATCTAGATAATGGATCATATTAATTAGATAAATGAATCACTCAGTAATTACAATACCGGAAATGATGGATCCTGGACAGCTATGTTCAGATTGGGACCCATAAGCAGCTGCACATATCGAGACAAATCAGAGTCAGTACTTCATGTTGATCTGAGCACTTAACAAAGGTACCTACTTCACATTGAGGATGAGACTAATAGAACTGGATCAGAAGAAAGTTACAAGAATAGGAATTTTATTGAATTGAATCCCTCAATCCCTATTTCTGTACCAAGGTGATACATGAAAAGAGGTTAAGGATGAAGGATACAGAAATGGTATTGGTACCCAGGGGTTCCAAGAGACCAAGTAATCCTCTACTAACTCTTCCTAACTGAAACCTACAATTTCCTAACTAATTTCCCCCTTTCCCTTTTTGTTTCTGCCTAGGCTAAGTTAACTGTCTATTGTGTAGTTATTTAATATTCCACGGGGGTCTAATTCTCTTATTCTCACTCTTATTATTCCTACCATAAAACTTCATAATGGGGATGCTAGCTAATAGAGACATTATAACACTAACTGACAAGGGAAGAAGAATAAAGTAGAATAAAACAAAAAAAAAAATGAGCTTATTAAATAGTTCATGGAAATGGAATACCTGAAGACGAGAAATATCACACTGTGCACCATCTGAAACAAAAACCTCTGAGGGTTTTATCCCTAGATCTTTGTAGAATGCATCAGCAATTGCCTTCCTCAAGGCCTGCAATGTTGTTTGGCCAGAATATATACATTTTACTTTAATGACATATATTATAATGATGTAATTCCAAATAAGTGGGTAAAGATAAATTGTTTGACTCAAGGTCAATAGAAGGTACTTCAATACAGAAGCACTAAGAACTACTGCACTTTAAGCATTTATTTATATGACGATTTTATTTTTGGGGTCTCAATGAGAAAAAATGCATTAATTGCTCAAACAAGTTCCATGATACCTTTTCACCTTGCTCAGGTCCATATCCTTTATAACCTTTTGCTGTTGAAAGGCCGTGCACAAACTGCAATACACCATATGAGTGCACATTTTCTTAATCAAAACAAGAGACATTTCTCTTCTAGATCAATCATTGTGGTTATTAGCTATCCTGATTAGCAGAAACCTTTTCTCTTAAAATAGCAGACAAGAAGGGCAAGAGAGAGGGGTTCAAATACCTTATCAAATTGTTGTTGATATTTACAGATAAAATACTGATATGATTAACATGACTCGCATGGTTTCTAATTTATATAAGTAGTGTTTAAACACACACACATATAGAGGCACAAACATGCGAGCTCACACACACACACACACCCTAATAAATGCATCTTGACCAAGAATCTTAGAATTTTGCAAATGCTAAATTTTAACATGCAATCTGTAGACATATTTTCTAAATATGCAATCTGTTGATAATAAATTATTTAGATTGGTGAATGAAACGTGCATCATTTCATTCATAATGTCTTAATAAGAACTAATAAGCCACATAATTCATAATAAAAGTTTTCTGGCACATGGACAATCATCCAGGTTTCTCTAGCATAATATTACATCAAAGAGTAACATATCAAGCTAAATTCTATTGGATAAACCTAATACTCATCCCTGGTAAAGGAAATTTACATGAGACAATAACAGATTAATGGAGGAAAAAGATGGACCTAAATCTATCAATAAAAAAAATATTTAGAGTTTTTAATTAGTTGTTATGCGTGGTTATAACACAACTAACTAAGGGTTCCTGAGCAATCTCTTTGCAGGAAATAAAATGTCTTTACCTGAATGAAATTGGTGGAATAGTTTATTAGATAGAATATGCTTCAGAAACTATCAAGAAGGCTCACAAGACTGTAAATAAGTAAATGATTTCCAAAACATTCCCACTTTAATTCACAATAATGACTCCCAAGAGTATGCATAAATATCGATTTATGAAAACACTTTATAAATGTGGAAATAAAGTCTATTAAATATGCTGTAGAGGCTTGATTTCTTCCTCAGTCACCACACAATAATGCTATAGGAAAATACATCCTCCATAATATAAGCAAGGGTAAAATAAACAATTAAGCCCTAGTTTTATTTGATTTGGATTAAGATCCTTATTGTTTATTTATTTTTTTCTTTTGGATACCAGTCCCTATAGTCTCACACTCTCACTCATTTGTGTTTTGGTCATTCAGGGTCAGGGAACACCAGTACTTATTACTTAATAATTGGAAACTATAAAGACCATTCCTTCATGTAAAATAGAAACCAGTACCTTAATGAGTAAACTATAGGGACTAATTGATTAATTTAATTGAGAAACAATTGCAACAAGAAATATTAGTGTTAATTGTAGAAGTCCATTCATTTGTGTACCAGCTCTCATATGAAAACAAAAGAGTTCTGTTATTTTAGTAAATATACCTTTATCCGTCTGTGCTAGGGGAGGGTTGTTAAACAAGCATGACACAGTTTTCCTTCTACAACAAAGTGTCGTCATATATAGCCATAAACATCATTAACACATACACTCACATTCATACAGGGTTTATACATGTGGTTTCTTGGTGCTTGCCCAATGAGGTGGCACGTTAATTCTTAAAGTCAGTTATTTACAAGCATTATCTTATGCTAATTCAACAGAAAGAACCTTCATAACTTACATCAATCATGCTTGATGTTACAATTGTTGGTAAGGGTTCTGTAGTATCACCAATTCCAAGGTCTATCACATTTGCATGTGGATACTTCTCTAAGTGCATAAGCTCGTATCTTTCAATCTGATGCAATCAGGATAGTGATTAGCCTTTAGCACATATATCATAAAATTGTAACACATGTCATATGAAAAAGTGAAAGCCAAAGTCTAACTAGGGACCCTTGGGCAGTAGACGTTGCATGTTTCAGAAAGTCAAAGTCATATTCAAGGCAAGATACCTTTTAACATAGCAAGAGAGAAACAAAAACATGAGCTTTGACTGGTTCTCAGAATTTTTGTTTTTCATCATAGGAATGTAAAATTTTAAATGACTAAAAAGAAACTTAAAGCACAATCTGATCATCTGAGACGGTAAAAATATTTTTCAAAACAGTATTTAGAGGAGAACAAGATTCAGATAATCAAATAATTGGAATATTATTGGAAAGCACCTCAGGAAATAAATAGCCATGTTGCAGTTTCTCCATGTTTACATTCCGGGGTACCTTTGTGCAGTGCCCTGCACATGACAATCATAATGATAAGTCCAAGGCTAAGGGGAATAAAGAAAATAAATCCATAAAAAATAAAATTTTGAACCAAACAAGTATGGATTCTATGCATACCATTTCTCCCTCTTTGACTCTTCAATGTGCATGACAACCTGTAAATTATCATTTACATACATAAATCAATTATTTTGGACAGCGCAGAGGGGGAGCAAGAGGAAACGGAAGATAACTGAAGTAAGTTGGTACAAGTTAACATTGTCCAATTCTGTTTTTACCTTGCCACTAACATAGTAGGTTGCAACACATTTTGACTAAATGTCATGTACATTTTATGCCTGAATTCTGTTCTCTAACCAAAAACTCCTCTAAGGCTCTGGTTCTTATTTCAGATTACTAGTAGCAATTGTACTAGCATCCACAATGACATATTTATATAAATAACCAAGCTAATCAACAAACTAAGTTGTGTACTAAGGTAGGTCTAGATTCTCTCAAACAAACACGTGAGAGAAAGTGAGTTCCTATATGTCAATTTCAACAATTCCATTTTCCACACCACCTAATTTCATACTTTTCCACTATGTCCCTATTATGACCTTCCTGCAAATTTAAAATGTTTGGATAATAGAATCTTTCACTTTTACCCCTTTAAAATACTTGCATAGTATCCAAATTTCAAATTAAAAAAAATTAATCAGTCAAAATAGCTATTCTTTGTTAGCTTTGCTATTTTATACATGGCATATTCCCAGCAGAGAGGACTTTTTCCATCTACACAAAGATCATCACTATCTATATCTGTAAAATAATGCATTTTACATAAGAAAAATGGTGCTCAAGGACCTGACTATTAGTAGAAATAATATTGGATGGCATGCTAAATACCTCACTCCATAAGATTCAAATTCCACAAAGCATTAGCATCCTAAAATTTGTGTTAAAGATGGTACTAAACAATCGATGCCACAATTGGACTCTAACCTTGTGTTTGGATAGAGTAACTTTAAATTACTAGATTTCATGTGTTAGGATAGTAAAAGAAAGAATTTCAAATGACAAATAGGAGAAATTTCAAATGACACATATTAAGAGAGAATTTCAATATTTCTTTGTTTTGTTTAACTTTTTAGATTATTATTTACAATTCCTCCCATACTCAACTCCTTTTTTAATCATTACTCATAATTGATTTCACAATTTTGAATTCTAAAATTCTCCATCCAAACACACAGTAAAGGTATTGCAGATTCTTGGTCGACAAAAATAACAATTATAAACTTATTTTCTTTAAAGATGAACATTTAAGTCCTCAAAGCTATAAGTCTTGATTCCACAATATGCCATGCCAACCATTGTATTAAGTAATCCTGCTAAGGTTAATATTTCCTTTGCACTTCACAAAAATGGGAGGAAACACTTTTATATTTTGTGATCAAACCAAAAGTTATATGTAATCCTTGTCTCATTTAACTACATTAAGAGGCAGGTGTATATACACAGCACAACCTGAATCCAGGATTTGACAGTAAGCTGGGTGCAGAAGGAAAACTTAAAGCCATGTTATCTTTTGTCAAAGAATATTAAGACTTAATTATTCTTATTATTACTTTGAAAAGTCAAGCTTTTCTCACGTCTGGACTTGTGTATTGTGTCAAATGAATATGAATCATTATGTAATATTTATAGTATAAAGGACAGGATGAGTGGGGCTTAGGTTAGGCTTGCGTTATACTATGGAAAGAAGATAAAATGCAAACAAGCATGCATTAGGAAATGCCAAATGCCAATCAAGGTGATCTTCCTAGAAGAATGAATCTTGACTCACATTTCTGCATGCAATATCTACACATAAAGTCATTCTAAACATCAGTGGAAAATCTTAACCCACTTTGACCATTAAATACAATACAGATTATGGTAATGGAAAATGTATGGTAAAAGAAACTACGTGGAAAATGTCTTCTTTCCATTAAAAAAAGGAGCTATACAGCATTATATGGAATTTTTAAACTAATAAAGAGGCATCTTCAAGCGAAAGAACATTTGTGAACACAAGAAGATAGCAGGAGGTTGGTCTTAATTCAGAAATTAAATCCCTATAATGTTTCAATTAAAACCTTTATTAGTGGTTGTTGGGATTGATTTGAAAATTAAAAATAAAAAAAGAGTGGACCGATAGAAGTCAGAGCAAGCAAAATCAGAGAACAAGTCCTGGACGTTCGTAATTCTATATTCTTCAATGGTTTAAGTTTAAGATAAATCATAAAACGGTTTTCTAGCCAAGCAATTTAATGGTCAACTGAAAGCGATTATAAAAGAAAATCAAGTTATCAACCATTTTTGTTCCCTTTTGCTAGAATGTAAACTAAACTGATGACGGCACTAGCACGTGAATGTACATTATCCAATCCAAAGGGTCAGGCCTCACCTGTATGAAGTCCATTGTTGATTCTTTGAAGAAAAGGGAAATCACATCAGTGTTGAGATTCTGCTTCGTAGAATTTGCTTGGTAACTACAGAAGCCAGTGAATGATGGAAAAACATGCGTGGTAGCAGTGAAGTAAGGATTTATTCATTCAATCACATTCACAACAATTCATAGCAATGTTTTAAAAACCAGTCAAATTACTGGTTCATGGTCGTTGAATATATATTTTAAATATTATATAATATTTTAATTAATAAAATAATACAAAATTATAAGAAATTAAGAAATTTATTTAAATAACCTTATTATAAGTTTTATAAAACAAACAAATAAAAATAATTGGTAAAATAATAAATATCTATTTGTAATTCTCAAACATATGTTTTTATTTATCTTAAAAGTATTTTAAATTAAATAAAAAATAAAAAATTTGAATTTTTTTTATAAAGACCGATTCAACCGATTTTTTACCGGTTTTCCGATTTAGGGATCGGTTCTCTACAGGAGCAGTTTTGTGGTTATGTTGGACCGGACACATAGCCGGTTCACCAGTTTTCTGGTCCGACCCGGTAAACCGGTTGATCTGATCCGGTTTTCTAAACATAGATTCATAGAGAAAACTTTTTTTTTTGTTTTTTAATTACTAAAACATTTCTTTATTTTTTTTTTGCGTTGTTTTAGTTATATCACTCTCACTTTTTTAAGAGTTTTTTTAAGAGTGTGTTTAATAGGAATTGATGGTGAGAACTCTTTCTACAATCTTCGGCGGAAGCACGACTCTTTAGTTTTTTTTTATTTTATTCGGGGATTGTTTACTTTGTAACCAAAAATTATGATTTCTTTTTTTAATTATATAAGTTTCATTTTGTTGTTATCTTATTTTTATTTAAAAATATTATTTTCACTATTTCTCATACAAATTTTTAAAATAAAAAGCAAAATAAAAATATTATTTTTAATTAATGGTAAAAATTAAAAATAAATAAAAATGAAAATAACTTTTCTTATTTTTATTGTTGGATATTGAAATCACTGAAAATAGAAAATAAATTGAAATGCAATAATATTTTTATAATTAAAACAATATTTTCAAATGAAATGTGTCAATTTTCATTTTTAATAAAATATTATCTTTTTTTCGTGTTTAAGGTTGAAAAGTTATGTTAAACAAACCTCGACTAATTTAAGTTAAGGTGGATATATCCAATTAAAAGATAACATGATAAAATTAATCAATTTAGGTGAAAGTTTAGGGATCAAAAACATATTTAACCTGTGACTAAATTTATTTATATATAATATATTTAGATATCATTTTTTTATATTTTTAAAAGCAATCAAATTAAAATAACTTGATAAAAACAATCAATTAAACTCACAGTTATGCCTGTGGGGATATCCGGTCAAATCTAAAAAAACTAATCAATTATGAGCCCGTTTGGTTTGACGTTACAAAAATCAAAACCATGGTTTCGTGGAATCGTTTTAAAATCATTTCCGTCCAACGTGCTTCGTAAAATGTGCATCACTCATCTCAACCATTAATTTCCAAAATCAATTATACCAACAATGTAGATGATAATAAAATAAAACAATCCCAAGGGGTTTGTTAAGTGGAGCAAGACAGTGTCTCGCATCTGACAGGTCGCAGGTTCGAACTATCACTTATCCCTTTGAAATGAGGTAAATGTAAGTAACTCTGTAAGCGTTCTTTGAGCCCGGAGGTCTTCCTTGCGTTGGCCTGAGGCGTCATCACCTCACCCTAAATTTTATGAATAAAAAAAAAAAACTTTTAGTCCAAATTTGAGATAAAGGCCCCACCATCAACAACCACAAGCCATATGACTTCGCACTCATGTCCGTATCTACTAAGACTATATTTAAAAATGATTAATAATTATAAGTTACGGATATCATCTCTAAGCTTACATTGCTTGCGTAATGTGACAGGCATTATTTTCTAATTGATCTGTCTTTTACTTCTAAAATAATGAAAATATTTAGAGGAAATCGTCAAATGACATGAACTATAAAAATAATTTGGCTTTAAATACATTTGTGGTCCTATACTTTTGTAGATTGGTGATTTTGGTCCCCGAGTTTTAATTGCTCAATTTTGTTCCTTATACATTTGTAAATTGGTGATTTCGGTCCCCTAGTTTTAATTGCTCAATTTTGGTTCATCTTCTTTAAAAATTGAACAAATCTAATTCCCATTAAATATTTAACAAAGTTTGCTGACATGGATTTAATTTTGTGATGTGTAAACTATCACATGACAAAGATTATTATTTAATTTTATCCCTTAATTTTTTTAAACAAAAAATTAGAGCTTGCAGATTTCAGTTCTCTTTCGATTTCATTTCATGCTCGAATGAGATTTCAGTTCGCTTGGTTGATGGCTTGAAGTAGATCTACAATTGTTTTAGTTTTGGGACTTGTATTTGTTTTATTATTTTTTAGAAAATTAGAGTGTAGTAGTGGGATTTTATTTTTTCATTATATTAAATTATACAAAATCTGATTTTATTTTTTGATTTTTTGTTTAAAAAAATTAAGAGATAAAATTAAATAATAATCTTTGTCATGTGATAGTTTACACGTCACAAAATTAAATCCATGTTAGCAAACTCTGCTAAATATTTAATAAGAGGCTAACAGTATGATTAGATTTCTTCAATTATTAAAAAAGAGGGATAAAAATTGAGCAATTAAAACTAGAGGGACCAAAATCACTCATTTACAAAAATATAGGGACCAAAATTGAGCAATTAAAACTAGGAGACCAAAATCACTCATTTACAAAATATATAGGGACCAAAAATATATTTAAGCAAAAAAAATTAATTAATGATTTGCATGCATTCATCTTCAACTTATTATTGTGCTTAATAGTTAATACCCTTTCCATTTAGATAAGGAGCATTAAAGTAACATTCTAACAACTTATAAGCTAGAAGCTCCTAAAATAAGCTACTTTGATGTACCTTACCAAACACATTTGTGTTAATCAAACCAACTTATAAACTAGTCAAATAAACTAGCTAAACTAGTAGCTAGTTTATTGGCATTGTCAAACACACTCAATCTGAATCTAGCCATCCAAGTCAACCATTAAAACATCTAACAAAAGTTCTGATGATCATGCTACAGCAATTGCCACGAATGTGACCGTTGAAAAGAAAATTACTAGGCGTTTGGGTGGTGGTAAGTTTTTAGTTTTAATTTTTAAGAAATTTAAATTAAGTTTTTATAATTAGAAACTAAAGATTAAAGGTATATTTAGAGTGATTGTGAGTTTTTAATTTTTTATTTTTTTAAAAAAATTCAATCAAATTTTTAAACTCAAAACTAAAAATTAGAAAAACTTTTTTATGATTTTGAAAAGAGATTTTTTCAGTTTTAATTTTGAATTGTGAAATCTTGATTGATTTTTTTTTATAAAATATATAAATAAAAATTAAAAACTCTCAACCACTCAAAATGGGTTTAAAATTTTCTTTTTCTGATGTTTAAAATGGACTTTTTTAAAACCACTAAAATTTTTTCCCACTTACCAAAAAAACCAATAAAAGATATTTTTGCTTTTTATTTTTCAATCGTAAAATTTTAATTTAATTTTTAAAAAAAAAACTAAAAACTCACCATTACACAAAGCGCAAGCGAATAATGAGCTAATTCAGATAGAAGGGCTTAGGAAAGAAAATTATTATACCTCTTATTGGCTTATTCCAACGTAAGACACTAAGACAGTGCTGCATAAAAGGAAAATAAGATTGACTAGAAAAATGGACAAGTCTAGTTAAAACTTCATAAAAGACACAATATCGATCACAAATTAGAGGTTGTAATGTCATTCTTAATTATCATGGTCCTTTCATGTCAATATATTGGACGGAAGGCCGGGTTTTTTTTTTGTCACGTTCAAAATTTATATGATCTCATTGTTCTAAAATTTTTATTTTTCACGAGTTTTAACTTTTAATATAGTCTATTTATTTAATATATGTAAAGAAAGAGATGGATATAAATAAGGTATAAAACACCTACTCCCATCATTTCCACGGTTACTGATGCCATTACAAAAGCCAATCAAGTAAGACCACCAAAAAGAAGGACAGAACATAGTCCACCATACAGTAATAGTTCCAAACAAAAAACATGTGGCCTCATAGCACCTGCTCCTCTTACACCCCCAATATAACATCACCCCTGAATTATGAAAATTCAGACAAGCGCCCGGATCTAATGACCATAACACATAAGGGAACATGAAAGACCGATCTTTGGCTTTCAGCCACCTCCCGGACCTAATTTTAATTAAATCCAATACATCACCGGGGTCCAAGGCTTTATTTGAAAAAATGAGTTAATTCCGAGCTAGCCATAAAAACCACATCATTGTCAACCAAATCACAGACCAACATAACTTGTCTTTGGCGTTACATTGCGGAACCCCAACAAATTGAGTAAAATTCTGAAAACAGCAATTGGACAATGCAGGAGAAAATCCACACCATCCCAAGCATTTCATCCAAACAGTATAAGAGAAAGCACATTCAAAAAACAAATGAGAAGTGGTTTCAACTACCTGACCACACCAACCACAACCACCAGCTGTAACATGAATAACATTTCTTTTTATTAGATTCTGCTTGGTAGGTATTCGATTCAGTAATGCTTTCCAAACAAAGGCAGAAATCTTGGACGGTGCTAGTTTAGACCAAAGGTACTTGTGCAGTGGAAAATCAGTACATATTTCCCCATTAACAAGTATTCTATATGCCGACCTAACCGAATAATTACCTTCAGGATCCACCCTCCACCGCCACCGCTCATTCTGAGAGAGATTAGAAAGGAAATAAAATATATAAATGTTATTTTATTTTAATGGAAAAATTATCTATTTTATAAAAATATGATCTCATAATTCTTTACAAGGCTTGTATTTTCATTCATTTTTCAATTTACCAACCATTAGAGGTATTCAAGACCGGTCCGTCCATTTGACCCGTCTCAACCTGTCATACTCGGGCCAGGTCTGTTCCTGTCCTACAATAAATAATAGAACCAAATCGGGTCTCTTTTTTTTTATCCGGCATCGGGTTGAGGACGGGTTCGAGTTAACCTTCGGGTTACCCGACTCGTTCTTTATATATAAATACTACCTTCGTTTCTATTTAACTGTCCATTTTCAAAGAAAAAAATTGTTTCTATTTAATTGTCTACTTACAAACCCAGTGCACTAATAAATACACTTTTCTCCATTTTACCCTTACGTTAATAAATGACCCATTATTGAAAATTAATGAGAGTCAATAGTAATAAGAGAGATGAAAAGGTAAAATAGAAAGTTCTAAATTTATTTCCATGAAAACAAGAATAATAATTGCATTCCTTAATATGTGTGCTTTTAGTCAAAATAGACAGTTAAATAGGAACAGAGGTAGTATAAAATTTATCACTCATGATTTTTTATTATGTAAAGTCCTAATCTTTTTTTTTTTCATTTTAGATGGGGTTTTTGCATCTAAATTTCATATATTTACCTTTAAAAATACATTCTATATAGAAAATTATATAGTGATGTAATGTTATTCTTGGTTTTGTAATGTCCCAAACTTTAAAAAAGTAAAAAATATTACATACATTAAGAGATATTCTATTGTATGCAATATATTTATTAACTGTATGAATTATTTTCTTTTGAACATTGTTATATGATCATTTCATGATTATATTTAGCTTATATATCGGGCCAACTCAATCATGTCATACTCAGACTCGGTCTTACTTAGACCCGCACATTGTTGGGTCTCTTCGGGTATTGACGAGTTCAGGTCCAAAGAATTGGCTCCGTAAAAAATTAGGGCAGGGTTAGGGATAGGTAAAACCCGTCCCACGAACACCCCTACCATCCATCCCATTACTCCTTTTGAAATCTCAGAAGATTAAGGGCTTGTTCGGTTTGCATTTTCATTTCCTGTTTTCATTTCCTATTTTCATTTTGTTTCCCGTTTTCTGAATATTTACAAAAGAAAAACTGGAAATGTTGGAAACATTCCAGTATTTCCATTTTTTTCCTTTGTAAATTTTCAGAAAACATAAAACAAGAAATGAATACAAGAAATAAAAATGCAAACCAAACAAGCCCCAAGTTTTTTAGACTTTTTATTCCCTCTTTTTTTTGTCTTCGAGTCATCATAGAATTTTATGAAGAGAATAATTGAGAGGAGAAGAAAAATTACACTCAACTCATAACCCACATGCTCCATAGATTTGATGTGTTTGTTCTCTAATATAAAGTTATGAGACATTTCATCATTTTTATAATTCTTTTTCTTCAATATTTTTAAGTTTTAACTTTCTTTCACTTTAGTTTTAATTCTCAAAGAATCCTATTAAACTATATTTCTCATTCACATGTGGCTTCTAAATACATCATATTAAATGAATTTAAATACATGGAAGATGATAGATTATCAAGAGAAATTCTAATAATGGACACAAACCCAACACCTCATTTTTAGACACAACCAATTAAAATATTATACCTCATCAAAATTAAATTATAAAAATATTTTTTATAAAATTCTAAAATTTCCCACACTAACCAGATCCATAACCGGAAACCACCATCTTCTTTCTCTTTTCACCATGTCTCTTCGTCCGATTACCACACCTCCAAAGATGTCTCCTTAGCAGTTGGCATTTCTTTGTATTTCCATGAACTATGTTAAACATGTTGATTAGCAAGACAACATCAAAACAGAATGAACTATATATCTATTTCCTTCTCCCTGCAGCTTTTCCTACTTCCTTTCACCCAAATAAATTGCTTCATATGAGCTTTTGGCCACGGGAAATGGTTTGTGGTAATAACCGAATCAAGTAAAAGTGATAACTTATTTGATCGACAATGAATTCTTTTTGAATTAGTGTTGCCTTCACCAATCAATAGCTATATAACCTCAACATTTTTTTTACTCCTCCTTAATTGGTCATCATCATCTGGGCTTTATGTTTGGAAAGAGCGAGAAAGACAAAACAGTGGAGAGAAAATCAAGGTTATGGGGATTTTTAGAATTTTATAAATTATTTTTAAAATTTAATTTTGATGAAGTGTAATATTTTAATTGGTTATGTCTAAAAATAATGTGTTAGGTTTGTGCCCAGGTAAGAATTACTCGATTATCAAATGAAAAACATTAATATAGGATTTCATTATTATTTGTGAAACAACGCTATAAAATTTGGAAGAAAAAAAAACCCCATAAGTCATGCAATTCGATTGGTTGTAAATACTATTAGCCGGAAGAAAACTTGAAATTTCTACTAAAATTAAGACTAATTAAAACGGAGAAAATTTTCACCAATTTGAAGTATGTTACATGGATATTAAAGTTAGGGTTGAGGTAAGTTTCCAATTATCCTATATATTAGAGTCTGAATTGAATTTTATGGATGTATTTAAGAGTTTAATAGATATATATAGTTAATATAAAAGAATTTGACATTGTTATTCAATGATTTATTATGTCATTCAAAAATAGGAGTGAGTATTTGTAGGGTATTTTTGTAAAAATATTTAAAAATGGGAGGGTGGTGTAGTTAAGAAAAGGGTGCAAATAGCAAGGATCCTTGACATAAGGGCCGATGTCAATCTAAATCTCAGGCCTCAGGGCCACAATAAAACAATATGAAGCCCATAAGCAAGCGTCGTAAAAACGCTGGGTCGTAGCATTTAATTCCTGCACCTGCCCTCATCCAACCAAAACCCTTCTTCCACGTTTTTCTCTGCCCTTCCTAACTCCCTCCCTCCAAACTACAAATAGCGTTTTTCTCTTCTCTCTGCTAAATTTTCTCAGAGAAAATCCAGCGAGAAAATGTCGAATTTCTTGACCAACACTAATCCAAACCCTAACAAGTCCTTTGAGGTATCTCAACATTTTTGCTTATCCTCTTTTTGGCTGAATGAGCTTCTTCGGTGCCGGTTTTCATCCTCAGTTCTCAAATTTTGCAGGTGAATCAGCCTCCCACTGATTCTGTGTCCACTCTCTGTTTCAGTCCCAAAGCTAACTTCCTCGTGGCCACTTCCTGGGACAACCAGGTGTTTCTCTTCGCTTTCTCTTCTTCCCTTGCTTGTTTACTTCTTCTGCGATGAAATTTTCCATGATGTTTCAAATATCTTATTATGTCTCGAAAGATTTTGCTTCGGGAGGCTTATGAACAGCAACTTTCTGACTTGTATTGCAGGTTCGATGTTGGGAGGTTGCACGGAATGGGGTAAATGTTGCCACTGTGCCTAAGGCTTCTATAACGCATGATCACCCGGTAAGGTATTTAAGTCTCATCAAGTTATAATTACCGAGTTTGTATTCTGGTATATGCAAGATGGACTAAATAGGGAATCAAAAGTAGAAGATGGTTATGGTTTTGGGGCATAAGAATCACGGTATTCTGTTTGACAAAGACACAGTGGATTGACAGTGATTTCAATGTGTGATTGTTCACAATGAAGCATATAGTTGTATTGTATGTGTTATGACTTATGAGAAATGCTAGCAACAGGCACTTTTTGACACGTTCTTCAACACACTTTTTATAATTGACCCATTTTTTAAAAGGTGAACTCACTTTTTAGAAGGTGATCAATTGTATTAGTAACATTCCTCATTTGTAATTTTTGGCAGGTAATGATAATGTATTGCTGCGATTCCTCACATTTAATAGGCCTTGGACAGTTTCTCATTTTGCATATTAAGACATTTTTATGCATGTCAGTGTGTGTGCAAGAAGGACTTTTTAGTTGGATTTTTTACCATTTGTGTTCTTTGTTCCCAAGTTTTGCATATGTTGATGTAACTAACTAATAGTTATATGCTTTGACCAAAGTCAAGCATAACAAAAAATTATGGTGTCACCTAATCTATGTAACTGACTCCACCTAGTGGGATAAAGCTTGGTTGTTGCTATTGTTGTTTATGCTTTGACCATTGAATCTTACACTATTTGTTTAATGGTTTCCATGATCTTGCTTATATGCATTGTCCTGAAACAGTAAGCTGTTACAGTAGTCAATGTATGATTGATTCATAATGCACACTTCTTTGCATAGGTTTTGTGTTCTACTTGGAAGGATGATGGCACAACTGTCTTCTCTGGTGGATGTGATAAGCAAGTGAAGATGTGGCCTCTGTTGTCAGGAGGCCAACCAATGACTGTCGCGATGCATGATGCACCCATTAAAGAGATTGCTTGGATTCCTGAGATGAATCTTTTAGTCACAGGAAGCTGGGACAAGACTATGAAGTAATGGACTAGCATGCAGTTACCTTCACAGAACTTTCTTTTTTAATTATCTATAACATAATATATGGTCACGCATGTTGCATGGCTCTTGAATCGTCTTCTATTTGAATTAGAATTGAAATAAATTACCTATGGAGGGGAATGTCTGAAATGAGTGTTCCAATCTGAAGTTTGTGTAATATGTAGGATTAATTTATTGTTTTTAGAAGAATATTTCATATTTATTGGTTTATAAAATATCCCTTGTACTTCCATTTTTTTTATTTTCTGGCTTTAAACTTTTACAAAGTTGTCTTGGAAACTCCTACACCTATCATTTGTTGTCTGTTATCTTAGTATTGCTTATCATTTATAGATTACAGGCACGTTTTAGCAGTTTGTTGTGCTGTTATGTCTTGTGTCTTTTTGATGGTATGGGGCTCACTAGTTTGCTTGATCTGGGGCATCTCACCTCTCCATATGACCTTTTCTGGCTACTTGTAGGTATTGGGATACTAGGCAGTCAAATCCAGTACATACACAACAACTCCCAGAGCGCTGCTATGCAATGACAGTGAGACATCCTCTGATGGTTGTTGGTACTGCTGATAGAAATCTTATTGTTTACAACTTGCAAAATCCTCAGGTAATACTTCTATTTGAATTTAGTTCATTACAAATTAAGCATATTTCCCATTATTTGTATTTCCCCTCAGTCTTCTAGCTAACTGACGACATCAGGACTATTTTATCTTCAGATTTCATAAAGAGGTTTTATTTCTTTTTCTTGCATATTGGATAATAAAAGGGGAGCTTTATACGAGAAGAGAAAAAAATTACATGAAGATATTAAATTATCTAAAAGAAAGAAAATAGACACTCAAATTTATTAAACATCCTGATCTGATAAACATTAAATGCAATGTATTCACTCATGTATTTAATCCCAATGATGGCCGTAGTACCAAAGGTTCAAATAATATAATTTATAGGAAATTGGACAGAACCTCCCCTAAATAGCTTTTAAGAAGTTGACAGAAAACCAAATTATTTATCCAAAATAGCTTATTCAACCACATATTAAGTGAGTGAAATAGGCGTCCCCTAAACAACTAAGCGCCTGTTTGTTTTAGTTGCTGTACAGTTAGGAACTTACATGTTAGATGCAGAATTCTGTTTCAATGACATAATTCCTTAGTCTCCTATGCTGTTTACTTTATTACAGGATGACCATTTAACTATACACTTAGCGGGCTTGGGAGCATCACAATTTCTACTTTTTGACAGATATTTGTCTTTATTGATTGGTTGGTCGACTCCAACTTTATTGACCTTTTACATTCTATTTCATAATTCATTGTGGGCATTCAATATGCTATCAATAGATCAATGTGTTATATTTACAGTCAATATTCATTCAGTTGATTATTCTCTTCATGCTATCAATTTTGCAAGTGTCTCCTAGCTTTGACCATTGTTCATTTGCAACAGGTTGAATTCAAGAGAATTGTTTCACCCTTAAAGTATCAGACAAGGTGCCTTGCTGCATTCCCTGATCAACAAGGTTTCTTGGTATGCAATATTCCTAACTCCTTTTAGATCTTTGGTCCATTTCTGTATGTGAGGAATCTTATTCCCCATCTTCATTTTATCTGTGAAAAGTGATATTCAATTCTTTCTCTATAGTGTGTTCCTATTTAGTGTCCGTTTGGTTTACAGTTGAGTAGAATTGATTCTAGAATCAATAGTTAAATATGAGTGATGCTCGCTTTATGAAACACAGTGGATGAAAGTGATTTAAAATAAATTCCGTGGAATTGATTCTGCACTGTTGAGAATTACAAACAGACACTTAGTATCTATGGAAGAACTTATTCTGTAACCAATTTTTAGGTTTTCATTTTTCTTGGGAAAAAAGTATGCAACCACCCTAGACTTTATGCCTCTTACAAATAGGAATCTTTAACTTTCTTTTCATGTCAGTTATTCTTTAAACTCTTACCATTATTACAATAGATCCTTATGTTAAATTGGGGTTAATTTCTTAATGGTATATAGATCTCTGCCATTCATTGTTTTTCAATCTTAATCGTTCATTAATATTTAATTTTTACAATTTAAAAGAAAACCCTTTTACCTTTTAAAAAAAGAGAGAAAAAAAAAGTACTGCAAAACCACCCTGAACATCAATCATCAGATTCTGAGATAGAATAAAAATTCAACAAATGTCAGCAAAAGAATGAGCTCTGTAAGACTTTGACTTCGCTCTGAATATATTGATAACTGCACTGAAAATTTCAATTCATTCTTGTATTACATATATTGAAACCTAAGATTTAAAGCTGAAAACCCCAGAATAGCAGGGAAATGATACAAAAAAAGGGTCCTCACAGTGAACCACGTAGAACATAAGAGTATTGACAGGTATGTGGAAAATCAATATACCGATCCCTCATGATGGTTAATCCAAAGAACCTGAGCTCTCTTCCCTCCAACTTGAACACAAATATGGATGATAACATTTTGGATTCCATCATTTGTTAGGATCACAAGTCACAACACCATGAACTTGTAACAAGTCAGCCTGTCAAGCAAAGGCAACAAGAGTATTCATTAAAAGGAAAAAGAAAGTGATCCCAGAGAGAAAGAGATAAATTAAATCTCAGTTGTAAGGTAACAGGCACAGGTTAGAAAGAACCTGACGATAATTGGGAGCACCTACAATATGAGGGTGCAAGCACTTATTCTGGCAACCAGGCAAATGGTTGCTCTGAACAATGGTCTTTTATCCCAGCACTGATCCTCCTCTCCACTCTGTCACCTGAACAATGGTTTTGCAAATTCTGCTATCCCTACTTAGGATCCAAATATTATTTATGAGACTGAACATCTCAACATACTTCAGCTGGGGAATTGAGCAGTGATTGATTCTGATGGTAATCATGAAAGATAAAAATCATTTTTCTGTATTCTCATTCCAGCTAAGAAAGGGGAAATATGCTCCAGTTTCTGTCCTTTTATCCACCTTCTGTCAAAAACTAATGTTCATATATTTCCCTGATTCTCTAATACACCTATTAATCGTCTCTGATTTAGAGAATATCTGTCTGTCTTCTAGATTCTCTTTCCTGTGTAATTTTTAACTACAATAACTACCAAAGCCTTTTCCCTCTCAGTGGGGCCAGCCACATGGATCAAACGGTGCCATAATGTTCTATTATGAATCATATCTAAAGACATATCATGTACTTGCAAGTCTAGATGGATTAATTTGGGCTGTTGAAACTGACACTGTACTTGCTGTGCTGTAGGTTGGATCAATAGAAGGAAGAGTTGGGGTACATCATTTGGATGATAGTCAGCAGGGTAAAAACTTCACTTTTAAATGCCACAGAGAGGGGAATGAAATATACTCGGTCAACTCGTTAAACTTCCATCCTGTAAGATTTATGGTTCTATGAAGCCTTACTATTCTGGTTTAATATTGTTTAGTTCATATTTTTGAAGTTGCACAGTTATCTTTGCGTTGCAGTAATCACTATGAGCTTTTCATTTTTGCACTTTTTTTATTTTAAATGAATGATGGGTGTTAAACTGTTAGTTACTTCTGGTTCTGGTTTACTTACATCACTGGAAAACAATTTTTTTAATGTAATAATTAAAAAGCTCAGAGCAGTCTTCACTCTAACCAGAAACGGATGTACTTTATTCTATAGGATGCCAGTATCATCCCATACTACCCCTTTGCATTTTACAATAGGAATTTTATAATAGAGTTCTATTCAGATTGTTTCTTTCTCTTTTTTGTTAGGCAATATGAAGTAACATACTGTGTGTTGTATTAAGTATTATTATTTCCCTGTGGTTCTGAGGTTATTCAATTGTCAATTGGCTGCATTGAATATCTCTTCATGCCAATATCCATGGAGAAGCAGAGTTCACATTGGTCTTGAAAGAACCTACAAATCCGAAGCACTAGGGGATCATGCTGTAAACCTTAAATTTCTGAGCTAATTATATCTGGGGCAGTGCTGATTGCTGATGAAATTTGGAGCCAAAAGATGGAACATTCCTGCAATGCTGATTTAAAGAAATCCAAATTCTTATGGAAATGGATCATGAAAATGAAAAACCAACCATGCATGAGATTTCTGTAATGAATATATGTTGTTTTCCTTTTTAGAAGTGAATAAGATGCGATCCCATCATGAGTTGTTATAAATGCAATTTTGCTTCTCACTGAAATTGCACTCTTACTACTCAATTTTATAACTGCTTTTTTGTTCCCCAATTTATGTTTCTTCAAACATTTGATTTTTTTTTGTTTTCCCTATATGAACTCTCATGATTCATGAAGCATATTAAAGTGTTAGTTCTATGGTTTTAAAAATCTGTTCTGTGATTACAAATAACATATGAGAAATGTTATACTGACAATGACGCAATGTAATTTAATAAACCAGTGAATTAGGGTAAAGTTATCTTTTTCCTATAATTCAGTTCATGATTTTATTATTTATCATCATTATTATTTTTTTTACGGAATCTAGTTGTAGACGTGTAGTAGTAGAAACACTTACGACTTCTGTTCTACTAATGATTTATAGTGTTGGTGTATTGACATTTGATAAATGCTTAGCATATGGTTATAGTGTACTGACATATTTTTATGAAGTTCATTTTTTGTTTAAACATCTTCACTTTCCTATATCCTCTAGTTGTGGGACTGGAATCTCACAGAAACTTGTTTGCATCATTTTTATTGAGTTCTGACAAATGCATAGCTGATTTCTATTTATGTATCATTTTTTGGTCCCCATTAAATTTTTTAGCAAGCATAGATCTCTTTTTTAGTGCCTCCAGACCCAACGGTACTAGTAATTATGGACATCAGATATCGCTGACCAAGTATATCCACTTTAGTCCATTCTCATTTCTTCCATTACTTTTCAACTTCTTTTAGGTACACCACACATTTGCAACTGCTGGTTCCGATGGTGCTTTTAATTTTTGGGACAAGGATAGTAAACAGAGGCTTAAGGTTATTCCATTTTTATTGAAAATTTCATTCAAGTCTGAACCAACACATTGCAGTGGTATTTTTGGCATAATTTATGTTTATCTAATGCAACCTTCTCTTATTTCAGGCCATGTTAAGATGCAGCCAACCTATTCCTTGCAGTACCTTCAACAATGATGGTTCAATATTTGCTTATTCGGTATACCCAACATCCCATTCTGCACAAGTTTGCAGCCTTGTTCAACAAGTTTTGGCATCCCTTTTCTGTCATGCATGCACATAATTCATGTATAACCAATCTTATGCTATCTTTCTTCGAATCATGACTATTGCTAACCTATATGTGAAGGTGAGGGGAAAGGATTTTTTGTTTTGGATCCAGGCATAAACTCACCTTGTGATGCTTATTGCACAAATGTGTAGGATGTTTGTTAAATTTCTTCACTTTTTTTTTGTTAATTTTGTAATAGAATTTTGTCTCATTAGTTTCTGTTGGGAAATTCAATTTTCATTGTGGTTCATAATTTTCCGATGAAAGGATTTTGAACTCAAAAGTCCGGGTATTCTAGTTGGTCTTTTCAGTTACCTTAATGGAAGTATCTCTGTGATTTATATGTGTAACCCACGTGGAATTGATATACTGATATCCTGCTTGTAGGTATGCTATGACTGGAGTAAAGGGGCAGAAAATCATAATCCTGCAACAGCAAAAACCTACATTTTCCTTCACTTGCCACAGGTATTTTGGTTTTGGCTACCCATATCTATTAAGAATATCTTTCATTATCTGTTCATGACATATTGACATGAGGCGCAGGAGTCTGAGGTTAAGGGCAAACCACGCATTGGTACTACTGGTAGAAAGTAGAGATGACCCTGCACTGGGATGCTGTTAATAGACTGTGCATGCTTGGAAGAAATAATCGACTAATGCTTAGTGAAAATTTCTGTGGCCACTCCATCCAATGTATGTTTGTATATGTGTATTTATGGTTTGTATTTTTCAAGTTTTATGATCAAGGATGACTAGTTTCTACAGTAAAGCATCTGAAAGTAGATTTTTCATGGCACTGCAAGACATTGGGGAGTTGTAGCATATATGACTTTTAGATGCGAATGTTGATTTTAACAATCGGATTTAGAAAATTAGCAATTAAATTCAGGATTATAAGTACTTTACCCTTCCTGCATCTTTATTTGTGAGAATTTGTATGGAAGGCAACACGAGTTGATCTGCATATTTTTTTTTCGGTCGAATTACCTCTTCTGGTCTGAGTTTTAAATTATTGCTCAGCCTCCATGGATCAAGCGGTTTAAAAATAGAAAGAATTGTGTTGAGTTGGATTGGAAAAAAAAAGGAGTGTAGGGCTCAATTTACTTCTTAAGGAAGTCAAAGAAAATGTGTACAATGGGAAAAAATTAAATTTTGTTACATGATGTTATAACTTCATGATAATCATCTTAATGCTTAGGCTGTTTTGATTTATGGAATGGATTGGAATAAAATGGAATGGCATTATTTCTGTTTAAATGATTTAAAATATGATGAAATAGAATGGAACGTAATGAGATATATTCAATTTCATCCCATGCCATATTTTTATTTGTTGAATTTACAATTTATTACATTAAAATTTGGCTCATTTGTGATTTAGTCTCTGATATTTAAAAAGGTACATTTTTTGAAAAGTGCAATATAATAGCTGGTTTTTGTAGCTAGTTAGTTATACTCCATTACATTTTATTTTATTTATCATTAGACATCGGATCATTCAAAAGTATAAATAAAAAAAAATGCATTTATTTTTTCACAAAGATGAATATTTAATATATTTCTATTTAGTAACTATGACTGCGAGTTGTCACAAAATTATACACTAAGAAAATGATGAAGACTAATTGATCAATAAGGTTGCTCTTAATAAAATATATAGGGAAGAATTGAAATATTACATTAAGTCGTTATATCATTCGCACTTAAATTTTTTATTACATGGAGCATTACTCTTATGACAAATATTAGAAGAATCCAATTGAAGGATGTTGCGTTTCAGTCGTTACCTTACAACTATGGGAGAACTCTGGTCTCTGGGTTCTATGGGTGAACTCTAGGTGACCCTTCATTGATTGGAACAAATAAGAAATAAGAAAATCTTGTTTACTTTGGAGAGAAATGGATATTGTGATTTGTGAAAGTGAGGATGTGGTCTTTTCCTTAATTAAGAGAGTAAAGGAGAAATTTTATTAAAATATGGAGTATTAAAAATAAGAAATAATTTTTTGAAGTATAGTGTCTAAAAAGTGATATAAGTTAATGAGATAAACTCTTGTTCAAATACGTTAAATTTGATTGAATATACTTTTAAAATAATCAAATAAATTATAAACTAATTGAAATGATTAGTCAAAGCACAATCAGAATATTGAATTATTTCAAGTCTATAAAATAAAAACGACAGATAAAATAAAATGGAGATAGTAGTATACACGTGGTTAACATAAAAAATATCTATATAAATCATTCACATTTGAGTAATTATTACCAGGATTGAGGCTAACTGGTTGAAATCCATGTTTGAATTGACTTATAGTATAGTGTTTGAAGGAACAAGAGACGCGCAGCACACAAAGCGTTGTAGAGAAACCAAATCGCATAATTTGACTAGACCCGTGAGTTTTAACAATCACATCAAGTATGTTGAAAGTGGTGTGTTAGTAAAAACGGGAGTGAGATAAATATGGCCTTGAATTAAACGATATTAGTATTAGTATTTGGTATAAGTAACATCATGCTACTGAAATATAATAATCTGAAAACGATAATAGAATTGCATTTATTTCCATAAATAAAAGCTCTATACTAGTTTCTCATACATACAATGACAAAAGTGATGGTTGCTTGTGGCCTACACTTCATCCTGCAACTTGACAACCCAATAGAAATTATAAACTTCTTTCTTTAATAATCACAACCTGATCAATAGGCATGTAACCTGAACATACAAGATAATTTTAAGAAGATGAAAAGAAAGGAAAAGGTAGAGAGAGGTGAAAATCATATGCACAAATCAGAAGTGTATCCCTTTCCAATATCGTCAGGCAGGATTGTGCCTTCACTTGTCCATAGAATGTTCAAAGGAAAGGGATCATCTAGGACCTGATAGCTCATCTGCCTGGATATGTGAAGTTGAGTCTAGTATCCAATTTGCATTAGGGTGATGCATGTTGTTGTTAAAATCTTGCCGGAACATCTCCTCTTTCTGCCATTGCTCCCATTTTTCAGCCAAACCATCACCTTCTAGCATTCTGACCACCTCAGACATCTTGGGTCTTTCCATAGGAGACCCTTGTGTGCATAGTAAGGCCACTTGGATTAACTGCTCTACCTCCTCATCATTATAATTGCCCTGTAAATCTGCATCTACCAGTGTTTCCAACTTCTTGTCTTTCAGAAGTCCTTTAACCTGTACTCAAAATAATGTTAGTTGCCAACCGTAATTAGTTATTGGTGTTAATAATTAATTATATGAAGAGAATAGTAGATACCACAATTAGCAAAAAATGTTCAAGTGCTAATGACAAATTTAAAGAAAACTGAATACCTACCCAATCAAGCAACATGACATCATCATCATTGGCAAGTCGCGCTAGATCGAAAGCCCTCTGTCCAGTTATTAGTTCAAGAAGCATAACACCATATCCAAAAACATCAGTCTTTTCTGAAGACTTTCCAGTTGACAGGTACTCTGGTGCTATGTGCCCAATGGTACCACGTACAGCAGTAGTAACATGAGTATCTTTGTAATCCATAAGTTTTGCTAAACCAAAATCTCCAACAACTGCTTCAAATTCCTCATCCAACAATATATTTGCAGCTTTGACATCACGATGAATAATCTTAGGGTCACAATGATCATGCAAATAAGCAAGTCCCCTGGCAGATCCCAGAGCAATACGTTTCCGTATTGGCCAGTCAAGTGGTGGTTGAGATTCTTGACGTTCTACAACAACACAAACAATATTCATAAACACTGTTTTAATATAAAACTGGAAGTTTTGAAATTCAAGAGTAAGAGCATTCATTTGTATTTGAAATTTTGAGCTCTTTAGAAATTTCCATATTTTTGGGTCTGTGTTGGTGCCAGATAATATCTAGAAAATACATAATTGTTATTTCTTCAATAATAAATTGAAATAAACCAGAAACAAATTTGACATTGAACACACTTTTAAAATTTCTACCAGAAAAGGATATATGAGAGAAAAGTTTTATACATGACTAAAGCAAGTAAAATTAAAAAAAAGCAATTCAAATACAGAGTTAATAAGGGTACCTCGTAAACATGATGCTACACTTCCGTTAACCATGAAAGGATACACAAGCAACCGTTCAGTAGGTGTCATGCAAAAACCACGAAGCCGGAGTAAATTTCGATGCACAGCCATGCTGATCATTTCCACCTCTGTTTGAAATTGCAGCTCCCCACCTTGTGTGCGTTCCTCTTTAAGTCTTTTTACTGCTACAAGAGTGCCATCAGCTAAGCGTCCTTTATAAACCTTTCCAAATCCACCTCTACCCAGAATATGTTTGTTACTGAAATTATCGGTTGCAACTTGCAGCTCACGTAGAGAAAACCTTTTAAGCTGGCCAAGGTGAACTTCAGGATCCTCCTCAGCTGCCAGAAGATAGACAAATTGTTGGTTAATCAGAAATAGCTACAATATACAGCATTTATCAGACCATCTTTTTTGTTATTTAACTAACCAGGAACATCAAAGAAATGATCCTGAGGTTTCCTTCTTCGCCAATAAGCAAGTGCAATTGCAGGGGCTGCAAACAGCAGAGCAGCACCGGCAGCAACTCCTCCAGCAATAGCTCCAGTATTACTGCTACCTGCAAAAAAGGATTAGCAGTTTAAATAAGGAATTACAACTCTATACAAAGAATAGATTGTGATTGATTGGAATAAGAATCCCAAAGTTCAACATAATTATATCCTTCCTCTCTAAAATGTAATGCTACAGATCTAAAGAAGTTAAAGCCATGCCTGTCTTCAGAGATCACTGTTCAAAAAATGATTCCATCCTTTTTCCATAATTATAGAATAAACATTTGGAAAAAGCTATGTAGCCAATGCATATCAATTATCACCTCTTTTCTCCTTATGCTTTGGGGGAAGAGGTAAATGAAATATTGGTAGGTAAAGGATAGAGGCAGATCCTAAAAGAAACAATGGTAAAGTACAAGAAAAATAGAATGCATGCTTCACATAGAATATTAACTTTGAGTTGTAAAAAAACTATCCTTAGCCTTTGCTTAGCAGCTTAAACTTTTAGGTCAAGTGGTTATTTAACATGGCAACAAATTCAAGTTGACCTAATTCAGTTGTTTTTGCCCCCCTCTTATGATTTAAAATTTCAAAATGAAGTTGAGCTTGGTTTCAATTCAAGATAGTTGTAAGCATGCTAGAGTTATATTCTGAATTGAAACTTTTAGGTCAGATTATTCTTTAAAAATTTAAAAAACATCGTCAATAATACACAGAAATCAACAAACCTGAAGAACCTGATGACGGTGGAGAAAGTGGTGTCGTTCGAGTAGTGTTTGGTTGTTTCAAGCCTGGATTGTTTTGATAACTGTAAAGTAGAACACATGGGATTAGCAAAACTTTTAGGTCATTCCTCAACAAAAGACATAGATATGAACATACTTATTTGCACCAACCTGATGGGGGTAAATAATGAAAATGAACCATTTACTGGGACATCCCCTGATAGATGGTTGTTTGAGAGATCACTAGATTCCACAATGATCGTGGTGTCAGTTTACACATAGAAATATATGATTCTAGTATAAATAGGAATCTAGTTTGGCATTAACTCATGGGAAATCTAAACATAGGAGTACCACTTACAGAACTTGCAGTGAAGCAACCTTTGTCAAAGACCAAGGAATTCCTCCAGACAAGGTGTTATTATTGAGACGCCTATTTTGGAGAGCAGAATAAATTAGTTTGCAGTAATACAAAACTGATAGAGTAGAGTAATAAGATGTGATCAGCAAACAATTATCAAATAGGACACATAAGGCAGTGCAAATTTCCTTTCATGTAAACAAAACTGCAGGAAAAGACCATGCAAACAATTGGGCTTCGGTCCTTCAAAATACTATCAGGATCATAGCCTTAATTATTTAGAATGTGGGATGGTCGAGTGTCAGATCATCACAGCTAATCAAGATTACTTGATAAAAAAATGTAAGTTCAGATGTGGATATAGTAAATCAAGCTTTACTACAGATCAGTCAAACCAGGCACTTGAAGAAACTTAAGGCAGCCTTCACCACCCCTCAGACTATCAGTGTGGATATAAATGTATAATTATTACATTGAACTCAGTTGCATCTTTGATACACAGAGAATGGTTTGATCAATGTAAACCCATAACAGATGCTGTTGAGATTTCTTTCATCTGATTAAGGCCAAAAACGGTGTTAGTTGCCCCCCAAAAAAATGTCATTAGATTTTTATGGCCTAACTCTGCCAACCTGGTCAATAGCCTTAAGTCTTTACTTGATAAATAATTAGAACAGCCTTAAGTCTTTCATTTGATTGTACATATACTGACACATTGCATCAAGTAATAATAGGTAATAACAGCAGTAGCAGCAATAGTAAAAATAGGAAAGTTACATTTTTATAGGCATCTATTTATGTATATTACAGGCACTGTTGGAAATGAAATAATCATGTTGTAGAGGCTACAAAATCTACCACCATTTTGCAAGGGGAAGCAAAAAATATAGATTTTGTAAAAGGTAAAGGAAGTAACAAAATTGAAACCAAGATGAATAAATTTTGCAGATCAAAGATATGAGAATAAGGAAAGTGTGCATACAGGAAACGTAGTTTTCCAAGGTTGCCCAATGTATTCGGTATGGGACCAGTTAAATTGTTCAAGTAAAGATCCAAGCTCACCAAGTTTGTCAAATTTCCAAGCTCGTCTGGGATTTTTCCAGTTATATTATTACTATAAAGTTCCCTGCCATTGAAAAGGGTGAAATTTTCAGATTTGTGTAAGCAAAGATGTCCAACAAATAATTAAAAGGTGACAGATCACATTTGTATGGTTGTATGAAGTTGATGTGTGAAGAATGGAAACAGAATTGATGGCTATGTATAATCTAAGATAAAATTATAAGCTTTGCTTCAGCAATTTATACAACTATCTCCAAAACCCAGCTGATATCAAGTTACGCTTAAGAAGATGCCAAAAGTTTCAAGTGGTTCAATCTTCAACAATAAAAGATGTGGAAGTAGGACAGCCCTTGCTCATATAGATTTAGATTTTCTACAATCAATAGAGGCGGGGCAGAAGGCATTTGAATTTTGATAGGGAAAAGTTTTGAGCTCAATACTGTATGTGGATCACAAGACTTATGAATTAATCATGTATAACTAAGTAGATAAATGGAGGGGTCAATTGCAATATTCTACTCTAGTTTATCAGTTGATAGGCCTTAATCCCTTAATTTATAAAACTAGGCACATTTTACCCTGATTGAAATGACTATCATATCTGATTCACAACTTACAAGTACTGCAAATTTGTGAGCTGACCAAGTTGTGGAACCAGTGTACCAGAAAGGTCTGCATTTCCAAGATCACTGTTCAAACGCAAAAATAATAATTCACGATGTGGACAAACGGTCATTAAGCTACAGGTAAAAATCACATATTAACTTACACTCGAGTCACGCTGTTATCACCATTGCATGTAACATGAAACCATGTGCAGGGATTGACAAGGGTAGCATCCCAGCTTTGAAGAACATTGTTAGGATCTTGCAAGTTGCTCTTCAATGCATTCAAGGCATCACCTGTGCTAGAAAGAAGCAATCTTTAGATGCAAACCTTCTCAATATTAAATTGTATGGAGTAGGAGATCAACTAAGTGTCAACATTGATGGTGCAATGTGAAATAGTGAAACCCAACTTCTATTAGTCAGCCTTAGTAGCATACATCTAAATACTAGGCCAATTAATAAAAAATGAAAGCAAATGGAAAGAAACATTTTTTACAAGAATAAAACCATTTTGACAAGCCATTCTAAGATAATGAGATCCTATAGACCGTCACACCCAGGCCCTGATTATCTCAGAAAGTATTACAATCAACATTCGCCATTTTACAACTCACAAACAGCACAAGGGTAATGATAAAGAGCACAATAATACTATGAATTTATTCAAATCCTTCGATTCTATGATCATATTATGCTAGCAAAAATATTACAGCTAGAGAACCATTTGAGTTGAAATATTACAAAAGCTACTCCAAGTCTAGTATTAACTTCTCCAGTTCTATTTGATAATCAAACGTATGACCAGTAATAATGAAGGTGAAGGGCAACCTAGGAGATCAAAAAAAGGTGAATTTTCCTAACCAATCATGGTCATTTAAAGCATCTGTTTAATGGGAAGAGACATTTATAGAACAATTAAAACCCCATAGAGGGAGGTAACCACCCACCTTCCGCATTGCCAGAAGCCTTAAGCACCAAATCAAGCACCAAAATTGCCCAAACAAGAAAGGAAGCAGTAGAAGATAAAGTCACTCGCTCCATGTTTTTTCAACTACAACACCAGAACCTTCATAATCATTCATAAGCAATTGATTCTCTAATCCACAGACCCCTCTTGATAAGAGTTGATCTACACGATACCCATCAAGCTCAGCAGCATCTTGACCTTGTTGACCAACCGAAAATCCCAGTGAACTTGATAATATGCCAAAATCAAATTCTGGGCAGCTCCAAGTTGTCTTCTTTTTCCTCTTTCTGCTTCTTACCTAGGAATCCAGAGCTAAAATCTCAGATGGGTGTGCCCAGTTTTAGCTGGAAATGCAGGGAAACAGTTTTTTAGAGAAAGGTTGAGGAGTAGAGAGAGCCAAGTCAACGAATGATGCATCCTTTGTTGAGAAATTTCTCATTCAATTCTAATTATTCCTCTCTTTTTTTTAAAAAAAAAAATAATATAATATTATTATTCTGGTTTTATTTATATGAATATGAATAATGAACTGTGATTAGAAAGTGAAATTCAGATGAAAATGAAAAGAAAGAGAGCAGTAAGAACTAAGAAAGTTGGGTCAAACACGCACGCTTGCACGCCTAAGACTGTCCCCACCATCGCCTCCGTGTACCAAAGCAAAGAAAAGAACGAACCTTCAATTTCAATGTTCAAACTTCAAACATCAAAAAAGAAAACACTGTGTCTGTGTCTCCCTGTGTTACTCATGTGATTTAATCTAATCTTGCATCCATTTATTTTTTTATTTCACATAAATATTAGTATATCGGTTTTTGTAATCCTTCCAATATTACATAGATAATAAAGCAAAATAACAAAGGTTTTATTAGAAATTATAATCATTAACGTTCATAATGAATTGAGTGTTGTGACGATTTTAATTCTCAATTAAACATTTCCACTTTCATTTTATTATCTCGTGTAATATTGTATAAGTTAAAAAAATTGATTTTTTTTATTTAATTTTATAAAAAAATTGGAAATTTATTTAAAAAACAACTTAAAATTGTCACATACTTTATCATGGAAAATTTTATATAAGATATTTTATGGTGTTTACTTAATCACTTTTTAATTGGATATTTTAGTCAACTAATTAGGTCCATTTCCTTCTTTTCAATCGTTTTCCTCTTTTTTTATCCCCTTTTTCGCTTCCGGATTTTCAATTACATAGCTGTTTAGAGCTTGTCTCAACTTTGAAATGCTAATCATTACCATGTGATTGGCGTGTTATTGTTCAGGGACCCGTTTTGCTATAAATGTGAGTTTTCTTTTATTATCTTACATCTCTTGCGTATATCAATTTATATATAGTAGAACCTCTTGTAACTATATATGAAAGAAATGGGATATCAATATGATTCATTGTTAAATAAGATAAATTATTTTCTTCACTTAGGATAGCAAGCAAAGATAGATACTACCATATTGTTATAAGGTATCACATTCTTTTATCTTAACAAATAAATTAACTTCGTCAGATCAATTTTCGAAATCCTTCAACTTATTAGTAAGAGACAATGATACTTTTGGGGGAAAACATGGTTATCACGTCAATTCTAGTGCAATTTAAAGAACTATACGTCCCAAAAATGCGTTAACTAAACCATCAAATTAAGAAAAACAAATGTTGCAGTATATTAATTCTTTGCATTTATGTTAATCGAGTAATTACTATTGTAGTTGTTGTCATGTAAACATTACTATTTTTTTGGAATTTTATCTTCTTGCGGTGTAAAAATGAAAATATTACTATTAAAGTTATATTTGACGTGTATTAATGAGATTGTCGTTGAAAATTGTTACAAGTATACAAGTTGTCGCATGACTAGCAATAGCAAAAACTAAATATAACTAACTAACAACAAAACATATGGAAGGATCTATAATTTGTCCCAAAATTGAATGGCTTTTAAAACAGAATAGCCAATATACTTTTTCACTTATTTACTCTCATCATGAATTTGGTATTACTTTTTATAGATTTTTTCTTATATTTTAAATTAGAGTATCTTTTTCTGAAGTAATTAAATCTTTTTAATTTATTTTCTCTTAAAAAATAATAAATGTTATTATTAATTTCTTTTCAAAATTTAAAATAATTTTATTGAATAAAAATGTTGCACACTTTTTCTTATATTTTACTTCTTTTTAAATCTCACTTTTTCCACCATCACTTCCTCATTCTTATTACATTTATCACATCACCTATCATTTCTCTTTCATTCATCCTGAGACACGGGCTCCCTATTTTTTTTAAAAAAAATTATAATATATATTGATATTATTATTATTTTTATTTCTATTAATCAGATTCATTTAAAGATTTTTTCATTTTTACTTATCTGTCATATTTAGAAATTCAAGAGTATTAATTATAATTTTTTTCACTTAGTCTTAATAAGAGAGATAATAATTAAGTAAAGAAAATTAATTATTAAAATAGAGAGATAAAATGATACATCGACAAAAAAACACAATAAATTTGATGTAAATCAATATATTATTACATTTTTAATTTGTGTGTTTTCATGTAATGAGAGAGATGAATATATAGAATCAAATAGTTTTGGACATATTTATACAATGGAAGCCCATATAGAAGGAGATAAACTACGGGGGTGTTTGGAAGAGCTTATTTGAGCTTATCTTTTGACATAAAACACCCGTGTAACTGTTTGGATAAATTTGTGAAAGAGCTTACGACATGCTCATAAGCTGTTTTAATTTCAGCTTATTTTAATAAGCTCCTGAAAATAGCTTATGAAATAGTTTATGGAGAATTTAAATACATTGTACCCTTTTCAATTTTCATCCATTTTCTTAAGAGTTTATTGATTAAGTGCTTATTAAATAAGAACTCGTGTTATAAGTGTTTAATTAAGTTGTTTTCCAAACTGGACCTACATTTATACAATAGAAGACATATTTATGTAAGTTATATCATATAAATTCTATTTTTGTTTTCTATATAAAAATATAATGCTAGGTAATTATAAGTTTAATTTTTTAATAAATTAAAAATTTTAAAGTCATATTAATTTTTAAATGATAAAATATTTTATTAAAAATTAAAACAATTATTTAAATAATTGAATTAAATAATAAAAAGAGAATATTAATTAAAATAATTCATAATTTTTTAAAATTACTTGCGTTATATATATATATGAATTGTGAGTATTTATCTTAATTCCTATTTTTATTTTTGATTTATATATATAATAACAAAATTTTATTTAAAATAAACTAATTAATTAAGAAAAACTGTAATATTTACCTCCCTTTCCGCCATGACGTTGTGTCGGTGAATATACACTCCAGTGTAGAATAATAGTTATCCTTCTTAATTTATTTTTTAAATAAAAATACTTTAAAAATTACCTGCATGTTTGTCATTTGGCTAAAACAAAAAAGTCGAAATTTGTGGAATACATACCTTTCTCTACAGTTAAAACAACAACACACAGAGACAAATAAACGAGTGATCTTTTACGGATTAATTAGTCAAATATTTGACTATAGAAATGGACAGAGTATTAATATTATTAGTATTATGAATCATAACAATTTGTCAAGGATTGCACCATATTCCACTCCAAATGCGAGTAAACCATTAGACCAATAAATAATACACATTCTAATTCTAACGGTTTATTAAATTGACCAAGTCTATGCCTATACGCATTACATTGTTGACTGACACGATGAGTTAGCAAACTGAAACCAACCACTCCATCTCTTGTTCTGCCTTGAAATAGAAAAATTAACATGTTTAGAGTTCAATACTAAATTAATTGTATATATAACCCTAATAACGTAACCATCCATGATACCAATTTCGTTTTCCCTGAATCTAGTCATTTTTTACTAGGAAAAGAAAAAATCGAGTAATAGCTTTGGTGTAAATAAACACTAATTAAGTGCACCAGTGACATCACATTACAATTTTTTAAGGTAGTATGAAAAACAAAATGCAATCTATTATAATCAAATGATAAAAAAAAAATAAAAACTATATAAATATTAAACGATGTGTACATGTACCTGGATAACATTATTCAACAAATCTATAGTCTGTCTTTTGTCTTATCCGTAATTAATTCATGATGCGTTAACTCTGCTTCAGTTTCAAATCAAACAAAAGAGTATTTTTTTTTTCAATTTCACCCTTGCTCCTGTTCTATTTTCTTCGCGTTAATTAGCAAACATGGAACCGCATTAATTTGTACCCATCTCTGTTCTGTTCTTTCTGTCGAAACAAAAAGAGAGATTGAAATTTCCACTGTGTGTTTGGAAAAACTAAGATGGGAAGCTAAAAAGTTAATTGAAAATTTAGAGTGTGTTTAGTAAAATTAGTTGAAAAGTAAAATGAAAAATGAAAAGCTAGTTGAAAGATTAAAGTTAGCTGAAAGCTGAAAAGTTAGATGATTTGATTGAAAGTGTTTGATAAAACTAACTGAAAATGATAAAATGACATACAAGACATCGTTAATTATTAAATAATGATAACTGAGAGTGTTTGAGGGAAAAATTTATAATTAATTTTCAGCTGATAATTGAAAATGGAAGCTTTTTTAAAAAGCTATCTCAAGTTGTTTTTCAAGAAAAGATAGTAGCTACCCAAAAAAGTTACCTTACCAAACACATATGAAATGGTTTTAGCTACTAATTTCAGGTTTAAGCTGGCTGGAATGACTTACCAAACACACTCTTAAAGCTAGCTGAAAGCCAAAAAGCTAGGTGATTGATTGAAGGTGTTTGGTAAAACTAGTTGAAAACAGTAAAATGACGTACAAGAACATCATTAATTATTAAATAATAATAATACATGTGGGCGATTAAGAGATCATTTTGTAATTAATTTTCAGCTAGTAGCTGAAAATGGAAACTTTTTTAAAAAACTACCTTAAGTAACTTTTCAAGAAAAGTTAGTAGCTACCCAAGAAGGTTACCTTACCAAACACACTTGAAATGGTTTCAACTACTAATTTAAGCTTCCAGCTAGTTGAAAATGACTTACCAAACACACTCTTAAAGCTAGCTGAAAGCAAAAAAAAACTAGCTGATTTGATTGAAGGTGTTTGGTAAAACTAGCTGGAAATGGTAAAATGACATACAAGAACATCATTAATTATTAAATAATGAGACATGTGGGTTGTTGAGAGATAAACTTGTAATTAATTTTTAGCTAGTATTTTTTAAAGCTACCTCAAGTAGCTTTTAAAAAAAGCTAGTAGCTACACAAAAAACTACCTTACCAAATACATATGAAATGATTTCAACTACTAATTTCAGCTTTCAGCTAGGTGAAATGACTTACCAAACACAATTACGTTTTAAACACGAATTCAAGTCAATGTTAATTCATGTTTAAAACGTGATTTTACGGTAAATACGCATGTAATCTCATTTTGGAAGAAATCATGTGATTTAATTTTATCAATTTTTTATTCATTGTTTAATTGGTCTTATACTGTTTCACATATATAAAAAATAATCAGATTAGTGTGAGAGTTTTATTAATATAAAAGTGTCTCACATTAAAGATGTATTTTTAATTACTTTATAGATAGAAAACTGTGCTAAAGAAACCAAACTAATTAATGTCAAGTTTATTTTTTATTTTCTAGATAAAAACATAATATACTCTTTTTTATATTATCTACTTTATTGAGCATATAACTCAGCTAACCCGCGAAATCATTTGGGTACAATGACTAAACTAAATTAAATTACTCATTTATTTTTTATTGATTTTTTTGGTAAAATTAACTTCTTTAATTTGTTCGGATATTATTTAAGAATCCTTATAGTCTTCAAAAATAAAATTTAATTGAGTGTATTTTTTATTTACAAAGAATAATTATAAAATATCACATGAATCATTTTATATTAAAGTTTATGATGATCAATTTACATTTGTTAAAATGGTAGATACATTTTGATATAATTTTGAAACATACAAATTTAATTAAGTTTATAGTTTAAATAAAATAATAAGTGGTTAATTTAAACTAAAAAGTTCAATATACTAAATGTGAGCTTAATGAGTAAAACATTGTAATGTAAAAAGACTTCATACAGTCAACTAAAGATATATTGACACATAATTTAATAAACATGACACTTCATATATTATTAAACTCAATAGATAATATGACAACATGTTATTGAATAATTACAATTTTTTTTACATCTAGCCATTAAATAAAAAATTACCTATAAGTACACACTTCAAGCTGTGTATTAGAAATTTAATTTCTGAAAAGTTAAAAAAAAAAAAAAAAAACCAAGAGAATGGTTGCAGCACGTTCCTCTGACAAAGGTATGAGAAGGAAGGAGGAGAAAAAAATGGAGGGAAAAAGATAAGGGAAGATGAAAATTGTGGAGAGTATCTTAGAAAGGATATAAAATAAAAAGGTGGTGTGAATAATAAAATGGTATTATGCGAATAGCAATATCCATATTTCAACCTAGTGGCTTGATTAGTCACGCCACTGTTCTCCCATGCCAACCCATAGACATTAATACTATGTTTGGTAGAGTGGAGAGAAATAGGGTAGAGAGAAATAGGGTGAAGAGAAATGAGTGAGAAATAGAGAAGAAATTGGGTTGTTTGGTAGGAAAGAAATGGAGATGAAATAGGATGGAAAGAAATAGTATTTTTGTTTGGTAAGAGAGAAATAGAATGGAGAGAAATTTGATAAAAAAAATTATAAAAAAATTACAATATTTAACTCTATATAAAATATGTAAGTAATTTATTTAAAATAAAAAATTATGTTAAAAAGTAATTTTATTAGTTTGATTAATTAAAAAAATTAAGTATGATACATCTATTATAATTAGCTAGGGGTGTTTATTTACTATCCAATGTGTTCATTTATAATCTAATCCAATGCAAACCGAAAAATAAAATTTTTGAAAAACCAACAAATAACTAAATTATTTATTGTTTTAGATTGATTTCGGATCATATATTAAAACTTTACTCAAATCAATCTCAAACTTAAATACATATATATTGTTTTAGATGTATATTATTTTGCTCTTAAAATAAAAGTGCAACAATAATAAACAAATAAAACTTTAACACAGAGAAAATAGAAAAAAAACGGAATCGACTGAAGCTAGTTATAGAATAGGATAGAAGGTACCTATCGAGCGTGTTGTGAGCAATGGAGGTGAGATCGTTGGGTTTGGGCAAGTTGTCGCCAGAGAAAGTGGGAATAGAGAGGATGCCGATTGCCGAGGGCGAGGAGAATGAGAAAGAGGAAAGTGAAAGCAAAGAGGGGCACAGAGGAAGAAGAATGGGATAAAGGAGGGGCAATAGTGTTTGATTGTAATCTTCGAAAATAAACAGTCTCTCTCTTCGCTATTTCTTCGCAATTTCGCGAAGAAATATAAAATGTTGGGACCCACTGTTTGAACATTTCTATCTTCTGTGATTTCTATTACACCAAACATAATTATTATTTCTTCTCCCCCAATTTCTCTTCTCTCTTCACAATATTCTCTTCAACCACACAGGCTGTAAATGTTTTTGACCTAACAAAAATGGACAAAACCTTTCTTTTTACAAAAAATATAAACAATCTAACCTTTGATCGGTTCTATAAGATTTTGATTTTGATTTTGAAGTAAGTTACTCAATTATCAATTTGGTGACATCTTCATTTCTCTCCATTTTTTTCTTTTTATTACATCATATCGTTCATCATATTTTATTTTTTTTCTTCTCTTTTTTTATCTCCCATCGAACATTGTTATTGGTGGAAGGTATTGAAGAAGCATTAATATAGCTTCTGGTTCAATCAAGTCTGTTATGTTCCATTCTGTTATGTTGGTTAGTTTTCTGTTAAGTTTGTTAGTCAGTCTGTTAAGTCTGTTAGTATGTTAGTTTCCTTCCTTTTCTGTTTGCAGCTCTTATATATATTGTTGCTGCTGTTTGTAATTTAATTCAAGTTTAATAAGAGTGTTATTCAGATTACATCAGTCTTCTTCCTTCTTTTTTGCTTTATGGTATCATAGCTCTCTTAGAGAGCTCTCCTGCGCATCCTATCCTCTACCATGGCTGAAAGCAATGCCACCACAAATCCTGACAACCCATATTATCTTCACCCTGGAGAAAGTCCAGGAATGATTCTTGTTTCCCCTCCTCTTGACGGCACCAACTACCACTCCTGGAGCAGGGAAATGCAAAGAGCTCTCTTCTCCAAGAACAAGTATGACTTCATTGATGGGTCACTGTCAAAGCCTCAGGTTCAAGATCCTCTGTACAAACCATGGATGAGATGCAATACGATGGTCATGTCCTGGATCACAAGGTCTCTGAATGAACAGATAGCCCAAAGCATCATCTACATAGACAATGCCAAGAATCTTTGGGATGATCTCAATCAAAGATTCTCTAAAGGGGACCATTTTCGCATGTCAGATCTGCTACAAGAACTCCACTCTACCAAGCAAGGTGAAAGGAATATCACAACTTACTTCACTAACCTGAAGATTGTCTGGGAAGAATTGGCAGCCTTGAGAACCATCCTCCCTTGTGCCTGTTCTACACCATGTAACAACAACTGTGATCAAATGAAATCTGTGAACAAATACAAAGATTCTAAATACGTTATTTGCTTTTTGAAGGGGCTTAATGATTGTTACCGCACCTTGAGAAGTTAGGTATTGATGATTGAACCCTTAACTGATATTAATAAGGTTTTCTCCCTGGTTTTGCAACAAGAAAGACAGGTTTCCGGACCTATGCTTCAAGAATCCAACATGGTGGCCAATATATCTGAAAGTAGGTCCTCTTTTGGAGGAAGAAGTGGAACTCCTTTTGGTAGAGGAAGAGGAAGATCCAATCAAAGAACCACCAATAATCAACCCCAGAAGCTTTGCACCTTTTGTGGAAAGGAAAGGCACACTGTGGACACATGTTATTTTAAACATGGCTTTCCACCAAACTTTAAGTTCAAAAATAGAAGTCAAGCCTCCACAATTAATTCTTTTGTTTCATCCAATACTTTGGATAACACTAATCACAAAGGGAATGAACAAGAGAACTCAGAGGTAAGTCCCAATATTTCTCTTGAGCAATACAACCAATTAATGGATAACCTCAAGAAATCCAACCTTGATGGACAAGCCCACACTATTGGTCATCTACAGCAGTACCCAGGTAACATCATTTCAACTCAAACTGCTTTCGATCTTTCTAATGAATCCTGGATATTGGACACTGGTGCCACTGACCATGTATCCAATTCTCTTCCCTATTATGCATCTTATCATCCTATAAAGCCTATATATATAAAACTGCCTAATGGTTTCATTACTCAGACAAACATCTCGGGGAGAGTTGCTTTTTCTGAAAAATTTAGTCTGGAAAATGTTTTGTATATTCCAGAATTCAGTTACAATATAATATCTGTTAGAAAGATAATCAACTCCTTAGGCTGTAATGTTGTTTTTAACAGCTCATGTTGCTTGATCCAGGACCAGAACAACCAAAGGATGATTGGGCCTGCTAATCTCCAAGGCAACCTCTATGTGCTTCAAATGGAAAGGTCCTTAAAGGCTGACAATGTTGATAATCTTGCCATCATTTCTAGTACTAATAATGATTGTAATTCCTTTGATCTATGGCATTATAGGCTTGGACACCCCTCTAATTCTGTTTTGCAGCAAATAAAAGAAAGATTTCCATATGTGAAATATAATTCTAATGGTGTTTGTGATATTTGCCACTTAGCCAAACAATGCAAATTATCTTTTTCCACTAGCAATAGCAAGTCTGTTTCCTGTTTTGATTTATTGCACATGGATATTTGGGGGGCCCTTGCTATTTCTTCTATTCATGGACATAGGTACTTCTTAACTATTGTTGATGATTTTAGTAGACATACTTGGATTTTCTTAATGAAAGCTAAGTCTGAAACTAGAAGCTTAATTCAAAATTTCATTTCCTGTCTCCACCCAATATGACAAGGCTGTTAAAACTATTAGATCTAACAATGGAGTGGAATTTAATATGTCTCACTTTTATAACAGCAATGGGATAATCCATCAAACCAGTTGTGTGGAAACCCCACAACAAAATGCTATTGTTGAGAGAAAACACAGGCATATTCTTAATGTGACTAGATCTCTTTTATTTCATGCTAAACTTCCAAGTGTTTACTGGTCCTATGCTATCCTTTATTTTGTTCACTTGATTAATAGATTGCCCACTGAGGTGCTCAAAGGTAAGACACCTTTTGAAATTTTAAACAAGCAACCTCCTGCTTACCTTGATTTAAAGGTCTTTGGGAGCCTTTGTTTTGTTCCGACCCTCACACAACAAAGACAGAAATTGGATCCCAGGGCAAGGAAATGTGTCTATTTGGGTATAAGGTCTGGCACTAAAGGTTATGTCACCCTTGATTTATCCACTAGGGAAATTATTGTGTCCAGAAATGTGATTTTTTATGAGAATGTTTTCCCTTTCCATAAAAATGCTCACACCAGCTTGCAGCAGGATGAACAGATAGACAGAAACCTTGACTTTCTTTCAAATGAAGTCATTCAGGCACACAATAATCCCATTGATAATATTGCTCTAGTGGCTGAAACAATTATTGCTCAGGATGATCTTGATCCTATTACACCTACTGTTGACCTCAGGAGATCCATAAGACATAGACAACCTCCCACTTATTTAGCTAATTATCACTGCCAACTCCTATGTAACATGCAACCTCAATCAGGTAAAAGTGTAAGGTACCCTCTCTCATCTGTTTTGTCTTACCAATCTCTTGACCATGATTATTTGAAGTTTATTCTCACTGTTTCCACTGAGCATGAGCCTAAGACATATCAGGAAGCTAAACAATCTCCTCATTGGGTTAAGGCCATGGAAGATGAACTTACCGCACTTCAATCAAATAAAACCTGGTCTCTAACTCATCTCCCTCCAGGCAAGTCTGTCATAGGTTCAAAGTGGGTTTATAAAACCAAATATAATTCTGATGGATCCCTCCAAAGGTACAAGGCCAGACTTGTGGCCAAAGGCTACAACCAAACATAAGGTTTGGACTATTTTGATACCTTTGCCCCTGTGGCAAAATTGACCGCTGTTAGATTAATTCTTGCTCTTGCTTCATCAAACAACTGGATTCTACAACAACTTGACATTGATAATGCCTTTTTCCATGGAGATCTGATGGAAGAAGTTTATATGGAAGTTCCTCAGGGGCTTGTTGTTTCTGACTCAAGTCTAGTATGTAAACTTCACAAATCTATCTATGGCTTGAAACAAGCCAGTAGACAATGGTTTGCTAAGCTGTCCAATTTTTTGCTTAATCTTCATTATCAACAATCAGCTTATGATCATACTCTTTTTGTTAAGAAAAGTGACTCCAAACTCACCATTATTTTAGTTTATGTTGATGATCTTATTTTGGCTGGTAATGACCCTTTGGAGATAGCATCTGTTAAACAACAACTTGACAAGACTTTTAAAATTAAAGACCTTGGCAACCTTAAGTATTTTCTTGGACTTGAGGTTGCTAGGTCCCATACTGGTTTAATGCTATCCCAAAGGAAATACACACTGGATTTACTCTCTGACTTTGGTTTACTTGCAGCTAAACCAGCTCCTACACCAATGACAAGGAATATTGTTTTAACTCATGATGATGGCCCTGCCTATTCTGATCCAGCTGGTTATAGGAAGCTAGTTGATCGCCTCCTTTACCTTACCAACACAAGGCCTGACATCTCCTTTGCTGTCCAACAACTCAGTCAATTCATGTCCTCTCCAACTGAAATGCATTACAAAACCTGCATACGGGTACTGAGGTATTTGAAGACATCCCCTGGGCAAGGACTATTCTATCCTAGTGATTCTCCACACCAATTTAAAGGCTTCAGTGATTCAGACTGGGGAACATGTCCTGAATCTCAAAAGTCCATCACCAGACACTGTGTTTATCTTGGGAATTCTTTGGTTTCATGGAAGTCCAAGAAACAACCTACCATTTCCAAATCTTCCTCAGAAGCTGAGTATAGGGCTCTAGGAACTACTGTGTGTGAATTGCAATGGCTGACTTACCTATTAGATGATCTTGGAGTCTCACACATCAAGCCTGCTCTCCTTTACTGTGATAGTGCCTCTACTCGCCACATAGCTGCAAATGCAGTGTTCCATGAGAGAACAAAGCATTTGGATATTGATTGTCATCTGGTTAGAGAAAAACTCCAAGCCAAGCTCTTCCATCTTCTTCCTATAGCTAGCAAAGAACAACATGCCGACATACTTACAAAGCCCCTTGATCCATCTTCTTTCTCTTACATTCTTTCCAAGCTTGGAGTCTTAGATATCTACTTTCCAGCTTGTGTGGGAGGGGGTATTGAAGAAGCATTTATATAGCTTCTGGTTCAATCAAGTCTGTTATGTTCCATTCTGTTATGTTGGTTAGTTTTCTGTTAAGTTTGTTAGTCAGTCTGTTAAGTCTGTTAGTATGTTAGTTTCCTTCCTTTTCTGTTTGCAGCTCTTATATATATATTGTTGTTGTTGTTTGTAATTTAATTCAAGTTTAATAAGAGTATTATTCAGATTACATCAGTCTTCTTCCTTCTCTCTTGCTTTAGAAGGGAATTTTTTCTTTTACTTTTAATATATTGGGAAGACAAATTTATAATTATAATTATTTTTTTGGTAACAGTAAATTTAGGGTGAGGGGATGATGCCCCAGTCCAAGGCAGGGAAAGCCTCTGGGCTCTTTGAGCACTTGCAGAGGTACTTACATTTTACCTCACCCCAAAGGGACGAGTGGGGGTTCGAACCTGCGACCTGTCAGATACGAGACTTTGTCTTGCTTCACTCGACTAACCCCGTGGGATTTAATTATAATTAATTTAAAATAAAGGGGTTTTAAATCCTATTTAATGAATCCTATTTAGATTATTTTGCTTATAAAAAGAAATCCTATTTAATGAATCAATTCAATTATTCTTCAACAATATATAAAATAGAGTAATATATATCCAATGGTGTAAACTGTAAATGAGTCTAGCTAGTTGAGTCAAACACCTAGATTTAAGCTTGATTTCTGAAAATATTTAACTACTTAAGCTTATTGACTCATTTATGTAGATGAGCTAAACCTTAAAAAAAATATGCTTGCATTTTTCTTATTTAGTACTCTCTCCGGTCCTTTTTATAAGGCACTATTAATCGAATTACACATACCAATGAAAATGATTAAAATTGGTTAATTTTATTGGAGTTTTAAAAAATACTTTAACTTTATAGTTTTACCCTTATTTAATATCATTGACTAATTCCACTGCTATTTGATAGTTGCAAAGACATTAAAGTTACTAAGGGCAAATAAGGAAAATGATAATAAATGCTTTCTTGAAATTGTAAAGTGCCTTATAAAAAGGACCACAAAAACTTGTAAGAAGTGCCTTATAAAAAGGATCGGAAGAAGTAATTTATAACATAATTATTTTTTTCTTCTAAATTTTATTACCTAATGTAAGAGAAATGGGGAGTAAGAAATACGCCTCTCTATTTTATAACTAAAGCACAAGTCAAAATTATTGGAAAAAAATAGATAAATTCGGATGATGGAAACATTAGTTATTTAAAGAAGACTAATAGTCATCTATATGGAAAACGAGTCTTGAAAAATGAAATTAGTTGAGTAGTAAACACAATAAATTAAATTATTGTTGTTATATTATTAATATTATTATAACACACAATTAAACATATCAAGTAAGAAAGTCTTTTTTTATATGAGAGTGAGATGTGTGAATATTAACCATTAGCTCTTCTCATGAATGATCAGAATTAAAATACAAAATCATTTAAATTTTTAAGTGATTATTTGACTATTAAATATTTTTTATCGTAATCATTCTTGCATGGTAATTTCCAAAAATTTCCACCCTCACTTTCATATAACAAAAGCATTCCCACTGGATATAGTGTATTTGACTTGCTATTTTAGCTACCTGAAAGTTGAAAATAGTAGCTGAAACCATTTCAGCAGGGTTTGGGAATGTAGTTTTTTTGGGTAGCTACAAGCTTTTCTTAAAAAGCTACATGTGGTAGCTTTTTTAAAAAAGCTCCAATTTTCAGCTACAGGCTGAAAATTAGTTACAAGTTTAGGGCCTGTTTGGTTTACGAAAACATTTCCTGTTCTCATTTCCTGTTTTCACTCTGTTTCTTGTTTTCTGAAATTTTACAAAGGAAAAACTGGAAATGCTGGAAACAGCAAATTTTTATTTCCAGTTTTTCCTTTGTAAAATTTCAGAAAACAGGAAACAGAAAATGGAAACAGAAAACGAATTAATGTTGTCTTTAAAAGTCATTTTATCATTTTCAACTAATTTTACCAAATACATTCAATTATTTTTCAGCTTTCAGCTTTCAGCTAGCTTTAAGCTTTCAACTAGCTTTTCAACTAATTTTACCAAACACACTCTTAGTCTCACCACAAACTCACACAGGCTATACTTTCAAGTTTCAATATTTACCACTCTAACTTTTATATATTCCATCAGTCTCATTTTACTTATCATTTCAGATTTTTATACACATAAATTAAGGAATGTAAATAATTCTTTTTTTTTATAAAAAATATTAACTATTTTCCTATTATATCCTTTATAATTTATTAATTAATTTTTATTTCATTTATTACTTAATTTGTAAATGATATATTTAATAAAAATAATTAAATTTTGCTTAAAATTGTAAAAGTTCACAAAAAATATGTCAATTTTTCTCTCTCTAAAATGGCTAGTAAAACAGGACGGGGTAGTAAAAAAAAGTGTTCCTACTATATATATCCCACCCCCAACAAACACACGTACACACTCAAACAAATTATTCCCAAACCATTAGCCCCTGTTTGTTTGAGTAAAAATGGAAGAGAAGAGAAATGAGATGGGTGGAAATGGAGGGAAATAGATATATTTCCCTTGTTTGGTGACACAGTGGAAATGAGGAGAAATGCACTTTTTCGTTGGGTCCCACGCCTTTGTATTTCTCTCCAAATTTGTGGAGAAATGAGGAGAAATACACTTTATGGTGGGTCCCACACCAACCCCTTTCACATTTCTCTTCTATTCCTCACCTATTTCACTCCCACCAAACAACCTACTTTCACATTTCTCTTCTATTTCACACTCATTTCACTCACACCAAACAACCCTTATTTCTCCTCTATTTCACCTCCATTTCTCTTCTTCCTACTTCTCCTCTATTCATTTCTTTTTTCTCCATTTCTCTACTCCCACCAAACAAAGCCTAATGTCAAATTGTAAAGTATTCATTTAAATAATCAAACTCAACTCAGATACCCTTAGTAATATATAATATTTTAATAATTTAAAAAGCATTTTTTGGTAAAAATATATTAAATGTTTCTTAACTACAGCATTAAAAGCTTGACTTTTTTTTATAAGTTATGTTTCAAGTAATTAAAAGAATTGAAAAACTTGTTAAGTAAGATATGTATGATATTGGTAACGCAGCTCACCATAAAACATACTATTAGGAGGAGTAATAAGTTTTAATGTGACTAAAGTCTATTAGGATTGTCCATGTTAATCACATATAAAAAAAAATTGGCCATCAAACTTTCGACACTTGAGATTGACATAAAATTAACACCTTCGTGCTGGGAAATGGAGAATTTGCAACATGAACTGCAAAATCAGAAGAAACCAAACTCAATTGGGGTAAATTCCATCTCGTCTGAAACTTATTTTTTCCCGTGTCAGAACAATCTTCCCCATTGAAAACTCACAAATCTCCATATTTATAATAGCACCTGGATTACTCATAAATGAATTGCTGGCAACTCGAATCAAACAAAATGTTTCAATTTTATAATTGATTTAAATGTTATATTTTAAATTAATATTTTTTATTATTAATTTAAAATTTTGTCCTCATTTGAATATTAAACTATGTATATTAAAAGAATAAAAAACTATAGATATTAAAAGAAAAACATTTTCCAGTAACGTAGATAACGGATCCGGATATAGATATTATTTATTACTGGTGAGATTTTTTGTAATACTGTCCTTTCCTTTTAAAATTTTAAATTTCCCCAATTAATTTCTCACCAAAAAAAACGCCGATTAAGTTTTGATACTTTTACCAAAAAAAAAAGTTTTGAATACTAAAACTAAATTAATTAATTAAAATAATTTGAAAAGTAAAAGGTTAACACTAATTTCATGATTATCAAAATAATCCATGTAAGGTATAAAATCCACGTCAATGAAATTTGATATGTATATAAGGTAAATTAAGGATTTAATATTAATAATATAAAATAAATTATACTGCTATTTAATGATATAATATGTTATTACATCAATTATTCATCTATTATTGGATGATTGAGTAAAATTATGTTTACACGTATAATTAAACTCATAAATTAATCTGTTGAATTTATTAGAAAACCAAGGGGGTATAAAGTGTAACATTTGAGACCACAGTGATGTTGGCGTATGAACAGATCCGAGCCTAATGATGGTCTTCAAGACAGAGATTCCTGCTTCTAAGTTTATAGTTCTGGCACTTTCTGTACTATATCTTTTTCCGATTCATACTGCAAATGGAAAAGTTCATCATCACAAATTCGTGGTAAGTGCTTTTTTCTCTCACTAGTCAATGGTGGTATTGCCCAATGACCACTAACACCACCACCACCTTGCACAATTTTTGTAAATGGATGGATTTTGCTTCTCTGCAGATAAAGTCTTTATCTTTCACCAGACTCTGTAGTACCAAAAACATCTTGACAGTAAATGGGGAATTTCCAGGTCCAACCCTGAAAGCTCATAGAGGAGACAAGCTCATAGTCAAGGTTTATAACCGTGCAAATTATAATATAACAATACATTGGTATGTGGCTTCCCAAGATACAATTTTCTATGGTTTATTAAACATTTTATTTAGTGTATGATTTGTGAGTGCAATTCAGGCATGGGGCAAGACAAGTGAGGAATCCATGGTTTGATGGACCTGAATACATAACACAGTGTCCAATCCAACCAGGATATATGTTCAAACAGATTATCCATTTGACTATGGAGGAAGGAACAATATGGTGGCATGCACATAATGGGTGGGCAAGAGCCACAGTTCATGGAGCTTTCATTATTTATCCCAAGCGTGGACACCGTTATCCCTTTCCCAAACCCCATGTTGAGGTTCCAATCATACTAGGTACTCCTTCCTTACCCACCATAAAATTTTTCCCTTTTGAATTTTGAGTGCAATTTCTGTATCATTGTGAAGGAGAGTGGTGGAAGAAAGAAGTTATGCACATTCCAGACATAGCAAACAAAACAGGAGGAGAACCAATTCTATCAAATGCATATACCATTAATGGTCAACCTGGTTATCTATATCCCTGCTCCAAAAAAGGTACACTACCTTCTAGACATAACGTTTACCTAGATTCACATTTGAAACATGTTTTTGCAGTAAACCAAATACACACTATCACAAATTTAAGTATGTTGTGTTACATGTTTTTCATTTGCCTTTTCATCTGATAGAGACATTCAAGATGATTGTGGACCATGGAAAAACATATCTTCTTAGGATGATCAATGCAGTGATGGATGAAGAACTTTTCTTTGCCATTGGAAAACACAAATTGACAGTGGTGGGTAAAGATGGATGCTATCTGAAACCAATAGAAACAGATTACATAATGATTGCACCTGGCCAATCTATGGACATTCTATTGGAAGCAAATCAACCTCCTGGTCACTATTTCATGGCTGGAAGGGCTTATTCAAGTGCTTTTGGTGCTGGTTTTGATAAAACAACCACAACAGGTTTCCTCATATACAGTGGCTCCAACCATCACAGAAAAAGGCCAATTCGTCCTCATCTCCCTCCATATAACCGAACAAAAGCAGCAACTGATTTCACCAAGCAATTCAGAAGCCTTGCAAGCAAAACCCACCCAGTAAATGTTCCAATGAAAGTGGACACTCATTTGTTGTTCACCATTTCTGTTAATCTGCTTAATTGTAGTGATAAACCTTGCACAGGCCCCTTTGGAAAAAGGTTTGCAGCTAGTGTGAACAATATTAGCCTTGTATATCCACATATTGATTTTCTCAGAGCCTACTACTATAAAATCCCAGGAGTATTTGAAATGGATTTTCCAAGAAAACCATCCAAGGCATTCAATTACACAGGTGATAAATTGCCAGAATATCTGTTGACCACAGGATTTGGTTCCAAGGTGTTGGTTCTGGAATATGATGAAAGTGTTGAGCTTATTTTGCAGGGAACCAATGTGTTGGCAAGTGACAATCACCCTGTTCATTTGCATGGATATAGCTTCTATGTGGTGGGTTGGGGTTTTGGGAATTTTGACCCTAAAAAAGACGCCAAAAATTATAATCTTATAGACCCACCAGAAGAGACAACAGTTGGAGTTCCAAACAATGGATGGGTTGCCATCAGATTCAGGGCCAATAATCCAGGTGAAATTTTCAAACATTAATTTCCTCTTGTTTAACTAGTAAGTTTAAAATTATATTTATTTCGTGAATTAATGTTTATATCTTCAATATTTGATTGTGATTAGGCATGTGGTTGCTGCATTGCCATATAGAGCGCCATTCTGTTTGGGGCATGGCTATGGTGTTCCTAGTGAAAGATGGAGCTTATCCTCAAACACAAATTCTTCCACCCCCACAGGGTTTACCCAAATGTTAAGTGTAAGTAACAGTTGTAGGTACGAGAGGAATAATATATACTATCACCATTAAAAAAAACATTATAGTGTCTTTGCTGTGTAACGTTGGATTCAAAAGTGAAATTGTACAATCAAATTTTCTAGTGTCTCCGTTTCCCGAGGGATTTAGGATTTGGAGCTGAATTATGAAATAATTATAAAATTATGATTTGTACGGTTCGAATAAAAAATTAAAAAACTTAACCATTATATATTAAACTATTAGATAACTCAATATTATATTTAATAGTTGTAACAAACATTTCAAATAAAAAAAACATGGTATTCACTATTCACATTTCACATTCTTTTATAAAAAATACATAAAAATGTGAGTGAGAAATCTTATTCTCAATCTTAAGAACTAATTTTATCAAAATCATTTTTTTATCTCTCATAAGATTAAAATAAGATGGGAGATTATACACTAATAAGATGTCACCAACTTTATGATGGAAGCTTAAAATATGGAGAAAATCATGGTTGGAATTTATATTAGTAAAGGTTATCTTTTGAATCTCATTTAATGTATGACATATGGGGTATCAATGAAAGTGGTAAGTTTTTTTAACAGTCAAATATATATTAATGTTAGACTAAATGGTCAAATTGGTCCTGAAAGATGGGATCGATTTCAAGTTAGTCCGAAGGAAATCTCAGAAATAGTCTCTGAAAGTGTGCTCCGTCTTTCAAGTTAGTCCCTTTGTTAGTTTCCGTGACTTAACCATAACGGAGATACTTAGTTGACACGTTAACTGCAACGTGGCTGCTGATGTGGAGATCTACGTGACATAGATTAAAACTGTTAGAAAAAACTCTTCATTTTTGTCCCTCACATCTTAAAACAATATTCATTTTCGTCCCTCACATTAGAAATTAAATTTCATTTTAGTCCCTCACGTTAGAAAGTAAATTTCATTTTCGTCCCTCACATGCATTATGCAATTGAATGGAGATTTTTTATTCTAGCTTAGGCTTCTGGGTAGAGATGGCAATGAGTACGCTATGGGTAGTGTACCATAGTGCTCGTTCCTATACTTGCGTTTTAAAAAAAATCTCATACCGCATGGACAGTAACTTTAGTGCATGTCCTCGTACCCGCTGGGCACCTATATGTTCTTACCCGCGCTCGTCACCCACAATTTAGTTAAGTGAAAAATTAATAATTCATTTAAAAAATATTGATTAAGGAAAATTATAACTCAATTGCAAAATTACTCCGAAATCATTCAAAGATAATTATTAAATATCAATTACATAACAATTTAATTAAATCTAAACACATTAAGTTAATGTTCTAAAACACAACACATATTCTAATGTAATATTTTTATTCTGTAATATATGATATGGCTAACAAAGTGCCACATTATCGCTTTGCGGGTTTTTACTCTGCCAATTGCAGGTAATGTGGCACTCTGTTAGTCATATCAGCCTAAAGTGGGTATGGGCGCGGGTACGAGTAATAACCTTACGGGTGTCCGCAAAAATTACCTGCAATGGGCAAGGTAAAAACCGACAAAAGTGTGTATGAGCGCAGTTACAAGTAATAACCCTGCATTTTTTTCATGGGGACGGACGTGAATACGAGCACTATGATGCCCAGCCCGCCACATATATGCACTAATATATGTAAATATAATTATTTAAATAAATAATACTATATATAATTATACATAGAGATATATTAATTTTATTAAAATATATAATATATTTATAAATATTTTTAGAATTGATATATATCATATATTACAGAATAAAAATATTACATTAGAATATGTGTTGTGTTTTTTAACATTAACTTAATGTGTTTAAATTTAATTAAATTGTTATATAACTTAATGTGTTTAATAATTGTTATATAACTGGTACGAACTTTTTTTTTAAATGCGGGTATGAGGACGAGCACTATGGTACACTACCCATTGTCATCCCTACCCAGAAGCCTAAGCTAGAATAAAAAAAATCTTCATTCAATTGCATAATGCATGTGAGGGACGAAAATGAAATTTACTTTCTAACGTGAGGGACTAAAATGAAATTTATTTTCTAATGTGAGGGACGAAAATGAATATTGTTTTAAGATGTGAGGGACGAAAATGAAGAGTTTTTTCTAGCAGTTTTAATTTATGCCACGTAGATCTCCACATCAGCATGTCACGTTGCAGTTAACGTGCCAACTAAGCATATTCATTATGGTTAAGTCACGGAAACTAACGGCGGGACTAACTTAAAAGACGGAGCACACTTTCAGGGACTATTTTTGAGATTTCCTTCATTGAAAGACTAACTTAAAATCAACCCCATCTTTCAAGTACCAATTTGACTATTTAGTCATAATGCTACCTTTTAAAACTCAGTCAATGTGTGATGTGGGGTATCCATGAAATAAGGGATATCTTTTGATTATCATTTAATGTGGTAATAATTATTATATGTCAATTGATTTTAATATATTTTATTGTTTATGTATTTTTATATAGTAATGCATAAACTCTACTCATCTTTCTATATAATAATTTTGAAACACCATTTTGGAGTATGACTCTATACTCTCTCAATTAAAAAGTCACTTTTGGTATTTTCTCAATGTTTTTCCTTAAGAATGTCTTCATACACCTCTCTTACAAATATTTTTTCAATATTCCCTCAAATATCTTTTAATCACTTAATAAACTAATATCACTAAATCTGAACAACTGTGATTCTAATCTTTAACCATTTTTTATATTGAATGTTTTTTTAATTTAAATTCGAAAAATATAGCAACAGATGATATAATTTAAATATTTGAAAGGTATGTAATTAATGAGTATCTCAAAATTTAAACTACAAAAAAATGTTATAAATTTAAAATTATATAAGATATTAGTGTTTAAATAGTATGGTTGAAATAATTAACTTTTCTAAATTAATAATTCAACTTCGAAATAATAGTCTTTTTTAATATGAACAATTTTATTAAAACACTAATACAAATCAATTATACTATAATATATACATATTAAATTCAAATTTTTCATTTTAAATCTAACATGTAATGTACTCGATATTTTAATTTTTTTAAAAAAATAAATATTAAAATATAGTATATTTCATGCATTACGCAAGAGAAAATACTAGTTATGAGCAAATCTTCATGTATCTATATCTATATATTCTATATATAAAGGAATAAACACCATCAACAAATTTTTCCCGCCTAAAATGGGGTTAAAAATGTAATTAACCTTTGTAATTAATGTGTTGTCATTAGTGAAGAGAGAGTATGCCAATTAAAATTCAGATTCATGTATTTTAATAAAATCCACTAATTCTCTCTCCTTCAAATGATATGATAATATATATTTTTTAATATTTTTATATTTTAATATTTTATCTTAATTAGTGATGACTATTAATGCGAGACTCTATTTTCTATAATTTTTCATTTTGGTTTCCATGAATCTGATTAAAATGAAGATACAATTGTATCCTTTTTAATCCATGATTTTCTCATGTTTTTAAATATAAATTCAAAATTTGAATTTAAATATTTTTATTTTTATCTTTATATATAGATTCCAATTAAAACGTGGAGCCTATTATGGAAAGAAAGAAAGCCAATTAAAATTCTCAGTGAGTGAATATTGCATTTAAAACGTGGAGGCTACTATTATAATTTTAAATCTGATCCATGAGTGAATATTGCATTTAATGAGCTTATCATATTTCTATATTCTTTTCAAAATTCAAATTTCGAATTTTATATCTGATGGTTTTCTTCATTGTATATTTAAAATTCAAATCTGATGGCTTTTTAAAACCCTCTTACTATTCCGTTGATTTATCTCATTTCATTTTTCCATCAGAATAGAAAGTCTGTGTGTTCTCTGTGTCATTTATTTGGTTCCTTTATTCACGTTTTCCTTTCATTTTTTTTCTGCTTTGAACCTTTTCATGCACTTTGTGTTCATTGTATTGTTTCTCACTTCCATTGACGTTTTATGTTGCATTTATACAAAATTATTGTGCCTTATTCATCTTTGTTCTCTATACAAAATTGTTTACTTGCAGGTTTTGATTTACTTGCATGTTTCATTTTCTCGGGTTTTTTCTTCGTCAATCTGTGGGAAAATTTTCTCCATGTTTTTCAGCGATTTCATCTTCATTTAAATGCACGGGTAATACCTTCTACAATCATTTCTGCATCTGAGTTATTTCACTTCATTTTTCTTCAAAAGCTATTACATCCTTTGTATTAGATTTTTTTTAATAGTTTTAATTTTTTTGTGTTTCGTTCTTCTGCTTTTAATCTTTCTTCGTTCTTCTGTGTTTTTTTTATTTGTTCGTTCTATTATTCATTTCTATCGTGTTAAATTATTAGATAGTGTTTTGCTCTTTGTTGTTTCTGACTTTCATTCCTATTTTGATTTTTTTGCAGGGCTATTTTTTCTAAGTAAATTATTATGTTCTCTGCATATTTTAAATTATTTTAAATTTAAATTCTTTCCCTTAGTGGGTTACCTAATTCATGGTGTTTTGTGTATTGATTTTTGCTAACCTTCTGTTATCATTTTTTGATTTCCCCTTATTTTAATATCTATTTGAATTTGAATTTTAAAACTGAAATGTTACATAACAAATTGTTTTTCTCCTTCACTTCTTAACCTTTTCAATATTTTAATGTATTTTCAATAGAAATTCCTTCTTTTATTCCCCTTTATGGTGCATTCATCTTTGTTCTCCTTCTTGCATCATTAATTGTATTCAACATTTTTTTCATTAGAGATTTGAAATTCAACTTCCAGATATGATTTGATATCTTTTAATCATTTTTTATCCATTCCTATCTAAATAATGAAATGATAAATCATGATTATTTTTCATTTTTTTAATTGAAATTCTTTCCCTTATTGGATTATCTAATTCATGATTTGTGGTGTATTTGTTAAATTTTTTCATTTTTTAATTTAAATTCTTTCCTCTTTTTTCAATATTGATTTCGAATTCAAATTTCAAATAATCGAGAAGATATTGTTTTTCTCCATGAATTTTTAGTCTTTTATGCATATCTGATTATATAATTTTCATTTAATTCAGTCATTAAATGACTTTCCTCATATTTCAAAATTCATATTTTGAAATTTTAAATCCGATGCTTAAATGATGTTATTCATTTTTTAATTAGGATGTATTCATTTTATTCTCACCCATTAAGATGTATTATTATTTGTTCCCTTTCATCATTAAATGTAGTCCACATTTTTTCAGTAGCTAAAATTCTAATTTTTAAATTTCAAATAAGTGCTTTTACCGAGAAATGATTTCCCATATTTTTTTCCTATTTTCTCATGCTTTATTTTATATATTTTGAAAGTATAATTTGATTTCAGTTACCGAGATTTATTACTTTAATTGTGTTTATCTTTTGCCGGTTTCAAATTCAAATTTATTATTGTTACTATTTTTTAAATTTAACGTTTGTTTTGATTTTATTTGATTCTAATTTTTAAATTTTAAAAAAGTGCTTTTATCGAGAAATGATTTCTCATTTTTTTTCATACTTCTCATGCTTTATTTTATATATTTTGAAAGTATAATTTGATTTGTTAAACAGAGATTTATTTGAATATCCTCCACGGGGGGCAATCCTTTTCGAGCTTGTTACAAAACCTATGTTCAAAATTGTTATTGTTATGTTGATTTAGATTATTACTTGCTATCAATATGAATTTGATGAGATCCATATATATTATTGAGATTGATTTTAATAATTGCTAAATGTAAATTTATGTTTCTAATTCAAACTCATTTAATGTTGATATGATATTAGTTCAAATTTTAAATTATTTATTACTATAAATAATTGGTTATAGTTTCTGATGATTTACTTAGAGAATGCACGAGGATAACCAAACGATCTATTAACAATTTGGTTATAATTTCTAATAATTTTAGAGTAAAAATATATCATTCTTTATGAAAATAACAATAATCAACTTTTAATTGATTATATAATTGCTGAATATATTTTCAAATAATGTGATTTTGTTTAGACAATTATCATTTTTTAAGAAATATAATGAAGGAAGTAATGTGATAAGCATTTTAGAAAATTAAAAAAATGAAGAATAAAAAAATAAAAATGATACGATAATAATTAAATATCAAACTATAAAAATTTACAAAATTTTATAACACTATAATCATTATTTACTAAACAAATTAAATTTATTAAAAAATGATTAAATATGAAAATTATAAAAAATTAAGTAAATTTTAATAAAATAAAATGAATGAATTTTTAATATTGAATTTTTAATTTATTAATAGTTTTTTAAAGAAATTCTTATATTATTTTTAATATATCGCACGAAAATAGAACTTTATATTAAATTTACTATTATTTAAAAATTAATTAACTATATAGATGAAAGTAGGTAAATATAATTCACCTGAGGATAATTTTTTTACATAAAATATATTAGAATTTAAATTTAAAATCATAGTGGTAAATACTTAAAATATGTAGGACTAAAAATTTTTCAAAAGTAAGTATGTGTGTGTATGAAAATATAATAATTTAAGAGGAGAAATATATCACATGGGGATGACTATTCTTTATGAAAATAACGATAATCAACTTTTAATAACTCATGAATACATAGATTTTGGAAGCATGATTCATATCAAGAAACAATGTTGTATGAGAAGTCTTTTTTATTGTGCGTGAACCACATGTATCCTCCACGGGGGCAATACTGTTCGAGCCCCGTGGGGCTAACTCTCTCGAGTCTGTCCATTTCAAATTCAAATTTATTATTGTTACTATAATTAATTTTTAAATTTAAAGTTTGTTTTGATTTGATTTGATTCTAATTTTTAAATTTCAAATTTATTATTGTTACTATTACTATAATTGATTTTTTATGGATACTATAATTAATTTATTGTTATGATGATTTAGACTATTAATTGCTATCAATATGAATGCAACCAGATATTGAGATTGATTTCAATAATTGTTAAATGTAAATTTATATTTCTAATTCAAACTCATTTAATGTTGATATCATATTAGTTTCAAATTTTAAATGATTTATTACTATAAATATTTGGTTATAGTGTCTAATGATTTACTTAGATATTGCACGGGGATGACCAAACGGTTTATTCACAATTTGATTATAGTTTCTAATAATTTTAGAGCAAAAGTATATCACACGGGGATGACTATTCTTTATGAAAATAACGATAATCAACTTTTAATTGATTATATAATTGCTGAATATATTTTCAAATAGAGTGATTTTATTTAGACAATTATCATTTTTTAAGAAATATATTGAAGGAAGTAATGTGATAAGCATTTTTAGAAAATTGAAAAAAAATGAAGAACTTAATAAACAATTATATTTAATTATTCATAAATTGGGAAACAACTTAATAAACAATTGAGACAAATTTACTAAATTTATAAGTTAACCTAAAAATAATAATTAAATATTAAACTTTAAATGATTGTTAAATACTATAACACTAAAATTATTAATTACTAAATAAATTAATTTTATAGAAAAAATTTATTAAATGTGAAAATTATAAAGAATTAAGTAAAATTTGATAAAATAAAATGAATGACTTTTTAAAATTAAAAATGTCACACGGGGGATGGTCATTCTTTATAAAAATATAATAATTTAAGAGCAAAAATATATCACATGGGGATGACTATTCTATATGAAAATAACGATAATCAACTTTTAATATTTCATATGAATACATGGGTTTTGGAAGCAAGCTTCATATCAAGAAACAATGTTGTATGAAATGTCTTTTTTATTGTGTGTGAACCACGGGTATCCTCCACAGGGGCAATATTGTTCGAGCCTCCTGGTGGGGCTAACTCTGTCGAGTCTCTCGGTTTCAAATTTAAATTTATCATTGTTACTATAATTAATTTTTAAATTTAAAGTTTGTTTTGATTTGATTCTAATTTTTAAATTTCAAGTTGACGTAATTCAGTTGTTTTTGCCCCCCTCTTATGATTTAAAATTTCAAAATGAAGTTGAGCTTGGTTTCAATTCAAGATAGTTGTGAGTATGCTAGAGTTATATTCTGAATTGAAACTTTTAGGTCAGATTATTCTTTAACAATTTAAAAAACATCGTCAATAATACACAAAAATCAACAAACCCGAAGAACCTGATGACGTTGGAGAAAGTGGTGTCGTTCGAGTGGTGTTTGGTTGTTTCAAACCTGGATTGTTCTGAAAACTGTAAAGTAGAACACATGGGATTAGCAAAATTTTTAGGTCATTCCTCAACAAAAGACAGAGATATGAACATACTTATTTGCACCAACCTGATGGGGGTAAATAATGAAAATGAACCATTTACTGGGACTTCCCCTGATAGATGGTTGTTTGAGAGATCACTAGATTCCACAGTGACCGTGGTGTCAGTTTACACATAGAAATATATGATTCTAGTATAAATAGGAATCTAGTTTGGCATTAACTCATGGGAAATCTAAACATAGGAGTAACACTTACAGAACTTGCAGCGAAGCAACGTTTGTCAAAGTCCAAGGAATGCTTCCAGACAAGGTGTTATTATTGAGACGCCTATTTTGGAGAGCAGAATAAATTAGTTTGCAGTAATACAAAACTGATAGAGTGGAGTAATAAGACATGATCAGCAAACAATTATCAAATATGACACATAAGGCAGTGCAAATTTCCTTTCATGTAAACAAAATTGCAGGGAAAGACCATGCAAACAATTGGGCTTCAGTCCTTCAAAATACTACCAGGATCATAGCCTTAATTAATTAGAATGTGGGATGGTAGAGTGTCGGATCATCACAGGTAATCAAGATTACTTGGTAAAAAATGTAAGTTCAGATGTGGTTATAGTAAATCAAGCTTTACTACAGATCAGTCAAACCAGGCACTTGAAGAAACTTAAGGCAGCCTTCACCACCCCTCAGACTATCAGTGTGGATATAAATGTATAATTATTACATTGAACTCGTTGCATCTTTGATACACAGAGAATGGTTTGATCAATGTAAACCCATAACAGATGCTGTTGAGATTTCTTTCATCTGATTAAAGCCAAAAACGGTGTTAGTTGTCCCCCAAAAAAATGTCATCAGATTTTTATGGCCTAACTCTGCCAACCTGGTCAATAGCCTTAAGTCTTTACTTGATAAATAATTAGAACAGCCTTAAGTCTTTCATTTGATTGTACATATACTGACACATTGCATCAAGTAATAATAGGTAATAACAGCAGTAGCAGCGATAGTAAAAATAGGAAAGTTACATTTTATAGGCATCTGTGTATGTATATTACAGGCACTGTTGGAAATGAAATAATCATGTTGTAGAGGCTACAAAATCTACCACCATTTTGCAAGGGGAAGCAAAAAATATAGATGTTGTAAAAGGTAAAGGAAGTAACAAAATTGAAACCAAGATGAATAAATTTTGCAGATCAAAGATATGAGAATAAGGAAAGTGTGCATACAGGAAACGTAGTTTTCCAAGGTTGCCCAATGTATTCGGTATGGGACCAGATAAATTGTTCAAGTAAAGATCCAAGCTCACCAAGTTTGTCAAATTTCCAAGCTCATCTGGGATTTTTCCAGTTATATTATTACTATAAAGTTCCCTGCCATTGAAAAGGGTGAAATTTTCAGATTTGTGTAAGCAAAGATGTCCAACAAATAATTAAAAGGTGACAGATCACATTTGTATGGTTGTATGAAGTTGATGTGTGAAGAATGGAAACAGAATTGATGGCTATGTATAATCTAAGATAAAATTATAAGCTTTGCTTCAGCAATTTATACAACTATCTCCAAAACCCAGCTGATATCAAGTTACGCTTAAGAAGATGCCAAAAGTTTCAAGTGGTTCAATCTTCAACAATAAAAGATGTGGAAGTAGGACAGCCCTTGCTCATATAGATTTAGATTTTCTACAATCAATAGAGGCGGGGCAGAAGGCATTTGAATTTTGATAGGGAAAAGTTTTGAGCTCAATACTGTATGTGGATCACAAGACTTATGAATTAATCATGTATAACTAAGTAGATAAATGGAGGGGTCAATTGCAATATGCTACTCTAATTTATCAGTTGATAGGCCTTAATCCCTTAATTTATAAAACTAGGCACATTTTACCCTGATTGAAATGACTATCATATCTGATTCACAACTTACAAGTACTGCAAATTTGTGAGCTGACCAAGTTGTGGAACCAGTGTACCAGAAAGGTCTGCATTTCCAAGATCACTGTTCAAACGCAAAAATAATAATTCACGATGTGGACAAACGGTCATTAAGCTACAGGTAAAAATCACATATTAACTTACACCCGAGTCACGCTGTTATCACCATTGCATGTAACATGAAACCATGTGCAGGGATTGACAAGGGTAGCATTCCAGCTTTGAAGAACATTGTTAGGATCTTGCAAGTTGCTTTTCAATGCATTCAAGGCATCACCTGTGCTAGAAAGAAGCAATTTTAGATGCAAACCTTCTCAATATTAAATTGTATGGAGTAGGAGATCGACTAAGTGTCAACATTGATGGTGCAATGTGAAATAGTGAAACCCAACTTCTATTAGTCAGCCTTAGTGGCATACATCTAAATACTAGGCCAACTAATAAAAAATGAAAGAAAATGGAAAGAAACATTTTTTACAAGAATAAAACCATTTTGACAAGCCATTCTAAGATAATGAAATCCTATAGACCGTCACACCCAGGCCCTGATTATCTCAGAAAGTATTACAATCAACATTCGCCATTTTACAATTCACAAACAACACAAGGGTAATGATAAAGAGCACAACAATACTATGAATTTATTAAAATCCTTCGATTCTATGATCATATTCTGCTAGCAAAAATATTACAGCTAGAGAACCATTTGAGTTGAAATATTACAAAAGCTACTTCAAGTCTAGTATTAACTTCTCCAGTTCTATTTGACAATCAAACGTATGACCAGTAATAATAAAGTTGAAGGGCAACCTAGGAGATAAAAAAAAGGTGAATTTTCCTAACCAATCATGGTCATTTAAAGCACCTGTTTAATGGGAAGAGACATTTATAGAACAATTAAAACCCCATAGAGGAAGGTAACCACCCACCTTCCGCATTGCCAGAAGCCTTAAGCACCAAATCAAGCACCAAAATTGCCCAAACAAGAAAGGAAGCAGTAGAAGATAAAGTCACTCGCTCCATGTTTCTTCAACTACAACACCAGAACCTTCATAATCATTCGTAAGCAATTGATTCTCTAATCCACAGACCCCTCTTGATATGAGTTGATCTACACGATACCCACCAAGCTCAGCAGCATCTTGACCTTGTTGACCAACCGAAAATCCCAGTGAACTTGATAATATGCCAAAATCAAATTCTGGGCAGCTCCAAGTTGTCTTCTTTTTCCTCTTTCTGATTCTTACCTAGGAATCAAGAGCTAAAATCTCAGATTGGTGTGCCCAGTTTTAGCTGGAAATGCAGTGAAACAGTTTTTTAGAGAAAGGTTGAAGCTTGAGGAGTAGAGAGAGCTAAGTCAACGAATGATGCATCCTTTGTTGAGAAATTTCTCATTCTATTCTAATTATTCCTCTTTTTTTTTTAAAAAAATAATATAATATTATTATTCTGGTTTTATTTATATGAATATGAATAATAAACTGTGATTATTCTTGTTCGATTTGGTTAACAGTCCCAATGCTACTTTGATAGAGTTCTGCGAAGCTTTTTATCCATTTTTGTTGGGACTCAGAAAACTGAGAATTCTTCTTGTCGAAATAGATGAGATAACTCTCAATCTCTTCTCTATAAAGACGATCCTTGGGGATTTCCTTCATCATAGGTTTCTCGAACACCAACTTCTTGAAATTCTGAAGAGCTTTATCAGTGGAGTATTCCTCACTCAAAGGATTGTGAACTGTTGCTTCAGAGTGGGCAGATGACAACGAAACTTCCCCTGAAAGCACTTCTAACACCAAGAAAGGATTTTTATTCAAACCTTTGAGGCAATCATCTAAGTCCAAAGCACTATATACAGGAATAGACCTAGATGAATCCCTCGAAAAGCCTGGAGCCTTTTCGGGAGTGCCTGACTCAGTCTGAGTGGTTTGGATTTCTTTCGAAGGGGATTCCTTGGTTCTTTGAGAATCAAGATCTGGAGAAGGTGTTGGATAATCTTTTTCTTCTTCCATTTGAAGATCCTCATTGGTTGGATTAGGAGGGGATTGAACTTCTTCTTCTTCTTCTTGTTCCTTATCACTCTCTTCGATATTATCTAAAGATTTTCTCTTTAGCAAAGACTTTTTCGAAGAGGTAACTTGGAGTGGACTTTCAATTGTTTTATCTTCATTAGCTCTACTCTCAACTTGGGAACTTGAAGAAATGTTTATATGAAATTATGAGAATCTAAGTAAGATAAACATAAACATGAGGAAAGAAGTTACTATTTTTTCTCTTGAAAAAGAGAGTGAAAAACTTTACTTGATCCACAACCTCACTTGGGATTTGTTTCTTAAAGGCCTTAACCTTGAACCTTTGCCCAACTCTCTGAGTTTTACGTGAACATGTTTCGAATGAGAAAAGGTAATAAAGGCCAAAAGGAATACCAAAGGTTGTTCCAAAAATATCTCTTTCTGCAAATAAAAGATTGATTCTTGAAAGAGACTATTTTTGGGGGGCATCTGTTGGGATTTGAATTTCACTTAGTTCGAATTTCAACAATTTGAAAGTCATTTATACTTTTCGAATTTTCAGAAAGCTTACAAGTTCCAGAATTCGAGTTTCCATAAAGTTTACAAGTTCCAGAATTCGGGTTTGAGAAATGAAACTCATTACTTAGAAATTTGTTAAAGTTAACATTAAAAGGGAACTTCAGAAACTCGAAAAAAGAGACAAAGGAACTTCGAGAAATTGAAGTCAAAAGAGACTCTGGAAAAACCAAAGTCAGGAGTTCTGGAAAATCGAAGTCAAATGATATTCTGGAAAATCGAAATCATAAGGATTCTGGAAAATCGAAGTCATAAGACTTCTGGAAAATCAAAAATAGAAAGTACTCAGTGGTTTCAAGTATCAACAGAAAAAACTAAGTATCAAAGAAGAAGGAATTTTCGAATACATAAAGTCAGGATTTCAGAAGAGGATTTCGAGATTCTTGAAGTGAGTTTTCGAGGAAATAGAAAGCAGAATATCTAGAATCATAAGTCAGAATTCCAGAAAGAAGATTTCGAGAAATCGGAAAGCAGGATTTCGAGAAGCAAGAATAGGAAATTCGAAAACAAGGTACCTGAAGACTTAGAAGATTTCTGAAGAAAGCAAAGGAAGTTTCGAAAAATCAAAAGACACCAGAGAAGCAGTTAATGGAAGTTACAAAAATATTAGACAAAGACAGGTGTCAATAAGTTAGTGGTTTATTTTGAACAAGATAAACAGTTTTCTGGTTAGCAGAAAACGTGGCAAGCATGCACGCTTCCAGCACAAATAGGTTACTGATGTGTCAGATGTACATTAGTTAGCCGTTAGGATTAGGAATCTATAAATAGGTGAACTCTTGATGTAATAAAGGTTGGCAATTCATTACACTCATACCCTTAAACACCTTCACGTCCGATCACACAGCGACTAACAGGTTTACGAGGATTGACTGTATGTGATGAACCCATCCACCTTTTAATTCATGCAATTTTTTATTTCAATTACTTTACTTTCTGCACTTTACATCTTTCATTTTATCTTTTCAAGCAATTTTCTTTCTTTATTCTGAACTTTACGTTCATGTTTCTTTGAATTTAAAAGAAGTCAAGTGAAAACTTAGAACTTTGATAAAATTCTGAATCAAGTGGTTCTAATTCTTTTAAAAGATAAGTTCTTTGATGAAATTCTGAATCAAAACTTCTGAAACTTATCATTTCTGGATTTCTGATACATAACAATTGATTTGGTAAAATTCTGTACCAAACTACCATTTTTTTCCAGAAAACTTGAACTTTTCGAAAATCTTTAATAAACCAATAACACCATAAATTTACTTTTTAAAAGAGTCCCGAAAGAGGATCTGATTTTAATCCCCAGATTGTTCTTAGAATCAAAGTAATAGAGTTTAATTTTCGAAATTAGATTTTTTCACCACAAACAAATTGGCACGCCCGGTGGGACAAATTGCCAAAAAGTAGTGTGTGTTGTGATTTTCTGAAAAATTTTGTTCTTATATGCGTTTGAGAAGTGGAAGGACAATTTCTGTTCAAATGGATAATAACTCAAGACAAAATGCAAGTGGAAACAACAATAGGGAGAACAATATTACGAATTCTGGGAATTCGTCACCCCAAAGAATCGAGTCTGTGAACAATAATGATAATGGGGTAAATGGAAATAATAGCGTTAATAGAGAACCATCGACAAATGTTACTACGAGTACTACTAATATATCAGATCCTGTAGTAAGTCAAATTGGTTCTCCTATCCCTATGCCCAATTTTGTTTCTATGGCTCAAAATGGACAACCAGTTTATGGGTTTCCATATGGATTTGTCCCAAATTATGGGACAGCCCCACCAACCATGTCAACAGTAGGTCCTACAGTTACTCGGGGGCCCATGTTTAATCCCTTTGTGGGAAATTCTTCTTCATCTATTACAAATTCTACGTTGCAAACTCTAAGGCAACAAATGGATGAAAGTAACCATGAAATGGTGAATATGTTGACAAGGCAAATGGCCACAGTGTTCGATCCCTTAGTCCAAACAACAAATACTAATTATAATTTGTTGGCTATGCAAATGGAAAGGATTGCAGATGTGTTTGGAGCACCCACAGATCCTATAGTAAGACAAGTGGCTAATATGAATCCCCCTGTAAATCAAGGGGATCAAAATAATCAAATACCAGATCCTGTTAATCCTGTCGAAAATAGGGAAGAGAATGCTCCTAGAGTTATCCTGAATAGAAATCAGAATGCTGATGAAATTCTCGAAAGGATAAGAGCCAATAACTTAGGGGGGCAACAAAATGTTGTTGGAATTGTTGAACAAGTCCTGAATAGACATGGATTTAATGTAGGATTTGCGAATCATCCTTATGTAGTATCTCCTTTTACCCAGATGGTTTTGCAAACTGAATTGCCAAGGGGATGGAAAGTTCCTAAATTTACCAAATTTTCTGGAGAAGTAGGAGAATCCACTATCGAACACATTGCTCGATATCAAATCGAAGTAGGTGATTTGGCGAATAATGAAGAATTGAAAATGAAATATTTTCCTAGTTCTTTAACCAAGAATGCTTTTACTTGGTTTACAACTCTTCCCCCAAATTCGATTCATACATGGAATCAATTAGAAAGAAGTTTTCATGAGCAATTCTTTCGGGGGGAAACAAAAGTTACTCTTATGGATTTAGTAAACATCAAGAGATCTTCGAATGAGTTAATTGATGACTATTTGAATAGATTTAGACAAATGAAAGCTAGGTGTTTTACTCAAATACCTGAATATGAGTTAGTCCAAATGGCTGCAGGAGGACTAGATTATTCAATTCGAAAGAAATTGATTAATCAACAGCTTAGAGATATGGCCCAATTGGCTGATAAGGTTATGCAAATTGAACATTGGAATAAAGAGAAAGAAAAATTTTGAAAACTAACAAAATCTTTCGAAAAGATAAAATAGCATATTTGGAAGTATCTGATGATAGTGACTTCGAATATGATATAAAAGATAATGATGTTCATGTAGCAGAACTTAAGCCAGGACCTCCTTATGTTTGTCAATATTTGAAACCTAGTGGAAATACTAGTAATGATAATAAGGATAGGTTTCCTAAGAAAAATTATGGTTTCAATATTTCGAAAGCAGATCAAATTTTCAATATATTGGTAAAAGACAAACAAATAACTCTAAGTGATGATCTTAAAATCCCTTCTCAGGAACAGAGAAGAGGTAGAAAATATTGTAAGTATCATCATACTTATGGACATTGGACTAATAGTTGTGTTCGTTTCAGGGATATTATCCAAGAAGCTATCAAACAAGGTAGACTGAAATTCGAAGAAAAGATTCCAATGGCCATGAAGATTGACTCCGATCCACTCCAGGTGAACGCTAACTATGCTGAACCTGTAAGTGTGAATATGGTCGAAGTAGAGGATTCTAATTTTGTGGGACAAGCCACAAAGATGGCCCTTGACGGAGATCAAGAACTACATGATGTTTACCCAAAAGGGGGTGAATCTTTGTTGGAATTTCTGAATAGAAAAAAGGCAGAAGATGCCTCAATTGACCTTTGTCCAAGGTGCCATGCTGTATTCAATAGGTCTGCAGCCAAGGCTTTTCGAGGATCAGAAATGAAGACCCATTATCAGCAAGTGGCTGCCCATCGTCAGCGGAATGAAAATAAGAAGAAGAAACCGCATCCTTCTTGTGGGGGATGGATCTCGAAGTCTGAGTCCATTTCTGGGGGAAAGGCACCTGGCAATATGAATAGATTTGATAAAGGGAAACAACCCATGAACCAAGGGTTTCAGGGAAATCCGAAACCTTGTACTTTTGTGCCTTCATCTACAGTTCCCCTGAATCAATGGGTTCGTCCAGGCTACATGAAGTATCAGAATAATTTTCAAGGTTTTCATCAGAAACCTTATTATGGGAATAGGTCTCAGATGACGAAGACCCAGTGGAGAAGGGAACAAAGGATGAGGAAGGCTGCCTTTGAGAAACAAGAAAAGAGAAACATGGTTATTGAAGAAGGTAACCAACAACCTAAGCCTGTGCAAGCAAAAAATGCTCAAGTAATCCAAGTTCAAGCAAATTCGAATCACCCATCTTATGCTCAAGTGGTGAAAAAGAAGCATTCATTCCAAGTTATTGGAGGTTTTGATGAGAATGAAGATGACTTATTAACAGAGAATTTCGAAACTGGATTTGCTGATGATCTTGATGACATATGTGCAGTTGTTTCTGTATTACCTGCTGAGTATACTGAAGAACTAGAGAAAGACTTGGAATATGAGGATTTCGAGAAAGATGATATTGGTGAAGATCTAATATGTTATACTTACATTGGCAAGCAGATTTGCCAGAATACTTCTGCAGTATTCGAGAAACCAACTCAAGAGATGCAACTTCACATGAAGCCTTTGTTTATAAGAGCTTTAGTTGGGGATATAAGTATTGGAAAAGTGTTAGTTGATTTTGGAGCGGCAGTAAATTTGATGCCGAAATTTATGATGAAAAGATTAATGAAGACCAAGTTTGATCTGATGCCTCATCAGATGATTATAACAGATTTTAGTGGAAATACTTCGAAATCAGAAGGAGTTTTATGTTTAGAGTTGACAGTGGGAACCATCATGAGGCCCACTATGTTTGTTGTAGTTGATTCGAAGGCTAACTATAATCTTTTACTTGGAAGGGAATGGATCCATGGAGTAGGTGTTGTTCCATCTTCAATGCATCAAAGGCTTTGCATGTGGACTAAAGAAGGTGTACCCATCTATGTTGATGGGGACAAAAACTATTTCAAAGTCGAAGAAGATGTTGTGGATGTGAGGAGTACAGAAAAGAAAGTTATGAAAACAAGACCATATGAAGTGATTGATAAGTACATGTTAGTACCTACAAAAGTACCTTATTCTTTAAGGTTAAATCCTGATTGTGGATTTATGTTACAATGCGATGTTGGCCCTTTCGAGGCCATAGAAATTGCTGAATGGTCAGACCCATAGTAGATTCGAGCTTTTGGGCTCGAATTTCGGCCTATATGGCCGAAAAAGGGTAGAAGCGGCTCTCGAAGCCAAATTCAATCAAAATAAACAAAATAAGGAAGAAACGGCCCCCAAGGCCGAATGGCAAGAAGGAAGAATAGTTATTGAGGAGATAATAAAAGAAGAAATTTCATCAGAAATAAAAGGTGAAGGTTCTGAAGAAATTTATGGGGAAAACAGAAATTCTTCTGAAGAAAATAGAGATTCTGAAAAGGAATATCTTGAGGAAATGGTCAGAAAGGTTGAGACATGTGTTCAAGAAACACAAGGGTTTCAGTTCGAGAAACTAGATTGCATTTATGATGACTCCCCTTTAGGTTTCGAAGGATTTTTGTCTCAAGGCATTAAGAAAATGGAAGCTCAAGATCCTTTAGAGGAAATAAACTTGGGAAATGATAATGAAAAAAGACCCACGTTTATAAGTCAGAATCTTGAAGGAGATTTCAGGGAAAAAATCATTGACTTGTTGAAAGAATATAAAGGTTGTTTTGCTTGGGATTATCACGAAATGCCTGGTTTGAGTCGAGAACTGGTGGAGCACAAACTTCCAACTTTTCCAGAAAAAAGACTCGTGAAACAGGCTCCTAGAAGATTTGCTCCAGAAATAGTTTCGAAGATCAAAGAGGAAATTGGGCGTCTTCTAAAGGCTAAGTTCATTCGAATTGCCAGGTATGTTAACTGGATTTCCAATATTGTGCCTGTTATTAAGAAGAATGGATCTTTAAGGGTATGCATTGATTTTCGAGATCTTAACAATGCAACTCCTAAAGATGAATACCCAATTCCAGTTGCTGACATGTTAATAGATTCGGCAGCAGGAAATGAACTTTTAAGTATGTTAGATGGGTATTCAGGTTATAATCAAATTTTTATTGCTGAAGAGGATATTTCGAAAACTGCTTTTCGATGTCCTGGTGCAATAGGCACTTATGAATGGGTAATGGTGCCCTTTGGCTTAAAAAATACTGGTGCAACTTATCAAAGAGCCATGGATTCGATTTTCCATGATTTAATAGGAAATTTTATGCAAGTTTATATAGATGATGTTGTGGTTAAGTCTGAATCAAACGACTTGCATTTGAATCATTTAAGACAAGCTTTCGAGAAAATGAGAAAGCATGGTTTGAAAATGAATCCTATTAAATGTGCTTTTGGTGTATCTGCAGGAAATTTCTTAGGATTTCTTGTACACAAGAAAGATGTTGAGATTGATAAGAATAAAGTTAAGGCAATTCTCGAAGCATCTCCACCTACAACCAAGAAACAATTACAATCTTTTCTGGGAAAAGTGAATTTCCTTCGAAGATTCATTTCGAATCTATCAGGAAAGACCATGGTATTTTCTCCATTGCTGAAATTAAAGAAAGAAAAAAATTCAAATGGGAAAATGAACATCAACAAGTCTTTGAGGAAATTAAGAAGTACTCAACAACTCCTCCAATCATGACTCCTCCTTTGCCAGGAAGACCATTGAAGTTATATATTTCTGCTTCAGAAGCCACAATAGGAAGTATGTTGGCTCAAGAGGACGAAAATGGTGTTGAAAGAGCTATTTATTATTTGAGTAGAGTCCTTAATTATGCAGAAACTAGATACTGTGCTATAGAAAAGTTGTGTTTATGTTTGTACTTTTCTTGTACTAAACTTAAGTATTATGTCAAACCTCTTGATGTATTTGTAATTTCTCACTTTGACGTAATAAAGCACATGTTATTAAAGCCTATATTGCACAGTAGAGTTGGAAAATGGGCATTAGCATTAACTGAGTTTTCGTTAAAATTTGTTCCTTTGAAATCTATGAAAGGACAAGTAGTAGCAGATTTCTTAGTTGATCATCCACCAATTCCAATTGAAGAATCAATATATGTGGGCTTAGAGCCTTGGAAATTATATTTTTATGGATCCAAGCATAAGATGGACCAGGAATTGGAATTCTATTAATTTCACCCAAAGGGTTTCCAACTCGAATGATGTTTGAAATCAAACATCATTGTTCGAATAATGCAGTAGAGTATGAAGCTCTTATTGCTGGTCTCGAAATTCTAGTTTCTCTGAATTCGAGAAATGTTCATATTCGAGGAGATTCACAAACAGTTATCAAACAGGTAACGAAAGAATATAAATGTTTAGATCCAAAATTGGCTAAGTACTTGGTTCGAGCCAATAACCTTCTGGAAATGTTTGATGAAGTAAAAATTGAACATATTCCAAGAGGTCAGAATTTCGAAGCCAATGAATTGTCTCAAATAGCTTTTGGATATAGAATTTCCATTGGAACTCTTAGAAAAATCAGTGATATTCAAAGAAGATTTCCAATGAAGGAATTTGATATTCATAATATAAACCTTTTGAATCAGAATGATTGGAGAAAAGAAATTGTAAGACTTATTCGAAATCCTTCCCTGGTAAATAAAAGACACTTGAAATATAAAGTTCTAAATTATTGTATTCTAGGTGAAGAGCTTTATAAAAAGGCTATAGATGGGAACTTACTTCGATGTTTGGGAGAAACTGAAGCTTATTTGCCTTTAGTTGAAGTTCATGAAGGAGCTTGTGGTGCTCACCAAGCAGGAAGGAAAATGGAATGCATTTTGAAAAGGAAATTATTCTTTTGGCCTTCAATGGCCAAGGATTGTCACAATTTCGCAAAATCTTGTGAAGAATGTCAAAAGCATGGAAATGTACAACAAGTTCCAGCAAGTGAATTACATTCAATAATAAAGCCTTGGCCTTTCAGAGGGTGGACTTTAGATTTAATTGGAATGATACATCCAGCTTCTTCGAGAAACCATAAATTTATTTTAGTTGGAGTTGATTATTTTACCAAGTGGGTAGAAGCAATTCCTTTAAGAGAAGTTTCTCAAGAAGATATCATTCGTTTTATCGAATAGAATATTATATTTCGATTTGGGTTACCAGAAACCATTACCACAGATCAAGGAACAATGTTTACTGGGAGAAAAATGGTTAGGTTTGCTGAATCGAAAGAGATAAAATTACTTTCTTCTACACCTTATTATGCACAAGCCAATGGTCAAGTGGAAGCAGTTAATAAAACCGTTATTGCTTTAATTAAAAGGCACATTGGGCAACGTCCCAGAAATTGGCATGAGACTTTAAGTCAAATTCTTTGGGCTTATAGAAATTCCCCAAGGGAGGCTACTCGAACTACCCCTTACAAGTTGGTATATGGTTATGATGCTATCTTACCAGTTGAGATAAATTTACAATCAATAAGGGTTCAAAAACAGTTTGAGTTACCTTCTCAAGATTATTGGAATTTGATGTTAGATGAATTAAATCAACTTGATGAAGAAAGGTTGGTTGCTCTTGAAAATATAATTAGACAAAAAGAGCAAATTACTTGTTGTTATAATAGAAGAGTTAAGAAAAAAGAATTCCAAATAGGTGATTATGTTTGGAAGTTGATTCTGCCAATTGATAAAAAGTCTAAGAAGTTTGGTAAATGGTCACCTAATTGGGAAGGACCTTTCGAGATTGAAAAAGTGTTTTCCAGTAATGCGTATTCAATTAGAGAATTAGTTGGTGATTTGCGCATAATGTCAATAAATGGAAAATACTTAAAAGAATATAAGCCAAACTTGCAAGAAATTAAAATTGTGCATAAAGGGAAATGAATTGTTCAAGTGACAATAGAAATTTGAGCCCATGCTCGAAATAAAAGAGTCAGAATAAAGAAAACAAGAAGAAACCAAAAATAGGCTAAAAAGTAGTTTCACTTTTCAGTTTAGCGAAGTCATGTATGAGGTCTTCATAATATATCTTGAGGCTTTTATCGTTCCTTCCCAGATTCTCAATATCTTTGGAAACTTGAACAGCGTCTCTGGAAATACCTCGAACAGAATTCAGAATATCTATTCGAGTGGACCTCTGCTTCAAAAGTGTGGTTTTGAGCTCACTCTTAGCCTTCTTGGTTTGTTCAAGTTCTTCTTGATATTGCTTAATAAGGCCTTCGAGCCTAAGATTTTCCTTTTCCAATTCTTCAACTCTCAAGGAATTTTGTTGAATGGACTGTTCATACTTGTTCACTGTGGCTTTACTATTCTGCATCTTATCAACCAACTCAGCTTGTTCATTTCTTTGTGTGACCAACTTGGATTTGGTTTGTTCGATTTGGTTAACAGTCCCAATGCTACTTTGATAGAGTTCAGCGAAGCTTTTTATCCATTTTTATTGGGACTCAGAAAATTGAGAATTCTTCTTGTCGAAATAGATGAGATAACTCTCAATCTCTTCTCTATAAAGACGATCCTTGGGGATTTCCTTCATCATAGGTTTCTCGAAGACCAACTTCTTGAAATTCTGAAGAGCTTTATCAGTAAAGTATTCCTCACTCAAAGGATTCTGAACTGTTGCTTCAGAGTGGGAAGATGACAACGAAACTTCCCCTGAAAGCACTTCTAACACCAAGAAAGGATTTTTATTCAAACCTTTGAGGCAATCATCTAAGTCCAAAGCACTATATACAGGATTAGACCTAGATGAATCCCTCGAAAAGCCTGGAGCCTTTTCGGGAGTGCCTAACTCAGTCTGAGTGGTTTGGATTTCTTTCGAAGGGGATTCCTTGGTTCTTTGAGAACCAGGATCTGGAAAAGGTGTTGGATCATCTTTTTCTTCTTCCATTTGAAGATCCTCATTGGTTGGATTAGGAGGGGATTGAACTTCTCCTCCTTCTTCTTCTTCTTGTTCCTTATCACTCTCTTCGATATTATCTAAAGATTTTCTCTTTAGCAAAGACTTTTTCGAAGAGGTAACTTGGAGTGGACTTTCACTTGGAGTGGATTTCGAAGAAATGTTTATATGAAATGAGAATCTAAGTAAGATAAACAGAAACATGAGGAAAAAAGTTACTATTTTTTCTCTTGAAAAAGAGAGTGAAAAACTTTACTTGATCCACAACCCCACTTGGGATTTGTTTCTTAAAGGCCTTAACCTTAAACCTTTGCCCAACTCTCTGAGTTTTACATGAACATGTGTCGAATGAGAAAAGGTAATAAAGGCCAAAAGGAATACCAAAGGTTGTTCCAAAAACATCTCTTTCTGTAAATAAAAGATTGATTCTTGAAAGAGACTATTTTTGGGGGGCATCTGTTGGGATTTGAATTTCACTTAGTTCGAATTTCAACAATTTGAAAGTCATTTATACTTTTTGAATTTTCAGAAAGCTTACAAGTTCCAGAATTCGAGTTTCCAGAAAGTTTACAAGTTCCAGAATTCGGGTTTGAGAAATGAATCTCATTACTTAGAAATTTGTTAAAGTTAACATTAAAAAGGAACTTCAGAAACTCGAAAAAAGAGACAAAGGAACTTCGAGAAATTGAAGTCAAAAGAGACTCTGGAAAAACCAAAGTCAGGAGTTCTGGAAAATCGAAGTCAAATGATATTCTGGAAAATCGAAATCATAAGGATTCTGGAAAATCAAAGTCATAAGACTTCTGGAAAATCAAAAATAGAAAGTACTCAGTGGTTTCAAGTATCAACAGAAAAAGCTAAGTATCAAAGAAGAAGGAATTTTCGAGTACATAAAGTCAGGATTTCAGAAGAGGATTTCGAGATTCTTGAAGTAAGTTTTCGAGGAAATAGAAAGCAGAATATCGAGAATCAGAAGTCAGAATTCCAGAAAAAAGATTTTGAGAAATCAGAAAGCAGGATTTCGAGAAGCAAGAATAGGAAATTCGAAAACAAGGTACCTGAAGACTTAGAAGATTTCTGAAAAAACAAATGAAGTTTCAAAAAATCAAAAGACTCCAGAGAAGCAGTTAATGGAAGTTACAAAATAATTAGACAAAGACAGGTGTCAATAAGTTAGTGGTTTATTTGAACAAGATAAACAGTTTTCTGTTTAGCAGAAAACGTGGTAAGCATGCACGCTGCCAGCACAAATAGGTTGCTGGTGTGTCAGATGTACATTAGTTAGCTGTTAGGATTAGGAATCTATAAATAGGTGAACTCTTGATGTAATAAAGGTTGGCAATTCATTACACTCATACCCTTAAACACCTTCACGTCCGATCACACAGCGACTAACAGGTTTACGAGGATTGACTGTATGTGATGAACCCATCCACCTTTTAATTCATGCAATTTGTTATTTCAATTACTTTACTTTCTGCACTTTACATCTTTCATTTTATCTTTTCAAGCAATTTTCTTTCTTTATTCTGAACTTTACGTTCATGTTTCTTTAAATTTAAAAGAAGTCGAGTGAAAACTTAGAACTTTGATAAAATTCTGAATCAAGTGGTTCTAATTCTTTTAAAAGATAAGTTCTTTGATGAAATTCTGAATCAAAACTTCTGAAACTTATCATTTCTGGATTTCTGATACATAACAATTGATTTGGTAAAATTCTGTACCAAACTACCATTTTTTCGAGAAAACTTGAACTTTTCGAAAATCTTTAATAAACCAAGAACACCATAAATCTACTTTTAAAAGAGTCCCGAAAGAGGATCTGATTCTAATCCCCAGATTGTTCTTAGAATCAAAGTAATAAAGTTTAATTTTCGAAATTAGATTTTTTCACCATAAACAGTTCTCAAATCAGCTTTCAAGACCAGAGCATGTGTGGAATAACACATGGCAGTATTTGAGTGATGATATACTTCATCGTCAAAGAACTTTGTTGCAAATATCAGGTAAAATTATTATATTCAACTTTACTGCCATACAAAATGATAAATTATTTTATAAATATGATGTGCTACTAATTTTTAATTGCCATGTTATATTAGATTTGGTATTGACAGAAGAAGAACTTAAGAACCTTACTCCTGCAGAAGTTGAGAGGATGTTAAAAAGTAACAATAGGAGTTTGTCTGACTTCTCTACTATGCCTCAGCCTGATATTTCTTCAATTTCAGAATCTTTTAATAGGTTGATTTATGATGAGTTGAATTATGATCGGGAAAAATTAGCTTCAGAACATGAACAATTGTTATCTAAAATGACTTCTGAACAGAGACTTATTTATGATAAAATCATGCTCAGACTGTCTCAGAATCACCCTGGATTGTTTTTTCTTTATGGTTATGGGGGAACTGGAAAAACATTTATATGGAGAACTATATCAGCAGCAATTAGATCAAAAGGACAAATTTGAGTTTTGATAGTCCCTCTACAGTGGAAGGGGCAATATGATTCACCAGATAATATCCATACTCCTGAATTTCTCAATACCATTAACTCTTCACGACTTCCAAATCATGAAGTAAAACTTAAAGTGGGAGTTCCAATTATGTTATTGAGAAACATAGACCAGTCATCTGGTCTATGCAATGGGATTCGACTCATAGTCACTCAGATGGGTACTTATGTCCTTGAAGCAACTGTCATTACAGGAAATAATGTTGGACAAAAGGTGTTTATACCAAGGTTATCATTGACTCCATCTGACAATAGGACACCTTTCAAGTTTCAACGTAGACAATTCCCTATTGCCATTTCTTTTGCAATGACCATAAATAAAAGTCAGGGACAATCACTTAAACATGTTGGTATTTATCTTCGTCAACCAGTTTTTTCGCATGGTCAATTGTATGTTGCTGTCTCCAGAGTGACATCACGAGGTGGTCTAAAAATTCTAATATGTGACTCAGAAGGAAATGTTTCTAACACTACTTCAAATGTGGTGTACAAAGAGGTGTTCCAAAATATAAATTAAGTAAGTTTCCCTCTTTATTACGAAAGATTGCCATTTTTTAAATATATTTCTCATTTTCTTATGTTGGATAATTCTTATTTTTCAGGTCTCTGACTTACTGTCTCACTAACATATTTTTAACCAAATTTTGTTATCATATCAGAAAAATTTAAGGTATTTTTATTCTTGATTTAACTTTATTGATCATATTATTGTTTGGATATTTTATGAATCATAAGAATTGATAAAATCTCCTAATTGCATTTATAGATAAAACTGGGGAATATGTTATCAAATTGAAGTGGTGCATCTTATCCTGGTACAAACCGGAAAGGGAAAGGCTAATGGGTGAATGTGACACAGCGAGAACTGGAACTTTGACGTGCAGTGACTATGTCTTTTGTTTTTGTGACTGAATTGATTTTATTTGCTTTGCTTCATTTGTAGATAGCTCCTTTTTAGTAGCACTGATTATTATTTTTAAGTAGTCTTAATTTTTTTCTATGGATCTTTTGTGTACTGAATAGGTAGTATTGGGCCTCTGTCTTTGGACATCTCATCTCTATCATTTGGTAGTTTGTGAGGTAAGGTGTGATGAGGTTGTTGTTGATATAACAACATAACCTTTCTATTACACACTTTTTGGATCATAAAACTCAATGGTTTGTTGATTGAAATTATAATTAATTTAAAAGAATAATTAATAAAAATGACTAACTTTTTTAATTTTACTTATAATTTTATTGATGAAATTTAATTTTCCATTTTCCTATAATGATTTTTATATATCATGGAGGAATAAATATTTAAATAAGTTTAAAAATACATAAATGTTATGTTAGTAAATAGATTACAAATTATAAATATAATTTAGTAGTAATTATGTCTATTGTACAATTTAGAAGATAGTAATTGTATGAATTTTTTTCTTTCGTCTTTTGACCCTTTAAGCAAAAAAAAAAAGAGGTAAATATAATTTGCCCAACATGAAAAATTAACATAACATGTATTAATATTTAAATGTAAAAATTTTAGGGGTCAACATATGTATGTGAGAAAAAATTTGCATAAAAACACATTCATAGTTAAATTATTATGAAAGTAATATTATATGAAACATAATAATGATTACATAGATATTATATAATAATTATATTAACCGTTTAATGAAGTTTATTTTATTTTTTAAACAAAATATTTCAACGAACACACCAACATATTGATCGCACGGTACCCAACTAGTGTCCGTAAAAGTTAATTACAAGCATTGTTTAAGTTTGATATCTAATCCTTTTTATCGGCTTACATTTGGATTTAATAAAATCCAAATCATGCACAGCCTTGATCGAGATATTGGACCCATTAACAATAACATTAAGTTTTCGGCAAGAATTTGGATTGTATAAAGAGACCTTGTTTTTTTGGTCCAAAAGAGACCTCTACTAAGTTACACTATTGCTCTGTGTGGGGCCTTAGGCCTTAGCTTTTGGGCCGTTGTTTGCTCGTTGCTTCAAAGACATTGAACGTGGATATCTTTACTTGTATTGTAGGCTCGAGCCTCAAGAAATAGAAAAAAAATAGTAGTAAGTAGTTTGGACCACAAAAAAAGTAACACTTTACTCTGAATTCTGAAAAGCAGAGGAATATACGTATATTACGTAGAAAAATTTCTAGAAGATAAAATAAAATGAATCAAAGAAATCAAATGAATTTGACTTCTCCATAAATTAAAATTAATTATTTATGGAGAAGTTAAATGAGAGAACTTTTGGAGTAGGTGGACTATATAAACTAATTTCAACTTATGAAAAAGTTAAATGCATCAAGGCCCCGTTTGAATAAACAACTTAATTAAGTGTTTATAACATGAACTCTTATTTGATAAGCACTTAATGAATAAGCTCTTAAGAAAGCAGATGAAAATTAAATAGGGTACAGTGTCTTAAATTCTTCATAAGCTATTCCATAAGCTATTCTCAGGAGTTTATTGAAATAAGCTGAAAACGGCTTATGAGCATATCATAAGCTCTTTTCATAAGCTTACCCAAACAGTTACATAAGTGCTTATATCATAAGATAAGCTCAAATAAGCTCTTCCAAACAGCACTTGATCTCTTTAATTTGTTCTATTTCTTTTCCACCTAAAAGTAGTTCCGCAAAGTTTTATTCCATTCTACTTTTAGCTTGAGCAGTCAGTTCCAAATTAAAACGATTATTCTTTCAAATCTGATTGCCAATTTGATGCTGCTAACTAGCTAACCTTGTCCGTCCCAAAAAGGTCCAAAGTTTCCTTTGAAAAATCCGAGAATATCACGTTCGATAAGTAGCAATGTTACTGAAGAAACCGCAAGTGGGGTTGTGAATGTGAAGGCAGTCCAAATGGCAATTAAATTATTATCATCAGTTGGGGCCAGTCGGCACACATTATTCAGATTATACCATACTCTTTCTGCCACAAGTGCAAGAGCTAGCCTTGGGTTGGGATATGTAGTACATTACATCAATTATGTTATGTTCTTTGGTAAAGCTAGCTAGCTAGGATAAGAATAGAATTAATGTGGCCCAACCCAATGCTGCCCACTGCTCCACTTTCTAAGGTCCTCCTCGGTTACATGTACTCATGACTCATCTCACCTGTTTTCAAGCATGTGTTTCAATCTTCAAAAACATCTTATTGGATAATTATTAATGCAACCATCTCAAGTTTTGGTTCGGATAAATAAAACGTCTAAAGGGACAAAGATGAACGTGACTCCTCAACTAATAATACAGCAGTATATTGGTTGGTGTAATGATATTTTGGCCTCTGTTTCTGTCAATTCGGTAAGAGAATAATTGGGTGAAAGGGAAGCAAGCAAGTAAACCCCATGTGAGGCTTCTCCTGCCTTTTTGTCTCAGACGTTTTCAGTGCCCTTCTAGTTTCCATATGGAACAACTACTGTCAAGAAGAATCAACTTAATTTGGTTAACAATGACCATGGATCTTTAGTGTCCTGTGTTCAAAATTTAATTGTTTAATTCACTTTTAAGGTTCAACTCAAATAATTTTCATTGGCAAAATCTTTTAAATTCAATTTTGGTGTATTATGTTAAAAAGTTTCAATTTTAGCTCTGTTTCAAAGTACTTTACTACTTTAACGTTGTATAAAATGGAATTGATGCCTGCGTTGAAAATATCTCCTCCTTCTTTGTCCCACTCGACAATTCCCACCAATGACTATCCAAACAGAATGAATGAATGATCTTTCAATATTCCTCAATATTCTAGAAGTGCATTAACCTCTGAAATCTTGTTGGCCTCAAGAACTCTCTCTTAGATTAGTATTTTTTATGAGAGACAATTTTATTTAAATCAAGAACATTCAAATCAAGATATAATTACTTCATTTAAAATTAATTTTCTGTACACAAAACTAGTATCACTTATTTACAGAAAATAAACATGTACCACTTGAACCAACGACTGCTCAATTGATTATGGGAATATACATATATAAGAAGCAGTCCAAAACCACCCGAATGGTTAGAGCCTATTGATCTATCCATCACAATTTGCCGTCCACGCTCAAATGGACAATTAAGGCACTTACATTTACATATACCTTTTCGGTGGCGATGACCAAGTGGCCTGTCTCATTATATCAATCATAGTCATACTCTTAATTAGTATAGTAACGTAGTGATATATTGTCTGATTGATTGGAAGAATCACATATACAAGCTACAACCAAAAAAGCCTTAATCATGTTTGATTCCCGTTTACGTTATGTAATTGTGGGACCTCATCTTAATTGATACAATTGAAACCACATCAAAATGGGATTAGTCCAAATTTTGACAGGCTAAGTTACGTTATAGGATATGTGGTGGTTCTGCCTACCACTAAAGGAGAATAAGTATTTATCATCTCATTATTGAACTAAGAAACCAACATATATGTGAAGTCTATATATATCTACATTGAATTAGGCCCAGCATATAATTAATGTTAGTTAAGCCATGATCATGCATGTAACACAATATATAGATCATCGATGCTTTTCTGGCATGTCCATTGTGCCTTGGGATAATGTTATTCATAAACTATAATAATTAATTCATATATTTATATTAATAGAAAAAGATATCTTGTCTTGAAGCAGCTAATGATAACAAGTTGGTAGGGGTTGGAGACATGTAACAAAAAAAATTGAGATTCGATTTCACGATTGATTTTTCTCTCCTTTTAACCATAAAAGGGATATAGATATGGAAAAGTGATGTGCGTGAAATATTTTTTTTATTTTTTTTGTCCTACGTCTCTATTAAGATTACAGGATAATGATAAACATAAAGGAGTGTGTGGAGGATAGATACAGGTCCAGGAATCAAAATAGGTATAGCACATGATAGTGGAAAAAAGGGATCCGTGTATTAGCTAGCTTCCCCTATTATGTACTAATCATTAAAGATCATAGAAAAATATTACACCAAATACCACCTAAACAGGATGACTGACTGAAAAAAATGAAAATCAGTGCAGGAAAGGGTATATTTTGTTTTTTATTTCTATAATGCAGTAGTAGATCAATGATTTTATTCTCAAATGTGAAAAGAGAGTGGTGGATATATAAAAGGAATTACAAATTTACAATAGGAGAAGTTGATTAAAAACGACGCAGATTTTAAGGGAATATATTAATTCACTTACCCATCCATCCCAATTATATGAAGGATAATACTTTTCCTAACACTATGTTTGTTAGGCATGAGATGCGAGAGAGTTTCCAAAGCCACCACGTTTGGTTGAGGTGAGGAGAGAGATCGGACAGTTTTAGCCGTGGGGCTCACATCAAATTTATTCTCCCCAATGTGGGAGAGAGATCCGGAGGAGAATGGATTTTTTATATAAAAAGTCTATTTTGTCCCTTCTTTAAAAGATGTTTTTTTTATTTTAAGGATAATTTAGTCTTTTAACATTTTTACACACTTTTCTCTCATTTTTACACAATTAAACAATAATCATAATTAATTTCTCTTCTATCTCTCTCATATTTCTCTAATACCAAATAACCTCTATTTCTACTTTATTTTTCTACTATTTCTCTCCCCTATCTCTCTGTTTCCTATTTCTCTCTTCCTTATTCTCTCCTTACACCAAACAAAGGGTAAAAGCCAAAAGTATGTTATATATTACTCCCTCCGGTCCTATTTATAAGAACTTTTTCTAGGTGGGTCTTGGTCCTTTTTATAAGAACCTTTTCAGATTGTCCCATGCATTAATTATTTTTTGACAAAAATACCCCATTAGTGGAGGTAGGTGCGTAATTAATTAGTAGAGAGAGTATGACACAATTGAGTAGTTAAGTGGAAAGAGAAAGAATAAATTCAAGGGTAATTTAGGAAATATCATACACATTCTTGATAAATTTATTGCAATCAACTAAATTAACCAACTTCCTTAATTCGTGTGATATAGTTAAAAGGTTCTTATAAATAGGACCGGAGGAGTATTATTTTAATTTCTTTTTGGAATGCTTATTTTGGAAGATTCAGTGAACATGGAGGAAAGCTTTGTTTGCTGAATAATGAAAGAGACAATAACTTCATAGTCAGAGACATTATGAGGAAGAATATAAAGAAAAAAGATGTAATTAAAAAGACAGCTATGGTTGAATTTTTGGTGCATCAAATCTTAGAACGTGGTAGTATTTGAGATGTCACATAATAAGACAAATCAAAATGACTTCACTCACTCTTTCCTTCAATTTATGCTTTTTTTTTACTGTTCTTATCTTTTTATATAAATATATTCTACAGCTTCCCGAAATAAATTACTTATCAGGACTCAGTAGTAAATTATGGCATTAAAAAACAAGGACACGAGTGTCAGTATAATGTTTGGTTACGGGCTTTGGCTATTTTGCATAGAAAGTTTGACTTTAATTAGCTAGTTGGAATTTCAATTAATTGCCATGGGCAGGTTTCTTTATAGGTTGGAGTTTGGTGTTGCAGATCTAATTTAGGTAATTATACCTTTTATATATATATATATAGAATTTAATATATGATCACTGCTTTGACTCAAAGATTTTAAGTGAATGCTGCTTTAACTAATTTAATTTATCGGCCAATCATCGATCCTACGGGACAATCGATCTGTATAAATTAAAGTTGCAGCTTTTCATATAGAAATAAGAAACAAAATATTGAAGCACCGATCCTTAGTGTTCACGAGGGTTACTAGTACTACTAACTAGCATGAAGAAAAAATTAAATTGAGTTGCTTTCCAAATCACCGAAAAAGCAGGAGCCTTTTATTTGTTTTTTTAGTTCAATTGACTTGTGTTGTATAGCAAGTTGCATGAAGTTATCACATCACATAAGGGGAGAGAAGTGGACAAAGCCAAGGGTAATAAACTAATATTAACCCTGTTAATTACAGAGAGTTTGATATGTGGAATTAAGAAAATTACCTAGCTGACAAATCTATAATATTACAATTCAATAGCTTTAATATTAATTTTTTCACTATTCATTGAATTATTTTTTAATATTTTATTTATTAAAGTATTATTTGTGTTAATAATATTATTTTATGTATTATTATTATTATTTATTTACTATTTTCAATAAAGTAAAAGTAAATTTTTTATAAAAATTCGTGCTATTTTTTATAAAATGTTGGGTTAAATATGTTTTTGCTCCTGAAAATATGATGAAATTTGATTTTGCTCTGTCATTTATTTTTTTCATCGGTTTTGGTCCTTCATTTTAAAAATCACATGTTTTTAGTACTTCACTGTTAATTGTACTCTGTTAAGTCACTCTCGCAACTCTACTACGACTTTTTCAAGGTAAAAAATCACATGAAAATTCTTGCGATTTTTTCTCTAGAAAATTCATGTGTAGTAAATTTCCAAAAAAAATCACAAACTTTTTACATAAAACTGTTACTATAAAATTTATTTGCTTTGTTGTACAAAAATCTATAGTAAATTTTCCGTAAATTTTAGGATCTAAACAAAATTTTATTTGAATTTACTATTATTATTTACTATTTTCAATAAAGTAGAAGTAAATTTCTTATAAAAATTTGTACCATCTTTTTATAAAATGTTGGGTTAAATATGTGTTTGGTCCGTGAAAATATGATGAAATTTGGTTTTGGTCCCTCATTTATTTTTACATAGGTTTTACTCATCCGTTTTTAAAATTCACATGTTTTTAGTTCTTCATATTAATTGTACTCTGTTAGGTCACTCTCGCAACTCTACTACGACTTTTCCCGGGTAAAAAATTCACAAGAAATTTCTTGCGATTTTTTCTCTAGAAAATTCATGTGTTGTAAATTTCCAAAAAAATTACAAACTTTTTACATAAAACTGTTGCTATCAAATTTCTTTATTTTGTTGTACAAAAATCTATAGTAAATTTTCTGAAAATTTTAGTATCTGAAAAAAAAATTCTTTGATAAAAATTTCTTTGAATTTACTATTATTATTATTTACTATTTTCAATAAAGTAGAAGTAAACTTCTTATAAAAAGTTGTGTCATTTTTTATAAAATGTTGGGTTAAATATATTTTTGGTCCCTGAAAATATGATGAAATTTGGTTTTGGTCCCTCACTTATTATTTCATAGGTTTAGGTCATCCATTTTTAAAAATCACATGTTTTTAGTCCTTCATATTAATTGTACTTTGTTAGATCACTCTTGCAACTCTACTACGACTTTTTTCGGGTAAAAATTCACAGGAAATTTCTTGCAATTTTTTCTCTAGAAAATTCATGTGTTGTAAAATTTCAAAAAAATTACAAATTTTTTACATAAAACTGTTGCTATCAAATTTCTTTGCTTTCTTATACAAAAATCTATAGTAAATTTTCCGCAAATTTTAGGATCTGAATAAAATTTTCTTTGAATTTACTATATTATTATTATTTACTATATATTTTCAATAAAATAGAAGTAAATTTCTTATAAAAAGTTGTGCCATTTTTTATAAAACGTTGAGTTAAATATATTTTTGGTCCCTCATTTATTTTTTATAGGTTTTGGTCATCCATTTTTAAAAATCACATGTTTTTAGTCCTTCAAATTAACTGTACTCCATTAAGTCACTCTCGCAACTCTACTACGACTTTTCTCAGGTAAAAATTCGCTGGAAATTTCTTGTGATTTTTTCTCTAGAAAATTCATGCGTTGTAAATTTCCAAAAAAATTATAAACTTTTTACATAAAACTGTTGCTATAAAATTTCTTTGCTTTGTTGTACACAAATCTATAGTAAATTTTCCGCAAATTTTAGGATCTTAACAAAATTTTCTTTGAATTTTGATTACCACATACAAACTTTAGTATCAATCTCAACAAATATATTTGTACTCATGTTTGTCAATATCTACAAACTAAACAATTTTAATGTAAATAATATATTAGGAAAATACACAATAAATTTGATGTAAATCAACACATTTTATTATATTACCACATCCAAACTTTAGTATCAATCTCAACAAATATATTTGTACTCATGTGTATAAATATCTACAAATTAAAATTTTTTAATGTACATAATATATCAGTAAAATACATAATAAATTTGATGTAAATCAACACATTTTATTATATTACCACATTCAAAGCTTAGTATCATTCTCAACAAACACATTTTATTATAATATATTTGTACTTTAAATATTTTTTTGGTTAAATATGCTTTTGGTCCCTAATCTAGGGGGTGATGTGACATTGACTAATTTCAATGATTTGAAAACATTAGGGACCAAAAACAACGAAAAAATAGATTATGGACCAAAATCAAATTCGAGTGAAAACTTTAGGGACCAAACCCGAATCTAGGTTTGGTCCCTAATCTTTATTTTTCGTTGTTTTTGGTCCCTAACGTTTTCAAATCATTGAAATTAGTCCCTGTCGTCAACTCTGTTAATTATAAGGGTAACAACGGGGATTAATTTCAATGATTTGAAAACATCAGGGACAAAAACAACGAAAAAAAAAAGATTAGGAACCAAAACCAAATTCGGGTCAAAGTTTAGGGACCAAAATCATATTTAACCATTTTTTTGTCCCTAAACATTCTAAACCCTCAATCCGTGGTCCATGACCGTGAGTGAGATCTGTTAATCTGATGAATTAGCTAAGGGAAATTACATGTTAGTCTCAATGGTAATTCTCAAATAATTGATTTATCTAATTAATTTTTTTATGCAATCTAATATAATGATTTTTTTTAAAATTAATTAAAATTTAAACTAAGCCCGTGTAAATACTAGTTGGGATACAGATATAGAGTAGAGGTGTCATAAGTACGGGTACAATTTACTAATTTGTAATCATATTTAATAGCGAAGCTTGAAATGATTAAAAAAGTAATAATACATGTCTAGGATGCCTATACAGCCGTATCCTTTTCCATATAAATAAGGAATATATATATATATATATATATGAGTCAGATCAGTTGACACCAGGTGTCAAACTTTATGAGTTACACCTCTTAATAACTTTTTAAAAAATGTGAATTTGACCAATCCAACTGTTGAATTGAAAGTTCTTATAAAGTAGATCAAACTTATAAAATTTCATAAAAATCGAAAACTAATTGATACTTCATCAAAGTAATTTATTTTAACGTATAATATGTTTTTAAAATATAAGTAAAAGTCTACTATTAGATAACATACCTACGAATGTCCAAATTATCTGAAATTTGATACACATAATCATGAAGGTAATATAATGTGATTCAACGGTTGGATTGATCAAATTCACATTTTTAAAAAAGTTATTAAGAGGTGTAACTCATAAAGTTTGACACATGGTGTCAACGGATCCTGACTCTATATATATATATAAAAAACATGACACAAAAAACTCAAGAGTACCATTTAAGTAATTTGGGCCCGTTTGGAAATACAACTTATTTAAGTGCTTATAACATAAACTCTTATTTAATAAGCACTTAATGAATAAGCTTTTGAAAAAATTGATAAAAATTGAAAAGGGTGTATTATAGTTAAATTGTCCATAAGCTCTTCTATAAGCTATTCTCATGAGCTTATTGAAATAAGCTGAAAATATCTTTTCAGAAGTTTACCCAAATAGTTACATAAGTGCTTATGTCATGTGATAAGCTCAAATAAGCTCTTCCAAATAACACCTGATACACGCTCAATGGGTCCATGTGTCTTCTGTCTTGATAACTCCTTCCAAGTGTTTGGCGGGAAACTTGGGCATGAATAATGTCAAGAATTGCAGACGTAACATTGGACCATTATTACATGACAGACAAGGCTAGGATAGGAGTGTATGATGTATCAAGATTGAGTTGAGATACAGTACAATTGACACTGTTCCCAAGTCCCTACTTGCAACTTGCAAGTGATCTTTCATTTTAGCTTATTAATTCTCAAACAATTCTCATTTTTCTGAATTATCCATAACTATAAATAAATTGTACTACAAAAAGGATATTTTGGTGCACAACATTACTTTTTTTTTATGCAATTGGTTAATGAATGAGTATTGAGTGGGTGCTTTACAGTGAGGATCAGGCTCAGCAACGCTACTGGTTAATGAATCAAGTTGGACCCAAACACAGAGAATGGTGGCCATCCATGACCATGAAGATGTTTGTGCAGTGCAGGCGAATGGGTCCCACTGATCCAAACTTTATGTTCACGGTTTTATGATTGGACCGTGAGATAGAGTCAGAGTCAGTGTGCTACTTGTACTCGGCTCGGGTCCATCATAGAGAAGAAAGTAACCCCACCCATAACTACCTCACTGAGTGACTGAGTATTTATCCAAAATGCACTTTTCTTAATTAAAAATATTTTCTTTTATAAAAGAGTAATATTATATTCTCCTATAAATCCTCCTATATACTAATTAAAAAAAATATTAAATAAAAAATAAATACACTTAATATCTTAAAACATAAAAACATTAATGCTTATTCTATTTAATAATTAGGAGGATTTTTAAGAGGACGTAGAATTATTCTTTATAAAATATTTACATAGGGTTTAACCCCTAGGCTTCACTTCACCCAGCATTGCTGCTCAGTCTCCAATGAGGAATACTCTGCTACACATTTAACTTTGTTTTCTAGAAATTGTGTTGTGATTCCCTTGATTTTGATAAAAAAATCTTGGACGTAAACATAAAATGTTGTGAAAATTTTAATTTTAAATGTTTATTTTATTATAAGTGCATATGACTAAAAGCTTGTTGCTTCGATTTGGATTTTGAAATGTAAGGGAAAAAAAAGTACGAATATTATCCACCTTCCGTTACTTTACTTCTATTCTTCGTTGCCCACATCTTAAACTAAACCTACATCAGTGCCAAGAAATAATTATTTATTTTTATCCCATCATTTTCTCTTTGTTTGCAAGAATGAACCACTATCCAAATAAAGTGAGTTTTTTTTAAAAAAAAAATTGATCCTAAGATGCAATATTTGAGGACACCCTCATCAGTCATTATACATGAACAAACATCACATTTTATATCAGGACAGTGAACACAAAAAAGTCACAAACGATTTACCCATTACCTTTATATACTACTATAGTAATATTTGCTCCATTTATTATACACCAATGGATTAAATCACTCTCTTATCCAAGTTCAATTGGCTTTGTTCTTGAAAATGACACCCTCAATTCATTTAATTTGATCCAGCCTAAAAGCCTCACAGACCAAGTTGGGATATGAGAAAATAGGATCCCCCAGCTAAGCTTCACAAGATTCATCTCTCTCCTTCACAATTATCAACCATGTTAGGCATCAGTTTTCAGCACCTTGTGATCCCTTTTCTTTATTTATCTTATTCCTATAGCATAAATCACCCAAGCCAAGAAGCCTTCATCTGTTTTCACTTTCCACAATCTGTTTTGACTGACCCTACAAAACAAAGCCAAATGCCAAAAATTACCATCAAGCCGCCACAATCCATACACCCCTCATGTGATTTACCGTATTATATATTTTTTTTTGGTGAGAGACCGTATTATATAATTTACCTAATAAGAATTAAGAATAATAATAATGATAATAAATATTGTACGCACGGTGAAGTAGCGAAAGCCAAGCCAGTGTATATAAATGCACACACCTTGTAGAGATGGAGATTCGGAACAAATCCCTTACCTTGATGAGTTACTGATACTCATCAAATTATTCATAGATTCTTTCAGTTGTTCTTTTGGCTCTCCGCCAAAAACAACAACTGCATTCAAAGGGGGCTTCCATCATCTCCTCAACAACCCATCACGGGTCACTAAAAAACAATGTGTTCTTATTGAGGCTTTGCTCTCCCATTTATTTTCTTTCTTCATTTCCTCCACACTCATAAATGACACATTACTCATTTAATTCATAGATATTAAGTATACCCTTTGTTTGTTTTTCTTTTCATAGCTCCCTTGTTTTTCTGTTTTGAGTTCTCGAGGTTATGGCAGTAATGGGGTTGCACTGAAAACAGAGAACCGAAGGTCTCTGTTTTGCTCTGTTTCTCATTCTTCTGTGTGACAGTTTTGTTGAGTTGTGGCCGGGTTTGTGGCCAAACATCGCCTGTTTTTGCCTGTGATGTTGCCAAGAATCCGGATTTGGCTGGTTATGGATTCTGTGATAAGTCATTGTCGGTGGAAGATAGAGTTGCCGACTTAGTGAAGAGGTAACATTGCAGGAGAAAATAGGGAACTTGGGGAACACTGCAGTGGAAGTGAGCAGGCTTGGGATTCCAAAGTATGAATGGTGGTCTGAGGCTCTTCATGGAGTCTCTAACATTGGCCTGGGACCCATTTTTCAAGTGTGTGGTTCCTGGAGCCACCAGTTTTCCCATGCCTATTCTCACAGCAGCTTCTTTCAATACTACCCTCTTTGAAGTCATTGGAACTGTGAGATTTCTCTTCATCTTTATCCTTTTCTTAAATCTTATTTCTTTCTCGGGAGAGGGAAACGGTGCTGTCTTTTCCTTTTTGCTGAATAAAAACATAGAAAGTTGTTAATTTTATTCATTGAAGTTGGTAGTTCTCTCTGAAAATTTCAGGGAGTTGGTGAGGTTTTGAATGAGAAATGCCATTTTATTGGTTTCATTTCATTCTTGAAAATTTGTCACTGCTGGGAATTAATACTATTATTACTTTCATAATGCAGTACATTGTTGATTTAATGTGGTTGAGAGAGGAATAAAACTCATGTTATAGTGGGGTCTAAGAAATGGTGGAATCCATTGTGGGTCTATTATTATAGCCAGCCTCACCTAACATTTGTGACAAGTTGATTCCACCATTGAAACATGTGACCTTATATGCAGTACATTATTGATTCATCGAGGTAGAGAGGAGAAAATTGATAACACCAAAAAAAATGTTCTTTAATTAGTATGTTTGAATATTTAGTTATTTACAGGCGTTTTAGCAATGAGGTTTGAAGGTATTCATTCATTATTGATTAAAAGAAGTAGATGGGGGTAGTTACAGCCACAGGGTTGATTTTTTTCAGTCTCCTCTCTTCATTGCTTTTGGCATAGAAACGGAAGTCTTTTAGGTACTACAATTTACAAATATCTGATTAAGTGACACAATAATAAATGAGAAACAAAAGTTTAGGTGGGTTCTCGGTGTGAACTTGCAGAATTTGAATTTTAGATATTTAAGGGAACTTTTCTTTTTCCAGCTTGCATATTGAAACAAAAGTGAATGACAGAGAGGGTTTGATGTTGATTGAATACCAGAGATATAATTTAAAAATTGATCAACCACTCAAATTTCAATTTCTGATAGTAAATTTAAATGGGAATTTACCAAATTGCTTTAAATAATTAAAAAAAAGAGTTAATGATATTTTGCTGCAGAATTATATCCTTTGTGATTATCATGCAGTTATAATCAGGTTTAGGCACTTCACTAAAAAGATGGGTTTCAAGTGGTGTTTATGGCTAACTTGTGTGGTCATTTCAGGTGGTTTCAACGGAAGCCAGAGCAATGTACAATGTGGGGTTGGCTGGTTTGACATATTGGTCACCAAACATTAACATCTTCAGGGATCCAAGATGGGGAAGAGGACAGGAAACACCAGGGGAAGACCCTTTGCTAAGTAGCAAATATGCAACAGGATATGTCAAAGGTTTGCAACAAACTGATGGAGACCCCAACAAGCTCAAGGTTGCTGCTTGTTGCAAACACTATACAGCCTATGATGTGGATAATTGGAAAGGGATTCAGCGCTACACCTTCAATGCTGTGGTAATTTATACTTCATTGAAAACTCAACACGTCAATGTGATTGTGAGGATATGAATGCAGAAAATGATTCTTTTTAACCCTTGGTTATTTGTTTGCTTGTTGATTTTGTTAGGTGACGCAGCAAGATTTGGATGACACATTCCAACCACCATTTAAGAGTTGTGTGATTGATGGGAATGTTGCTAGTGTCATGTGTTCCTACAATCAGGTTAATGGAAAACCAACCTGCGCAGACCCTGATCTCCTTAAGGGGGTTATCCGAGGCCAATGGAAATTAAATGGGTATTTTGGATTTCTTTTAATCTAATATAATTTGGTTTAATTTTTCACGATGTCTTTAAAGTAACAACTAATAAGAATATGTTGTGGGGTATACAGATATATAGTTTCTGATTGTGACTCAGTAGAAGTGCTTTTCAAAGATCAGCATTACACCAAGACTCCTGAGGAAGCTGCAGCCAAAACCATTCTGGCAGGTAACAAAATATATGCTTACATATTCTTTGGTAATTCATGGATTATTAGTTATCTTCAAAAGTCTTGGTTTTCAAATTAATGACATTATATAGGACACTTTATTCATCTTTGCTGTTTGTTAACTTTGATTTCACAGGGTTGGATTTGAACTGTGGAGACTATCTTGGGAAATATACAGAAGGAGCTGTCAAGCAAGGGCTTGTGGATGAAGCATCCATTAACAATGCTGTCTCCAATAATTTTGCCACATTGATGCGTCTTGGTTTCTTTGATGGTGATCCAAGCAAACAACCTTATGGAAATCTTGGTCCAAAGGATGTATGCACTACAGAGAACCAGGAGCTTGCCCGTGAAGCTGCCAAGGCAAGGGATTGTGTTGCTTAAGAATAGTCCAGGATCACTGCCTCTGAATGCCAAAACCATTAAGTCATTGGCAGTTATAGGACCAAATGCTAATGCTACCAGGGTCATGATTGGAAACTATGAAGGTATCAAAATTTCATACTTCTATAATTTATATACTCAAATAGATAATAGATATAAAGTTGGGAACTATGCCAAATATGGTAAACTCATCAATTATTTCTCTGTAGAAGCACAGAACATACTAATTGTAGGAAAACTTTATCAAATGGCTTGTTATTATAGTTGAAGACTTGTTATCTTTACCTTTTACTTCATATCACATTTGACAAGTTTGTGAATTTTTTTACAGGCATCCCTTGCAAATATACATCACCCTTGCAAGGCCTAACAGCCTTAGTTCCTACAAGCTATGCTCCTGGCTGTCCTGATGTGCAATGTGTCAATGCTCAGCTAGATGATGCCACAACAATTGCAGCCTCAGCAGATGCAACTGTGATTGTAGTGGGTGCGAGTCTAGCTATAGAGGCAGAAAGTCTTGACAGAGTTAACATTCTTCTTCCAGGACAGCAGCAACTTCTAGTGAGTGAAGTTGCAAATGCATCCAAGGGACCTGTGATTCTTGTCATTATGTCTGGAGGAGGCATGGATGTGTCCTTTGCTAAAACTAATGATAAAATCACAAGCATCTTATGGGTTGGCTACCCTGGCGAAGCTGGTGGAGCTGCCATTGCTGATGTGATTTTTGGGTTTTATAATCCAAGTAAGTCATTCACTGTCCTCCATGATACTCCTTCCCGACTCAAATATAAGCAAAAAACCACACATTTATAGTGGATTAAAATATAAGCAAAACTTAAAACTAATTTCATCCTATTTAATGACATCATCCCAAATTATCATTTATTTAATTCAGATTTTATTTTCCAACTACTCTATTTAATGAATCATGTGTCAATAGAAAGAGATCATGTACATTTGAAACAAGTTTCAATAAAATTGAATGTATGGTAATTTAAGCAATGTAATTACTTTTTAGATGGTGTCAAGAAAATTAAATGAGTTTAACTAACTTTCTTAATAAGTGTGAATTTAGTTATTTTTACTTATAATTAAGTCTTAGGGAGAATATATCAAAATTTACAATCCTATAAATGATACAACTTTTACATTGATGGATGATTTTCTGATGCAGGTGGAAGGCTACCCATGACATGGTATCCACAATCATATGTAGAAAAGGTACCAATGACAAACATGAACATGAGGGCTGATCCTGCCACAGGTTACCCTGGTAGGACTTATAGATTTTATAAAGGGGAAACTGTTTTCTCATTTGGAGATGGGATAAGCTTCTCAAGTGTTGAGCACAGAATAGTTAAAGCACCACAATTGGTGACTGTTCCCCTAGCAGAAGATCATGTATGCCGTTCCTCAGAATGCAAGTCACTTGATGTTGCTGATGAGCATTGTAAAAACTTGGCTTTGATATTCACCTTGGGGTCAAGAACATGGGGAAAATGAGCAGTAGCCATACAGTGTTGTTGTTCTTTACTCCTCCTGCTGTGCACAATGCCCCTCAGAAACACTTGTTGGGTTTTGAGAAAGTACAGTTAGCAGGAAAATCAGAAACACTAGTTAGGTTCAAGGTAGATGTTTGCAAGGATTTGAGTGTGGTTGATGAACTTGGCAACAGGAAAGTTCCATTGGGGCAGCACCTGCTTCATGTGGGAAACTTGAAGCATCCATTGGGTGTGAGGATTTGAAACAAGTCTTCAAATCCTCTACATGAGTTTTTATTTCCTTTTTGCCTCATTGGTTTCCTTGAAATAATTTTTGTAGGGGACCAGAAATAAGCTAGAGGTAACTGTAACAAAATTCTCTGATTTGCATTAATATTCAAATCACAAATTTGAAATCAAAGTCAAGTTTTTAATTTTACTAGAGCCCGCATTCATGTTTGTTTCCTCATTGTAAACATGAATCCACACAATGCATTTCCAAACACACATTTATCACATAAAAAGTGAGATTGTTCTCCATTCTAACTTGTCAGCAGTAGCATCTCCACTGTCCCACTGAAAGCTCGTGCTCTCAAGAATTCGAGTTATTTATGGAACTATCCTTAGAAAAAAGTAAAGTTTTATTGTGTAAAATAAATAATTGCTCAATGCAGATTTGAGACTTTTCTTACATAGCTAAACAATCAAACAACTTGAAAAAAATAATGATTTTATAATTTTAAAAGTTATATTTATACGCCTTAATTTTTTATATAACTCAAACATAGAATTAATGATTTTAAATCATTTATAATTCTAACTGAATTAAAATTAAAAATTTTTACTTATAATTTCAAGTTCATTACCTAAACTGAGTATAAGAAGTTTATTATTCTAAAAATAGCTAAGAACCTCTTAATAAGTGACAATGCATGTTAAACTTCAACTGTTCATTATTAACTAAGAAGTGTTCCTTACATTGTATATTATTTTTAAATTCAAAAATTATATTAAAATAAAAATATTTAAGATATAAAGAATTTATAATTATAAAGAATTTATAATTATAAAAGAGACATGTAGTTTTTTTTTGTCGAAAAAAAGAGACGTGTTTTTTTATAGTATATACTCCCTCCGGTCCTATTTATAAGAACTTTTTCTAGGGTGGGTCTTGGTCCTTTTTATAAGAACCTTTTCAGATTGTCCCATCCATTAATTATTTTTTTGACAAAAATACCCCATTAGTGGAGGTAGGTGTGTAATTAATTAGTAGAGAGAATATGACACAATTGAGTAGTTAAGTGGAAAGAGAAAGATAATGGGTCTCAATAAATTCAAGGGTAGTTTAGGAAATATCATACACATTCTTGACAAATTTATTGCAATCAACTAAATTAACAAACTTCCTTAATCCGTGTGATATAGTTAAAAGGTTCTTATAAATAGGACCGGAGGGAGTATAAAAGAGACATGTAGTTGTGAAACGCGACATCACAACGTGTCAGTATGTGGGCTTGGGCCAATTGTGTGTGTTGAAGGCCCAAAAATTTTCTAAACAACATGGACCTGCATTGCCCGCATACGGATCCTCTATTTCTCTTTAGACGCACAGCAGCCTCTAGCAATACAGCTGCTGAATAGCTAGGAAAAAGTTTCGCATTTATTCTTTAGCTAAATATCGTAGCTATTACGCAGCTAATGTTACTGCAGAGGATACTCCTCAGAAGACGATCCTAACCCGCATTGCCCCAATTAACTAGCTAATGTTTCATTTTCATGTAAAATTTTGATGTGGTGTATGCAGTATATATGTTTAAGTATATAAGGCAAATTTAGTCTCCACTCTCCAGCAAACTTAGCTGTTATTCAACACCCCCAGAGTCCAGAGAGAATCCCTGCACGTGGGGTGTTATGCATGGATGAGTTGGAGACCAGATTTATTGGTGTCTATGCATGTCTGTATATAACATATGTCAGTATGTCACCCCTCTTCTTGTCTTGCTAATTAAAGCCACTCTACTACCGCCACCATCCCCTTGTCTTTGGATTTTAATTAAATAATGTGGACAATGTTTTACTTTCATTTATTAAATTCTATCTGTTTTATAGTTCCAATGGTACCATTTAATTAGAGTAACACGTGACATTTTTTTTTTGTGTATCACCATTTGAATTGAATGTATGATGTTTGTGATAAATTATGTTGTAATTTCTATATTAGGGGCAATGGCGGATCATATGTAATTTTATATAGTTTAATTATTATACACTAACCATGTAAAGTGTAAACAAATTTTATAGTATTATTCAATGATGTGCTGCCATATCAATTAATGAGTATGATAACTCATTAAACTTAATAAATGATGTGACATTACATTATTGAATGACAATGTAAAACTTGTTTACATTGTTAGTGCATACTTATTAAATCCATTTTATATATGATCCCCTTAATAAAAGTAGATTTATATGTGTGTGATAAATCTGTAGACCAATTTTTTCATTCAAAACACATTACATATACATCTTTTATTATCTACTACCTTCATTCCTATTTATCTGTCTAATTACATAAAAACACACAAATTAAGAAATACAATAAATTAAATTTGTTGATTTATATTAAATTTATTGTGTTTTTTTCCTAATATAACCATTATCTTTCTATATATTCATTTATTAATTTTCTACTTGTCATATCTCTTATTAAAGATAAAAGTAAAAAAAATATAATTAATAACTTCTTGAAAGTCTAAATGGGATAGATAAATTAAAAAAATTATAAATAAATAGGAATAAAAATAATATATTTTTAAGTTTAAGTCTAATTTTATATATGATCCTGAAAATAATTGGTCAATATCCGACACAGATTAAGTACTTATATGTTTAAGCTTTTAATAAAAATAAGTTCAAAGTTGTATAAAAAAATGATTTGTTTTTTTAAAGATTTTTAAGCCTTAGCTTCTTTAATGAATATTTTTTAAAATGCTTTTAAAAATTTAAGCGTGTTTATTTAAATTTTTGTGATTATAATTAAATGAAAAATAATTTTAATTTTACTTATAATTTTTAAAAAATAAATTACTTTTAACAAAATTTTAAAATTTCATTTTTAAGCTTAAATAAATGGATCCAAATCAAGATGCTAATTGCAATTCAGGGCCAGTTTGTTTATACTTAAAAAAAGTACTTTTTTTAAATTATTTAAAAAAATTAATTTTATTTTAGAGATTCTTGTATAATAAAAAATAAATTTTTTTAGCTACAATCATAAAAAAACACTTTGTTTATAACAATAAATGATTTCACATTGTTAAAAAATTTTCTCTCTCTTCTAGCAGAAAACAAATTATTTTCTAATTCTGCTTCTTGAAAAAACTTTAATCAAACATCTTAAAAATTCTTATAAGTAATTTTTTTAAAAGAAATTATTCTTTTAAGAAATAATTTTAGACAGAGTCTAAGGCTGTATGCTTAATGATGGTATACGTGTATCAAATACAAAATGATGATAAAACTTCATAATGGAAAATAAAGTAAATGAAAAATAAATTAACAATTTTTTGAGAATATTAAAGCTACATATAACTGGCCAATGTTCTTTTTGGAGTTTATTTGAATTTATTTTAAGACATAAACTATTTAAATAAATGTTTAATTATGTTTATAAAAATAATCCATGACCTACTTATAAGTTTTTGACTTATTTTCACAAATTTATAAAAACCAACTTATAGTATAAATTCTATTGTGATAAATATTTATTGAATTGAAATAATGATTGATTGAGTTGTTTATCTAAACGCATCCTAAATCCCCGGGGTCTTTTTTTTCTTTTCTTTTCTTTTCTTTTTTGACGTACTAAATCCCCAGGGTCGACTCTCGTTTGACCCATAAGAATGTGCTAACCTCAATCATAAGTGAAAAATAAAAATGTCATTATCTAAAATCATTACAAATTTCTAGAATTAGACCGGCAATCATCGAAGACAACGGTTTGGTCCATTAGTTCAAATGTCCAATAATATAATACAAAACATTTTTTTACGGAGAAAATAAAACATAACAATGCTAATTATCATTTATTTCAAAGCATATGAAACAAACTAATCATCATTTATTTCAAAACAAACAAAAATAGTCACACAGCAGAAAGGGAAATGAACCCTGCTGCTTAGCTGCTGGAATGAACCTTGTACTTATAAAGAGCAGCGATGAAATCTTCAATGTATCGATTATGAAGATCTTTGGAACTGAAAACCTCACCCATCTCTTTGGCATTCTTCCTATAAGCACTTCCCTCCTCATCCACTACTGCCAACCTCAATGTCTTGGCTACCGATTCCCTAGTAAACGACCCATCTTGCTCGTTCCTTGGCACCTCAACAGCCACTTTTTTTTCTTCCAGTGCCCTTGAAAACAGGGCTTGGTCTAGCAAATAAGGCAGGGTCACAAGAACGTGCCCAAAATGAAGCTTCTCAATGACTGATCCAGAACCACAGTGACTCATGCATCCCCCAATTGCCCCATGAGCTAATATCTTAAGCTGGGGAGCCCATGTTTTCCAAACAATCCCACGCTCCTTGGTTCTCTCCTCAAACCCATCGGGTAACTCAAATGAGCCCTCTTTTAGATTCTTCAAAGCCCAAAAGAAAGGAAGCCCAGAAAGCTCAATGCCATGGGCCAACTCAGTGAGGTCTTGCTGACTCAGCTTCAGCTCACTCCCAAATCCTATGTACACCACGGATGAAGGTTCTTGTGTGTCTAACCATTCCTTGATTTTGACCCAGTCAGGGTTTTTGTCTTCCTCTTCAACATCTCTGATTTGCATCGATGGTGGAAGCAAGCCCACTGGAACCACAGGAACCTTGTAGGTGTCAGCAAGATAATCCAACCATTCTGCTTCAAGTTCTTTGGAGGTTCTGAGAAGGAACAAATCACAGCTGGAATATGCTTTGTTGAGATCAAGAGTAGTGGATCCACCTGTCTGTTCATCTTTGAGAGCTGCAAATGCTCTAATAACCTCATAAGGCCTTAGACAAATGGTGGTGTTGAAAGGAACCCACTTGGGAGGGCCACAAATGTCTTCAAGCTCGAATTTTGAGTTCAGTAGGTGCTTGGGTCGGTCAAAGAAGCATTTGTTCCAAGCAGGGGTGATGTTATAGTGAGCACAGGGGATGTTGAGGCTCTTAGCAATTGGTGGCAACCAAGCAGCTGCATAATCATACAAAACCCAATCAGGCTTTGAAGTTTCAAGTATCTCAGCTACGGCATCTTTGAGACCTTCATAAGCCAACTTAAGGTAACAGCCCTTGTTGGCTGGAATGTCCATGGTGCTCTCTGCACCTTCAGGGAGATGCTCTATGTGTGGTAAGGGTAACCTTACCAATTTAATGAATGGTTCGAGCGATTTTGGGGTTTTGGGCATGCGATCAATGTTTTTGGGGCTGTTTATGAAGGTAACAGAGTGACCCTTTTGAGCAAGAATCTTGGCCACCTCGAAATAAGGGTATATGTGACCCATAGCGAGCCATGGAAGCATGACAACATGAAGAGGCTTATCAACTTCGCCATTGGCATTAGGGGAAACGGGACCAGTTGAACCCATAAGTGTAGTTCTCCTTCGACTGCTACGAGGAGTGGGATACTGGGATTGAAGTAGCTAGGTGATATGGTTTTTGTGTTTTTAGTATCTTCTTTTCATTTAAATCATGACAATTTCAATAAACAAAATATAAACAACACTACCATGTGTAGCACGCATCCTGTATTATTTTATTATTTTGGGATCGGGAAGCAGCATCCACTATTATTTTATGAGAATTTCTACGTTTTTTTTTATATTTTTTAATCACCTAATAAATTTTTCTTTATTTTCTTAAACAATCTTAGTATTTTTACATTAGTAAAATAATATTTTAACTATAATAATTTGTATTTTTATTTTTTAAATTTTTTTTTATCTCCTGTAACCATTATTTTATAGTGTATTATTTATTATATTTCATCATTTTTTTCATATTTATATTTATAATACATGTGTGTCTCATTCAAAAATCAATTTTATCTTTAAAATGATTTAGCATGAAATATCGACTTATTTCTATATAACTTTTATCTTTATGCTATTTAATATAAAAAATAAGAAAATACCATAACATTCTCTCGTGGTACCAAATTGCGACCTTACTTTATTTCCACCAAGTTAATATGGTAGAAAATTCGTCACGAGAACCGCGCAGCTATTATTTTATTGATAAATATCACACCTGGCAAGTCACAACTGTTATAAAAGTAATATTTGACTTAAAAAAAAAACTACAAAAGTAATAGTAATATTCGTACAACAATCCGTGCTAGGGGTGTTCGCGGTTCGGTTTGGATCGGTTTTAGAACAAAAAATCATCCGATCCAATCATTGTGGTTTATAATTTTATCATCCGATCAGTTTTGATATTTTTTCAAATCCGATCCAATTTAAATTGGATTGGATTGGATCAGTTTTTTATTTTTTAAAACGACAGTAAATATTAGATAAAATTGATAAAATAATGAAGTAATAGTAAATATTTTTTTATTGAAACTTTTATTTATTAAAATTAATATAAAATTATATAAAAAAATAATATGATACATAAAAGTTTATTTAAAACTAATTTTATATTGATATATTAATAGAAATATTAACATGATATTAGATAATAAAATCATAAAAAATATATTAGTAAAATAATTTTTATAAATATATATGTATATATAAGTTCGGTTTGGATTGGATCGGATCGGTTCTCAACATAGAATCCGAAAACCAATCCAATCCAATAAAAAAAATTCAGTTTTTGCGGTTTTCGGTTTGATTCGGTTTTTTATTTTTACGGTTTGCATTAGATTGGATTAGATGTGAACACCCCTAATCCGTGCTACTGTGTGCTACTGTGCAAATGTACCATTGTTTACAGTTTTGGTTTTTTATTATTTTATTTTTTAATAGTTTTTATTTATTTTTTATTTTATTATTATATTCATTTTTATTTATTTGTCTCGTTAAATAAAAATATAGATTAAAAAATATAATAAATGTGTATTCTTGGAAGAGTTGACATAAATTTCTTATCATCATTATTCTAGTTTGATGTTAATAATCAAACATACTATTTCATTCATCGTTTCTGGACACACAATTAACCTCGTGTTAACAATCATTGTTTCATTTTGATGCAAATAATCAAATTTATTATTTAATTAACCCTTAATGGACACACAATTAACCTCATGTTTATATTATTACATTTAACGACGGGTTAACATAAATTTCATGTGATCATTGTTCTATGTTGATGCAGTTACCAAATTTACTATTTCATTAACCGTTAATGGATATGCAATTAACCTCACAAATTCAATTAACCAAATATCTTATTCTATGTCAATGGATACGCCATTAACCTCATTTAAAAATACGTTCACCGTTTCTGGACACATAATTAATCTCGCGTTAACCGGAATGGTTAACACAAATTTCATGTGATCATTTATTGTATTTCTTAATCTATATTTTTATTTAATAAGATAAATAAATAAAAAAAAATAAAAAACAAAAAAAAATAGAAAGGGACGCTAAAAAACAAAACCACAAACACTTTACACTGGTACGTTGTCATTTGCAATACCACTGTTTGTGGTACAAGAAACATTATCCATAATATTTATAACATTAATAATTTAAGGTAAAATATTATTTTAGTCTCTAAAATAGATTTAGTTTTTACTTTTAGTCCTCATAAATCTACATTAACATTTTCCTTTTCTCTTCCTTCTTCTCCTCATTCTCCTTATCCTCTTCCTTTTTTTGTACAATTTTTTTCTTCTTTTGCACCATGTTTTTTTTCCTGAAAATAACAATTTTTGCTATTAAACAAGAGCTTCCCATATAGATACAATATTAAAAATGAGCTCAAATTAAATCACATCTGAAACAGGAGAAGGAGAAGCAAAAGGAGAAAGGGGAGTGGTAGAAGGATGAGCAAAATTAATGAGAAGGAGAAAGAACAACACATGTAGTGACATGATATATTTAGTACTAAAAACAGAACCCGAATCATTAGTCATTAACATAGTTTTAAAGACATGGATGTATTTAAAAAATTGGATTTGTAAAAACATAAAAGAAAAAATATTTACAATAACTATAAACAAAACTCGGTCCATTTAGAGGATTCAAAAACATATTTTTCTCTTTATTTTAAATATACATTTTTTTGTAAATATATATATATATATATATATAAATTATTGAAATAATATAATTTTAAAATTATAAGCGTGTTTATATATAGGATTTTGTTTATCAAAAAGCAACCAAAATATTACTTCTATAATTAAGGTATAAAATAGATTTTTGACAATTTCAAAAAGTATCTGATCTAAACTGGCTGACCTATTTTTTTAAACTACATTATATTCTATTTTATGTACGAGGCAATCCTATTTAAATCAAAGAAATATATGTATCATGGTATGATGGTGTTAGCGAACCTAAAAGCTTATTTAAGGAAAATAAACATGTACACTTGACTATTTTCCCATCACGGTAAACAATTTCATGGATTAAAAAGTAACGTAAAGGCATATTGCTTATATGTATTACTAGTTAAGCAGTAGGGATAGGAATAGGTCAGACCGAACTAGGCTTTTCAGGGCATGAGGCTGGCTTGCACTTTAAATCTATGGCCTAAGTCTGACATGTTTATCTGTTATAGGCTTTATTTTATGGTCTGAATTTGACCTATTTAAGGCCTGATTTGGCCTGAAAGCCTATTTTATAGTAAAGTATTGAATATATCATAAGCATATATTTGAATATACTAAACTCAATTTTTTTATAGAAGACAACATACTTATATATTTACACAAGCTAATAAATATATAGTTATAAGATAATATAATAAAAATCTTTATAATAACAATATACTATAAAATATTAGTACTTCATTTATATTTAGTTAAATAGGTCGGTCTGATAGGCTCAAAAGGTTTTTTCAAATAGCCTGAAGCCTGACCTATTTTTCTATATAGGCTTTTGAAAAAGCCTTGACCTCGTCTATTTAATAAATTGGTCTGACCTAGTTTGGGCCTGATATAGGTCAGGCTGTAGGCCCCTGACGAGCGGCATGACTTGTTCCCACCCCTATTGAGTAGGCTGGAAATTGATTATGAAGAATGAAAATAAAAATGTTGTCTAAACTGCCTCGGGATTTGGATGGAATCAAATTACACTGTGCCTGACTAATAAACAAAACAAACCCATAAACGATATCATTTTTTTTGTGTAACCAGAGGTATCTTCCATGGGAGGTCTGTTCGAGTCGGGAACATCCACATTATGGTGGAGTTAGCTCTCCCAGCGAGATTTTTTTCCATTTACGAGACTCGAACCCGAAATCTTATTTAAGGAAAATCAAACGTGTACCAGTTAAACCAACCTTGTTGGTTGATAAGTGCCTAATTTAAGAGAAATATTGTAGTATATGTGGGCACTTATCTACATAAATTTTCTAATTTTGATGGTCAACTCACCCAATCTAAGGATATTTTGAATTTAGATGTTGATTCCGAGATGTTATGAGAAGGAAGCCATTTGATCCCAGTTTTATATAAATTTCAGGAATCGAAAGACAAGAGAAGAAAAAGGAAAGAAAAAGAACATGCAAACTGGAGCATAAAAGGGAAAATGAAGAAAAGTTGACTTTCTCGCTCGAGTTGAGCTTAAGCTCAAGCTGAGCGAGGAAAGGAATTTTGTGCTTGTTTATGCTATTTTCGCTCAGGCTGCGCCCAAGCTGAGAATGAGCGAGAATACGTTTCTTCAAAGTGAAGCATTCTCTCGCTCAGGCTACGCTCAAGCTAAGCCTGAGCGGAATTTCATTAATTAAAGAAAAGAATAGATACAGAGGAGGAGCTATCGTAAGTTCGTCAATTCTAAAATTAGAACGAAGGTTCGAAAGGAGAACGGAGGCTGCGAAACTTGATTTCTTCATCTTCTTCTTCATCTTTATGGATTGTAAAGTCACCATGAGTGGCTAATCTCCTCTTTGGGATTGAATGTAAATCGACTCGAACTCGGATATATTCTGGTTATATTTTTATATAGTGATTTCGTTTCTATCGATATTGTTATTTTCGTTCTGTTTATATGTTCTTGATTCTATCTGATCAATAGATTCTAGATTTAGATTTTTGGATTTAACTGGAAAGTATTTCTGAAAATCCGATCTGAACGAAAATAGTCGATATATCGTTATACTAGGAATAGATTTTGATATATTGAATGCTTTGATACTTGAACTTAATGCTGGATAATCTATTGAATATATGAGGAATCAATATTCAAGAGATTAATCTTATGAATTTTATAATTGAGGAATCAATATAAATGACTTTTGTGTATGCATCTATATCGATAGTTACAAAGGCTATATATTGATATACAACCAGAATATAGACGAGGGAGATAGATGAAATTCAATCCCAGTTTTTCCCACTGATATTTCAAACCAATTTTACTCTTTATTATTGCTTACTAGAATTGTGTTTAGTTATCATATCAATCATGAAACAAAATATTCTCTTTTGTATATATTCACTTTTTGAATTAGTGAAATTTTGAACTACCAACTCCTCGTGGGATCGACACTCTGAAATTATTTTCATATTACTACAATTGACTAATAGGTATACTTGCCTAGGAAGCCAACATTGGTCATAAACGATATCACATACCATAAGTTGTAATAGTGAATTATTCAATTTTATTTTTTTTAATGGAGTAAGCGAAAAAATCATTAGGTAGAAAACAAAATGACAACTTAGCAAAAATAGTATTCCAAATTTACTTTGAGTCAATTAAGTTGTAATAGTGAATTATTCAATTTTATTTTTTTAATGGAGTAAGCGAAAAAATCATTAGGTAGAAAACAAAATGACAACTTAGCAAAAATAGTATTCCAATTTTACTTTTTTAGATTTAACCACAGGTATCCTCCACGGGAGGTAGTACTGTTCGAGCCGGGAACATCCACATCATGGTGGGGGGCTAACTCTCCCAGCGGGGATTTTTTCCATCCACAAGACTCGAACCTGATTCCAATTTTACTTTGAGTCAATTAAAAAAAATCTCTACAATTACTTATAGTAAAAAAAAATCATGTTGGAATTTACTCTCCAAAATCTATCTTCTCCCCTAGGCAATTATATGTTTCAGTATTCAAAATTAAGAAGAGAGGAGGATTGAAATTACTCATAACTGACGATAAAGGGCATATTTCAGATAGTACAAACTTGAAATGTTGTATATAAAGAAGTCTTTCAAAATTTATATTAGGTGGCTCCTTAACTCTTTTAATTAGAAATTATTGTTATTTTTATTTTTATTATTGTTCAAATCTTTTTTCTATGTATTTGTCTTCAATTAATGAATATCATATATTTATCTTCTTTATAACCTTTCAACTTTTTTTCCAGGACTTTTAGGAAACCTTTTTCAATGTCTGTTTAAAATTTTTGATATAGTAATTTCACTTCATATTTTTGGACCAATACTTCAAGCATATTTTCTATTAAAATGTCTTTAGAATGAACTTTATTATAATCATTATTGTTTAAGTACTTTTTTTCTTTTTTAATATTATTTAATATTTATTGTTATAATTAGTTTTGCATATATTCCTACCTAAATTTAATACTCAATTCTTTATTATTTCTTTCATATTCCCGTCGCGTGCATTGCACGAGTCACTCACTAGTAAGCTGTAATAGTAAATTATTCAATTTTATTTTTTTTAATGGAGTAAGTGAAAAAATCATTAGGTAGAAAACAAAATGACAACTTAGCAAAAATAGTATTCCAATTTTACTTCGAGTCAATTAAAAAAAAATCTCTACAATTACTTATAGTAAAAAAAATCAATAAGGTAAAGTAAATCCAATTTCTTCCCTAAATTGAAATTTATTCTTTAAAACTCAACTTTTTCAAAAGTTATTTGATTTAAATTCTTCATAAACACCTATTAATTTATAAGGATTTTTTTGTTTGAATTTAAGCACCCATCCAATATTTTTTGGTCGGGTTAATCCAATTGAACTTGAAGTTATTCCAATTCGGCCTTCACATTAAGTTGTTATGGAGAAAGAAACCAAGAAAAATAGTTAACTAATTCACACTAATTAAGAATATTATCCCCTCTCTTTTTTATTATAAGATTATTTCAACCGTTTCACATATTTTAAGAAAAGTAAGAGACTGTTCGGGGTGGTTTCGAGTTTTCAATTTTTTATTTTTCAAAAATTTGAATAAAATTTTTCCAACTCAAAATCAAAAATTGAAAAACCACTTTTGTTTTCAAAATGTCTGTTTTAGAAACCACAAAAACAAGTTTTCAATTGTTGGTTTTGAGTTGTAAAAATTTGATTTAAAACTTTTAAAAACAAAAAATTAAAAAACTCGCAACCACCCCGAACGACCCCTAATTTAATACATTTGTCTTTCAAAAAAATTTACAACATTCTAAATATACCCCTATTTAAATTTTACTATATTTATGGACATTAATTGTTACCTTAACACATTAATTTCCACTGTCAGAATTTTACCCTGAAATTTTAAATTTGAACATTTTCATTTTGAAAATTTTAATCTAAAATTTGGTTTCCCACCGAATTAAATTTTGATTCCTAGCAAATTAAATTTCACACGAACTTCAAAAGTCAATTTTCAGTGGTTTAATTAAACGTTTGTGTAAAATTTCATTAATTATGAGATCAATATATGAAGAATTAAAAAGAGTTAAACATTAATTAGGGATAAATATGAAAAAAAATGATTAATTCATATAAAAAACTGCAAAGAGTTTTATATTAAAAGACTCAATTCTTATAATTAGGGGCGGAGGGAACAGTTGAGCTAATTGAATATTCTCAAACTTACATAAAAAATGAATTGCATTTCCTAAATTATCATTCCTAATATTTATAGCAAATGATTTATTGAAAAGAAAATTTAAATTAAACAAAGGTATTGTGGAGATACTTGCATTTAATAAGGTCAAAGTAGGTAGATTTTACTTATATTTAATAAAATTGAATTTTAAGAAGTATATGTAAATACATCTCATGTATTTGTATGATATTCGCAATTTCACATTATTTCCTTACATTTTTAAACTTTGACATATCTTCAGAATTTAGATGTTATAAGCGTCCAATAATTGCGTTATTCTTGCTTTCTAGTTTCAAGACTAGATGCAAATAGGGAGCTAAATATCTTTTATATAAAGTTATAATTTAAAAAAAAAAAAGACATTAATAGAACAGTATTTTGATAGAATATATAATTAAATTTACTGGTTATGTTAAATGAATAGTATATAACAAACATTTCAAAGAGTCGAGTGTATATGTAGAATATCCTCTAACATCTATGGTAGAATTAAGGGAAAATTATTTATATATTAATATTATATATAGGAATAATTTTGTAATTTCATAATCGGGTCTTCACGTATCCATGTACCTCAATATCTGTCCCTGTATCAAATGAGGAATTTTTTTATGTATACATAGGAAGCTGTTAAAAAAATTCCTCATTTTTTTATGGTTTCCTATATATGTATACATAAGAAGCATTAGGAGAAGGGATCATCAAACTATGAGGCATACCAAATGCGAGTTTTTTTTTTATAGCAGTTTAGGACCCTTCAACCAATGCTTCTCTTTCTGTGTTTTAGATAAGGGAAATAAAAAAATCATGACTTGTGTGTCACTGACATATCTAAGTTGAAGTGAAGTACCCGATCCATATTGAGGGCATATGCTGTTAACTTTTGTTATATCTTGACGCCTTTCTTTCTTTACCCTTTGACATGAATGATCATGAAATCTAATGATCTAATACCTTGGCATGACACATGAACATAAACAAGTCCATTCCACAATTGAATTGAAACTTTTTTATTTCAAAACAAAAAATGGGTGAAATTGGTGAAAAGGAAAAAGAACTGTACCAACTCGATCATTTGCATGTTTACAATCTATATTCTTCTATACATGCCTGTGATTGTGAAGCGAAGCAATAAAGTTATCAATGTATTGGTTATGGAGCTCCTTGTTACTGAATTTCTTGCCAATCTCTTTAGCATTCTTCCTGTATACACTTCCCTCTTCATCCACCATTGCTAATCTCAATGCCTTGGCTACTGAGCTCCTTGTAAACGACCCATCCTGCTCGTTCCTTGGTATCTCAATTCCCACTTTCTTCTCTTCCATTACTCTTGAATATAAAGCTTGGTCTAGTAAGAAAGGCAACATAACAAGAACGTGTCCAAAATGGAGATTCTCTATCATTGAACCAGAACCACAGTGAGTCAAGCAACCACCAATTGAGCCATGAGCTAAGATCTTAGGTTGGGGTGCCCAAGTTTTCCAAACGACCCCACGATCTTTGGTCCTATCCTCAAATCCATGAGGTAACTCCACTAAGCCCTTCTGCAGGTTCCTCAGTACCCAAAAGAAAGGCAACCCGGAAATCTCAATGCCAAGAGCCAATTCATTGAGGTTTTGTTGGCTTAGTTTCACCTCACTCCCAAATGCAATGTACACCACTGATGACCCTTGTTGTGTGTCTAGCCAGCCTTTGATTTGAAGCCAATCAGGACTAATTTCTTCCCCATCAGAATCTATTATTTGCATTGATGGTGGGAGCAACCCCACTGGAATCACAGGCTTGTTGTAAAACTCACAAAGATAATCTAACCACTCAGGTTCAAGATCTTTAGAGCTTCTAATAACAAACATGTCACAACCAGAATTTGCCTTGTTGAGATCAAAAACAGGTGAAGCTCCTGTCTCATTAACTTTGACATCTTCAAGCAACTTCTTGACTTCATAGGGTCTTAGACCAATCTTTGTAGGAAAAGAAATCCAATTGGGTGGGCCATAGTAATCTTCAGGCTGTGTCCTGTTTGCAGCAGCATCACCAACTTGTTCTCTGGGAGTGTCAAAGAAGCAGATGCTCCATGCAGGGCAGGGGCTGAAATAGGCACAGGGAATGTGGAGGCTTTTGGCTAGCTGTGGTATCCAGCTGGCTGCAAAATCAAAGAAGACCCAATCAGGATTTGAATTTTTTAGTACCTCAGCTACAGAGTCATAAAGACCATCATAAGCCAACTTGAGGTAATAGAGCTTGTTGGAGGGAATGTCCATGGTGGATTCTGCATGTTCAGGGAGATGGTTTTTGTCTATGTGGGGTGATAAGGGGAATTTGGTGAGTTTAACAAATGGTGATAAGTTTTGTGGGAGTTTAGGGAGGCGATCTATGATTGAAGGGGTGGATATGAGGGTGACAAAGTGACCCTTTTGTGCAAGAATCTTAGAAAGTTCAAAGCAGGGGTATACGTGACCCATGGCGAGCCATGGGAACATGACAACATGGAGAGTATCGATTTTAGCATTGGATGAAACAGAAACAGAAGCAGAAGAAGCAGAGTCCATTAATTTCCGTGAATATATAAATTCCTGGACTTAGTATTGTATTGTAAGGAAAACATAAAGATGTGATGTGTCTTATAGGCAAAACATGGATGAGAAAGATGAACCTACAAAAATACATGGACAGCAGTGGCATGCGAAACACGCACCTACTATTTTATTCCGTCAAGCAGTCCTTGTGGAAAACGGATGCAAATTATGACCTGGTCTTTCGCTAGGAATAAAAGGTAAATGGTATTTACTAATTTTTTTACTATATTTAAAATGTAAAAATTTAATTAATTTGCACTGTACATGTTTTGAGACTGTATGTGGCCTTGGGCCAGATTGTGTATGTTGAAGGCCCAAATATTTAAAACCTGCATGAACGGGCGTTGACCCCAATTTGCTTTTGTTTCCTGTGAAAATTGATATACTCGTAGAAAACAAGTAGAGCTAGAGCATTCAGACGATGGCCCAAGATATAACACCAAAGAGAAAGAAATAATATTGAATCTCACGCTTACACATTTGGGAAATACATAAGTATCCTCAGATGATTGATTACCTTATAGCAATATCAGTAATGTCAACTTATAGCCTAGCTCTTGAAAAGTAGTACTTCATTTACTAGTTTTTCCAAATTCAAGAAGGATGAACCGTTAGTGTTGGTAGCTTCTTCTGCTATTTTCTTCCACTCAATTGCTTTTTTCTTCATCTCCTTACCCTTTTCACCCTTTATTAACTCTCTTACAAGCTTCTCCACTTCATCTCTTTTACATTATCACTATTTATCTCAATGCCAAAATCCCATTCCCTACAAATATACCTGCAATTGAGAATTTGGTCATTGAAAAATGGACAACATATCAGAGGCACCCCATTGCTTATGCTTTCAATTGTTGAATTCCAACCACAGTGAGTCAAAAACCCTGCCACTGCTGGGTGCTTTAGAACTTGCTCTTGAGGACACCAACTCACCATTACACCTCTGTCTTTGGTTTTTGCAACAATTTCAGGTGGAACTATTGAGGTCTCACCCTCAACTAGATCAGGCCTTATCACCCACAAGAAATTTATGTTGCTATTTGCTAGTCCCCATGCCAACTCAACAAGTTGTTGAGGTCTCATCACTATAACACTACCAAAATTCACATACAGAACTGAATTGGGTTCCTGTAAATCCAACCATTTGAGACACTCAGACTCTTCTTTCCACAAATTACATTTAATAGATTCAAATCTGTTCTCTGAAACTTGATTAAGGAGCAAATCAAGTGGGCCTATGGTGTAGAGTTTAGGAAACATTCTGGAGAGTGCATTCAGCACATCAGATTCCAAGGCATCAAAGGTTGGCACAACAATAGCAGAAGCTTTTGAAGCTGTTTCAATTTGTTCTACCACAAAGTCCAAAAGTATATCATTTGGATCCGTGGTACGATAGATGCCAGGAAGGTCCCTTAGAGTAATATTCTTCATGCCAGGGATCCAGTCTATGATAGTGTCTAAATGCCCATTTGTCAGATAGGTAGCATCTGAAAAAGAAGATCATAATGCACAAAAAAAAAACTTTAGCATTTATTTGAATCAAATTAAATTAGAGTGAACATTGTAATTTATAAAGTCTCCACCTTTGAGTGGTGTTAGGCCTCTCTCCATTAGATTCTTGCATTCTTTGAAGCTCATGAAACCACAAGCACTGTGAGTCCAAAAGAGTATGTTGGGTAACCCAAATTGTTGAGAAGCTTTAATTGTGAAGGACATGATACCATCTGAGATTATGCAAGTCACTGGAGGAACATCAGAGTCATTAAGTTTTGAGATGAGGTTGGAGAATGGGACCAAACAGTTGTGTCTGGTAGAGTCACACAGAGTAGGGATGCTTTGAGTTGCATCCATGTTAGAGAGAGGGAGACCATCTGGGATAGTCTCAAAGTGGAAATCTGGCAAACCATTGAGAGCATTAGGGCCTCTGGACTTGAGCAGGCGTTTGTGATTGAACTCACTGTTCACAAAGGTTATGTGGAAGCCTTTGCTGTGGAGGAGTTTTGCTAGTTTGAGAAATGGGTTTATGTGACCTTGTGTTGGAAATGGGATCAGAAGAGCATGTGGCTTCTTAGTTCCAGCTGGTAGTAAACCCATATCTTACAATAATCACTTAATCAGCTTCTATGAGAAAGCCTACATTCATCAAACTTTAATTGCTGGATGAAAGCAAGTGAATAGTATCAAAATATATAAGGTTCAACTTGTTTCTTTTTTTTTTTTATGTGAAATAAGGTTCAACTTCAAGTGGCCATTTTACATAAACATAAACCATTCCATATCTCAGTCCACCGACAATACGTCCGCTATAAAAATTTGAGCCACTAGTCCTTCCTAACTTTTCTCCATCAGCAAATAAATTTAGGAAAAAGACGCTCACCTAGGAAACTATATATATAAGTGATCAACTATCCATATAATTTAAACCTCTCAAGATATTACAGTAAAATTAAGGTGTTATCTACCTGTTTGTACAATGACCCAGGAAAAGGGTGAACTGAATTCTCTTATATAAGATTTTGGAATTTACATAGAATGATAAGATTATATAAAGAGAAATATAAACACAATAAACTTAAATAGAGTTTAAAAGCAACAAAATTTAGATTTGTCTTATAATTTTTCTTTATGAAACAAAATGCTTTGATGACAAAAGTTATGTTTAAATTATTTTTTCAATTATTAAGGGTGTTAAAATGGACCAAATTTGATGGACTAATCTGATAAGCCCAATATGGGTTGGGTTGTGAAAATCCAAACTCAGATTTATTTTAACCCAACCTAACTAGTCTAATCTATGGCCAAAAAGAAAATAGTCTAATCCAAAAATTTATTGGTCTAATGCTTACTTAAAATAGATTTGCCCAAACCATTGGCCTAATTTACTTAAAAGTCTTCATTTGTTTATTTAAAACAAAATAAAATTGATATGTCATGAATGGAACTCAAACCCCACAATTTTTATAAGATGTCCGTAGAGCTAGATATGAGCTTTAGTTCCCTATCTTATGACTATTATAAGGGTATATTTGGGAATGTAAAGAGAAGAGTTAGAAATGGAGAAAAAAAAAGTTAACATCAGGGTATAATTGGGAATGGGAAGAGAAGGGTTTTTTTTTCGGTCAAGAGAAAAAAAAGAGGGAGAGAGAAGACTTTATAAATTACTGGATAATTCCAAATACATAAAGGAAAAGGGCTTCATATACAACCTTTCATTCCCCTCCATTTTCTCCTTCCCAAACATACCTTAAATGTTTTCATATGATTTAATTATGACAAGTTAAATTTAAGATAACTTTCACTCATTCAAGAGTTAGAAAAATAATTTGGAACAATGAAAAGCATACAAAATAGTTTTAAAATGACTTTTTGTTAATAAAATCCCATCTTATGAAATAATTTGAGTTATGATTCTTTTACACTCAATTGTTTACACTTTTTTACATCTTATTTTTTACCAATCCCTTTTTATTTTTCTATTATATCAATTATTATATCTATCACTATCTTTCTCTTCATTTACTTTATTTATATATATTTCTTTTATCTATGCCTCCCATGTAAAGCGGTTGAGAAAATTTCTCATCTTATAACAACTAGTCTCTGTATCGTCTATCCTTTTTGTATTTAAATTCAAATTCTTGTTGTATTTAAATTCAAATTATTGTTACATTTAAATTTTTGAATTTTGAAATTCAAACATTGTATATATATAGTTGTACTCATGATCATCAATGAATTGAAGCCTTTTCCTATCACTTCTATCTTCTCTATATATGGTATCATAAGTCTATTTTGATTAATCGCACTACGATCCCCAACTATGGCTCACTCACCTTCCTCTGAAACCTTCATTGATCCCACCCCACAACGCACCACTAAACACAAACCTCTTGTCGAACTCAATACTACCATTCACCTTCCAATCAAACTAAATGCCTCTAATTACCCAGCATGGCATAAGCAATTATGCTCTCTCCTTATTTTTTGAGTGTGAAGTATTTTTTTTCAATAGAAAATAACCCGTTCAATTATAAGTGACTAAACTAGCAAATCAGTCTCTGACTCTTGGGAGACCATGAAGTTTCATCCCTTACTTTGTTACATAGAACTTTATTGTCCGATTTTTTAAAAGCATACACTTTAGTCCTTACTTTATTAAAAAATATGCATATTTTAAAGTTTAGGGTTTATTTTAAATATGCATGTTTTTTAATAAAGTAAGGATTAAAGTGCATGCTTTTAAAAAAATTGGACAATAAAGTTCTATTTAACAAAGTCAGAGATAAAATTGCATGATCCCAAAAAATGAGGGACCGATTTGCTAGTTTAGTGATAGTTTAGTCATTATAAGTTGGATAGCGGTTGATGGTAATCACAAGACGGGACATGCCAAAAAAATAAAACGCATGACCTTGTCTTTAATTTAACCTCATTTCAACTTCTTTTCGTCCTTTGCCACCTTCAAAATTTGTGGGTAACAGCCTAACTGGGCCTTTTCGATTTATAACAGATCGGCATGCTTTGTCTCACGGGAACAAATTTCTTAGTCAAAGCGTACGTGTAAAGGGTTGCTGAGCCCAAATTTTAGCAACGATCGATGCAGTTGAGAGATATATGAACGCACATTCATCCAATTAATCAAATAGGTAGCACATTATTCACTCGCTTTCAATCTAATACTAACATTAACATATCTTAGGTGGTGATGAGGCATGCACGATCTTCGCCTTTTTTCCCAAGAACACGCTAATTCTTTTTTGTCCTTGGCTAATTAGAGCATTTTATTAATATATGTGTGTTACATGTCTTTTATATATGTCTTGTTTGTAATAGGCTGATGGATGATAAAGATGGTCCATCAACTAGCTTAAATTACGCATGTAGTGGTCTCAGATCCAAGTAACCTAGACATTGAATTGAACCCATTGTACTAAAATTGATCTGTGTTGATTTATATTTGAAGGAACTTAGTTGTATTATTCTAACTTTCCGAGTCAAATTCCAAAACCTATGCTATATGCCTGCAATGCTAACGTATCAAGTTTTCAAAAGTTTCACATCCAACTCTCTAGAGATATGAGGAGTGTTAGGAACACACTCTTTTGAACACTCTCCCAAACACACTCCATGTGATTGGTTAAAATTCACATGGGTCCCACCAAATTCGTGGGTCCCACTCCCAAGTGGTGGGACCCATGTCAAAAGAGTGTGTTCATAGCATTTCTCGTAGAGATATACTTGACTACCAATAAAGTATCTGTTTCATTCTTAATTGGAACCATCAAAATTAATTTCACATAATTGATTTTACGTTTAAATTGTTTCATAAATTATACATCATTAATTTCTTGTTATAATTTTATCAAAATCAATTTACCAACTATAAATAAAAATTACCCAAAAAAACCAACATCGAAAGTGCGCAAAGCGAATTTATACCCGAAGAATTGTCATTCATTAATCTTTTACATGCAAAATCGTATCTAAGTTATTCAGCCTTAGTTTATTTTACTGTTACTACAGTGTAAAACCATGGTTTCACAGAATTGATTTTAAATCACTTCCGTTCAACGTGCTTCGTAGAACGTGCATCGATATCACTTATCTCGACCATTAATTTTTAAAATCAATTCTACTCAACTGCAAATCAAACGAACACTCAGTTGTCATAGAGGATGTTCTTGGGAATTATCTTATTCAAATAAAGAGTATTTTAGAGGGTGAATTTAGGAGTTAATTTGGATTTTGGAGGAAAGGGAAAAAAAGGAGTTGGAGGGGGAAGAGAGGGAGGGAGGGAGAAAACTCTATAAATCATGTACTACCTCCATTCCTATTTAAGTGTCTATTTGGACAAAAAAACACATATATTAAGGAATGCAATTATTACTCGATCTTATTTTTGTGAAAATAAATTTGGAACTTTTTATTTTACCTTTTATCCCTTTTATTACTATCGGGTCTCACTAATTTTAAATAGTTAGTCATTTATTAACGTAAGGATAAAGTGGAGAAATGTGTATTTATTATTGCATTGAGTTTGTAAATTGACAATTAAATAGGAACACATTTTTTTCTCAAAATGGACAGTTAAATATGAACGGAGGTAATAAGAAAAACCATGCTCTTAAACACAAGAGTGAAGGACTTTCGTTAATAGTGCTTTCCCTTCCTCCTATTTACCCTAAAAAAACACCAACCCGCAAACATACACATATCGTTAATTGCATTGGTGAAACAATTGTAATCATGATTCTCCCTTTCTTTAATGTCTTGATCTATCTTGATCCATTAGTTAATACTCTCTCCGGTCCTTTTTATAAGACACGTCTTACAAGTTTTTGTGATTCTTTTTATAAGACACTTTACAATTTCAAGAAAGCATTTAATATCATTTTCCTTATTTGTCCTTAGTAACTTTAATGTCTCTGCAACTATCAAATAGTAGTGGAGTTAGTCAATGATATTAAATAAGGGTAAAACTAGAAAGTTAAAGTATTTTTTAAAACTCCAATAAAATTAACCAACTTTAACCACTTTCATTGGTATGTGTAATTCGGTTAACAGTGCCTTGTAAAAAGGACCGGAGTACACAATAAGTTTGGGAGTATCATAGTATAGCTGGTTGACATCCATGGAGATAAATCAATGGTTCACTATAAAGTATAAACTGACTAAACATGTACTCCATCCAAGATGATCGATATGATAATAAGTTTTAATTCAACAATAAATTAAATTTTAGAATACGATTATTTAATTTTACCTCCAAAAATCACAATTATTTATTAAAAGTTTATTCAATAATAACATAACTTGATCTAACTTGATATACAGAGCATAGGAATCATGGATAAAAAAAAGTAGTAAAAGACCTTTGGGCTGCAGTCTTATCCAAAGATAACAAAGCTAACAGCTATACTGGCCACAGTAAATAAGTGGCGGATATCATTTATTTTATTTTATTTTATTTTTCCCCCAACCTTTGATGTCGACCAAGGCCAAGATAGAAGGATAAAAACGTTTAAGAGCAAAACTTGCCTAACCCAGACCCACCACTCAACTATCATAACATCATCGTTATAGCCAGCTAAAAGTAGCTTACTCATTCCATTTGGAGCATTATAATGCTCTTTTAGTATACTTTTGATTCTAATTGAACTTGAACATGTATTATATTATATTATATATATCAGATAAAAGGAAACAAAAGTAGAGATTAGTATAATTGGGATTATTTAATTTGGATACATGTCTAAATTATCTTAAAAGTCACTAATTACTTGAGGATATATAGCAATTACATGGAAACATACCAAAATGCATTGCACACTATGGGTCCTGTGATCGAGTGCTCCAACAGGGGTGGATGTGGATCTAGTAGGACATAATTATATGAGCATCTTAGGTTTTCTATGAGTCTAGCAAGTAGCAACCAATCTGTGTGATTTTCTTAATCAAGGGCAGCACGCAAAGGAATGGTATATGCTTTCCATTCCCTGTCCTTGTTTCAATCTACAAGTCTTTTTTCATAATAACCCTACCACAGTCCCATATATGTTAATTTCCTCTTGAAATTAATTGAGAGGTATTTCCTCTGAAGAAAAGATGATAAGTTAACCCCACAACTTTGTGTCCTTGGCATTGATTTAAAAATCTCTTCAAAAGATAAATAGTATACAAGTAGAATTGTGACTTGGAAGTTGTTTCAATGTAGTAGTACTATTCACTCCTCTGTCCCCATAGAAAGAAAAATTCAAAAAACAATTAAGGGAGTACATGAGCAATTTCTTTGTGGAACAAGCACCAACAACCAATAAGATGACTAGGGTAAATAGCAAAGTGGTGAGAATGAACAAGTATGCTCATAATTTTAGGAATGTTGTTTTCTATCACTATGGATGGAATTTGCCTTTTAAGTGGAAAGCTGTTTCTCAATTACTAGAGCCCAGAAATGGGACAGAGCTTGTACAAAAGACAGTACTATCGTTCTCTATCTTTTTAAGCACTAGTGCTTCCACTTCCACATTACCACATACATGTCATACGTTCTTCCTAACACTCACAGATTATTATTACTATTTGGTATCATAAACCTTACTTGAAAATGATACAAGTACTGTTTAAACTTTGAACCTATTATCAGGCCTTGGGAATAAAATTAATGGCATCATGGTATATATGGTCCAAGAATTTGTTGATGCCTCTTAGTTTGATTGATTAATTCTATTACCAACTTATCCGGTATGTGTCTACTTCAGTCTGTACTAGCTCCAATTGAATTGGTGAAGAAAGGCACTTAGCTACCTTTCAATGGCCTTCAACATCGATCATTCATCTCTTCCTATTTTATGAAGCACAATTGTGCAATTAACAGATAAAGACACTGTAAAAGTAAAACCTTGTACTGCAGATAGTAACTCTCTTAGAGATTTAACTATCAATTAATATGGTTATAGTTTGACTCAGACAGTACTATAAAAAACTCGGATTAGTCATCAGAATTAATTAAAATAATGATGTCTACTTTAATGGAATAAATATTATTGGTGAGTGATGAGATGACCTTCTAAATAAGAGAAATATCAATATCAACAGAACTGCAAAATGTAACTAATTCATGGTTGGATAAGTTATAAGCAAGGTAGTTCATTGTTAGTGTATGTGATTGTTACTTCCTTGTGCAATACTAATGTGGGGGCTTGGTTGGCTGGCTCCACCAATGAGGCAAGTAAATCAGTTAAACTCCCCCTTCTAAAGAAACAATCGATTGCTCTGTTTCATGTGGGATGTATGTGCAGTTCCCACTGTGGTACTCCTTCTTCTAATATATATAATTCATTGATTATAAAGCTAGGCAGAAGCAAATGGGTTGGGAGAGAAACAAAAAGGTTGTTGTATTTAAATCTAAAAAACATGCTGATAATTATGAATGATACACTCCAAGAGGTGGGTCACCCCATGAGTTCAATTGGCCTAAGACCAAACCCATATTAGCATATGCCACGTGGACAACAACAGGTGGATGATATCAGCATGAAGTGTAATGATGACCCATTCCATCATAGTTTTAATTTATCTTTTTCTCTTCTCTATGAATGAATAAAACTGGAAATTTAAAAGAAACTGCAGCCACACTCACTCACTTAGAGTACTACTGATCTCACCCCACCACCACCAGCCAGCCTTCCTCCAACCATCACATTCCGTTATATATCCGCCGCCTTGCTGTTGAGTAGTGCTCATCTATCTGCTCTGACAAATAAATAAAAATAAAAATTTATGAAATATTTGATGAGATGTATCTGTTTTGTACGTGATAAACGACATCTTCTATTTCACGTCACACCCTCATATCTATCTATTCACTATAAATACATTCCTTTCTAGCTATTCTTCTAAAGCCACCTTGATCAACAACAACACCTCACTACTACTCTACCTTGCTTTAATTAAATTATATTAATGGGAGATAGCAATTATGTGAACCTTCCACCGGGGTTTCGGTTTTATCCAACAGATGAAGAGCTTGTAGTCCATTTCCTTCACAGAAAGGCAGCATTCTTACCTTGCCACCCTGATGTCATCCCTGATCTTGAGCTCTACTCATTTGATCCATGGGAACTTGATGGTAATATTTTTGTATATTAATTAATTGATTCTTGATGCATATATATATACTGATCATGAACAGTACTACATATATACAGGTAGAGCTTTGGCAGAGGGAAAGCAATGGTACTACTACAGCAGAAGGACACAAAATAGGGTGAGTGAGAATGGGTATTGGAAGGCAACGGGAATGGAAGAAGCAGTGGTTAGTAGCACAGGCAATAAGAGAGTTGGCATCAAGAAATATTTTGTCTTCCATTTGGGAGAACCCTCTTCTGCTATCAAAACCAATTGGATAATGCAAGAATATCGTCTATCAGATTCTGCATCTTCCTCTTCATCCAAAAGAAAGCCACACCCCAAAACAGTTAGTATATATACTATTAATTCTCACCACAGAAATTAATTAATAATTAATAACGTATACATATAAATATAATATTTTGATTTAATTTTTGTTTGATTGATTCAGGATTATAGCAAATGGGTGATATGTCGTGTTTATGAGCGCAACGGGGATGGTGATGATGGAACAGAGCTGTCTTGTTTGGATGAAGTTTTCTTGGCATTGGATGATCTTGACGAAATAAGCTTACCAAATTAATTAGCTTAGCTACCTAGCTGCATTATCCAAATTAGTTAATTGTTGCTTGTATTTAAATTAAATCCAGTAGCTTAGCTTTAGCTTGGTTGCATTGTAATCTCAGTAGCTAAAGATGGCTAGCTAGATTTCCACAGAAAGTGGGGCACTTCATGGCCTATGTAGTATGACGTTATGCTTTCAATTTTCAAAGATCCCATTCACTCCCAAATTTGTTTCCGTATAAGGACACCTGGATAATCGCCAACATATATAGTACTCCCTCTCCTAATTATAAGAACCTTTTAACTACTTCACACAAGGAAGTTGGTTAATTTAGTTAGTTGCAATAAACTTGTCATGAATGTGTATCATATTTCCTGAATTGCCCTTGAATTTATTGAGACCCACTATCTTTCTCTTTCTATTTAATTACTCTATTGTGTGATACTCTCTCCACTAATTAATTACTCACCTACCTCCACTAATGGGGTATTTTGGTCAAGAAATAATTAATGCATAGGACAATATAAAAAGTTCTTATAAAAAGGACCAAGACTCACCCAAAAAAAAGTTCTTATAAATAGGACCGGAGGGAGTATCTATTTTCAGCCACTAAAATATGACTCAATATAATATCAGATAAGATGCCCCCTTGTTTCTTTTAATTTACAAATTTCATTATATGTAATCTTTACATTCCTGGTGCACTTCAGCTTATCTTCTTAAAATTAATAATCATAAGGGTCTTGTTATCGACTCTCGTTAAATAATAAGGTTTTTATTACAAATTAATTACCTTATCCATTATATTTGTAACACTACACATTAAAAAATCTATTTTAAATTTTTTAATTAGTGTCCTAATAGCTAGCATTTATTAACATTTTTCTAATAATCATATAGAGAAGTGAGAAATTAAGGATTTAGCAAAAGAAATGGCTACCAAACGTATTTATTATTTTTTACAATATTTATTATAGGGTGAACTGAGATGCTAGCTAGCTTCCACTTCAATAATAAGAAGTGGATTCAGTTTATTGAGTGAAATTTACTGTTTAACAAATCTAGAGTGAAATGGTGTTCCTTCAGTTGGGGGTCTGATCAGCAAGCTGGTACAGTGCAGGACATTGTTGAGAGAATAAGGTTTATGGGCATAAAATTAAGAGAAATGATTCAGGTACATAAAATATTTCAACACTGTTTTTCCCGCACACCAAACCTGTGCCTCTGCCGAGCTATTTTCTCTCTCTGCGTGGGCTCTTTCTTTCAGAAAAACAGTGTGGTACAAATGTTTTTATGTACACAAACAATTACCGTAAAATTAAAACGTGAGAAGAGGAAGATTGTGGAGCCCATTGAGCACTGTCTCTAAGGGTAAGGGAAGCTTATTGCAACTGAGCATTGGGCAATAATCCTAACTATTAGGCTTTATAGCTTTTGCCTACTTTGATGGTATTTGGTAGCTAGTTAGTTGCTTTGTGTCACAATGCTAAGGGACAATCCCCCCTCTCTTTCTTTACATATTTGCCTTTGGGTGGCTGCTTAGGGAAGCATCAAGTCATGTGTGATGCAAGCATTCGCATGCTTTAATTTCAGGCACCACCACGACAAACACTATATATTATATGCATAATATTAATGCACACATATATTTTGTCACAAAAATAAGAGTGCAGAGAGACTGATCCATGATTCTCTTCTATACATATCCACCAGAACAGACAAGATAATTATCAAGAGCATTGTAATTGAAGACAAAACTACACGTAAATTGGGTTAGAATTATTGGATCACAAAACACAAGGGTCCAAGAAATGGGGTTGGTTTTATCATCAACATCTAATCTAATGTCAAATACAAGACATTAATTATAATGATATATGTGGAAACTAAATATAGTATTTGACATGATTTGACACCATTACATATATTGATGCTAGTAAAATTTGGGCCACGGTGCGAAACCAAATTATATGATATCTACTGGTGTGCAAACTTAATTATAAATAAAAATAAATAAGGAATGGGAAGTAATTTTAAACCCTGAGTAAAGAATCCACATACAATATCATTTTCATTACCAACTTTATATGGGATGATAATTAATGAATGCATAATCCCTCCCATAAATAAAAAGCGGGTATATAAATTCGTTTCTTTATGTGTTCAGATACATATATATAGATTCAAATATAGGGAAATAATATGTAATAAAATATATAATTAAGCAGTACTAATTAATTAACTCAACACGTTTGGTTAAAAAGATGCAATATATTAATTACAATAACATTCTAGTAATCTTATCCCAATGATAATTTCGTTTAAGGTATGCTTGATAATGAAAGATGAAGACAAAAAAAGTTTCAAAATATGTAATCAAAAAGATTTTGTGCTTCTGTAAGAGAGTAATAAGAGGTATTACATTCTATATATCCTCAACAGATTCATTTCAACTTTGAATGGGAAATTAAAATAGGTGAAATAGAAATGTCAAGACTCTGACAGAATATATAGATCATTATGCTTTACCAACACTAATTCATATATTATGTGTTGCTTCATACAAATAATTATAATTAAAATAATATGAGAATATATATATTCCCAGCTACACTATAATTAAGAAAAATGGGTGAAAATAATTTTCATTCAACCCCTGTTTTGCACTCACCAACAAGTCAATTTCTTTCCCTCTTAATTTAATAACTCCACATCTCCCATGATTAATTAAATTGTTATTACGTAAACATAAATGATCACTCACCGAAAAAAAAAATAAAACAGATGTCATTCTCCAACGTTTCCTAGCGAGGAAATATGAATTGTTCTGCAGAGATAGTACTCTTCCTTCATGTTTACAGTTACATAATAACAGTCACTACCCAACGATGTCCAATTGAAGTAAAACCTTCACTTCCAAGTTATATTATAGAATTGTATTTCAATTTAACTTAATATGGTATTTTCTTTTATTAATTAACAGTAGTCGTACGTCCCAAAGAATGCAAATGAAGTAAAACTTCCCTTCCAAGTTATACAATAGTGAGATTTTAATTTAAAAAATTTTTTTATTTATATTTAACCATACATATTATTACATCATTTAAAAAAGTTTTTCATTGCTTAATTAATAATCACATCGTAAAGCCCGCTAATCATCTCACTTGGGCTTGCTTCTTGACATAGCACATGCGACTTAAACAGAGAGAGAAAGAGAAGTGCATGTGATTTTGGCAACTTCAAATTAAAGAGCCCAAAACCATTACTCAAAAGTATATAAATTAGACTCTGGTTCTCAATTATCCCACATAAACTATAAGAACCCCAATTGGACTACTTGGAAAGTTGAAAAATGGAAAATCAAATTGGAAACTATAATGATTACCAAAGTCGTGAAAACCCTCCGAATGGGCCTAATTTTCAACTTGTTCATAAAGCTTTGGTTGTTTGCAACAAGATTTGTGAATATAATTAATGACATAAAGGGGAAAGCAGGTGTTTGACGGATTTGGATTTGGTGCAGTCAAAATCGGACGGTTCAGATGTTGAGATGAGTTTAAAATCCGATTTTAACATCTTGGCATCTGAACCGATCGGACGGTTCAGATTTCATGACTGCACTAACTGCACGATTTTTTTACTGCACCAAATCTCAATCCGGTGTTTGACATGTACCCATCCATCCCAACCCCTCTTGGCCTTAGCCTTGCTTGTTTTCTAGGTATGATGATGATGATTTTTTATTTTATTTTTTTTACATTGACAAAAGGTACAAGTATAGTGAGAATGATTGTAAGGCCATTATCTATGTAGCTTTTGAGTGAAGTTAATTACACTAATCGATCCATGCAACCATCAAAGGTCAACAAAAAAGTTCAAATTAAGTCAACCCCACACAAAAGTATAGTAATCGAAAGGGAAAAGGCGATCAAAGTTGAAATTGCTGGGTGAGAGTGAGTTTGGGTGTGCACACCAAGGAAGAGAGTACTTGTCGCCAAAGTGAAGTGATCAAGTCCCAAACTTTTCCTTGTTCTGAGTTCAGGATTTAACCATATTGATGGTCACAGAAAAAGGGATTAAAAAGGTCATAACACGTCAACAAATTAAATTAGCCTGTCTTTAGCCATACCAGAGAGAGTACTTAATGTAGCACACACCAGAAAATATTTATTAATTGAGTATAAAAATTGCTTCGAGGGGGATAATGATCAATTTATAATTGCTTTTCTATAAGCACGATATATGGCAACATGAAAACTAGGAGTGGATGATGTAAGGAATGACCACATAACACAAAATCCCATCATTTTAATATTCTCACATAAAGGTAAAATAGGTTGCGCAACAATACATAAACACATGGGGAATAAATAATTATTTATTTAATTATTCTGGTTTAATTACCTGCCGTTGGAAGGTAAAAAGCTCTCGAGAAATATATATATTGTATTTCTAATTTCAAATCCCCCAATTGAAAAGGATCTTTTATACAAATGATATAATATTCGCTGTGGTTAATTTGAATGATGCATTTGAAAATATTAAAAATTAAATTACTTCAATTGAATGCTCTTTTTTTGTAGGATTTCTTATTTTGATATAGTAATTAATTTTTTATAATTTATAAAAAAAATTATTTAGCCGGAGGCAATAATTAAACTCAAACTAGTTGTTTACTACCACCGAGCACTTGAAACAACTGGTAAGGGGTTGTTCCAGCTTAATCAATGGTCTCGAGTGAGCTTTGCCGCCCATAGAGGTCCTACTCGGCTCGACGGGATTGCTTCCCGTAGAAGATACCTGTGGTCTTGCACCAAAAAAACTAGTTGCGTTTTGGTATCGAATTAATGGGTTAGTGGTTAAAACACGGAGTCAAATATTGGTTAAACCATTTAAAATAAAATATATTAATAAAAATATATGTATTTATGAAATATATATTTATATATATTAAAAGAAGATTTTTATGGTACCTTTTAAATTTATAGGGTTTTAATATCCCTTCAACGTGGAACAATTAAATTAATTAGTTAATTTAATTTAATTAATTTATGTTGTGTGGCGTGTCCTACATAGTGTGATACTAAGACTATTTTTGGTAAAATTGGCTGATAAATTAATTAGTTACTAGATGATAAACTTATAGCTTAATTATAAGCTAGCTAATTAAATTAAAAGTGTTTGATAAAATTGACTTATAAGCTAACTAACGATTGTAGAATGAATAAAAAAGACATGAAAAAAATTGAAGATAAATAGAGAGGTGTATTAAATGAGGGATTAAAATGGATGAAAATTAAATAAGTTACAAGCTATCTTTTTTGTGTGTGAACTAAGGGTACCCTTAGCCGATAGCTAGAGACTAATCTTTTTCGAGTCATAGAGATCACCAAAGTGGATTTTGTCTCTTTTAGAAATGACATGATTTGTCTTACATTGTGTGACGTGTCTTACATAGTGTGATACTAAGAGTGTCTTTGGTAAAACTAGCTGAAAACTTAAAGCTAGTTGAAAGCTGAAAAGCTAGGTGAAAGCTTAAAGTTAGCTGATTTGATTGAATGTGTTTGGTAAAACTAGCTGAAAATGGTAAAATGACATATAAGGACATTATTAATTATTAAATAATGATAAGTGGTTGTGGTTGAGGGATAAACTTGTAATTAATTTTCAGCTACTAGCTGAAAATTGAAACTTTTTTAAAAAAGCTACCTCAATTAAGTACTTTTTTCAAGAAAAATTAGTAGCTACCCAAAAAGTTACCTTACCAAACATAGTTGAAATGGTTTCAGCTACTAATTTCAGCTTTTAGCTAGCTGAAATGACTTACTAAACACACTCTAAGACTATGAATAAGTTAACTAAAATAGATTGTAACTTATAAGCTAGAAGTTCATAAAATAAGCTAGAAACTTGTGTCTTACCACTTTTATATTGGTTAAAATATTCTATAAATTAGTCAAATAAGATAGAAGTTAGCTTATTGGCATTGTCAAACACACTCTAATACCTACTACGTTATATGCTATAATAATGGTGTTAGTAATGGTGTGGGATGCGATAGGTAATTAATTAATTAATTTATTAATCGAGTGATCAAAATTAAGATTGATTAATTAATTAATTTACTACTTAAATATTAATTAGTTAATTAATTCATTAATTATGTTATCAAAATCAATTAATTAATAAAATAATTCGCAGTTTATTTGATTATTAGTAAATTAATTTATTAATTAAAAATACGATTTTTTTAATACTTAATTGACTTTTGGGCCTAAAAGCATTCAGCCCATCTTTTTTTAAAAAGTGTGTATTGGGCTGAAGAGCCCCCCACACACACAATTAAATAAAATTAATTAAAATAAAAATAAAAGGAGAAAAACAAAGTCTGCGTACTCCTTGAAATCCTGCAGAAACTCAACAATCAACATCATTATTAGGCCTTGTTGCTGCCCGGTTTGGGCTTGGTTTCTATCAATCCAATATGCAGCGCACTTTCAACAACAAAAAAAGAAACCATTATTTGGTAAAATTTTCAATTCGGTGCCAAACTTTGCCAAAATTGAAATGACAAGAAGAGAGTAATTAAATTTTTAGAGTTTGCAGCACGAAAGTTCATTATTTTTCTGTGAATAAAAAACATATAAAGAGAGATCAGCGGCCCGGGGGGAATTGAGCATATATACAGAGATTGAAAACAATAGGAGACAGTCAGAAAGACAAGAATAGAGAGCTGGAAAAGAGCAACAGAAGGTGAAGACTGAAGAGGATACATACAGAAGGTTACACTATATTCATATTCTTGCTTGCCTCTTTGATATTCTGCTTGATCCCATCACGAATGTAATGACATAATCCTTGTGTTATTTGCATATTTACATACATATCATATAACAATAAATGACTGAAACATTGTTTTGAAAACAAGACTCGACTGATATGTTCGATAAAGAATTGGTCTAGTGATCGGTAATTTCACTAAAAAAAATCGACACGATTTAGAACCAGTCAAAAACCGGTGAGAACCAGTGTCAAAATATTGGTTGAACCAGTCTTTTTAAAAAAAATCATTTTTTAAATTTTTATTTGATTTAAAATAATTTTAAAATAAGTAAACACATGTATTAAAGGATTACATATATTTATTTTTTTGATTTAATTTGAAATTTAATATAATACTTATCGTTAATTATATTCTGCTAAGTGATAATGTAGTAATATTAATTTATTGTAGATTTTTTCTATGGATTGTCATTCGAATTTTCCTGCAGATTTCAAAATTTAAAGAACATTTTATTCAGATTCTAAACTTTACAAAAAATTATTACAGATTTTTCTACAATAAAAGCAAAGAAATTTTATACCATCATATTATGTAAAAATTATGGTTTTAAAAGTTGTAGTGGAGCTGTGAATGTCACTCAACATAGTATAGTTAACAAAGAAAACTAAAAGCACATTCTTTTAAAAATGAGGATCAAAATCAAAGAAAAAAAAATGAGTGATCAAAATCAAATTAAATTTCACTATATTTTTAGAAAACAAATGTAACCCATAACAAATAATTAACTTAAGACAAAATACATTTTCCAGATATAAACAAAATAAACGTCAACAGTAGGAGTAATATTTTTTTTATCCACCGTACGTGTCAATTAATGGAGCAATCCGCAGGATTCAGGAAATAATATATGTTTTAGTACTTACAAAATTATTTGGTCTTTCCTTCTACCAGCTAGCTAGTTAAAAGCACAAATAACCCTTGAGTATATAGAGGAGTTGCATATTATTAACTAATAAAGAACCCTTGAAAGCAATCGATAATAGTATATGATAAATGTTGTTGAGTATATACTATACATAGATACCCCTGAAAGCAATCGGTACGGTGATATATAGTATATAATAGATGTTGTTGAGTGTACATATATTAAATAATAGAGTCGTGTGTATAACAAAAGAAAGCTAGACAAAATTAAAACAGAAAACTCGTGATTCCATTCCTTCCAGTATATATATATATATATCATTCACATGCGCATATACAATTTGATTGAAAGGAGTAGTGCAATTAATTAGTAATGGAGGTGAGGATTAAACATAGAGATGAGAGTGAGTATGAGGAGGACAGAGCAAGACTCACCATTTTGGAAGTATCCAACATGATGAGTGTCCCCATGTCCCTCATTGCAGTGATTAACCTCAAGGTCTCTGAGGCTATCTGGCAAGGTGGTTCCAACATTCCCCTCTCCGCCTCCCAGATTCTCCACCGCATTCGTCCCCACGGCGGTGGTGACGTTGACAACCTCCAACGCATCCTCCGCTTGCTCACCAGCTATGACATATTTGCAGAGCACCTGACTCCACAGAGTGGCGAAAGGAAATACTCCCTCACGTATATCGGCAAGACTCTGATTCCGGATAGCAATGGTCTATCCTACGGTGCTTACATGCTCCAACACCATCAGGAAGCGTTTATGAGAGCTTGGCCATTGGTGGGGGAGGCAGTAGAGGATCCAAAGATAGGGGCATTCAAGAAGGCGAATGGAGGAGAGGATGTGTTTCAATACTACGCCGACAGGGAAGATGCAATCAATTTATTTCATAAGGCCTTTTATGGAATGTCTGTACCCTTCATGACCAAAATGTTGGAAAACTATGACGGCTTTCAAGGGGTCCAAACACTCGTCGACGTTGGTGGCAACTCCGGTGTGTGCCTCCGTATGATCATGTCCAAATACCCAACTCTCCGAAAGGCTATTAACTATGATCTGCCCCATATGGTCGACTCTGCACAGCATATTCCAGGTACCTACAATTCCATTTACTTAATTTTTGAGGAAAAATACTGTTCTAAGTAAAAATTATTATAGATTTATAGATTTAGTACCCGTTTGGTTTAAATTCTAAACCATCCCGAATCAATTCTGCAGAATTGATTTTAAATCACTTTCGTGTCCAAAGTACTTCGTAAAGCGTGCATTATCCATCTCAACCATTCATTTTTAGAATCAATTCTACTCAACTGTAAATCAAACGGACCCTTACTTGTAACAACTGCTGAACAAATACTAGAGATTTGTATGTTGTAGGTGTAACCCACATTGCTGGTGACGCATTGGAGTACGTTCCCTGTGGTGATGCTATTTTTATGAAGGTCATGCCTCTTTCACTATTTCTCACTATGCCACTCCATATATATTCTCAAAATAAAACTTATACTATTCAAAATAAAAAATGTTAATGTGTACTCTTTTTTAAAAGCAAAATTTAATTAAAGAGAGTACAAGGGTACTCTAATTAACATAAATATACAAGTGCTAATCAAATAGCTAATTCCAACGACCTATATAATTAGTAACTATATCTACCATCCCAATCTAAATTAAAACTCTACCCATGCATCACAATACAAGCCAAGCCGCATTGGTCAATTATAAAATATAGCCCAAGACAGCAACAATTAAATAGAGTATAGAACAGTGACAGAACTTGAGCAAAAAAGTTGAGGGAGCCAAAATAATACCTCTCCATTTCATTTTACTTGATATTTTAGCAAAAAAAAAAAAAATGTCCCAATTTACTTGTAGTTTTCTAATACCAATACATCGTTAATGACTCTTTTCAATTCCACCCTTATCAATTAATTAATGTGTATTTTTTGCATAAGTGTTTTTAATATGACAAATAAGAGGTATAGTAAGGAATTAGTTTATAATTTTTATAAAACTTAAAGTATTAATGATATTACTTAATTCCCGTGTCACAATCTTAAAAGTCAAGTAAAATGGGATGGAAAAGTAGTTTAATACATGAATTAAATACTTAATATTGTATTATAAATTTAATGCTTATATATTGTCGGTGTACAATTTTAAACTGTCATTTCAATGATGTATTGTCTTACTCTCTTCATTTCAAAACTCTTATTATTTAATATTATGCACACAAATTAAGAAAATTTTAAATGTGTCTAAATGTTTATGTTTACTAAAATACCCTCACTCAATGCATTGGTAATATGAAATGTTACATCTTTCAATAAAATCTTCCGACTTTTAAATGTGTCTAAATGTTTAGTTATTTTCACTTATATTCAAATCCAGGATAGTACTATTTTAAGAGAGAGAGAGATATATATATATAATTATAGTTGTTAGTTGGAGTAATATTATATAAGAGTATAATTGAAAAAAGATTTAATTAGTTTTATATTTCTAAAATAACAAAAGTTTTGAAATATAACTAAAATTCTAAAATAACAAGAGTTTTGAAATGGAGGGAGTGTTATTATAGTGTTTAATAACACATGAGATGTTATACTCATTAAATAATATGATAACATATCATTAGATGATAATATAAAAATTTTAAATATTATGGAAAGTTCAATTAATAATAAACACAATATAAACAATACACACACATATATGTATATATAAATGTGTTTCTGAAAAAGTTTGGGGGAGCCATGGCTCCCCTGTCATAGAGAAGGACCGCCCCTGGTATAAAAGTATGATAGACAAACTAAGACAGCCGCGCATAATCTAATATAAAGAATTAAAATCTAAGCAAAAACAAAACCACCAGACCAGATAACAAAAGGATTTTTAAAAGAAGAATACTTAGCTTTCAAGTACCACCATGTTCAGAGTTTGATGAGATCCAACACATCATCAGGGTCAGCTGCTTTATTGGAGAAGATGCGTTCAACGCGGACTAACCAAAAAAATCATAAAACCACCAACCAAACCAGGGACCAATAAAGTCTATTTGGTGCATTACAACCCGGGAGTCCAACAAATTGTGAGAATTTTTCTAAACATCCCTTATGTAACACAAAACAAATACCACACTAGTTCATACATAACATCCAAAATTTGTAAGCAAATGAACACTCAAAGAATAAATGTGTAATAGACTCCCCTGCGTGGCCACACCAAATATACCCATTATCTGAGTCATTAATCACTTTTCTTTTAATTAAATTTTGTTTAGTAGGGATCCTATTTAAAATGGCAAACTATAATGAATGTTATCATTTCAAATAATAATATTTCAATTATTAAAATTTTTAAACAATAACATAACCCCTAAAATTAAGGGTGGTTTAGTTACAATAAAGTCTTCAAATAAGATCACAAATAATTTGTCATTAATTCTTTTAAATTTTCATTAAATTTATTTTTTTTTCTATTCACTAGCACTCCTATTCCAACTTTTGGGATTCTGTAGTCTACACTACATTCTAAACCTACTTCAACTTCCTCTCATAAACCTTAGATGCAAATATAATAGAATTATGATATATATATATATATATATAAATTTAAATACTCATTTAACATTTCTTATCTTGTTATTTTTTTGTTATGGACTTCTTATCATACCACATCATCTATTACATTAATCACTTCTTTTTCTTCTTTTCCTTACTCACTATAAATGTATATATATACCGGGTGTCTACCTATCATAATCCAATAAAATATGACACGAGGAATTTCAGTAAATTAATTACAATTTTTCTAACATTGAAAATGAAAAATATTTTATTAAAATTTACAACTATCTAATTATTTAATGTAATTGTAATATAAAATATTATATTTTTTAATAAAATACTTCTACTTTTGATTTATCATTATATTATACAATGTTGTATAAGTTAAAATAATCAAATTAATTAATATATCTTTTTTTTTAATTTGCAGTGGATATTTTTAAACTGGTCCGACGAGGAATGCAAGCAAGTGATGCATAATTGTTACGAGGCTCTTCCGGCTAATGGGAAATTGATCATTTGTGAACCGGTGCTGCCGGAGTTAACCGATGATAGTCAGAGAACAAGAACATTGCTAGGGGGTGATATATTCACAATGACCATGTACAGACCTAAGGGAAAGCACAGAACCGAAAAACAGTTCATAGAGATTGCCACTTTTGCTGGTTTCCCTCGCTTTCGTGCCCTGTATATTGACTCATACTTTGTTGTGTTTGAGTTTCAGAAATGATTAGCAAGGCTTTAAAGTGTGTCTAGAAATTAAATAATATTAATGTGGGGAACATAATGATGAGACATATCCTATGATTAAATAATATTAAAGTGTGTCTAGACATATCCTATGATTAAATCTGCCTAATGTTTTTGTTTGTAGTAAAAAAAACCAATAATACAGTGTGTCCGGAGTGGTGGCAAGTTTTCAATTTTTTTTTTAAAATTTTGAATTAAGTTTTTACGATTTAAAACTAAAAATTGAAAAACATTTTTTTGTGATTTTCAAAATGTCTTTAAAAATCATAACTTATTTTGTATTGTTTGTTTTGAGGTTTAAAAATTTTATTAAATATTTTTAAAAATAAAAAAATAAAAGCTCGCAACCACCCCGAACCTGCCTATAACGTCTTCGCCCTTTGTTTGCAACCTGTTGAATTCGAGGGACTGGTCTCATTGATGTATAAATGTATTGTGTGTTTCTTTAATTTCCTTAATGGATTTTCAGTATTTTTTACTAAAAGAAAAAAAAAAAATTAGAATTTATTATGTTCTCCCTGTTTTCATCATTGCTATGATAATCAAAATAGCAAGACAAGTGCAACTATAATTTAAAGGAGCGTGACTTTAAAAAATAAAATAATTAAGTAATTAAAGTAATTGATTAAGAAATTAATAATTGAAATTATAATCATATATATATGATAAATTAAGAAACAATTTAAATTTCAAGAGCTAAATTCTCATTCAATGGTTGGTTATAATTGCACATTTTTTTGTTTATAATCGCACGTTTGAGATAAATTATATATATAGGATGGAAATTTCAATAAATACAAAATAATTTCATATAAATTTAAGAAAAGAGAGATCTATATATTAAGTTGAAAAATAAGCAAACAATTTGTTACAAGTCGGTTGAATTTACTTTTGTTTATAAGCAAAATATATTAATGAGAGCACACTAGGGGTGCTTTAACCCAAAATACAAGGTTAAAACCACGGATAGAGAAACAACCCCAATAACTAAAGAGTACACCTGGATATATAGCAGCACTCTTACACACAGTGGCGGAGCATATAAGGAGCCGGGGGAGCCATGACCCCCATAAGGAAAAAAGAAATTTTAATTACTATATATATAAAATTTATTTTTGGCCCCCCAAAAAAATTATATCATAACATATTGTGTATAATAATAATAAAACTAATTTTAAAAATTAAACTTATTATATATTGTATCTTTCATCATTTATAATTCTAAGCCCAAGCCCAAATATCAATTAAAAAGTAAATTATTGGCCTTAAAATCTAGAAGGATGTTCAATTATCAATTAAAAATTAAATTACCTGCTGTAAAATTGAAATTTGAATAGCCGTCTCTTCACTTTTGCTCTTTCGTACTGAGAAAGAAAGCTTTCCATTCTAAGACATGAATTTTGCTTTTATTTTCATCATTTACAAGATTATTCTGGTATGTATTTTCAGAATTTTCACTTTTTTCCCCACTTTTTATCTTGCTCTTGAATCCTTGATACTAGTATTGTTCCCACTTTTTTATTTTGATCTGAAAATTGTGTGCTCATTTGTATGTTTGATTGGCGATTGTGACATCTGCGATATTGTATATATAATATATTATCGATTTAATACTCAAATTGTTTGCCAAAAGCAACAGTCAGTAAGGTAGAGATGTTTGTTTATCGATTGTTTTGTTTAATAGTCAAATTGTTTTCAAAAAGCAACAATAGTGTATATACTAGACAGGGATATTAGTTTTTGTTTTATGTGAATCAAGTAAATCGATTGCAAAACCAACCGTAGGTAGAGTTGTAGTTGTAGGAGAATATTGTTGTAAGTAGTAAGTAGTAAATCTTTAATTCCTACAATTTTAATAATTAGTAAGTAGTAAATCTTTTTAGTTTTTAGGAGAAAATTGTAGTTTCTTATTTATTAAATTTAATCTCATTAAAACTTGAAATTTTTAATATTAAAATTCTTTTGTTAGATCAAATACTTTTTAAAATTTTTAGAAGAAGATTGTAGTTTCTTATTTATCAAATATTTTTTTAGTCATGTTTCTTTGGAGATTCTGGTTAATATTACTGAAAAAGTGTGATTAATTTTATTTTAAAATAAATATTTGGATTATTGTAGTAAGTAGTAAATAATAAATCTTTAATTCCTAAAATTTTAATAATTAGTAAGTAGTAAATCTTTTTACTTTTTAGGAGAAGATTGTAATTTCTTACTTATTAAAATTAATCTGATTAAAACTTGAAATTGTTAATATTAAAATTCTTTCGTTCGATCAAATACTTTTTAAAATTTTTAGTAGAAGATTGCAGTTTCTTATTTATCAAATATTTTTTTTAGTCATATTTTTTTTATAGATTCTGGTTAATATTATTAAAAAAGTATGATTAATTTTATTTTAAAATAAATATTTGGATTATTGGAAGATATAATTTATATAAAAGATTCATAAGAATTTTATCTTTTATGGTAAGAGAATAAATTTTATTCTAATACAAATAATTAATTAATAGAGATAAATTCATAATAGTATTTTTTTCTACAAACTTATAATTTTAATTTCTCTTAGAATAGTGGATCACTTACCTTATTTAAAAAAATTATGTTAATGATTATGATTATTTGACTTTAAATTTTGAGTGCATCACATTAATATCTTGCCCCCCCAAAATTTTAGTCAAGCTCCGCCACTGCTTACACAACCCAAATAAAAAACAAAAGATACAAAACCAATATAATGTAGCAGACCTCACAAAACCAAGTAAAGTTACGGACACACCAATCTTTGAGGAAAGAGAATAAACTAGCAACCTTGACAACAGAAAACCAGTAAAATACCAATAATTTCTACATATGTGTTTAAAGCATTTTAAAATACTATTTATTAGTAGAAACTTATATTATTCTTTGCTTATAGAAAAAAAAGTAGAAATTTATATTAATTAAGATATTTTTGAACTAGTTTTCATTTAAAATTTCAACCATTATAGATATTAATTAGTATAATTATTAATTATGTTTAAAGACATATATTTAAAGTTATTTTGTAGTAAAAGAATGTAATTATGATTTTCATACATCTACTTTTTCTTTCTACATCTTAATTTTTCCTTTCCACCCTCCTCCTATTTTACCATCACATATCTCACTTCTTCTTTCTTCTTTCTATCCATATCTTTCTTCTACCTCTTTCACCTCAAACTCATGTGTACATTGATAATTTTTCTAAAATATATTTAAATTGTACTTTGTTTAATTTTACTTTAATTTATATTTACATTTTAAAAAATTTTATGTCATTAAAAGTCTATGTAAAATATATGAAACGGGTTTAGAAATTAAATGAGATCAATGATAAGATAATTTTCATAATAAGCAACTTATCCTAATTCCTCCAATTAATCCTAGTGGTACATCTAAGCCTCACACATGATAGAGATTTTCTATCAACAAAGTCTGTGAGATACTTGGGTGGGTCCCTAAACATCTTGACATGTGTTCGATTCTTTGCGGTGTGTATAGAAATGACTTTTTTTTCTGTTTGGATTAGCAGTGACACAATGCAAAACTATGATTTTATAGAATTGATTTTAAGTCACTTATGTCTATTGTGTTTTGTAAAACATGTATCACTCATTTTAATCATTGATTTCTAGAATCAATTTTGCTCAGTTGTACACCAAACGGGCACTTTGTTGGAAGAGGCAAAGTCCACTCCAGTGATCTCTATGCCTCGAAATAGATTAGTCTCTCATTATTGGCTTGGGATACCCTTAGTTCACACAAAAAAAAAACATGATTGAGATTTTCACTATTGAAGATTCACTACAAGTATTTTTTTTACCCTAATCTTTTTAGACTTAATAAAGTGGTCTTTTTTGACTCACATGGCTATCGAGGGTTTATATATATTTATCGTTTTTTCTAACATGTGCAATATTGCACAGGTTAAAAAAATCGTAATATCTTAAGATCGTATTAATTCAAACACACGCATGATTATATGAATATTATTTCCAATTCTTTTTTATAAGACTGTTTTATTTGGTTTTTTTATAAAATTATTTATAAAATTTTAAAAGTATTTATTAGTTCCACTGGAGAGAATTAGAGAGAAATTAATGAGAGAAAACATTTTGATTCTTTCACTCATTTCTTAGTTTTAAAGAACCAAATAGCATTTTTTTACATTCACATTATTTTAATTCTCTAAAACCTTTTTTTTTCACAAATCTTAATTATTATACATTTTAATTGATTAAGGGTATTTTGTTAACTTATGCTTTTTCTTATTTTCTCTTTTTCTCGCTTTCTACTCATCCAAATAAAAGAAGATAGTTACATTTATCCCACTCTTAATTATATTCTTATTCCATTTTCTGTAACCATGTAACTTATATACAAATCTACTTTATTTCGTGTCACCTTTTCTCTTTGATATTTCTCTCAATCTCATTTATTTCATTTCCATTAAATAAGATTTGACTTTAAATAAAGTCAAATTTAGAAATTAGAGATTTTTTAAAAAAAATCAATGTATTAAAAAATATAATTTTTTAATACGTGTTTGAGTTAAAAGAGGATGATAAATGGCAGCCGAGCTAGAATTATTCTTTATTTTCCTATTCTCTTTCTCTTCATTTTTATTTTTCTTACTTTCTCCGCTGTATTCAAACTCGAAATAAGTATGTCCACACATAACCATGTGACAAGACTCGGGAATTTATTGGCTGGCCCTCATTTGTAACTGCAATTTGCCAATTTCCTTAGCAAGTTGATGCGAAAAGTTCATCATACAGCACAGCAGCCAAGTTTGTTCTCATTCAGTCCAAAAACATTTCACAGATTATCATCAATACAATAATATCTTTCGCAATTCACAGATATTTTTACTCTTACTTCTATCATTCTATGAATCATTCTATCGCGATACTCCTCCGCCAAAAAAATAAATAAAAGGAAAAGAAGGGATTGTCGATAGATCAGTACATTAGGAGTAGTTGGATTGATTTTGCTTAGGTGGAACGCACTTGGAAAAAGTCAGTCAAATACTCATATTCAACTACAAGGCGCATCCATTCATTCGAATATCTGGCAACCAAAACTGTATCCTGATTTGTCAGCCTTGCTCACTCAACTCAACAACGGAACTTCTTCCAACTGAAATTAGTAAGAGAAAGAGTGTGTCTGTGTGAGTCGCATCGCAGAGCATGGGTCATGAACACTCCAAATTGTCGACTCCAGAAGGGAAAGGGAAAGGATCGCGTCTTGCTCGCTTCAAACAGCGTCTTCACCTTCGCCGCAAAAGCGGTACTAACGCCTCTGCCTCCGCTTCCCCTCACAGACTTCTCTCTGCTGACAATTTCGCTGGAATTGCTCTCCTCACCCTCCTCCGCGTACGTCAACCTTCTTTCTTACTCGGCTTTTCCGTTTCACATTACCATTTTATTTTCCAATTTTTGTCTTTGTAAATTAATAGAATAGAAAGTGGTTGTTTGTTTTCGTCGTCTTTTAGGCGGAGATGAAGTTCAAGGATAAATGGATCGCGTGCCTCTCTCTCGGAGAACAGACTTTCCGTACAAAGACCTCTGAACAGTTAAGCCTTCAACTTGTTATCATCTTATTAGTTATTACCGCTATAGGTCTTGCTTCATTTCGTTTATTGATTTTGTGTTCTTGATGGTGCAGAACAGACAAACCAGTCTGGAATTCTGTGAGTACTCTCATCTAAACTGGCATTTTTTTTTTCTTCTGATTAGGACTCGTGCTAAAATTGACGATTTTAAATGTGTTTCACGTTTATAGATACCTAACCTAACTAAAAGGATGTTTAGGAAGACTTGTACTTGCATCATTTGTACTTACTGTTTGAGTAATTGGAACCAAACATCGTGAGGAAAGTAATGCGTTCAGGTCCCACAGTCCAACCCATCATTTTTTCTTTTGTAGCACAAAAAACTTCTGCACAAATGTTTTAGTGTATAGTTGTATTTATGTGGATGTATTGACTTCACGGAGACAATTCAACTTACTTTGACGATTTTCAATTATTTTTAAAGATCTACAAATGTGAGTTCAGAGTTCAGAGTTCAGATAATTCCTTTTAATGCGAGAACTTGAATTTAATCATATGGTACATGTTAAGGAGCGGCTCTAAGAATTAGAAGTTTCTAACGGAAAAAATATGATTTGTTGTGATCTTAGGTTACTCAATTTCATCTTTCATATTTTATGATTGATCATTTTCCTGTTTCTTCATCACTTTTGAGCGGATGATCCAGTGAATTGGACAGTATTTCTTCTAAGTGACTGATACTTTCTTCCACAGGAAAAGAAACTTCTTTTGGAACAGAACGGACCGCATGTTGCAAGAATTTCTGTCTACGAGGTCTGCTATAAGAATTAAGAACCTTATCTTTTCTTTGATTATTCATTCCCCTGAAGTAAGCGGCCTCACATTTTTTTGGGGGGGTGGGGAAGGGGTTGGAGAAAGATGTCACTTTTGTCATACTAAAACGAATTAATGCCTTTCTGCAAACATAAATTGAAGCTTGAAATCCTAAGCTATGCTGCTGCTTGTTTGGGGTATATACCAGCTGGATTTCAAGAGTAGGGGTTTTGTACAGAAAGGGAAAAATAATACTGCATCTAAGATTCTAAGTTTAATATTTTTTCTCATGTAGACCAACAAACTGTCCAGCAATACTCTTGTGGGATATTGTGAGATTGATCTACTTGAATTTCTGACCCAGGTGAGGAATCTCTCTCTCTCTCTCTCTCTCTATTTTTTTAAAAAGATACCGATGTTAGAATTGTTCATTTATTGGCTTCTTTTGTACCCTTGCAGCGTTATTTGTTTTACACACTTTTGTTATGAATGATATGATGGTGCAGGATTCTGATTCTGACATTGAAATATTCGAACTTTTCGATCCATCAGTCTGTGGAAAAGTGGTTGGCAAAATTTCCATTTCATGCTCTGTAGAGGTATATGGCATACAATACAAATTCTGTTGTTGTTTGGGTATGATAAGGGATTTCTAACAATTATCAGTAAAAACTAACAGGATCCGATTGAAACAGAGAAAAGCTTTGTTAGACGCATTTTATCTATTGTGGTAAGTTTGGTCTTCCCCTGTTTTCTGATAACCTGTGTCTTGTGTAGGATTAAATAAAAACACAGGGTAACTCAAGAAATGACTATTTATAATCTCATTCCATTACATGAGGGTACTGATGTTAAACCAATATTGCACCAAGGATTGTTGCTGGGACTTTCTGATATTAACACATTCCATCTTGTTGTACAAATTGCTAGCACTAGTAGATATTAATGAGTAATCTTACCACTTTAATCTGGCCATCTCCTTTTCTCTGTTGGGGGCTCTTTAAACTTGAAAGGAAGTCTATATAAGTTGAATGCATAGAAGAACACTTGAAATCTGTGAGCCACAAAAAAGGTCAATATGGAATTCATTAGTTTCTAGATAATTTGAAAATACTGATTTTCTTTACTTCCCTCTAATATGTAATATCAATTTGAGAAGTTATGTTTTATGCAGGACTACAATGAAGATGGGATGCTTTCTTTTTCTGAATTTTCTGACCTAATCGATGCTTTTGGCAATCAATTAGCAACCAACAAGGTTCAGATTCGAGTAGTTTTCTGCATATTACATTTTCCCTTTACTTTTTAATTTTGCATTATATGCTTGCTAAATTATCATTAGTTTGCTTGTATACCTGGATTTGGACTTTGATTCAGATATTTTATCTTCATTTTTTGGATTTTATGGTTTGTCATGAACCAACTATTCCAAAAGCTTAAGCTGTTGGGGGAAGCCACATGAATGGTTTCATTCTAACACGCCCCTTCATGCAAGAGTCCATTGGGCTTGAAGCATGGACAATATACAGACTCACCTACCTTATGCTGAAATTAAACTTATTTTTATTGGAATAATGGGGGTGGCAAGGATTGAACTCTTGACCACTTGGTCATAAAGGCTCTGATACCATGTCATGAGCCAACTATCCCAAAAGCTTAAGCTGTTGGGTGAAGCCACATGAATGGTTTTATTCTAACAGTTTATATAAACTAATAACATGTTGAATATTAGAATTTATGTCCTTGAATTTGGACATTGGAAATTGGCTTTGTTAGTCATATTGAAGTCCAAATCTTCACTACAACAGGTGTGCGACTTGAGGTTCAAATAATGAATCTTTGCCCTGCAAATCATGAATTGAAGTTACAATATAATGTCTAGTTTTGAATATACAAGTTTTACTGTCTCAGCTATACAATTCTTTTTCAATAGAAAGAGGAGCTGTTCAAAGCAGCTGACGAGAATGGAGATGGCGTTGTGAGCATGGATGAATTGGCTGCCCTTCTTGCTTTTCAACAAGAAAAGTAATGGCCTACCCAGAGACTAAAAGCTTTAGTTTTGCATGTCTATTTTTATCTTTTTCCATCAGTAGATATATATTTGCTAATTTCATTTGTACCGCTTTGTCATTTTTTGATATTTGATGAATTATTATTATAAATGTGTGTGACTTATTTTGAGTTTTGTGGGGAAGACTAGAAGTAGGAACTTCTTTTTTCAAACAATTGTTTGATTCCTATTTGCTTAGCTAGCTTTTGGTATTGCAGGGAACCATTATTGAATTGCTGCCCTGTTTGTGGCGAGGTTCTTCAAATTTCTGACCAGTTGAACAGCATAATCCACTTAACTCTCTGTTTTGATGAAGGGACTGGAAACCAAGTGATGACTGGAGGGTTCCTAACAGATAAGCAGGCTTCATATGGGTAAGTTTCTGCAAATTGCTGCTAATTTAGGCATTAAGAGTCAGGGTACAGGAAAGAGCGTGATCTTTATTGACCTACAGATTATATGGCAGTTTTTTAGTGCCATATATATGGACTGTAGTATTCTATTTATGATTGTATATCTTGAGAAAAAAAATATCTTTGTTTATATAGGTGGTTCTTCAAACTGAGTGAGTGGGCCCATTTCTCATCCTATGATGTTGGTATTCGATCTGGATCAAGTGCTTCCCATATTCTGGTATGTCATGCTTTCCATACCATTTTCTCTTTTTTCTTTTATTTAACAATCTGAGGGACATTTATATGATACATCCTACATGTATATACGTTTCAAGTTATATCAGGATATACAGGACCTCTTTGAAATTCCCTCTCTCCATTGCTAATGACTGAATTTGTTCAATCACATCCACCGTAGTTAGAAAAAGGCTTCTGATCTTATTTGCTAACATATCAATCCTAGCAACCTTTCATGCTATTACCAAGTATCAACATATGACATGCATTCCATTTTTAAAGTCTTGAGAATTTTACTTGTATTGGCTCGACAACTTCATCAAAGAAGAGAACTAGAGACATCAAGGGATTTTGAAAAAAATGGAAGAATAATAAAATAATGTTATTTTCAATCCTATATTTGTACCTCTTCTCTCTCTCAACTTGTTATTTATTTACTTATTTTTGGCATCAGGTATATGATCGGAAGTCTCAAAGGCTTGTCGAAGAGTTAATTGACAAAAAGATTGTTTTATCAATGAGAGCTATTTATCAGTCAAAAATAGGTCTTGGTCTAATGGACATAGGTATGACCGTATGAGGGTTTTCCCCCTTCTTTTTTTGATAGTTTGAAAGACATCCTATGCTACATATATATGTAACTTCACCAGTCACCACTCTCTGTTACTGGCCTCTTAACATAAGATTGCTGTAAAAATATTGCTGGTTAAAAATTGCTATGCAGATATATTAGATATTGCTTAGATTTCCTTAAGCTGACTTGGTACTTTATTGGTAGATTAATAATAACAAAAAATATAAATTTTTGAAAAAGATTTATCATAATGCATCTTTTTGTCACTTGGGTCATGAGTCACAACTTGATACCTGGGTTTTGACGTGAATATGAGATTCCAATCGAATTTGAAAGATTTTCCATCTGCGTTGAGTTACTTTGTTCATTTACTTTACATCGGTGAACCTTTTATGTGCAGGGGTGAAGGAGCTCTTGCAAAGAATTTCTGAAAAGCAGGGAGCACGAATGGATTCACCTGAATCGGCTGCTGATATACCAAAATTTATTGAATCTTTTAAGGTATGAAAGTGTTTCTTTTAGTTCTTTGTGGATAGCACTGTTTGATTTTGACATGTCACGGAAATGTAAGTTCTTAGTTATGTGGTGCCCCTTGATTGTGAGCTTCTACCGTAGTTTCACTTCATTATGGTTCCTGAACTTATTTTGCTCTTGCAAGATTATTCTGTAATTCCTCCGAACTCTAATATAAGAGAAAAAAACTCATGCATGGTGGCCCAAAATATAAGCAAATCTTAACTAATTTCACCCTATTTAATGATATCATACCCAAAATACCCTTTATTCAATTCAAATTTTATTTTTCGATGACCTTATTTAATGAACCATGTGCCTTTCAAAATGGAGAGAGAATTCTCATTTGAAACAAGTTTTAACAAAATTGAAGTATTCCATGGAGGGTAGTATAAGAAATGAAATTCATTTTTAGATGACATTGAGAAAATTAAATGAGATTAATTAACATTCTTAATTAGCGTGATTTTTTTCTTTTCTTTTTTTGCTTATATGTGATTCAAGAGGAAGTAGTTTAAAATAGAAGGATATTGCTTTCCTTCAACAAAAACATACTTGAGTTAAGACCAGCTGGTAGCAGAGTACTGACTGTAAGAAAATGTCCATGCATAACATCTTTTACCAGAAAGCTAGAAGAGCCACTCTTGCCATAAACATGATATGAAATGTTGGAAGGAGAAAGCATCATATGGCATAGTAGATTACAACTTTCAATGCAATAGGAAATGGCATTATTCTGTTTGTGCATTCTAGCACCACCAGCACTAGACAATCATATATGGTGCAAATATGTGTGTAAATAACTGTTCAACTGCCAATAAATACTTAACAGTATTTGTTGAGCTTATTTTTGCTGATTATGTTCATTACTTTTATACTTTGCTTGAGTTTCAGACTTTCAGTTCTTGAACACAATCAGTGTAGTATAAAAATAAAAATAGTAAGCACAAACAACAAAAATAAGTTCAACAAATTCTTCAATATTAAGTATGACCACTCATACAATAAAAAATGGTGCGCGTGCGTGCACACACACATATAGGGGATGTATCTAGTCTAGTGAAAGAGCTATTCATATATGAGAGTAAAAGAGTAAATCTTAACCATAGAACCATACAAGGATGGCTAACACCGAAAGTTACATTATGGTTACATAACTTTAAAGAGTCACATGACTCTGTTTTAATCTTGACTTTAAATAGTTTTGCGATTTATTCTGTAAAGTAAAGTAGGGTGCCATTTTTTTTTTCTTATCACAGCTATTTCCATTTTTTGCGTTAGTTCTGTATGTTCTGGATTTGGGTGCCTATAATTACACCGTTCTTATAAAACTACTGTGTTGTAGGATCAAATCAATTTGGCTGAATGCAAGTATCCACTGGAACACTTTAAGGTGCGCTAAGACTTTCTAAAGAGTTTGAGTTTATATGTTATTGATGCACAATTGCTACTAAACACTTTTTGATCCCATTAGTTACATAGGATGCTTTGCAGGTTCAGTTTGAATGTGCTTAAAAGTTAATGGTATTTCATCTTATGCATGCAGTCTCATGTCTTAATTAATATATATTATTTGGTGCCAAATTTTTTCAAGAAAAATTAACTTTCCTCTTGTGTTTCCATAAGCTACTCAATGCTTACTTAACAACATATCTCATTTAGTGTCTATTCTTCATAATAATCTGATGACCTTCATTCTGGTGAGATACAAACATTCCTGTCTTTAATGGTTTTTGTTCTGGTTACAGTATTTTTACAATTACAATATGGCACTTTTGGTATTATCTCCTTCAGATGTTTTTTAAATCTTCTTTTAGCCATATTCCGTGTGGTTTTGTGAGACCTTTATATTGTCCTGCATTTCTCATTACTTGATTGCATAAGTGGATTAACTTGTTTGGTTTTAGCTTTTGTGCAGCCAATCATGAATCCAACAATTTTAATACTTTTTTCAGTTTTCATACATTTGCATGTATTTTGTTATGTATAGGCCAAACTTATTTCACCCTGAAGACTTGAGCTACTTCTTGGTTTCAATTATTGTTATCATGGAATTGTCACTGCCTTCCAGTTGAATATATCTTCTCTATTGATCCCAGTTGAACTTGATCTATACAAGAAACTAAAAGAATTTGTTTTCCATTGGGATAGCAATATACTTTTTTTTTGGGTACAAGTAGTTTGAGTGAAGAAAAAAGTTTCTGAGCAATGCTCACAGTGAAATCTGTTTTGGACTTCATAATTGTAGTGATTATTATCTTGTTATATGACACCATCTTGAATTATGTTCTGGACAGACATTCAATGAATTTTTCATTAGAGAGTTGAAGCCAGGTTCAAGACCAATTGCTTCTCCTGATCGTGACGATATTGCTGTGTGTGCTGCTGATTGCCGTCTAATGGCATTTAAATCAGTTGATGATAGTTCAAGATTTTGGATTAAGGTATTTTTTTTACATCTCTTGCACATGGAAGGTATCTTGTCTCAAGAATGCATTTTCTTTTTAATGTTTAGTTTAGATATTCTCATTTGAGAATCTGCACTTAAAGACATATTTAGCAGTCAGAAGCAGGCAACTAATTGTTGATTTCTGATATAAAATGAAGTTTCTCAGATTGAAATTAAATGAAAATAATAAAATTATGATTTTTCTCACTGAACTTGGACCTGCTTGACTCACCTGTAAATTAGGACAGAGGTGTGGAGGAGGAAATGGTTTATTATTGTGTGAGATTATAATCTGAGTTTCATTTTTTGTTGCACTCCTGCTTTGCATGAAATCAAGCTTGAGATGTAACGTATAAAATGATTTAGTTTCTTAAACAATTTTTAAGGATGAAAAGATCCTACTGTTTGAGGTAACTACTATTCTATCCACTGCTTTTTCTTTATGATATATTTTTTCATCTTTTTTATTTCCAAGAGGTTATATTATAATAAGAAGCAAAGCCAATTATTGAAATTGATGGCAGTTAGAGGCAAGGAAAACTAGATTCCCTTAGAAATTGGGATATCTCTCATTCTCTTGTCCTTTAATCTTTTAAACTTGCATGTATGTCAAATGAAGTGCTTTTGGGATTATTTTTTGTTACTTTTAGGGTCGAAAGTTTTCAGTTGAAGGCCTTTTGGGGAAAGAAATGTGTTCCAATGCTTTTGTTGATGGAACAATGGTGATTTTCCGTTTGGCACCACAGGTATTTGTTGCTTTCTTTCAAAGTCACTTTAATTTTGTATTAATTTGATTGCAAATTTTGATTTGAACACTTATCGATTGCAGGATTATCACCGTTTTCATTTCCCAGTATCAGGAATTGTTGAGAAATTTGTAAATATCCCTGGATGCCTATATACAGTATGTGAAACAATAATATATTTTATACTAATATATTTTGGGTCTATATTCTGTGTTAGTTGACTTAGTTCTTATTTGCAACTTTTGCTGATATGTTCTATTTCTCATAGGTCAATCCCATTGCTGTAAATAGCAAGTATGTTAATGTCTTCACGGAGAATAAGCGAGTTGTTTCAATAATTTCAACTGTAGATTTTGGAAAGGTTTGTCATTGCAATTAATCTTGGAGCCCAAATGCATTAATTTATAATGTTATCCTGCTGAAAATTATGCTAAATGAATGTATTGGAAAATATGACTCTGGGGATAACACCTATCAACAACTTCACTGGACTTGGGAATTGCAAATCATATTTTGTTTTTTGGAATGCTACCGTTTACTTCATTTACGAGTCTGTTATTTTCTTTTTTAGTTCTCTCTATACTGTTGTTTTACTCTGTTTTCCGGCTTCCAATTTGTTATGTCACCACCATTGACTGGATTGCGAAAGGGAAAGTTTACTCACATGTTACAACTATTTTCTTACCTTGTATAGGTTTATTATAAATAGCTTTTCCTTTTTGCAAATTATAGTACTCTGTTCTCCTATATTTTAAACATTTTCTTGGTTTTATTCCTATTTATTTATTAATATTTTAATAGCATATAATTCATCTACTTGTTTTATTTTTGACTTATGCTTTTGTATCACTTGCATTCTTGCTATTATTTTGAAGGTTTGTTATATTCCTGAAATGTTTTTACAGAATTCCCTATAATTTCACTGGCTTCACTACAATTTCATCTTATGGGTGCACCCCTGTGTGTTACTTGTATCTTAAAGAATTACCTATTATTTGGATTCAGGTAGCATTTGTTGCAATAGGAGCTACAATGGTTGGTAGCATTACTTTTACAAAGAAAAAGGGCGACAATGTCAAGAAGGGAGATGAGGTTTGGACTTTGCCAAGTTACAGTTGATTACTGTTTTTCCAATTTTATATGTTATTTTTGTTTCTAATTGACATATGTTTGCTTAATTTACAGTTTGGATATTTCTCATTTGGCGGAAGCACTGTAATTTGTGTTTTTGAAAAGGTTGGTGTTATTCCTGATTACACTGTTCATCTTTTATTTTTTTAAAAAAGTTAATTCTTTTTCTGTTGTTTTATGACTGAAATTTATTTAGTTGGATATAGTCCTGTTTCCTGATTTTACTGACCGTGATTTATATTTTTTGTATGATCTGTCTATAAGGCACCAATAAATCATGCCAAATTGTAAAACTATCACGGTTTCTTGTACTTCTCTTCTGAAAACAGGAAAATAAAGATGTTTGTTATTAAAAATGAATACAGAAAATAAAAATAGAAAACTTTTCATTTTTCAACAAGAGTATAATGTTTTGAGTAAATTAGCTCAATTTATTGCCATCTTTAAAACTGTGCAGAGCTTTTAGCTTTCTACTAAGATGTGCTACATCCGTTTTCTTTTATTTTGTCCTCTGCAGAATTCAATTGCAATTGATGAAGACCTTCTAGCAAATAGCACCAGATCACTCGAGACCTTGGTTTCTGTGGGGATGAGATTGGGCGTCTCCACAAAGAAGTTGTCTTGATACTTGGTTGACTACTTGACTAACTTGGAAATGAAATTATGTAATTTCTTTGGAACATCATTGGCGGCTATTCATGGCAGATGATTTCCCAATTTGTAAACCCCTTTAACCTCATTCAAAGGTAGTATTATGTAATTACTCTAGATGCTTCTATTTTTAAGCCTGAAAGTTGAGTGGAGTAAGCACGTCTAACATGTTGCAAATTTAAACTTTGGAAGTTTTCTCTATTTTGGAATGAAATACCATTTCCTTACTATAAAATTCCAGTTAAAAAAAATGCTAAGGCTTTTTCCTTTTACTGCATTTAGCATATTCTTTTATTCTGATTAAAAAAAACTAGTTATTCTGTAATTCAGGGGACAAGTGTTTATTTGGTTAACCTATTTTTTTCCATGGCGGTTAATATATGGACAAAAGTTTTCACACCACCAATGGATGATTGGTTTAAGACTTTAAGTGATATATGCTTAATTCTCTTCACGTATGATTACCTCACATGGAGGATACATGTGGTTCGCAAAAATAGAAGTTTTCACAATATCATTTTTGTTTGTTTTCTTAACCCAAAATTAAGTTTGTAATAATCAAAACCCAATTTGAACAAATATGTGTTGGTCCAAGTGGAAGGGTCTCGAAACCTTTAAACATTATCTTGGATTTGATCTTTAGATCCTTGTGTATGAAAAAAAATATTATTATTGGAGAGGTATCTGTTTTGCGCTTGACGGTATCTCAAGATATTAGTCTCTGTAGGGATCCTTTGAAGTGGTGCAGACTCTAGCAAATTTTAGCTACCATATAGCTAGGGATTCGCTATGAATTTTAATTACCTAGTGATTCTGTAGCTATTCCAAAGCTAAACTTTGATGCAAAGATAAAAGACACAAGAGAGGATCCATATTCTATTAGTCTTTCACCTATATAGTAGGAGAATGCTCGAAAAAAAAGAGCCAAATTTAAAAAGGTGAAATTTCTTCTTTTTCTGTTGAGATAACTTCATTCTAGATGTAAAACCCACAAGATATATGTTTGCATTTCAAAAATAATTTTATCTTACAATCTAAGTAAGCTTTATTCTTTTAAGCTTATTTTTTACAATATCTTTTTCAAATATAAATTTATTCTCTCAAAATCCAAACAAATAAAACACACACACACACTTATTTATAACATAATCATATCACTTACATTTTTATAATTATATATTAACTTATTTTTTTTATGATTCTATTATCTAAATTATATTTTATTATTTTAATCTATTTATAAGTACATAGATTTTAAGCTAGTTTGAGGTTTGGTTTTATGTCATGTTTCCCCTTTTACTGTAGTTTTTATATATTAAGAAATAAATTTCAATAAGAATGTGTGAAAGAGATAAAATATGATAAGGTATCATTGGTAAAATAATAAAATGAAATACTGATTGCTACATTATATAATTTTTATCTAGTCTAAAACAAAGAATATTGATTTTTTTTTTGTAACATTTAAATTTAGGGTGAGGGGATGGTGCCCCAATCCAAGGCAGGGAAAGCCTCCGAGCTCTTTGAGCACTTACAGGGTATTTACATTTTACCTCATCCAAGGGGACAAGTGGGGATTCGAACCTGCGACCTGTCAGATTCGAGACCCTGTCGTGCTCCACTTGACTAATCTCTTGGGGTTAAAAGAATATTGGTTTTAGGTATGTCAATTTTGGGATGTGGTATTTGAATTTTTTTTAATATATTTATTGTATATTTCACGATTTGTTAAATGTTTTATCAAAATATGAAACCAATTCAATTAAAATCACTTTAGATTGGATTATATAGGAATGAATTTAAATTTAAAATCAAACTTATTATTATTATGTTAATTTTTTTAGAAAAAAAACTATCTATTAATATTAACATTTTTAGGATTTAGAAATAAAGAAAAAGTTTTTTTTTTTTTAGGATAGAGCAAGAGTAGGTAAGGGGCTTGTGATGGGCCATATTATTGGGTCTTAATTTGTGTTTTCCTAACAAAAGAGCCCATCCATAGAACCCTAATTCCCAAAGCCATTAAAACACAGGGCATTGTCCTTCACACCTTCATTTCCGCGGCGCAGACCACAACACAACCCTACTCTTCAGATTCCGATCCCACGCGCCGCCATCATGGTAACCTTCTCCCTTTTTCTCTCTTCTTTTCATTCATCAGTAATCGTTAACACTGCTATTATCTTCTAGTACCCTAAACCTCTTTGGTTTTTGGGGTGGGGGGACACACTTGATTTTTGCTACATAGAGAATTAGATTTGAAATAGAGAAATATTGAATTGGATGTTTAGAAAGAAATATTATAGTTCGGTCTATTTGAATTTAAACCTTAAAATAAAATAATGAACGTTATGTCTGAAAGTAGTTCCAAGAATCTTAAAGTTTTATCCTATACAATAGGCATCTTGGAGCACCACTAGAAAGAATACTCTAAATGGTCATTAATTCATGTTTTTTTACATCCTGTATGTACTAGAGGCATTCCATAAGCAAGGGAAAAAATGTCACTAAGGAGTCATTCCATAAGCATTAGAGCTAACCGATTATATATTATATTGTATTGTTTTTTTTTATAGATCAAATAACAAATAAAATTAAATTATATCAAATAAATAAAAAGATATAAAAGACTATAAGATATAAGAGTGAGTTAGGAATAAAAGATGTAATCATTTAATTTAACACTATTTGATAAATGACAATACGAAATATTAATCATAAGTGAATCTCTTTGGAGAAAAATTTATTCCGTATGAAAGGGGGTATGAGAGGGAAAGTTTCAAAAATTAGTCAATTTCATGGATATGTACGAAAAATTTAAATATGATTTCTATGGAAAAAGAGTTGGTGAGACATATTTTCATATAAATAAATGGGTTAGGGAGAGCAATTATAGGACAAATAGTTATCAACCTTAAAAAAGAGTTAGTTATCCCATTAAAATTGTAATATATAAAAAATCTTTGACAAACTATAAAAAGAATAATAGTTCCTTTTTTAAAAATGTACTTTTGAAACTTTTAGATAATCATTTTTTTGGAAAATATTAATAAACTAAAATAATTTTAAAAGTTACTATAGTTTTAAACTTCTTTTATAAATATAATTTGTAAATAGGATTTAACGGGTATACACAGACAAAATAAAAAATTTACATGTTGGGGTGGAATAAAGGAAAAAAGGGAAGTAAGCTTGAGTTTGTTAGGATATATTGTGCAAATAAAAATTTGAGGCAGGGATAAGAATAAAAGATGAATAGTGAAAAATAATCATTCACGTTAATATGTAATTTTTAATTTTCATATATTATGAATTCTATTTATTAAAAAATTATTATATGTCTTTTTTTGTCAAGTTATTATTGTATATGTCTAATACAACAAAAATGCCCCGTGCATGGTACGGGTACACGACTAGTATGTATTCAAATCATTGAATTGCTTTTAATTCATATCAATAAGATTTAAATATGGATTTAAATATATATATATATATATAAATAAATTTAAATTTAAATGAGATAACAATGACTATTGAGAATACCTATCATTTTAAGATCATTTTTGTTTTTAACCTTTCATACAATTTTCGAACCATTTTTTATTTTTTCTTTTATTCTCTTTTTTTGATATATTTTTTTAAAAAATGGCTTATCTTAGAAATTGCATTTATCTTCATAAATAAACATAGTAAATTTAAATTATATTTATTATTATGAAGGCAATTAATTAAAATAAATAAAAAATCAATTATAAAAATAATAAATTTATAATTTTATTTTGACTATTTTAGATGACATGGAAATGAGATATGGAGGTCTAATAAGCACATCAAATGAATTTTAAATGGAAAAATTTGAATTTGAATAAAAAAACATGGGAAATAGAAAAAAATAAATATGAAAAGTTGTAATTTTCTTCGTTGAAAGAAACTGCATAGGAGGCCATATAACTGAAATCAAAATGGATTAGTCAAAAACAACAATTAAAATCCACTATCTCCATTTTGAAAACAATGATTTGATTTGAATATAGATGTATTTGTTTTTAATTTCTCTGATCACATGGAAAAATGAGGTTATTAATACTAATTACTATTTTTAATACATTCAGATTTCTAAAATCACTAACTTCAAATTTAAATTTTGAAAAAAAAAATTTACAAATTAAAAAAATTCATTTAATTAAATGAAGTTACTTTTTTACCCTTATTTTGAGCGAAAAATTTCTGCTAGACTTACTTACTTTTAGATAGGGGTGTTCGCGGTTCGGTTTGGATCGGTTTTGAGGAAAAAACCATCCGATCCGATCATTGCGGTTTTATCATTTCATCATCCGATCGGTTTTAATATTTTTTCACATCCGATCCAATCCGATCCAATTTAAATTGGATTGGATTGGATCGGTTTTCGGTTTTTAAAGCGACAATAAATATTTGATAAAATTGGTAAAATAATAAAGTCATAGTAAACATTTTCTTATTGGAACTTATATTTATTAATATTAATATAAAATTATATAAAAAGAATGACATGGGACATAAAAACTAACTTAAAACTAGTTTTATATTGATATATTTTTAGAAATATTAACATGATATTAGCTAATAAAATCATAAAAAATATATTAGTATAAGTATTTTTATCAATATATATGTATACAAGTATAAATATATGATTATTTTATAAGTAATAATATATGTATATATAAATTCGGTTTGGATTGGATTGGTTTTCAAAATAGGATCCGAAAACCAATCCAATCCAATAAAAAATTTCGGTTTTTTGCGGTTTGCGATTTTTTGGATTTCGGTTTGATTCGATTTTTGGTTTTTCGGTTCGGTTTTTGCGGTTTGCATTGGATTGGATATGAACACCCCTAATTTTAGATATATTAAGATTAAGATTAAGATTAAGATAAGATAAGATTTTTTTAAGAAAAAAAACTATCTATTAATATTAACATTTTTAGGATTTAGAAATAAAGAAAAAGTTTTTTTTTTTAGGATAGAGCAAGAGTAGGTAAGGGGCTTGTGATGGGCCATATTATTGGGTCTTAATTTGTGTTTTCCTAACAAAAGAGCCCATCCATAGAACCCTAATTCCCAAAGCCATTAAAACACAGGGCATTGTCCTTCACACCTTCATTTCCGCGGCGCAGACCACAACACAACCCTACTCTTCAGATTCCGATCCCACGCGCCGCCATCATGGTAACCTTCTCCCTTTTTCTCTCTTCTTTTCATTCATCAGTAATCGTTAACACTGCTATTATCTTCTAGTACCCTAAACCTCTTTGGTTTTTGGGGTGGAGGGACACACTTGATTTTTGCTACATAGAGAATTAGATTTGAAATAGAGAAATATTGAATTGGATGTTAGGGTCTGTTTGGTATGCTAGAAAATGTTAAATGATTGAACCATGAACCATTTTTGTTTTTGTTGTTGTTGGTAGGTGAACTTTCCAAAGACCAAGAAGACATACTGCAAGAATAAGGAATGCAGGAAGCACACACTGCACAAGGTAACCCAATACAAGAAGGGTAAGGATGGCGATGCTCCTCAAGGGAGGCGCCGTTACGATCGCAAACAGTCCGGTTATGGTGGTCAGACTAAGCCTGTTTTCCATAAGAAGGTAACCCCTTTTCATATCTCCTTTATTAATTGTAAGTTCATCATGTTTTCATGGGAAATTATTTTATTCTTTATTTGAATTGAATAGGCAAAAATCACCAAGAAAATTGTCCTCAAGCTGCAATGCCAGATCTGCAAGCATGTGTCCCAACATCCTATCAAGGTTAGTGTGTGGTAGATATATTATGTTTTTTGCGGTTTGTTATAGTTGTTTGGCGTGGGGTTTGTAGCTTATGGTTTCTATGTTGTGCAGAGGTGCAAGCACTTTGAGATTGGTGGTGACAAGAAGGGCAAAGGAACCTCTCTGTTCTAGGTGGAGAGAATTAGGATTTGCACTTTTTCTGTTTTCGCAATATTGCAATGTTGTTTTTCTCTATGGATTTGTGATAGCTATAATTTATTTTTTTGCTATACCTATTGTGATTGAGAAGTGAAAACTCAGGGACTACTTGTTTAGGGTTACCTCATTCTCTGGAGCATTTATACTTTATATCTTAAGCATTTATACCTATTCTATTGTTCTGGGTTACCTCATTCTCTGGAGCGCTTCCCCCCCACCCCAAATGCTACTGCTGCCAGCAACAATCGTTTGCTCAAAAAGTCGCTGGTTTGATGTTATTTGTGGGCTATGGCTTATATTTAGATTCTCATCGGCCTCTGCTTCTGCCTCCTCGGCATTGTCTATCTGTTTTTGAATTTGTTTATGGTGTATATAGCTGTTGGTTTGGAAGACTTCATAGCGGTTTCAAACATGAGGTGATCTTCAGATCGGTGAAATGGACCTACTCTGAAAATTGAGTTCATGTTAAAACAGCTGAGAAGGAGTTTCTATACGCTGCCTCTGCATTGTATGTTAATATTGTGGAAAATTAAGGGAAACACCAAATTTGCAATTTCTAACTCGACTGAGGACGCACACAATAGTGGAAGCAATGTTCTGAAAAGCACATACGGTTTTTACTGTGTGCATTATTATTTGCACTATTGTCTGAAATTTGAACTGTAAGATAGTTCAAAAAGGACTATCTCTTCTAGAAAAAAAATATTCTAAATGTAACAGGGAATTTCCATTTTTGGATTTGGTTTCTTTAAGCCAAATCATTCATAACATTTTGGAAGAGACTTCCTTTCTTCTTGATTAACATAGAAGGATAGATAATGATCATGGTTTCTTTTTATTCGTGCGCAGGGGTAATGTTGCCACTTGCAGTGATATGTGACTAGCTCTCTGAATTTAAAATGGGCAAAGAATGAAAACAATACCATTAGAATTTGTGAGTGATCTTGACATTATTAATTTTCAATGTCAAATTTCACCCGTACTCCTAACAAAAGATTGAAAAATAAGTGTTTCTAATAGGGATGGTTAAAATTTACTGCACCGTAGAACGAGTAAAAAGAGTGAGGGAGTGGGGATAGGGTCCCAAGTCCCAACTAATGAAAAATGTGTACTAGACTTCAGCGATAATAATTGCCGTAGTTCTGTGGATACCCTCCCATGTGAGAATTATTGTTAGCAGCAATATGCCCTTGCCTTCCATCCTTTGCATATTGCTGCCACATCATCTGTTCTTCAACCAATAACAGTTGTTTCTTCTCCATCTCTGACATTTGCACATAAGAGGGAGGTGCTATAGTCAATGAAGCTGCAAAGGGATCTACATAGCTTCCTGAAGTGGAATCACTCCCTGACGTTGGTGGTGCTGGCAATGCTAGCATTGCAGGCCTTCCAGCTGAACCAAGTGCCACACTGCTAGCACTTCCACTCACACCATACCCTGGTCCTTGCATGGCTGTCTTCATTTCTGCTTGTTTATACATTCCATCCAACAACAATGTATCAAAGCCACCCCCTAATTCTGGCTTCTGGTTTGTTAAGTTGCTAGCTGATTGTACTAGTGCTGTTTCCCAATCTGCCCCCTCATCAAATGCATGCCATGGAAGTGCTTTTGCTTCACCTGTTGCTGGTGCAGCTCCATCAAATAAAGCCAAGGCTAGTTTGTCCCCATGTTGTTCATTTGTCACCATATCCTCTCCTAAATTCAACAAATCACCCTCTGTCTGCACAACTTTTTCTTCTTTTACCTCTTCTTTCTTTGGCTCTTCCTTCACTTCTTCAGCAGGTTCTTCCTCAATTTCCTCTGGTGGTGGTAGTGCCTTGATTGCATTCATATCCTCTTCTGGCTCTGGTTCCTTAGCATCTTCCTCTTCATTCTTCTCTTCTGTATCATTCTTGTTTTGTGCCGAGATGGACTTGTCTTTGATAAACTCTTCCATGACCTCTAGCTTCTTTGGTGTGACCCTCTCAATCTCTGGATACTCAGAAGAGCGTGCAATTCCAATACTCTTGGACCATCCATAGAAGAGGTCTAGCTCATCAAACTGCTTCCCAACACGGCAGAAAATGTCATACACCTTAACACAGTCTGACACCTCCATGTCAGGGAAACGGTCAATTAAGACACTCAGTATTTCTGATATCTCATAATATGTCTGAAAACTCTCCTTCACAACCGGGTAGAGAGCCACTATCACAATTCGATGGTTCTTTGCTACCCCTGTTGCATTCAAATATATATAATATAACCATGAGATTGCATAAGAATGTGAACTGATATGCATACAAATTGAAGAAACATGTTTAATCAAGATGAAAGACAACAAATGATGCATTTTGAGTGCAAATTTTCTGGTGTAATGATTCCAAACCTGTGGGACGGCAAGCTAAAAAGCGCTCAAGAAGCAACTGCAAATGTTGCATTTTGGAAAAAATTTGCTCCAACTTCATGTCACGCACTGGTGTGGATCTTACAACGACTTCTGTGTCCTTTTCTTTGTCCATTTCAGTTTCTGTTTCCCTTTCCTCCTCTTCTTCATCAAAACCATACACGCTACGCTTTCCACGCCGGCTCTGCATCTTGTACTCAAGCCTTTCATCAAGATACAATGCATATGTGCGCACAAATGCAGAGAAGTCCCATGAACCAGATTTTGAGTTGTCACGAAAATCAGACATGTTGAGAAGACGAGTACCACGTCGAGTAGAGAAGAATATTTCTTGCTCATAAGCAGGATCACCCTCAACTAGAAGCCTTTGAATCAATACAAGAGTTTTCAAAGCCACTGTCCAGCTTTTTGTCTTGCTGAGACGCCTTGAGAGGGTATTAACACATGCACTTATGAATGCCCGAGAGTAACATGTTAAGCTTAGAATCTCCCTTATGTATTTCTCTTCAGCTGGATATTCATCATGCCTTGTTCCCTTCACAATGGCCACATCAAGATCAGCAAGTGAGGTGCTGCTTCCCACCTTGGCTAGGCCTATGCTTGTTTGATCCTTCACTGCCCCAAGGGCTCTTCTGATTGAGCTTGGAGGCATTGTTTTTTTTTTAATTTTTTAATTTATGGGTGCTAAATGATTTGGTTTTGCAGCTCTGAACTTGGATGATTCTGACCTGGTAAAATATGTTCAAAATTGCTGCACCCTGCAAATTTATTAAATTAGTTTGTCAAGTGTCATAATTTAACCACAGAATAATTCAAATTAGTAAAATTTTTAAATCTTTCATAATTTGGTAACATAAGCTTCTGGTTTTGTTATATGAAGGGATGGTGTAAAAGCAAAAATGAAAAGAGAGATCCTACCTGTTTGGAGAGCACCAGAGGGCAGTAATTAAGATTTCTGAAGGGATAATTATTGTGGCATAATCACAAATTATTTTTATGGATCTCTCTGCATGTATAGAAAAATGAGAGACCCCTGCAGAGGTTAAAGAAATAAAAGTGTATTTGTCTGCACCTTTAATGCCAGATATTTAGAGGGAAAAGAAAAAAAAAGGATAAGGAATGGAAAGATAGATAGTTGTTCCTATCTGTCCTCTGTTCCCTCTTTCCTTTCTTCTGTTCCTCTCTTGGGCAAGCATTACAACCTAAGCTCAAATTGGCTAAGCATTGCCCGTTTTTGTAGCATGAAAACGTGGGAACCAAAGGAGATTTTACACATTTGAAAGCATTTGACTCTAATGATGACATTCTTGGCTTTGCTATATTTGGTAAGAGAAATGTTTAGCTTGTATTTTCTCATGACCCTTTGACCTTTTCAATGGTAATGTGACCAACTTAAGTTTTCTAATTGTGGGCGAATGCTAACATTCCCCACTTTTCATATATCATATATAATAATATATTTTTTTGTTCTCAATATTGACTATCAAGCATCAGAACAGTTAAATACGTGCAATGCACTTATTATAGGATTTGGGGATCTCTAAGATTAAATAGTTTATCCTCCTAACATCCTGAGGTCCATGGTAGGTAATTTATTCAACAAAATATGATGAGAGTTTCAATATAGCTAATGTCTGCTCAATTGCTTGGAGTTCATCAACTTTATGGTGTTAAGTTCCATAACTTCAAAATTGGCAACTTCTCAATTTTAATTGTGACATTGTTTGTTAAGTCTATTATAACTCCATTTGCTCTATCATCATCATTACTTCCTCACATCAATGAGCAATAATCATTCAATCCTCATAAAATGAACTAATTACAGTGTTTTACAAGAGATACATGGAAGGATAGGACATAACATAGACAATATATTGATGGCCGCAATAAATAATTCTTTTATACCAGCAGAGATGTTTTTTTTTTGTTAACTTGGCCGTTGTCTTATTTTTATTATTTTTTATTACTAAAAGATTTTATACTAGTTGTAAGGTTATGCCAAAATTTTATCATCATTTATTTTAAGAAAAATATAACTAAAAACATGAGATTTATCATACTAAAGTTAGAGAATGAATTTAATTAAATAAAATCTAAATTAATTTTACTTTCTTGCTACTATAATGCACGTATTTATATCTTGATCCATATTCTTTTTTGCTATTCTCTAGCATCATTAGCTGCAAAAGAACTAGGAATTAGCTATGGCTTGTGTAGCTAGAATTAGCTACGAACATTACCCAGCCAGCTATTTGGTAGGTAGTACAGCTGGAGAGAGCAAAATGAAAAAAAAGGATCCAAGCACTTTTATGTCTAGTTATTAATTTGACACACCATGAGATGATGATAGAAGAAATTAGAAAGTCAAATAATGATAAATTTAGAATATTTAAATTTTGTTTATATATCTTAAAGTTAAAGATGAAAAAGTAACATGATAATGCAGATTTATAAAAAGAAATTAACACGAGAATTTCACACTTGGCGATTTAACTTCTACATAGCTAGGTAATAGATGTAGTATGTAGTTAAGAGTTTTGAAAATAGGAGGTATAGATGACAAAAAGCAAACAGAAGAAGGAGGCATGCCACTTTAATTATGAATTTGATTTGTATATATAATAAACAACTAGCAATCTACGTTAAATCATAAGTTGTTGACTGAATGCAGAAAATGTTGGTGCTAGGATAATATAATACATATTTTACTTGATTTTTAAAACATCATAATATGTATGTGAACATCAATTACATATATATAGCTACTGATACAGTTGGATAATAATTAAGAATTTTGGTAACCAATTTATATTTATATTCAGTTCAATTGAATGCCGAGCAGACGCGCCTAATCTCTCCAAAGAAACCAGTCTTGACTCCAATTTGGCCCATCTTCACAATTGACTGAACAAAATCAGCTTCAAAAGAAGGTCCAAATAATGGATTTAGGGGACTAAGGTAGGAGTCAATGATATTCCTAGTCATTATGTCATCATTAAGCCTGGCATCTGATTGTAGCACAGCAAAGCCTTCCCTTATGTTGTTCAAAATGTGTTTGTCAAATCTCTGCTCACTCCCTTCATCAATGGCTAAACGGGCGTTAACATTTCCATTCTTAGGGCACCTTGCCTTAAGCTCTGGCAGGAAGTTTGGGCTAATAGCTGGGTCTGATCCCACACCGTTTGGGAAAAAATTGTACAGTCTTTTGGTCATGAAGAAGCATGCTGTGGTTCCAATTGTATGTGCAGCTGAAAATATTTTCAAATGGACCATTACCATATCATATATATGATAAGAAATTAACAACACTAATTAAATGCAAATATAACTATAGCACTTAACTGTAAATGTGTCATTTTAGTTGTGAATACTAGAGTTTTTTTTAAGTAATGTTATTTATTATCGCTAAGAAGAGAATAAAATTCTACTATAATGTTGCATATATTTGTTAATATTAAGCACTACAGCTCTGGCCTAGCTATGTTTGTAATTTGTCCCTGTTGTGAGTGTAACTTGTTACTTTATCAAGTATTCAGTGAAGAGATAATAAGAAAAGCAGTTATGGGTTACAACTGTAGTGCTGCATGTGCACCGTTTGTAATCTAGTGCTGCCATCTGCCGTGAAATTTGCGTATTAGGTTTGATATGAGAACTTGGGCTGTCAACGTCTATTGAGTTAGGTGAAACAAAGGAAATATTGTCAAAATCCTAAATGAACAAAATGGAACACATGGCTCTGTACACTCTTCAGAATCCTAGATACCAAGACCCTTTTTGTTTTATTTTATTTTATTAGGTAGTATCAGACTCATTAAACAAAGAGTGGTAGATATTGTGTCAACAAATATTGTCAAAATCTAATAGAGTGATGACTTGTTGAAATTTTATGATCTTATGTAAAATATTCAATTGATTCCATGACTTGATGATCATTTTCCCAAATTGGGTACAGAACCTCTCCAATTGTCTTCTTTGTATTGTAAGCATTTTAAAGCAGGAATGAGACGGTTAAACGGTGTAGATTTATATCATGTGTTTGGTAATGTGGCCAACGTCTAGTAATTTGGTTTCCTTTGGCCCATTTCATATTACTTTACCTCTTCAACAACCATGATGTCACCTACTCTGCATGACAAATGCATGTGTTTGTTTGTTTGTGTGAGAGAGAAAGGGAGATAGAGAGTGTGTACCACTGAGAAGGACAAGGTCTTTCTCTGTGAGACCCTTCTTCAGAAACTTGTTCTTGAGTAACTGAATTGAATCATCAACTTCTGGCATATCAGCTGCAAGTGAAAGATTAGAAACCAACCCATCTCTCCTCCCTGTTGGAACTTGGTATCCTGGTCCATTTGCCTGCATTATTAAATATCATCCAACATTTAATTAACAACTCACTAGCTAGCACACAAAAACAAGTCTCTAGTTAACAATTTCAATGATAAAATTCAACTCTTTCAAATTGAAATTTCAGTTAAGACCATGACTATGGCATCTCTGGCTGCCAATGCCACTATGTCAGCACAAGAAACCACTCCTGGGCAAGATGCTTCCAATTGTGTCTTGGCTCTTTCTATCACTCCAAACCCTCTAACCCCTTGATGTGCAAATGCTTGTTTCTCTGATTGTGGACCATTGTCTATCAAAATTGAACCATCACATCCCTGAAAATTAAAGAAATTAGGATCCAATTTCCATGTCACAAATAAGAACAAAAATACATTAACACATAACTATATTATATTATTATATAGAAAGACCTCAACAAAGCAGTCATGAAAGTGAAGCCTGAGCAAGACAGCAGCCATGTTGGGGTCAGAGAGAACAGCATCTCTAACAACAGCACGAACAGTGGGCTCTGCTTGAGGACATGTGTTGGAGTAGAAACCCACTTGGAGGAGTCCCTTAGATTTCCCCACTAAGAATGAGAAGAATAGAAGAGGCAAAACAAAGGGCACCATCACTGCAAGTGTAAGTGGAATGGTATATCAGCTAAAACATCACAATAGCACACAAATATACTATATGTCTATTATAGAGTATGTAACACAATTGAATACGAATGCTTCAATTGCAGAGAAATTAAATAATGCTACTTACTTGCTGAGAGGAAGAAAAGAAAAGGTGAAGAGTGAATATCAAAGTGGACTTAACTGAAATAAATAGACATAGGTATTGTAGACTGTATATATCTTGACACCTTGAAGTGCAAGTTTGAAACGTGTCAACTACAAGTGCATGAGTCCTTGTCCTCTCTTTCCTTTCCTTTGTCAAATTAATTGATCTGCATCGTTATCATTTCTCTATTTTATCAAGGACTGTATGAGTCAGCCGCACGCATTTCAACTTTTGTATACCAATAGCAAATTTTATTTTTCCTTCAAGTTCATTTGGGGATTAGCAAAGTTGTTCTCTATTTAATGCATAGTATTTGAATGTGAAGCTGAGAGTATTCATTACGAGGGTCACTGATGAGTTGAACCAGAGGCCATCTTCAATTAATGTTAAGGAGTTTTTGTCAATTCCAAATTGTCACTAAGGACCTGACCTAGTTGCTCCATTTTGAAATTGTAGTGACAATTTGGACCATTTCCATCATTGCATAATATAGACATCACTAAGACCCTTTAGCAGTTTTCGGCCCCCAGATTTGTGTCCCCCTGCTCAAACTCCTTAAGGAGGACAGGACAAAGTAATTGTGGCATCAAATACCTACAATGAACCAAAAAATTGTGTATAAAAAAACTGGAAAGCTAAGATTTTTTTTTTTAAAAAAATAAAATCAACTTAAGAATTGTAGAAATCATTAATCATTTTAACTTAGTGGCATTAAGTCACTCAAGTGCATATGTGTTCGATTTGAATCAAGTTCACCAATCTTAATGGTCAATACTTTTCTATTGCAGACATATAAACTAGCACCGTAAATTAGTCTTGCTCTCTTGATCAGTCTTAATGGTCAATCCAATTGCATAAATCCTTGTAAACCAGTTAGTCTTACATAGCCATCACAGCCCCACATGCCACCTTTAATTAATGGTCATAATTTCTTGATAATAAGAAAGCACATCAACCTTAACCAAAAATTGAGTACGTTATATCCAAAATATACCACAATTCACAAACTCACTAAAATTTTCTGGTCTGTCTCCGGGCACTGGCATATTAGAGTAATCCAAAATATGCTCGGATACAAACCTACGAAGTTTGATGAGATTTCTGTGTTTTGTTTAAAAGATGGCCAACTTAACAAGAACTAAATTTGTTTAGATATCCAAATCAATAAAATGAATTAAACTGTAAATGTAATATTATATAAAAGTTTGAAAATGTTAGTGGTATGACTTAGACATCTAAGGAGAATCCAACTCAAAAGACTAGTCCATTAGGTAGGTGCGTCTCATGGCTTAAGTAACACAATGAATGTCTTATTCCACTTAATGTGGGACTCATTAACGCCTAGAGAGATGAACATGTCATCCTATCTGTTGGTTTTTTGTTTTTAATTGAAGAAAAACAGCATAACGAAATTGATATGGCAGAGAAATTTGCTGCTAAACTTACTTTTTATTGAATTCAACTTTCATTTAAATACAATTGAAAATAACAGAATAAAAGATCAAATTCCTTGATTTTAGGGATTGCTACTGACAAACAATAAAATCAAAAACTAACTTATTCACTAACAACAAAAATGACGGATTCTTATCTTGACTTATTCAAAATTCAAACTAAAGACTAATTTGACAGCTTTCAAAGGCACATTCTCAACATTCCTCCTTGCCTTGTAGGCTGCAAACTCCTAGCTTCTTCTTTAGAAATTCAATCATGTTGAGTGGAAAAGACTTGGTAAACATATCAACAACTTGGTCTTCAATTTTGCAGTAAACTAGACATACATCATCATTTTCTTGCACTTCTCTTAAGTAAAATAACTTGACATTAAAGTGCTTGGTCTTCCCATGAAACACAGGATTATAAGAGATTGAAATAGCTGACTTCGGAAATGGCTTCCTTTTTTGCTTTCCAAATAAACAAGCCTTGCGTGTTGGTATGTGATCATCAAGTTCTGGAAGATCAACTACCATTTTCTTGGACTTCATTTGCAGCAGCCCTTGGTGGTGATAATGCCTGACCCTCTTGTGCCAAACTTCTGTGATGTTTTCACTGATTGGAAAAACAGTTTGCTCTTCCTCCAATGGATTTAGAGCAAAACTTTTCCCTTTCATTTTTACTTTAAAAATATCCTTACTAGCTGCATCTCTAATTAAGCAAAAATTGTCTTAAAAATTAACTTTGAAACCTCTTTCAATCAATTGGCCAACACTCAACAGATTTTGTTGACTTTCGGGTACAAAAAGGACATCAGAAATAAACTTTGTACCTAAGCAACTTGCTATTGCAATAGTCCCCTTTCCTTTGACTGAAATATAATCACCATTGCCTATTCTGACTTTGGCGATGTTGGTTGGCTTCAAATCTTTGAAAAGCTCCTTGTCATTGGTCATATGATTTGTGCAGCCACCATCAATCAGCCAACTCTTACTCTCTTCGCTGCTTGCAAAGCACGTGGCCACAAATAGGTGATCCTCCTCCTCCTCCTCCTGATCAATAGCCTTAACTTCTTCCTCTTGCTGCTGATCTTTGCTCATGCATATGACTGCTTCATGTCCCATTTGATTGCACTTGATGCATTTAGCATCAGGTCTCTTCCAACATCTGAATGGAGGGTGACCCATTTTTCCACAATGTTGACAAGGTGGGTAACTTTTCTTTTCACCCTTTCCTTTGTTGTAATTATTTGCACTGCTCTGACTGTTGGTTGGATGATTCTTGTAGTTTTTTTGCTTGTTGGCTCTTGCTAGAAGAGCACCTTCAACAGCATGATCTTCCCTCATCAATCTTCGCTGCTCTTGGGCCTGGAAGGCATGTATCACGTCTGAAAAAGTGATTTTAGACAGATCCTTTGTGTTCTCCAACGAAGCAATGGATGCTTCATACCTCTCCGGCACCGTTACCAGAATTTTCTCAACAATTCTTGAATCTGCAAAATCACTGCCCAACAACCTTATCTTGTTGGCAATACCCAACAATTTGTCTGAGTATTCCTTGATTGTGTCAGACTTTTTCATCCTCTGAAGCTCAAAATCCCTCATTAAGTTAAGCACCTGCATGCTTCGAATTCTTTCATCTCCAGCATTTTCCGTCTTTAGATAATCCCAAATTGTTTTTGTCGATTTGAGAGTCATGATCCCAGTAAAGATGATTGCAGAGACACCAGCAAAAAGGCATGACTTTGCCTTTGCTTTTCGGGTTTTTTTCTCCTTATGGTTCTTGATCTGGGCCATGGTGGGATTGTCCGGCAGCGGAAGGACTTCATAATCCTCTTCTACAGCTTCTCAAAGATCCAAAGCCTCTAGGTAAGCCTCCATTTTGACAGCCCAAAGGTCATAGTTTTCCCCATTGAAAACTGGAAAAGTTGTTTGGGAAACACTTGTTTCAGAATCCATTCAAAAGGTCCCGTAAGAAAAGGGCTTTAGATACCAATTGTTGGTTTTTTGTTTTTAATTGAAGAAAAACAGCATAAAGAAATTGATATGGCAGAGGAATTTGCTGCTAAACTTACTTTTTATTGAATTCAACTTTCATTTAAATACAATTGAAAATAACAGAATAAAAGATCAAATTCCTTGATTTCAGGGATTGCTACTAATATTGAAACAATAAAATCAGAAACTAACTTATCCATTAACAACAAAAATAACAGTTTCTTATCTTGACTTATTCAAAATTCAAACTAAAAACTAATTTGTCAGCTTTCAAAGGCACATTCTCAACACTATCACATTCAGAAGAGGCCTTAAAGATTAGGTGTTCTCATGGAGAGCACTAATTATGGTATGAGAGAGTGATGATTACATGTTCAATAATTCCTAAAATTTCAATTAACTTTGATTTAGTCTTTTTAATGGAACTGTATGGTTACCTGGTATAATTATCTTTATCTTAGTAACTTTTTCAGGGGAGTAGCAATAATAAAACAATTTGTTTATAATCTTTTCCTGCTCTACTGCATTAGTTGGCATTGACATGGTTTTTAAATATAATTTGCCATAGTTATTTGAATATATAAGAGCGTGACAATTTTAGTGATGTCTACAGTAAAAACTTTTGGATTATCTGGCAACGCATCGACCCCAAATGTAGAAGGGATCAGTGGTAAAACGCTAAGAAGAGGAGCTAAAAGAAAATAAGGCAATGAAATCTCAAAGAGAGCTAAATGCATGTGAATGTGATGACACTCTTTTTGTTCAGCCAATTTAAGAAATCATCTGCAAATTGAAGAAAAAGAGAAAAGCAATGAGCGCAGCTAATAATATATAAATGAAGCAGATCACGCAGGAGATGGTGGATGCCAGAAATGTATATTCAATCAAAACAGTTGATTCCAGAGATTGGCATAAAATATTAATCATTTCCAGAAAATGGAAAGAAAATCAGATTACCCATCAAAAGAGCATATATAAACAAACTAAGCAATAATGGATCACTTTCTAATAATAATAATTTCAGAAAGAGAAATTGGAATATCTCTAATAATGATATCTACTCTTTTATTTTCTGCAATTATTAAATGGCATATCATATATTTTTTTAGCAGTACTTTTTAGAACTTAAAGCAAGTCACTCTAATAATACATTTATACAGATACTCATTATTTAATAAGAAAAGTATGGTAAGCAACTTTTACCGGAGTTTCTCTTATCAAAATTTGTTTTATTAAGTAGTCGATCTGGTTCGATTTGGGTTTCGGGTTTGTCTGTCTTAAATCCGATAGACCCAATCTGAACTAAACCAGAAAACGACACCTTGATTTTATTTCACTTTTCTACCCAAAGAGAATAAAAATAAGCGCAACGGCAGCACAAGTAGTGGTGGTGAAATAGGATTTGGGGAACCACCACTACTTATGCTGCCGTTGCCCTTATTTTTATTCTCCATGGCCTGATGACACAATTCGACCCAACTCAAACATATTCGATTTGGTTCGAGTCGGGTTACTCACCAAAAAATATAAAAATCCAAACCAACTCAACCCACCATCATTCTATCGGTTCGGATTTGATGTCACCCCAACCTGATTACACCCCTACGCACTCCCTTCAATTTATAAATGACACGCTTTAATTGTGGGCTTCCATTAAGTTTGGTTTCATTATTATTAGTATTATGGAAATGGTAATTAGTGTCCTAGTTAACAAATTAAAGATAGAAAGATTTACTAGGATGTGTAATATTTAATAATTACAATAAATATATTTTATGGGTCATGCTAAAGGATGGGTGCCCTAAGGGCACTAGTTAAAAATCCATGAATAGAAGTCCTTTATTGGAAATCACAGTATTTATCACATCTATATCATTAAATACTGCACACTCCAATAAAAAAAAATTATTTTTGATACCTTAACAAGTGCCCTAAAGGTACTCCTTAACATTTTCCATATTTTATTTATAGATTTTTTAACTATCTTTAGACATTTATCTCTATGTAGTAATTTATACTACATTATACTACCATTTAAGATAGGAAGTTTTCCTTATACTACCATTTATCTCTAAGTAGTAATTTATTATTTGGAAAGTAGTAGGTAGGTATAAGAGTATAATCGATAAAATAATAATAAATAATGTCATAAACTTTTAAAGTTGATTGAGAAAAAAATGAATAAATGTGTTATCCTAAGTGAAATAAAGGGGGTACTACTAAAGTAAGTATTTAAATGAAAAAGAAAATATATTCAATATCTTAAAAATAGTGAAAATATTTAATATCTACTTTATATAGTAATTAGAAAGATTTATAAGAAGAACAAATGAGAGGATTTATAATTATTCTTTTTATATGAGTGTCATTAAAATATTAATTAAGAAATGAATATAAGGTGTTAAGGACACTAGTTGAAGAACCAATATATTAAAATTTTTATTTAAAGTCTTTATAACATTAAATGTAGTAAAATTCAATAAAATCTTCCTAATTTAGGTTTTTAATCAATTCTTTGGACAACATTTACTATGTGTGTAATCGGGTCGGGTTGGGTCGGGTTTAGGGTTATATCAAGTCCCGAACCGATAGAATGATGGTGGGTTGAGTTGGTTCGGGTTTTGTATTTTTTGGGTGAGTAACCCGAACCAACCCGAATATGTTCAGGTTAGGTTGGGTCATCGGGTCATGAACATTTTTCCTTTTTTAAAAAAAAATGTGGAAGATGACATGAAATTAAAATATAACATGAAAAAAAAAAATAGGGAAACATAAAATGAGAGGAGCAGATGAAATAGGGTTTGGGGAACCAGCGCTGCTTGTGTTGCCGTTGCGCGTATTTTTGTTCTTTATGGGAAGGAAAATAGAATAAGATTAAGGTTTTTTTCCTTGGTTTGGTTTGGTTCGGGTCTATCGGGTTCAAGATATGCAAACCCGATACCCGACTCGAACCAGATCGGGTTTGAAAGAAAATGTCTGAACCGAACCGAAACCCGAACCAAACCGTTAAATACCCTTCGGGTTGGGTTGTGTCAATCGGGTTCGCGGGTTGGATCGGACCCGCTTACAACCCTAACATTTACCATTAATATATCAAATTTTTATTAGAATTATGATATTAAATACATTAGTAAAATTAAAATGTTACACTTCTTTTACTAACATGTGTTGGTTCAAGTGGGAGGGATTTGAGTTGAATTCATGTGTCTTAGTCTTTCACCTATCAGTTGGGAGAATACAATATGAAATCAAAAGAAGTTACACTTTTTAATAAAAGAGTTGTTTTTTGATTTTCAATTTCTTAACAGGAAATTGATTAGCATTTCTTTTTTTTTCTCAGTCAATCCAGCATTTGTTTCTACTTTCTACCCCCGCGCGGAGTGAGAAAATATTTCTTATTTATGGTTATTCTAAATATGATACCATTTTTTTATATAACTGATTTCATTTAATAGACAAAGAAAAAAGCCTTCATTGATTAATAATTACAAAACTAACATTTTTTTTATTTAAAGTTTCCTCAGTTTTACTAATAATTGTTAGAACCATTATTGTTCCTAAGCCAGTGAAAGTGTTGGTAAATAGCTGAATGAACATTCAAATGATAAACGAAACTATAAAATAAGACACACGTGATTAAAAATTAGATTAATTGAACCGCGTAAAATTAAAGATGCAGATTAAATTGACGAGGAACATCAGTGTGATAGTATATGAATCCACTTTTTAGTGAAGAAATTCTTAAAGGGCGAATCGGATTCATTAGTTAAAGTCAAGTCACCACTTATAGCTAGTGAGTGCCGTCCACATTTCTCAATATCAAAGTCCATTTACACTGCTTTGCTTAACCTTCATTGATACTTCTCTTTCTCTATAAATATCCTTCATTAATTTGATCATATGTACTCCCACAAACTCTCAATTAATATTGATTGTACTATTCTCTCAACTTCATTTTACCTTCATGTCTTCCCTTGCTCATAAAACTAATTATGAAACTTCACCTAACCATGTTGAGATTCCTATCCATGCCAATGGTGTGGAGCCAAAACCAAGGCAAGAGGATGAAGAGGGCAACATTGACTACTCACAGAGGGCACAGTGGCTCCGAGCAGCTGTGTTGGGAGCCAATGATGGATTGGTCTCTGTTGCATCATTGATGATGGGTGTTGGAGCTGTTAAGGAAAACATCAATGCCATGCTTGTTGCTGGGTTGGCAGGGTTAATTGCTGGTGCTTGTAGCATGGCAATTGGAGAGTTTGTCTCTGTGTACACTCAGTATGATATAGAGATAGCTCAAATTGAAAGAGTGAATAATGTTGCTGCTGGAATAATGAGTGAAGAAGCTCAAAGGGTGAAGCAGAAGCTGCCAAATCCACTCCAGGCTGCTCTGGCATCAGCACTTGCATTTTCTGTGGGTGCCCTGTTGCCACTGCTAGCAGCTGCATTTATAAGGGACTATAAGATTAGGCTGGTTGTTGTTGCATCTGTTGCTAGCCTGGCATTGCTGGTATTTGGTGGGGTTGGAGCAGTGCTTGGAAAAACTCCACTGGGGAAGCCATGTCTCAGAGTCCTCATTGGTGGCTGGATCGCTATGGCCATAACATTTGGCCTCACCAAGTCATTTGGCTCTGTTGGACTTTGAATTGATGTGATTAGTTACAGTAGCACATCCAATTATTCAGTCTACACAACCTCAACCATTAACATGTTTTGTTTTAACCAACAAAATCCGATAGATAAGTGGTTCCTTTTAGTAATTTGCACTGTAGGACTTCAAATAGATACAATGCAATATGCAAGTATGTTAATTGTTGATTATTGATACATATCAATAATCAATATAATAATTAGAGCCTTTGATAATTTTCTCATATATACCATGACTGAAATTATTATTGCCTCGATGCTCCGGACAGTTGAAACTAAAACACTGCGCATTGTAGTTTTATTTACTACTATATTATAAGCAATTTTTGTTATAATGAAGTTTTATATTAAAACCGTTCATTACTAAACAAAATTTCATTTCTAAACTTATTTAAAAAGTCTAAAAAAAACTTGATTAAAAGAATCTGAACATTATACTGTTCAAGTATCGATCTGTATAATCATAATTCATAAGTGGTAGATAAGATATGCCCGAAGGAATATACAGAGAGAATAGCCCGTGAGGAAAAATTCCTTGGGCCAGAGCTTTATATTTACTGTAGTGTCATCTTGTACCAAGACAAAATTGACGACACTTGATTTCTATATCTTCCCAAAAATAATGTAAAAAATAACCGATTCGATCTGATTTTTAGGTCTATGGTATAGAACACACACTTTCAATTTGCAAAATAATTTAATCAATTTCTAAACAATTTTGTTGGCATGAATATTCTTAGTAAAACATAAGTTAAAGAATAAAAATAGTAATTTTAGACCTGATTTCGTTAGCATGAATATTCTTAGAACGTAAGTTAAAAGAATAAAAATAGTACTTTTTTATTAAATTATCTTAAGAACTTGTTAACAAATAAATAACCTTGTATTTGGATAGAGTAATTTGAAATTACCAAATTTCATGTGTTGGAATAGTATTTGTCGAAAAAGAAAAGTGTTAGAATAGTAAAACAAAGACTTTCAAATGATAAATAGAAAAAACTTTTATGATAAATATGAGGAATTTCAAATAATACATTAAGAGAGCAACATTTCTATATTATGTTTACTTTTTACATTATCATTTACAATTCTCTCATGCTTACAATTCACTCAACATTCCCCATCACAATTTTGGAATTTTGGAATTCTGCATCCAAACATACACTAAAGGACACTAAAAGCTAGTACAACTTTAATTCAGTGATATAAAGACCGAGGATCTCTAATAATTATTGAATCAAGCAGCCCAATGTAAAAGCCACGACATCAATTCTAGGAGACTAGGACATTCAAAATATTATCCTCAGCAATAATGAATAAGAAAGAAATTCCGGAAGATACCATTATATTTCTGATCGTGGCCGAGATCGCAGGGGGTGGTCCGAGGGGAAGCGAATGGTGGTCCGAGGGATCTTGCTGGTGGCTGTGGGTCCTCCGGTGGTTGCTCTGGCACGGGGGGGGGGGGGGCGGTGGTGTACTTGCGAAGGCACTCCAACGCTCAAGTCAGTAGAGAGAGTGATATGTTGTAAGTAGTAGTAGAAAGGTTGCCTTTGGCTTGTGGGGGTGAGGCCACATATATAGCCATGGGCTGTCACGCCAGGAGGGAGCATGGCAGGTGGGGCAGGCGCGCCTCCGCCGCCCTTCTCCTGCTGAGGCCGTAATTCCCGGTGGCGTGTGTCAGGTCCTGTTACCTTTATCGGGGGTTGGAGGGGCGCATTAAATGCGATGAGACTTGGTAGGTAAGCTACCTCTGTGTCTCTAGCTATAGGGGCCCGACGATCGCCTATGGCGCGGGCCACGGGCCAGTTCCACGGGCGATCATCCCTCTCAGGAGTTGTTTACTTGGCGAAAGGTCCAGGGCGATGGGTACCTCCGTGGGTTCTTCTGTTCGGCCTAGTTTTGGGGTCGGATGGCCGAGGTCCGGATCAGTTGCCCCTCAGCGCGATGGTGAGTGTGGTTCACCATCGGCGGTGCTAATCTGAATGTGGCGATCGGTTCTTTGGTGCTTGCACTGAGTCCCGGATCAGTGTTGCCCCTCAGCGCGATGGTGAGTGTCGTTCAGCATCGGTGGTGCTAATGCGCGATCGACTGACATCCTTCTTTGTCGCTTCGTTGCGTCGTGTCATGTCTTGTCGCCTGTCTCTTCACCTGGGTCGGTTTGTATTTGGCAGTTACTTTTAAGTGATGGTTTAGATGTATGTTGACACGTGGCTTAAGGTTAGTGGCAAGGCTTTATCGAGACGCACGCTATTAACTGCTCATCATTGCAGAGTCGTGCATAGTGCACGTTTCATAGTGGCTTCCGCTTTTGCCCCCGTCCTGGTTAGTGATAATTCCCAAAACACCCTCGGGTGAGGCTTCTTCTGCCCATTGTCTCCCTATAGTAAATTACCTTGGTGCCCCTCGCTTTTGTTCGTGCCTGTTGGTTCTTCGGGTGAAAAGACGATTCAGTCCCTAGTTTCGAATTTAATTGATTGGAGGGAGTTAACCGCTCCTTCACTTCTGCATTGCTCACTGATTTTTCTGAGTTTTCTTCTACATCTTTCTTTGTTGTTCGTGTAATTTCTACTGGGTTATAGGTATTTCTGCTCCGGTTAAAGCCATCCTCTCATTGAGAGATTTCTGTTGGGTGGTTCCTGGTGGCATTCTGCTTCACTCGAGGGTTAGAGGCTACTGTTTTTGGTGCACTTCTCCGGTGACCACCGCTGCTTCCCGTTTATCCACCGTGGATACAGGTATTCATCACCCTTTTCTTCCTCTTTTCCCTTTCTTTTACGGTTTTAGACTATTTTAATGGCTTCCCGTGGGGAAGGGAAAAGTGGGGAGGAGTCTGGTGACTCCCTGGAGGTGCTAGACGCCGCTCCTCCGTCGTGGCCGGAGACTCGGCCGAGGGTGGAGGCGAGGTCGAGGCCTTTACTGACCATTCCTGTTATGCTTCGACGTTACGCAGGGACGGCGGCCTCGACTCGAGAAGAGTTCCGAGCGCTCTCCCCAGTTGAGAGGTCGGTTTTTGTGGGTGACCTCTGTGCGTCGTCTCCGGAAACCGATGTGGAATCGATTGAGGAGGATGCCGAGGTTTCTAACACAGTCTCTTCTTCCGTAGGTTATAGGGGGCCCTGCATGGATGCTGCTAGTACTAGCGGTGCGGAAGTGGATAGTCGAGATGTGCGTGTCGGCGGTCGGTATGCATGGGTAGATTCTGAAGTCTTGGGGATGGCGTCGCGATATTGCGGGGAGACGGAGCCGACGCTCAGAGCCACCCTCTCTGTCTTTGACCCTGAATACGATCAACAGTATAAGATCGTCCCTCCGACTGCGTCCGATCGGATATGCCATATGGGGGAGACGAACAAAGGGTATATGTTCTTATATGCCTTCATGGTGCACCGTTTGAAGTTGCGGATTCCGCTCACCAACTTCGAGAAGTCCATTGTGAAACATCTTATTATAGCGCCTAGCCAGCTTCATCCGAACGCGTGGGCCTTCGTAAAAGCGTTCGAGATCTTATGCGACTTATCGGGTCTCACTCCGACGGTGCCCTTGTTTTTTTATATTTTTTATGTTTGCCCTCGGACGGGTGGAGTGCGATCGTGGGTGAGTTTGCGCAGTCATACTGGGCACGCTGTACTCGGATTGTATGTGGATTCGGCCAAATCTTCAGGGGTTTCTTTTAAAGGGATTTTTTCAAGATCGAGCCCGTTGATGGGGTGGTTCCGTTTTGGAGGTATTCTTGGGACGATCAGGAGCCAAATATGAGCATCTACTGGGATAGCCGACATTATGACCGGGCACCCAAGACTAATCAGTTTAAGTGGGCGCAGTTGTCCCCAGATGAACAAAACGCTTTCACTGTTTTGCAAACGGCAGTGGACGAACGGGGCGGCGCTCGCTTTTCCTCTAGGTTGTTGATAGATAGCTCTGCCGACCAGCTGTCTGTAGCTTTGGGTGGGTGTTTGTGTATTTGTTTATTTGTTGTCTTGTGCGTGTTTGTTGTTCTGATTTCTTGATTTGTTCTTTGCAGAAGAAGATAACATGAAGATTTCCGAGCTGATGAAGAAAGCCAAGGCTGCGGGTTTGCCCGATCCAAAGACAAAAGATCTGAGAAAAAGGAAGGATCGTGATGAATCGACCTCTTCCCGACAGCAAAGTCATAACACCGTGCCGACTCAAGATGCGGGGGAGCAGGACAAGCCGGTGGTGGACTTGGTTGATGATGCTCTCGGTCAGCCCGAGGGGGGGCAGAAAGAGAAGAAGAAGCAGAAGGGGAACAAGGATGACCCGGTCGATCGTACAGATGCAGGGGGAGGTTCCTCGGCCCAGGCTCTGGTGGGCGATCAGATTTTCGCTGATGACTTCGATCCGAACCTTCCTGTCGTCGATTCTCAGTTTTATAATGAGAGGATCAGGCGGAAGTTTGTGAAGGGAGAATTCAATGTCGACCAATGCCTTCGGGACGCTCAGGTGACATATCTCCAACAGGTTGCCTTTCTGAAGTTTATCCAGAAAGATATGGTGCCAGCCGCTCGGAAGAACAAGCAAGAATATGACAAGGCCATGAGGGCTTCTGAGAAGGCTTCGGAGCAGTGCACCAAATTGTTGGCCGAGAAGAATGAGCTCACGGTTTAGCTGGGAACCGTTGGGAAGGAGAAAAGTGATTTGGAGCAGAAGGTAGCTGGCCTCGACCAGAGATTGTTGGAGGCCGATCAGAAGAGGTTGGCCGATATACAGAAACTGAAGGAGGAAAACGATGCTGAGGTCAGTGAGCTGAAAAGGAAGTTGGCGGCGGCTGTTGAGGGAGAGCGCCAGGCCTTGGCCGACTGTGTCAAATATACCCAAACTGCCTTTGACACGGCGATCGAACAGATCAAGGTTCGTAATCCCGCTTATAACCTCGATACGCGGGGCATTTCTTTTGAGTACGAGGTGGTCGACGGCGTGGTGATGTATGATGACGGAGAGGGCAACAAGGTTGAAGTGCCTCTGGAGGGGTGTCCCTCGGCTACAAATGCTTAAGTCGCCCTTTCAGACTGTTCATGACTTAGGCTAGTTTCTTCTATGTGATGTAACTTTTCCTATTGTTTTTAAGATTTGCCGATCGTTTTTGTAACAAACAGTCGTTCTTTTATTATGAGTTTCGTCTTTTGTTTATCCTCGGTGTACTTTTATGCGTTGTTCGATCGTACGTATATCTGTGGGCGCGCTTGTTTCGATGTGGGCTAACTTCCTTTTATTTTGATGCTCATATGTCATTACGTGGTTCGACCGTTTTTCCTTTCAGCCGATCGTGTTGGTGTGTTGGTGTGCCCATAATTGGGGGATCGGTATGAAGGTGTTAGCCGATTTTCTTTAATCGGTTTTTTATTGCTCGCACGTTTATTTTTGTGTTGCCATCCGAGCGCTTGTATGCAATATGTTGATTATGTTTCTATCGTGTTTGGTCGTTCATTCGATGGAGGTGTCGACCAATTCTTTTGGTTGTAGAGTATATTGCTTGGATGCCCCGGTTTTCAGGCCGCGGGTTTGATTTCATTTAACAAGGGACTCTCGGTCGGTTACATGGCATCTTAACTGAAATACATTCTCAAGTTATGCGCGTTCCAATGTCGGGGGATGTCGTTTCCGCCGAGCGTCTCTAAGCGGTAGGCGCCCCTTCCTGTTGTGGTTGCGATGCGATAGGGTCCTTCCCAATTAGGTGCTAGTTTTCCTTGCTGAGCATTCCTTCCCCCAATGTCGGCCCTTCGTAGGACGAGGTCTCCTACCTTGAACTTTCTCGTAATTACTCTTTTGTTGTACTTGGCAGCTGCTCTCATCTTGGTTGCTTCCTCACGGATGTGAGCGACTGCTCGTCATTCTTCTAAGAAGTCCAGCTCTTCTCTGATGAGGCGATCGTTGTCGTCTTTATTGTGTGTTGCGGTCCTCCAGCTTGGTTCTCCTATTTCGACTGGAATGACGGCTTCGGCCCCATGTGCTAGCCGAAAGGGAGTTTCTCCGGTGGACGAGTGGGGAGTTGTCCGATATGCCCATAGGACGTGGTCCAGTTGGTCGACCCATCTACCCTTTGACTCGTCTAATCTTCTTTTTAATCCTCGGAGAATGACTCTGTTGGCCGATTCTGCTTGTCCGTTCGTCTGGGGGTGTTCAACCGACGTGAAGTGTTGCTTGATTTTCAGCCCTTCTAACAATTCTCTGAAGCTTCTGTCGGCGAACTGGGTGCCGTTATCAGTTACCACTGCTTTTGGGACTCCATATCGGCTGATGATGTTCTTGTAGAAGAATTTCTGGATTCTGGCGGAGGTGATGGTCGTCAGTGCTTCGGCCTCAATCCACTTGGTGAAGTGGTCGACGGCTACTATCAGAAATTTGACTTGTCCTGGTGCCGGGGGAAAAGGTCCGAGAATGTACATTCCCCATTTGAAGAAAGGCCATGGGGTCGAGGTAGTAGACATCTCTTCTGCTGGGGCATTGTGGAAGTCGGAATGTCTTTGACAAGGGTCGCATTTCTGGACGTGTTCGGCAGCGTCTTTCTCCATTGTGGGCCAATAATACCCTGCTCTCAGTGTGCTTTCTTGGCTAGCGATCGCCCTCCCAGGTGCTGGCCGCAACTTCCTTCATGGATCTCTGCCAGTACGTAGTTGGCTTCCTTGGGGGATAGGCATTTAAGCATAGGACATGAGAAGCCCTTTTTATACAGGCGATCGTCCACGAGTGTGTACCATGCCGCTGTTCTTTCAATTTTCTTTGCTTCCTTTCGTTCCTCGGGTAGGACTCCTGTGCTAAGATAGAAGGCGATCGGCGTCATCCAGCAAGGATCTTGGTCGACCTGCATTATCTGCCTCTTCTTGCCGATGCTCAGTTTTATAAGTGTTTCTTGGATGACCGATCTGTTGTTCCCAGCCTTTTTGGTGCTTGCCAATCTGGAAAGGACGCCGGCCCTAGTGTTTTGATCTCTTGGTACATGCCGGAATTCGATCGTTTTGAAAGCACTGGCTGCTTCTTTTACTTTATCAAGGTATTGTTGAAGGATAGGTTCACGGGCTTGGTATTCTCCGTTTACCTGAGAGACCATCAGTTGGGAATCGCTGCACAGGGTGACTACTTCGGCTCCGAGGTCTTTGGCTAGATGGAGTCCGGCCAAACAGGCTTCGTATTCGGCCTGATTATTCGAGGTTTTGAAGTCGAACCTTAGTGATTGCTCCACAGTTATTCCTGTGTTATCCTCCAGTACTACCCCTGCTCCTGCTCCTTTTAGGTTCGACGATCCATCTACATATATGGTCCAGGCGACCGCTGATCCCTCTTTCTGGCTATCTGTCATTTCGAGAATGAAATCAGACAGCACTTGTGATTTGATCGCAGTCCGGGGCTCATAGGAAATGTCATGCTCTGATAATTCGATTGCCCAGGTGATCATTCGTCCGGCGAGGTCTGGTTTATGAAGCACTGAGCGGATGGGCAAGTCCGTCCGGACGATGATGGGGTGCGCCTGGAAGTAGGGGCGGAGGCGCCGAGCGGCTGTGATGATAGCATATGCTGCCTTTTCAAGCTTCTGATATCTGAGTTCTGGCCCTTGAAGGCTTTTGCTTGTGAAGTACACTGGGTTCTGGTTGCCTGATGATTCTTTGACCAGGACTGAGCTTACTGCTTCTTCTCCAACTGATAGATACAGGTACAGCTTCTCCCCGTGTTGGGGCTTCACCAATATTGGTGGCTTAGTTAGTGATTCTTTGAAGCTTTGGAAAGCTTCTTCACATTGGGGGGTCCAGTCAAACTGCTTTCCTTTTCTCAGGAGCTGATAGAGAGGAAGTGATTTATGAGCCGATCGGGCAAGGAATCGGGTAAGTGCTGCTATTCTCCCCGTCAATTGTTGTACTTCTTTGACTGTTGTTGGGCTTTTCATCTCCAAGATTGCCTTGCACTTTTCTGGATTCGCCTCTATCCCTCTGCTTGTCAACATGTAGCCGAGGAAGTGACCACCTGGGACACCAAATGTGCACTTGAGGGGATTTAACCTCATATTGTGTTGTCGAAGTCTATGGAAGACTTTTTCTAGGTCGGCTACAGGATCCCCTCCGTCGGATGTTTTCACGATTATGTCGTCCACATAGACTTCTACGACCTCTCCGATTAGCCCGGAAAAAACCTTGGTCATCATCCTCTGGTGCGTGGCTCCAGCATTTTTTAAACCGAACGGCATCATGGTGTAGCAGTATGTCCCATCGTCCGTGAGGAATGCCGTTTTGTCCTCGTCATGAGCAAACATTAGGATTTGGTTATAACCAGAGTAAGCGTCCATGAATGAAAGGAAGCGATAGCCCGAGGAGTTGTCGACTAACCTGTCAATGTTTGGCAAAGGAAAAGGATCCTTTGGGCATGCTTTGTTCAAGTCGGTGTAGTCTACACACATCCTCCATTTGCCGCTCGACTTTTTGACTAGGACGACGTTGGCTAGCCACGTCGCGTACTGGATTTCTCTGATGAACCCGGCTTTCAGGAGCTCGGCCGTTTGTTCCTTGATGGCTTGCTGTCTTTCTGGGCCCATCTTCCTCTTCTTTTGTGCGATCGGCTTCAGACGGGGTCAACTGAGAGCTTGTGGCAGCAGAAGTCAGGGTCGATTCCCGGCATGTCGGCCGCTGTCCATGCGAACAGGTCGGCGTTGTCCATTAGTAGCTTCTCCATTCTGCCTTTGAGTCCTGGTGGGAGTTGGGATCCCATCTTAGTATTCTGCCCTTCTTCCCTGCCGACACGAATGGGACAAGTTTCTCCCTCCGGTGAAACTCTTTCTGTACATCGGTCGTCTTTTCCTGAATCGACCCTCGGATCTAAGTCCACGAGGGAGACGTTGTGTCTAGTCTGGTTGGCCGGGGTCTTTGCGATTGGTGGGGGGTTCTTCTTCAAACTGAGATTGTAGCAATATCTTGCCGCTTGCTGGTCGCCTCTGATTGTGGCTACTCTCCCCTCTCTCGTGGGAAACTTCATAGCGAGATGAACTGTTGAAACTACTGCCCCTATGGCGTTGAGGCTGGGTCTTCCCATGATGGCATTGTAGGAGCTCTTGCATGGTACCACGATGAACTTGCTCCTGATGGTTTTGCTTCCTCATTTGCCCATCAGGGTGACGAGCGCCTCCATGTAGCCGAGGGGTTGTATACGATCGCTAGAGAAACTGACGAGGTCGCTGTCATATGGTAGGAGGTCGTCTCTGCTAATTCCCATTTTCTCAAAACAATTCTCATAGATGATGTCGGCCGAACTGCCTTGGTCTATCAACACCCTTTTTACTTCGGCGTTCGCTATGACAGCGGTGATTACCATCGGGTCATCGTGGCCAGGGATGGTGTCTCTGAGGTCATTGCTGTCGAAGGTTATGGTTGGGGTCTGAGGGGGTGCCTCATGTCGGCGGGATCTGGGTCGGTCGCCATTCACGTGTTGTACTTCCTTCAGTGCCCTCTTCCTGGAGTTGGATGAGGAGCCTCCTCCTCCTCCGCCCCTGCTATCATGTTGATTGTGATCCGAGGCTGTTGGTCTTGGTCTTTTTGTGGTGACCGATCCCGTGGCTTCCTCTCTGATGCTCCGTGGCTTCGTGGCGAACGTGAGCGAGGTCGTCTCCTTTCCTGCCTGAGCGGTGAATGTCGATCTCGTCTTCGGTCACCGTGCCCACGGCTGCCCCACTCTTGCTTGTCTTTCCTCACGTATCGACCTAAACTCCCTTCTCGGATGAGCTGCTCTATGGCATCTTTGAGCTGGTAGCAATCATCTGTCTCATGGCCATGGCCCTTATGAAAGGCACAATATTTGTTCTTGTCTCCTATGGGTGATTTAATGGGCGGAGGTCTTTTTACCTCGGCTAGCTCGGCGTGGTGTACTTCCTGCCAGATTCTGGACAGGCTGCTGTTGACGGGGATGTAGTTACCCTCGTAGCGTCCCCTGAACTTCTTCTTCTCTTCCCTTCTTTCTTTTCTGCTTCTCTCTTCCTTTTCCGGTGTGCGGACTTCTTTTGGGGTCGACGTCTTGCTCGTCCCTTCCAGGTGCAACTCCTCATTGATGAACCGGGCCGCTCGCTCTCTGAAGGCCGTCATGTTGTGCACTCGAATCCTCCTGAGGGAGATATCAAGGGGGTACCAGTGCGTAGCGCCTTGACTGCGCAATGGAGCTGCACCTCGTCCGCGACATTAGGTGTAAGGGCGACCTCTTTGTAAAAACGGGCCAAGAAATCTCTCAAGGTCTCGGCCTCTCCTTGTTTGACTTTGGCGAGGGTATGTGAATCCCGTGGTATCTGATTGGCCATGCTGAATCTTTTGGCGAATGCTGCTGCAAGATCGTCCCACTTGTCCACCGAGTTCTGGGGAAGGGTCCTAAACCAGGTCAAGGCTTCCTCGTCCAGCGTCCGAGAGAAGCTTCTGCACATAATATCCTCTTGGGCTCCTAGGAAAAGCATCTCGTTGAAGAATCGGTCCAGGTGTCGGCCTGGGTCAGTCTCTCCAGTGTACAGGCTGATGGTGCTAAAAGGACGCAGGAAGCGATCGGGTATCTCGACTTGGGCGAGCCTGGGCGTGAACGGGTGTGTGAAGGGTCGATGCAGGGTTATGAGGTTCGGGACCACTGGAGTTGCAACTGATGGGATAGCCGGCGTTTGGGTTCCGGTTGTCGATATGGGGGTCGGCTGGAGTGTGGGTGTAACGACGACCTGTTTCGTCTGACCCGTGATCGGGGTGGCCTGGAACTCTGCTTCGGCTTCCTTGGTCGGACCTAATTCGGCGTTTCCTCTTGCTCTTTTTTGGTTGTCGTTCCGTGAGTGTCGTCGTGCTGCGAGGGGGTCGCTCGTCGGCCGCGATCGCGGGTGTGGCTCATTCGCTCGGTCCTGTAGTCAGACGACGAGACTTCATCCGTGGAGGTTTCCGAGGATGTGTAGCTTGACTCTTGGGACGGAAGGTCCTTGGTGTGGTATGTTCTCCTGGAGGTGGAACTCCTCCTGCTCCCTACTTTCCGGCGAGATTTCCTTCGTGGCACAGCGGGGATCAAGGATTCAAGGTACTTGATCCTTTTCTCCAGTTCTCTCACTGCCTTGCTCTTTTTCTTCCTCCTCGTTGGAGGGGTTGGTGGCTCCTCCTCACTGCTAGGGGAGTCCTCTTTCTTCCTGAGTTTCTTGGATGGTCTCCGCCTCCTGACGATATTACCGGGAGGTTTCAGGTGGTAGTTTTCTGACGAACTCCCTGTGGTGTGCACAGAGGATGCCATTCCCTGAGGAGTGGTCCTCAAGGCTTGGCGGGGATCTGTTCTACCTTCGAGTTCCGCCACTGGTGTTGCCGTAGTAGGCTGTGGTGGCAGGTTGGTAGTGGTAGCATCCATCTTTGGTTATACGGACCGGATCTCAGCAAAGGGGTAGAGGTGGTGGAACTTAGTTACACGTTTCCCACAGACGACGCTAAATGATCGTGGCCGAGATCGCAGGGGGTGGTCCGAGGGGAAGCGAATGGTGGTCCGAGGGATCTTGTTGGTGGCTGTGGGTCCTCCGGTGGTCGCTCCGGCACGGGGGGGCGCGGTGGTGTACCTGCGAAGGCACTCCAACGCTCAAGTCAGTAGAGAGAGTGATATGTTGTAAGTAGTAGTAGAAAGGTTACCTTTGGCTTGTGGGGGTGAGGCCCCTGTCACGCCAGGAGGGAGCATGGTAGGTGGGGCAGGCGCGCCTCCGCCGCCCTTCTCCTGCTGAGGCCGTAATTCCCGGTGGCGTGTGTCAGGTCCTGTTACCTTTATCGGGGGTTGGAGGGGCGCATTAAATGCGATGAGACTTGGTAGGTAAGCTACCTCTGTGTCTCTAGCTGTAGGGGCCCGACGATCGCCTGTGGCGCGGGCCACGGGCCAGTTCCACGGGCGATCATCCCTCTCAGGAGTTGTTTACTTGGCGAAAGGTCCAGGGCGATGGGTACCTCCGTGGGTTCTTCTGTTCGGCCTAGTTTTGGGGTCGGATGGCCGAGGTCCGGATCAGTTGCCCCTCAGCGCGATGGTGAGTGTGGTTCACCATCGGCGGTGCTAATCTGAATGTGGCGATCGGTTCTTTGGTGCTTGCACTGAGTCCCGGATCAATTTCACATGGAAATTTACCTTAGCCCCTATCAATGTATTTAGAAATTGCACTTCCGCATTTATTTCCATCAACTGCAATGCAAGTTCTGCTGTAACTTTCCTATACTTATTATTTAACAACCAGGTTTCAACCTTCACTTTTTCAAACACAACAATAAATGTTTGCATAATGGATACAAGAAAATTGATTAACAGATTCTTTATTAAACGTAAAAGAATGTACAGTCCAACCCATATGATACCAAGACAGCTCGATTCAAGCCTTTCCTCGTGGTATGCACTTTGCTAAATTCCTAATTTCAATGAATACAACTCGACAGGTGAGGATGTATATGAAAAACAATGGAAGATTAACAAACAAAATCTAACAGGGAAACACAAAATGTGTAACCCTAGCCTAAAACCGCAATACATCTAAATAAAACATCACTAACATGAAAGGTTATCACTATCAGCTTTACCTATGATTAGTAACTTGTTAGGTTTCCAGAAACCCAACCTGATACAGGATCCGGAGCAGTAAGCAATCAAAGATCATTCACCAACAGTCCAGTAGTAAACTTCTGCTCCAGTAAACTTGTGACCATTTTGAGATCATTCAAGTTACCTACACAAAAAATGGGCAATCATATAAAAATAAGTTAACCACCCAACAATTAAAGTTCCCTTTTCATTAAAGAAAAAGAAAGAGAGAAAGGAAAAGCAGGAATGACTATAACCAGTATAATTTAAAAGAGAGCTCTGATACTCATACTCGTAACCATGCATCATAGCACCAAAACTAAAATGTTAAAAAATTAAGGCATTCAACCGGTTCCTCCCCTCAAAACAAGAAAAACAATTCATTACCCAACAATTATTTTTTATCAAATGTGTCACTTTCTAAGGTAAGCTAATCCAATCATGAAAACTAAAACAGAAATTGATAAATCTGTGGCCTTAGAGCAAAAAACTACACAATTCTACACGAGTCTCAACATAATATCAGAAACTTCACATTACACAGCTCAGGTTTGCAGTGGCCAAGCAAATCCACACATGACACCAACAAATCCGTTCGGACAAATATTCTGAGGTAATTGTAGAAAACAATCAATCGACATCTAGATAGTATAAGAACCAAATCAAGAACATAGAGGTTAAATACAAAACCCAACCAAGAAAGCAAAAATTATCTCTGCTATATACCCCCAATATTTAGCGTCTTTCATATCTTGTGCTATCTGTATTCATTTTACCATCATATGCCACAACTGATCGACATGGGATAAAACATAAGAGAAAAGCATTCAATTCGTATTCAATGAAAACTTCTAATGTTGAAAACAACATAACCTTACAACAGCATGGAGCCTAATGAAGAACAATCAAAACCTTCCCAGCCATTATAAAGCTACTCAATCAAAATGACACAATTTTTAGAATATCACATATTTGCATTCATCTAGAGTCTTGTCCATCTAAAGACCTGCCTGAAGATTTTATAAGCTCGCCCGCAATATTTCTCAAATCATCCGAACAAGCTAACATTTTTTAGAAGAAGAAATGATAATTTTATTTCTTATTCAATTGAGACTATACAAGGATCAAATACAAAAGATAAGAGATAAAACAAAAAAAATATACCAGATCTGAATCAGACAAGATTAGATAAGATAATTCAGACCTCATCTAATCTAAACTAATTCAAGCTGTTATTCCAATTTCCTAACAAACTTCTACACAAGCAAAAAGAATAGCAAAAGATTTGATAGATCATCATACAATCAAACTTCAATAGGATGGATAGAATTAAGGGAAAAACTGTTGAGAAATTAGTAGCTTGAAATGCCTGTAAAACTGTGATTGGGTATAATATGAAAATCTACTTCTAGTAATATAGAATGAAAAAGTAGTGTATTGCTTATAATTTCTTCAATGAAATTATTTGATATAACTTTCTTATCATTATTCCTTTTTCCAGTCTACATAACTTTAATTCTTTATTACAACTTTGTTCATTTTTCCTTAGGTTAAGCAGAAGAGCAAATCCAACGTTAAAAACGATAACAGACAAATAAAATAACAACAGCCTCAAATTTTAAATGCAAACAAGGAGAAGAGAAAAGCTGTCTGTACCAATTCCCTTCCAGGATGTCTCTCTGAAATATCCACTTTCACAAGCTGATGCTTGTAAACAAGCATTAGGTATTGCTTTCAATTGCACAGAACAATTGAAAGGAAACCAAACAGTCAGGTCCTGATGATAAAGACAAATCTTATTATAAAGGACTTTGGGCTAACTATCTATAATTGGTTTTGAACATTTCTCCTACTATACTTCAAGAAATAACGATCACGCAGCCCATTGCATTGTTCTTCCCTGTGCAATGCAGAATCTGCTTGCTTGCGATCAAGTTCCATGCCACTATCTTCTCCAATGAAGATTAAAATCCGATCAGAACAACTTCCCTCCCCTTCCTTTAACAGCTCTTCCCCAATCTCTTCAACATCAAATTCAGCAGAGCACTCACCATCTTTTGGACTAGTTTTCATGTTACTTCTGTCCGTGCAGAGACGATTTAGATCTGTTGAAGAATCGGTATCCAAGGATCCTATAGAAACTGAAGGCTCACACAAAGATTTTTGAAAGTCCTCATACTGCTTAATATCATTGAATACCTCATGCTTATCACAACCACTGGCATTCCATGAGTTCGATGTCTTGCATGACGAATCAAAACTAGAAGTCCACCTCTTTGGAGCATCCAAGTAACTTGTATTCAATACGCAGCAACTCTTTGAAATCCTTGGCAAGCTATTCAAATGCGGATGCAAGTCAGAAGTCAACTCTGAACTGTCTATAACTTTAACAGGATCCATCTTAGGAGGCAGATTCAGACTAGTCCCTCCCCTGTTTGCTACTAAACTCAAGGCGTTGTTTGCCACCTCAACAGCCCTTCTAGCCTCCACAGCTTTCTTTATTGCCTCGTCTCTAGCCCTAGCAGCTGCCTCAACCTTTTTCTCCGCCTCACGGTTTGCATCTTTAACCACATCCTCCATAGACCTCACCAAATTTCCACTCCCCAAAACCCTAGAACTCTCTTTCCCTAGTACAGCCCTACCCTTTTTATTAATCACACCACTCTTCACTTTTCTCCTCCTTCTAGAAATTGCCACGGGTTTAGGGATCCAACAATCCACACAGACAGAAAATTCAGAGCCCAAACAAGAATAGGACCACGGAGCAGTGTGTTTGTACTTCAAGAAACAACTTTCGTGCACAGAATGTCGACACTGGATGCAACGAAAAGACTCGGGAGAAGTTTTGGAAAAACAATAGGAGCAAATTTGGGAAGATTCAACACGGGATAAACACTTGTTGCAGAGAAGAACTACACGCCATTCGCTAAAAAGGGTTCGGAGCCTGTTCTTACCGGTGCAAACGTCAACCTTGAAACCACATGCATGACATTCGGTCAAGTTGGGCAAATCCCTAGTTTTCTTTTGCGGTGGACTTGGAGGAACGGAATGCCAAGATTCGGGGCTTTGTCGCTGTGCCTCTGTTCGTTTCTCCGATTCAAGGAGCCCCATCGCCGGCCGAACTCCGATTAGATTGCACCTTTTGATTGGAGAGAAATAAAATGTTTAGGGTTTTGGCAGTTCAGGATTAGGGATTTTCGAGTGATCATCGCTCGCGTGGACCCTGGAATATTCATGTCGCACGCGCTATCAATGCGAGTGGAACTTGATTATTGAGTCTTTACCCTTCCCCTTTTTTTCTCTCTCTTCAAGAAGATAAAAAAAGTATATTTCTTGATTCTTCTATTCGAAATGACAAAATTAATAATTAATTAGTAATAAATTAATAATTAGCAATAGTAATATCTATATTAGAGAAAACGTTTGGTCCCAACCATATTTTTTCGATGAAATGGTCCCCAACAAATTAACATTACACGCTGTTTTCGAAATTATTTTATCTAAATTTTTATTTTTCAATTTTAATTTTAAAATATCAATTGATTTTATTTTACCTTTTTTATAAAAGGAAAATTATTACCTTCTTTTATTAAATTATGTAATCTTTCACATTACAAATGGTAGATCTCAGTATGACAACATCAATTATTTTTAAATATAATTTATAGATTCAAAATTAGAAAAATTTATGAACTTTTTAAATTGAAACATACCAATAACAAAAATATTAAGGCAAACAAACACTTTCCTTGCATGAATATACAAACTAGTTAGAAAAATATTTGATCCACAACAATTTTTTTAGGCAAAATGGTCCCCCAATAATTTTAAATTACAACTGCTTTATTTTTAAATTCATTTTGCTTTAATTTTTTATTTTCATTTTTTATTATATATATCAATTTATTTTATTTGATCTTCTATTTCTAAAAAATATATATAAGAAAAAGTGAAAATAATTTATTACTATTCTAATAAAATAAGATATTTAAATTTTTTAAGTAGTTAATAGTTAAGATGATATTAAAAATATTAATTTCTTCAATTATTAAAAAATTAAGATGTTTTTTAGTGCATTAAAAAAATCAATCAGAGTGAAATAATAGATTTTAGTTATAGATATATTTTATATCGATAGACTAGATGTATAGATAAATACACCATAAAGGATCGATTTGATTAATCAAAAAGAGCTTCTAACCTACAAGAACATATTAATTTGGAATTTGGTTGCAAAAATAGACATTAAGTAATAAAAGTATTACTCTAAATTAATATAGCTATTACCCAAATTTATTACTCAACTAGTATATTATTTCATGCAATACATAAGGTAGTATTTTTATTCTAATTATTTGAGAGAGATCATAACTTATAAAATATGATTAAATATAAAAATTAAAAAAATAAAGAGAATGTCATAAAAATAATTAATATAATTCTTAGTTTATATTTTCTAAATTTAAATAAAAAGTTTATAGAATATAAAAATTATATATTTTAAAATGTAAAAATTCAAATGATAAGAAGATTGTTATATGAAATTTATTAATAAATTTTTTAGTCAATAGATTTTAAAATTTTAAAACAAAAAGAAATAAAAAAACTAAAAATATAAAGGTTCATAACAATTTTCATTTTATCAATTGATTAATTTATTTTATTAATTAAAATAAAATAAAATAAATCTCTTTTTTAACATGTGAGTTTTATATGTTGAGTGTAATTCACATTTAACAATGGTGACTTATTTTAATATAAAAAATAAAATAATAGATACTATTGACCATTGAGTCACTGACCAAATACAAACAGAGTAAATTATTACTCAAAAACGAACCTTTAATTAATAAAGTAAGTTAATACAAAGATATTTATTGCGTTTGCGTAGCGAATCAATCCACTGGACAGAATCACATGCGTGTGGGGTACAGTAGCCAGTTGAAGCGCGTGACAGAATCTCACGCAACTATGTCTATAAATGGAGAGCGCGATCCTTCCGCCGCTCCCTCTCTTTGCCCCGTTTCCTTGCATTGCATTGCATCTGGTGCTACTGTCCGAGTCTTTTGGCACTCTCTTTTCTTTTAGCTTCTTCGCCTCCCAGTATGTTCTCTCTCTCTTCTTCTTCTTTCAGATCTAATTGCCAAATTTCTTTTTGTCTATCAAGCATGCTGTAGCTCGTAATGCATTATTATTACTCTTCTTCTTTTAGTTTTTTACTTCGTAATTGTGGACTTTGCTGTGCCTCGTTGTGTTATTTTGTGCATGTGATGTGATGTGCTGTGAATGCGTAGGTTACATCTGACATCTCAAGATCGTTTGAATACGAAGCAATTTATATGATCGAGGACTGCTCTGGTTTTGGCTTTAGAGACGTTGTTGAATAATAATTATTGCTTTATCAGGAATAAATGAATTTTGACTTATTCTGGTTTTGGAGTTTTGGAAATTAAGTAAATGTTTGGTTTGCATTTTCATTTACGGTTTTTATTTACTGTTTTTTGAAATAATTTTACAATCGAAGAACTGAAAATGCTGAAAACAGAAAAATTATTTCGGTGGCTCCGAGTGGCCTAGAGTTTTTTTTGATTTAAAAGATTGAATTTTCTAGCATGTGTAAATTGCACAAGTTAATAAATTAATATTGGAAAGATTTTATTGAAAATTATAACTAACAAAACATTAAATGTATTGGTATTATGAAATGCTATATTTTTCAATAAATCCTTTTTACTTTTTATTTATTATCCCGTGCAAAACCATTAAAAGAAATTTTCATGGATCTTGTATACAAGCCCAGTTTTGATATAACTTCTGTAGAAGAACTTCTGGAGGAAAAAAATAGAATGAATCAAATAGATAAGATGAATTTAACTTTTCTATAAGTTGAAATTAGTTACTTATGGAGAGGTTAAATGAGAGAACTTCTAGAGAAAGTAGACTACAAAGACTAGTTTTTATATGGAGAAGTTAAATTCATCATATTTCTTTGATTTATTCTATTTTTTTCCTCCAGAAATTCTTCTACATAAGTTATATCCAAACTGGGCAAAAGTGTTGTTTCCTGTCTAGGTTGTCTAGGTGCTCTAGTTCAGGCTTGTTTCAATTCTTTTAGTGTAGTCTTGCTTACATGCAAAGTTTACGCATTTATTTATGTAGTGCTCCTTAAACTTGAGCTGAATGGAGAGGGATGGCTGGGTTTTTTATGTGAAACCAGCTTTTCGCTTGCTTTTTTTGGGTTCATAAGTCGTATGCTCTATTTTTATATGGATTTGGTTCTTGTATTTATCATTCACTCTTGTTTTTGTAACCCACTCCTGTCAGGTGTTGAGGGTAACAAAATGGTTGGAGGCATTGATGTTTTAGCAGATGATATGAGTATCAATGGAGCAGTAGAACCATTGCCTGAGGATTTTGACGCAACAGCCATAATCAAAGATCCTCTGCCTCCCGTGGTTGAAGGCAATGGCATTGTCAAGGGGGAGACTCAGATCAGTAAGGAAAAAGAGAAAAGAGAAATAGTACTGGGAAGAAATATTCACACTATGTGCCTAGAAGTCACAGAGCCCGATGCAGATGATGAGGTTACTGGGGATCGCGAAGCTCATATGGCAAGCGTATTGGCCAAATACAAAAGATCTTTAACTGAAAGGACAAAGTATCATTTAGGTTTGACAATATTTTGCTCATTTGACCTCATTGCTTTCTTGAGTGCATTTACGTTGTTGTATTTGAGGCATCAACCAAGTTATTCAGATCATTGTGCTGCTTTTGTTTTTCCCCTAGGACTTTGCTTCATTTATATTAAAGGACAAAGTATCATTTATGACTTAACAGTTGACATACATCAATCTCAATTAGCTCCTTCGTGATGTCAACCCAACCCAGCACCAGCACTCACCAATTAGCATTACACTTGTACTGTACTACTGTATGCTTTAGCCTACCTACTTCCCTGAGATCCTATGTTTGCCTTGTATTCCACTTACATTTTTGGTGGAAAGCTTGTATTGACTAGGACCAGCAAGTTTTGGTCAGAACTTTCTCCAAAGGCCCATGGTTTTGATTTGAAGACTTGACAACTGTGTAGGACACATCTAACCTCCCTGCATTATCCAGGGAAACAAATAATTCACAAATCTAGTGTAAGATAATAATGATATATGAGAAAAGCCAGGGGGAGGGGTGAAGAGATTTCTTGAGGAAGAATTATAGGAGAAAGTCTAGGAGGGGCTGTGTTTTAGGTGTGATGAAAAATATCACCCAGCCTATGATTTCAAAATTCAAGAACAAGCAATTTTATGTGATATTGATGGAGGAATATTCATGGGAAGGAGAAGATGATGGGTTGTTGCATGATCATGGATGAAGGAGCTTTCTCCTGAACTTCACCTTGAGAACAAGGTAAAGCTTTTAGAGGCTGTAATAGTTAGGTGAGACCAATTGGCTGGTTTCTGTTAGTTAAGAGAGTTAGCATTAGTAATTGTTTGTTGGAATTCTAACAGAAATTGGTTGAGATAGGCTATGTACATACAGAAGATTAGGGATTAGGTGTATTCCTGTTTAGTTGAGATTGGTTTTGGAGGGAGCGATCTCAGGCTCTCAAAGGCATGGGAGGAACAACTTATATTCATTCTTTCTCTTGCTAACCTGGGTTCATCGCTGATCTGGGGCTAAGGGAGGTCTCATTAACGAAATCCTATATTATCTTTCATTCTTTCTCTAATCTGTGAATCAGTAACTATCAGATTATTTGTGTTTTTATTCCTAGTATTCTGGCTTCTTCTGGAGGTGAATAGCACCTGATTTTTCTGATAAAGAAAGCAAATGCAGTTCTAATATTTTCCATGTTGACACCATGAAAAGAATTTGACCCTTTTTTAATACAGATTTTGCCCCTGTGCATTATTCTCTTATCTTATGCTTAGCATGAATTTGCAACTGCCCCTTAGTTATTTCCAAATTCACTGGCTATTGCCTTGGTGCATGAAAAGAGACATTTAAGATTATGCCTTTGGGAGGAAGTAGATGACTATAACTAGAAAGCATTCAATCAGCTGGAAGCATGGAAAATTCTTTCTGTTTCTAATCATTACGTCTGATATAGTTAAAGAATGTTCATTCCATTCTTTATAGGGAAACAAAAAATGTTAATTATCTTTCATATATTTTCAAGCTTATCATTTAATAAGTCTATAACAATGCATCTGAAATAATTTTATTACGATTATGTGTAACTTTTGTAGCCCACATATTTCTTCAATTAATCTCTGGAGTTATTTAGGTTTATCTCATTTAATTTATGAAAAATCAACTGCAGGCTACCCTTATAATTTGGATTTCGACTATGGTGCACTCTCTCAACTTCAACACTTTTCAATAAACAACCTGGGAGATCCATTTATTGAAAGCAATTATGGTGTACACTCCCGGCAGTTTGAAGTTGGTGTTTTGGATTGGTTTGCCAGATTGTGGGAACTGGATAAAAATGAGTATTGGGGCTATATAACAAACTGTGGTACAGAAGGAAATCTTCATGGCATCCTAGTTGGGTTAGTTTCAGCTTGTTTTATTTAGTTAAACTTTTTGTAAGTTTGTAAAACACATCTGATGTGATTAAATGACTTCTGCAGGAGAGAGGTGTTCCCAGATGGGATTTTGTATGCCTCACGGGAGTCACATTATTCTATTTTTAAAGCTGCTCGTATGTACAGAATGGAATGTGTGAAAGTTGAGACTCTTTGTTCTGGGGAGATTGATTGTGATGATTTCAAGGCCAAGCTTCTTTGTCACCAGGACAAGCCAGCAATTATAAATGTGAACATAGGCAAGTTTTTCCATCATTGTTTCTCTTACCCCTATTGTCCCATGATGCCTACCCTCCTCTTCACTTTGTTGATTCTGGCTCATAGAACTGGTACTTTGCAGGAACCACTGTGAAAGGGGCTGTGGATGATCTTGATCTGGTCATAAAGAAACTTGAAGAAGCTGGATTTTCGCAAGATAGGTTCTATATTCATTGTGATGGGGCTTTGTTTGGTCTCATGATGCCTTTCGTGAAACGAGTAAGTGCATGTTACCATAAATCATTTAACTATTGAGATATACTGTTGAAATTTTCATCTGCTATCTTTGTCTGTTCTGAGAGAAAACTCCAATGTGTCATTAATTCATTATACCTTTTTTTTTTGTTGTTTGTAAATTTCATATTTGCAAACTGCATTTTGGTTCTTCATTTCATAACCTGTCTATTTTATGGTAGCTCGTTTTGTCATGCATTTGCACTCTTGCAATAAAGTCATAATTTTTATAGGCCTTGCCCCAATTACTGTGTGATCAGACTTTGTTCATATTTGATTGTTTTAATGCTTGTTGATCAACCCAATTTATATATATGAATAAAAACCTGACTGTCATTAATTATCTACCTGCACAATAAACTGCACTGATTATTCCAATTTCAGTCTGGGAATATTCTCTTTATTCTAACCTTATTATATTTAAAAATGGACAAGGTTAAAATATCTTACTTCTTTGTCAACAGATCTTACGTTGGATGATTTAAGATTGATCAGTTGCTAAAACAAGAAAATGAGAGCTATTCCTGTAGTTACATGAATCTTGCCATACTCTGTTATCTTGTATTCATTATCATGATTCATAAGTGTTGATAGAGTTTATCTGTATACATTTTAAATTTTATATAAATTGTGCTATGTCAGGCTCCAAAAGTCACTTTTAAGAAGCCTATTGGCAGTGTCAGTGTTTCTGGCCACAAATTCGTGGGGTGTCCCATGCCTTGTGGTGTGCAGATAACAAGATTGGAGCATATTAATGCTCTTTCCAGGAATGTGGAATACCTTGCTTCTAGGGATGCCACAATCATGGGTAGTCGGAATGGCCATGCTCCCTTATTCCTTTGGTATACCTTGAACCGGAAAGGATACAGAGGTTTTCAGAAAGAAGTACAGAAATGCTTGAGGAATGCACACTACTTCAAAGACCGCCTTGTTGAGGCAGGGATTGGAGCAATGCTTAATGAGCTGAGCAGCACTGTTGTGTTTGAGCGGCCACATGATGAGGAATTTATACGCAAGTGGCAGTTGGCATGCAAGGGGAACATCGCACATGTGGTGGTGATGCCAAACGTCACTATTGAGAAGCTTGATGATTTTCTAAACGAGCTACTGCAGAAGCGTGCTGCCTGGTTTCAAGATGGGAAGTGTCAACCTTATTGTATAGCATCAGATGTAGGTGAAACAAATTGTCTCTGTGCTCTGCATAAGTAACTGTAGCATCCAATCCAGAGTTTACGACTTTAGTTGTTTTTTTTGGAATGTTTATGCTGTGTATGCACTATCTGCAGGACTTGGATGCACGTAATGTCATTTAGAATCGTTCTTGCTTTCTTTCAATACTCACTCGGCCTTTTATTATCATACTGTTTGGGTTCCTCGTTGAAAGCAATAATTCCCCAAGTGAGTAAAATAAAATTTATGGTGGAAATTTGTAAAAAGAAGGCTTGTTTAGAGATGCTCTGATTTATATTGTTTCCTTGGTTTCCAAGTCAAAGGTAAAGTATGGAGACGAGAATTTCTTAATTAGAACTGACTATGACATTATCTTTATTATCTTTACTAGACATGTGCCCCTGCATTGATTTATTCAAGTAAATAAAATATATATTAATAAATAATTATATAGAAATGAGAAAATTCAGTGAACTTAATAAGAAATAATGAAAAATGTCTTAGTATACTAATAAAATGACAATATAAGACAAATTAAAATATGTTGATATTAAGTGTTAGTAATACAAAATTGAATTGTGTCTCAGCTTCAAAATCATTTACATCTCCTAAAAAGGTCTAAAGGACAAAGAAAAAGGTTGTGTTATAAAAAGCAGATTAAACTACTCTAGCCAGTAAATCTGTCATGTGTCCGTTTCAAATAAAATCTGAGAACCGGTGCTCCAAAAAACCGATCAAAACCTGGTAAATTGGTCACAAACGGGTAAAACTGGCTGAACCGATTTTTTTAAAATTCATTTTTTTTATTTTTTATTTAATTTAAAATACTATTAAGATAAATAAAAATATGTGTTTTAAGAATTATACATAGACATTTATTATTTTATTATTTTTTTTATTTTTTGTTTTATAAACCTTAATACGGTTATTTAAACAAATTTATAACTTCATATATCTTAATTTCTTATAATTTTATGTTATTTTATTAATTAAAATTTTATATAATATTTAAAATATATATTTAATTAATATCGATTCGACCACGGTTGAACTATTGGATCATGAACCAGTGCCTTCACAAGTTCAATTACCGGATTGATTTTTAAAACATTGAAAAAAATAACTCTATCTACTAAATTGAATAGTAGACACATTTACTAACAAATTATATTTATCTTTTCTAATCTATTTACTACATTAACATTTACATATTAATAAGCTTTATGTAAAGATTTATTCCCCCGTGATGTATAAAACACAAAATATAAGTAAAATATTTATAATCAATAAAAATTTAATATTAATATTTTATTTTAATACCATTCATTAATAATATAAATACCAATGCTTTTATATATATTTTTAATCACATATGATTTAATTATAATGAACTTTATGCAAAGCACGTATAGTAAAAAAAGTGCGTGGCAGTAAAATTATTATGTTGATTAGATATTATACACATGTATTTGTTATAATTGAAGTGCTGAAAATATTATACACAGTAAATAATATCATGCTTTGGTAAACTCCTAGCTTCCCTATTGTGATATTAATATTTCAACATATATATTTAATGAATCCTCATGACATTTATGTTTGCAAACTTTCATTTCACATGAGCAAAATCTTAAAGTAGTAAATAAATAAGGAAGCGTATTTCCAACTTTATATTTTTATATGGAAAGAACTTTTGTTTCACTCTCAAGAGGTAGACTTCCAATTTGTTTGTGGTAGAAACTCGCAGGTAGGATATAACTCATAAGTCCTTTACTCAAATATAGACAATAGCAACATATAAGTTTTTTTCTCAAAACATTGTAGTTAAAGACAATTTTTTAAAGGGTCGCAATTTGGTACCCTCCCGCTAGAAAGGATTTTAGTACCTTCTTGTCATTTTTTTTATTAAATAGGTCAAAACTACGTAGAATCAAGTCGTGTACTCCGTACTAAATTAATTCAAAGACATAAAGTAGATTTTAAATGAGACACATGTGTATTGCAAATGAGAATGTGAAAAAATAGGGGAATATAATAAAAAATACATGATAATCGTTATAGGGGGTCAAAAAATCTTTTCAAAAATTATAAATATAAATTCTAATAGTTAAATATTGTCCTATAAATATAAAAATACTAAGATCATTTAAGAAAGTTGAGAGAAATTGATTAAATTATCAAAGAAGGTACCAAAACCCTCTCTCCCTAGATGGTACCCTAGAATTCCCCTTTTTTAAACTCTCACTAATGAAGCAACTTGTGCACGTCATCCCATGTGGATGAATTCTTCAACTCAGAAAATTGTATAGCAAACTGGTAATCATGTCCACCTTATATGCCGTAAAAAAACCCACCTTCTAATGCACTAAATCTTTAGGTCAACAACCCAAGCAGTGCTAGTCCAAAAGCAGAAACATACCTGGAAACATCCACCAATAGACTACAAATCAGAATCCTAACTTGTGCACGTCATCCCATGTGGATGAATTCTTCAACTCAGAAAATTGTATAGCAAACTGGTAATCATGTCCACCTTATATGCCGTAAAAAAACCCACCTTCTAATGCACTAAATCTTTAGGTCAACAACCCAAGCAGTGCTAGTCCAAAAGCAGAAACATACCTGGAAACATCCACCAATAGACTACAAATCAGAATCCTAACATTTCTCCAAAAAAAAAACAGCCACCAAAGAATGCAATAGACAACAAATGGAAGAATCGCAAACTCAACAGCAATCACAAAAACCAGCCACCAAGCAAAGTCATAATGTTAAGTCCACCCAACTAAGAGGCCAACATGGGTAAAATCTGCCGAGCTGAGTAATACAATTCTACAATTCTAACATGCACATGATAAGAGTCCAGGTAAGTGTCAATTCACTAAATAAAGGAGAAAAAAAAACCAGCATCCTATGACCTGAACAGTACAGTCCCGCATCAGAATAAACAAACTCAGCATCTTTGATCAGTTCACCAAACAATGATATTGGAAGCTTTGAAAGAACTAAGTTCATTATTTCCTTCTAATTAATAGATGATTTTAAGAAAAATGGGTTTAAAATAGCAAAGAAACATAATAAAGTCAATTGACAACAACCCATAGAGCATGCCTGAAAATATTATACACCATAAATAATAACAGACTTTGGTAAACTCCTAGCTTCCCTATTGTGATATTAATATCTCGACATATACATTGAATGAATCCTCATGACAGTTATGTTTGTACGGTTTCATTTCACATGAGCAAAATCTTAAAGTAGTAAACAAATAAGGGTATTTCCAACTTTATATTTTTATATGAAAAGAACTTTTGTTTCACTCTCAAGAGGTAGACTTCCAATTTGCTTGTAATAGAAACTGGATTTTCTACTCAAATATAGACAATAACAACCTATAAGTTTTCTACTCAAAACACTGTAGCTAAAGACAATTTTTTAAAGTCTCACTAATGAAGCAACTTGTGCACCTCATCCCCTATGTATGAATTCTTCAACTCTTTATCTACCAAGAAAATTATATAGCAAATGGGTGATCATGTTGTCCACTTTATATGCCATCAAAAAAAGTCCACCAATAGACTACAAATCGGAATCCTAACATTTCTCCAAAAAAAAAACAGCCACCAAAGAATGCAATAGACAACAAATGGAAGAATCGCAAACTCAACCGCAATCACAAAAACCAGCCACCAAGCAAAGTCATAATGTTAAGTTCACCCAACCAAGAGGCCAACATGGGTAAAATCTGCCGAGCTGAGTAATACAATTCTAACATGCACATGATAAGAGTCCAGTAAGTGCCAATTCACTAAATAAAAGGAGAAAAAAAAAACCAGCAACCTATGACCTGAACAGTACAGTCCTGCATCAGAAAAAACAAACTCAGCATCTTTGATCAGTTCACCAAACAATGCACCCAAACAACAGTGAGATATAGATTCAGTAAAAATGTTAAATGGATTTTAACATGGCAAAGAAAATGAAAAGCACCTAAATGAATTAATTTTAAAAAAATGTTTTTCATTATACTCTACAAAATTCATAAGATTTTTGGCTTATTTCATATTTTATAGGATAATTATGAAACAATTATATAAGATCATGCCTTAAGAAAATGATTGTACCTCATCCTAAAACAATGAAATGTTTCCATTGTTACACTACAGAGTTATTAAAAGTGATAAAAGATGCATGAAGCAGAGCTTGAAATCTTTAAGATGAAAAGAGCAGGATTGATATTGGAAGCTTTGAAAGAACTAAGTTCATTATTTCCTTCTAATTAATAGATGATTTTAAGAAAAATGGGTTTAAAATAGCAAAGAAACATAATAAAGTCAATTGACAACAACCCGTAAAGCATGCCTGAAAATATTATACACAGTAAATAATAACAGACTTTGGTAAACTCCTAGCTTCCCTATTGTGATATTAATATCTCAACATATACACGGAATGAATCCTCATGACAATTATGTTTGTACGGTTTCATTTCACATGAGCAAAATCTCAAAGTAGTAAACAAATAAGGGTATTTCCAACTTTATAGTTTTATATGAAAAGAACTTTTGTTTCACTCTCAAGAGGTAGACTTCCAATTTGCTTATAATAGAAACTGGATTTTCTACTCAAATATAGGCAATAACAACCTATAAGTTTTCTATTCAAAACACTGTAGCTAAAGAGAATTTTTTAAAGTCTCGCTAATGAAGCAACTTGTGCACCTCATCCCCTATGTATGAATTCTTCAACTCTTTATCTACCGAGAAAATTATATAGCAAATGGGTGATCATGTTGTCCACTTTATATGCCTATCAAAAAAAAGTCCACCAATAGACTACAAATCAGAATCCTAACATTTCTCCAAAAAAAACAGCCACCAAAGAATGCAATAGACAACAAATGGAAGAATCGCAAACTCAACAGCAATCACAAAAACCAGCCACCTAGCAAAGTCATAATGTTAAGTCCACCCAACCAAGAGGCCAACATGGCTAAAATCTGTCGAGCTGAGTAATACAATTCTAACATGCACATGATAAGAGTCCAGGTAAGTGCCAATTCACTACATAAAGGAGAAAAAAAACCAGCAACCTATGAGCTGAACAGTACAGTCCCGCGTCAGAAAAAACAAACTCAGCACCAAACAATGCACCCAAACAACAGTGAGATATAGATTCAGTAAAAATGTTAAATGGATTTTAACATCGCATAGAAAATGAAAAGCACCTAAATGAATTAATATTAAAAAAAATATTTTTCATTGTACTCTACAAAATTCATAAGAGTTTTGGCATATTTCATATTTCATAGGATAATTATGAAACAATTATATAAGATCATGCCTTAAGCAAATGATTGTACCCCGTCCTAAAACAATGAAATGTTTCCATTGTTACACTACAGAGTTATTAAAAGTGATAGAAGATGCATGAAGTAGAGCTTGAAATCTTTAAGATGAAAAGAGCAGGATTGATATTGGAAGCTTTGAAAGAACTAAGTTCATTATTTCCTTCTAATTAATAGATGATTTTAAGAAAAATGGGTTTAAAATAGCAAAGAAACATAATAAATTCAATTGACAACAACCCGTAAAGCATGCCTGAAAATATTATACACCGTAAATAATAACAGACTTTGGTAAACTCCTAGCTTCCCTATTGTGATATTAATATCTCAACATATACACTGAATGGATCCTCATGACAGTTATGTTTGTACGGTTTCATTTCACATGTGCAAAATCTTAAAGTAGTAAACAAATAAGGGTATTTCCAACTTTATATTTTTATATGAAAAGAACTTTTGTTTCACTCTTAAGAGGTAGACTTCCAATTTGCTTGTAATAGAAACTGGATTTTCTACTCAAATATAGGCAATAACAACCTATAAGTTTTCTACTCAAAACACTGTAGCTAAAGACAATTTTTTAAAGTCTCACTAATGAAGAAACTTGTGCACCTCATCCCCTTTGTATGAATTCTTCAACTCTTTATCTACCAAGAAAATTACATAGCAAATGGGTGATCATGTTGTCCACTTTGTATGCCATCAAAAAAAGTCCACCTTCTAATGCACTAAATCTTTTGGTCAACAACAGCTGGACCAGAAGCAGAAACAGACTTAGAAACATCAACTAGTAGACTACCAATCAGAATCCTAACATTGCTAAAAAAAAAAAATCCACCAAAGAAAGCAATAGACAACAAATGCAGAATCCAATGGCACACTCAAACAATGCATCCAAACAACAGTGAGATATAGATTCAGCAAAAATGTTAAATTGATTTTAACATGGCATAGAAAATGAAAAGCACCTAAGAGATCATATTCCTCCATGTTATCACCTTCATCTTTATTTAGCATTATTATCCATGATGTCATAAAGTTACTTAATTGAGAAGATACCACAAGCAGAAATGAATTTGAAAAGCATCTAAAGGCACAAAAAATTATCAGAAATTCCATATAAGGAGCAGAACAAACATATCGAATTTATTTGTAGAATATAAAACAAAAATGATAATAATAGTGAAGAATCCTTTACTGAAAGTCTCGAATTCAATAACAACTATATCAGAAATTTATTCTCTTTGTTATGAACTCTGCATCGACTATTTCCATATGCAGAAAAGAACATGCATGGGAAAATTGGTGAAGAAATTAGGACACATATAAAAAAAGACTCTAAGATAAAAAAAATCCAAATAAAAATGAAGAACATACATAGTCAGTTGATTAAGAGCAACAAAAGGTGATGAAATCCAGTTAAACCTAGAAAATTTTTAATACATGGGACCTCAAACCCAAAATATTCGCATCATGTTTAGGAATCCTTACCATCGGCAAAGGAGGAGTCTCCGCACCACCATGCCATGCAGTCGCGCCTCACAGCCACCTCATCGCAACACAGCCACTCCCCTGTAAAAGAGAAATTTCAGATTCTGTTAAAAAAAAAAAGAAACAAACAGATAGAGACAAAAGATAGGGAGCATAAAGAATCCACCTGTCGCGGCCACCACCACCACCACCAACCTCACAGACAGACTCGATCGCCGTCGCAGCCCACAGCACCGCCATATCCCTGTAAGAGGGAATTTTAGATGAATAAAAAAACAAAGAGAAGAAACGACAAAGAATACAGCTGGAGATAAGAGCTCAGTAGCGGCCACACCAAAGAAGGAGTAAAAGCGAAACTGTGGCAGAGAAGAAGAGATGATGAAGATCAAATGTGAGGTGAAGAGTTCCGAAACAGTCAAGGTAAGGAAACAACGGAGAGAAAGGGCGAGAGGTGATTCGAAGCAATAAGGCAAAAACTTGAAAAGACAGGGCGAGAAGAAATTTCAAATGCGAAATGAGAAAGAGAGCCTATAGATCAGCTAGATATACGAAAAAGGCTCATAATATCTGCCCAGTATTGAAAACATGCGATGGGAAGGGAGAATATAAATATATGGGAAGTAATCAGAACCTTTATTGCTCTCAAAAGACAAAACGTGGAAAAATGGAGAGTGTATTAATTTTCTGAATTTCAAATTTCAAATTTGAAATTTATTAAAATGTGATTAAATTTAGTAAAATTATTAGGACAAATTTACCCTTATTTTGAGCGGAAAAAGAGAGTCCCAGACTTCCTTCCTTTTATTATTGTAAAGATAAAGATTTAGCACGGGCTTTATAATTTAATCCATGATCATTATGAAATATTTATGATTAGCATTGTCGACCAAAAATTATTCTTGTAAGGCAAAATGTATGAACGTTCATTAGTTTCTTAGTTTTTCTTCTAAAGTTGATTTTGAAAGCAGATCTTCATGATGAAATTACATGTATCATCATGTAAAGAATGAATGGATTATGGAGGTATTTCTTCAAAATGGTCGTACCACTTAAAAATTAAAATGAAAAGACCCTTTTTATTTCATTGAACTGGAGCCAACTATCAATGTATCTAGGCTTGAGTAAATAGGCTTAGGTTTCTTAAATGTGTTGTGTTTTACTCCTACGCTACTTTTTATAACGTACATCTAATCAAATTACATCAAATTACAAAAAAGTAGTTAAAATTAGTTAATAAAAGTAGTTAAAATTAATTAATTTTATTGAAGTGAGTAACTTTTTAAGTTTGATCTCAAGATTTATCTATACTCTATAGAGATTATTGAGAAAGAGAAAATACTTATGGAAGAGGTTGTTGCTTTCGATGCATGGCCATAGCTAGAGAAATTTCCCTTATTTATTGGATGATAGGATAATGAAGAGTTTAAATGAAAGGTTTTTCTAATATGTGTAACCTTACACATGATAATAAATCTTAAAGTGGAAAGGTTTTATTGGAAAATGTAACTATTACAACATTCAATGCATCGGTAGTGTTAAAAGTTGTAATTTCCAATAAAACCTTTCAACTTTTGATTTATTATCTTGTGCAATGTTGTAATATGTTAGAAAAACCGTTAAACGAAAAAAAACTAAAACATGTTGAAATCATGAGATCAATGACAAATCCTAGGAAACTTTTATCCAATATACTCCCTTTGGTCCTATTTACGAGACAATTAAGACAAAAACACACATATTAAGAAAAGTAATTAATGCGTTGATTTTCAAGAAATTACTCTATAATATTACAAGTTTACCCCTATTTAAAATTAAACTCCACTACTATGGTAATTGTGTCACCTTAAAACTTTTAATGGTCAACAGAGGCAAAAATGAGAAAAAAAAATAATAAATGCTTCTACATTTATATACTTTGTCTTATAAATAAAGCTATGGAAAAAATTCAAACATTATCTTATAAATAGGATCGAAGGGAGTAATTGCATTGGATTTACACGACAATTTTCCTTTTCATTCATTTATTTAGATGGATTTCTTTCATCGCAAACCAGTCCGGCCCACACAAGCTCGATATCCGCATAGGGTCGGGCTCGGGCTTTAACATTACAAGACCGAACTTTAACCGGATTTTTTAACCCGACCCACTAAAGCCTGCTACCTGCTCAGTATTGAGCCCGATCGGACCGGATAGCTCATTTTGGCAGCTCTATCCATGAATAGTACCACCAAAAGGATCAAAATGTTACATATCACAAAGGGAGTGAAGTAGATCAAAATGTTACTGTATTCTTAGAATAGTTATTAGGGTCTCCAAAATAGGAAAAAAAAATCCAGGGAGGTTGTTTTGTGAATGTCCCAAACCGAGGATAATCTTTACTCATTTTATTGTTTTATATTTTTTTATATAAAATTTTATAATTTTTCTGTTGTGCAATATTGTAATCAGGAAATTAAGTTGGGCAAATTTTGGTGTTGTTTAGTCTAATGACTAGTTTTATTTGCCGGGGTTTATATTGGGATTTTGATGGAAGAATAATTAGAAAGTTTTATAGTGTAATAGTTTAATTAACTAGGATACTATTTTATTTAGAGTAAACCCACAAATTAGTCCCCGACTTTTTTTGTGTCGGGCAGTTTAGTCCCTGACTTTTAAAAATGAGCACATTAGTCCCTGACATTCTTCACCGCCCATCAGTTTAGTCCAACGTCACATTTTCCGTTAACGGAGAGCTGAGTTGTCACATTAGGTGACACGTAGGATCCAAAAAACCTGCAAATTAGTCCCTAACTTCTTTCAAAATTAGGCAGTTTAGTCCTTGACTTTTAAAAATGACTTTATTAGGTATTAAATGTTGTAGAAACGTGTCACTCTCTTAAGAACTCTAAAAAACCTCTCAAAATACATTCATTTCTATTCAAAAAGTGACCAATTATTCTCTCAAGGATCAAATATATTCATATTAAATATCTCTCTTTTAACTTCTAGTTGCGTTCTTTTCTTCCTTGTTTTGATTTATGTTTTTATTTTAATTAACATATTTATTAAATGAAATGAACTCTTTTAAGAATTAGATTCTATCATCAGATTGTTCATTAGAATCTTATTTGCATTATAAATCCATGTGAATAAAGTCAGGAGAGCAATCCCACAGGGCAGTAAATAATTAGACACTATCAATACAAAGAACCCTCTTAAAGATTAAGTTTCTTATTCTTATATTATTCTTCCCTTGTCTTTGTTTTAATCATTTTCACATGGAGAAGCACAAGTGCAAGCTTTACTTCATAAGCTTTTCATGAAAGAGATTTAGGGTACACTCTTATGAGGAAAGTTCACCAAGTGGAATTTTGTTCAATGAATTTATAATGCAAATAAGATTCTAATGAAAATCTGATCATAGAATTTAATTCTTAAGAGGGTTCATTTCCTTTAATAAATATGTTAATTGAAATAAAAACATAAATCAAAACAAGGAAGAGAAGAACGTAACCAGAAGTTAAAAGAAAGAGATTTAATATGAACATATTTGATCCTTGAGAGAATAATTGGTAATTTTTTTTATTGGAAATAAATGTATTTTGAAAGGATTTAGAGTTCTTAAGAGAGTCGTGCACATTTCTACAGCTAATCCCTAATAAAGTCATTTTTAAAAGTCAATCACTAAACTGCCTGATTTTGAAAGAAGATGGGGACTAATTTGCAGATTTTTTGGATCCTACGTGTCATCTAACGTGACAACTCAGCTCTCCGTTAACGGAAAATGTGACGTTGGACTAAACTGATAGGCGGTGAAGAATGTTAGGGACTAATGTGCTCATTTTTAAAAGTCAGGGACTAAACTGCCCGACGCAAAAATAGTCAGGAACCAATTTGTGGGTTTACTCATTTTATTTATTTCTAAGCTCCTTATCTTTCCATAATTTTGCAAAATTCTACCATAGATGCCACACACGAAACCTATGTGGGGCACCTGACATTACCTCTTGTAATGATAGAATAAACTCTTGCACATGATAATTTAATTTACATTAGTCCCTAACTTTCAAAAAAAATATTGCACTCTAGTCCCTAATGTAACATTGTTTAACGTTTTGGACTTAATTGCAATGTAAAGAGTAATGTCAGAGACTAATGAAAGATTTTCCTAAACTCATGGACTAAACTGCATGACGTTATAAAAGTAAGAGACTAACGTGTCAGTTTTCTTCATTATTATTTGACAATAAGATATAATTAAATAGATTAAAATCATAATGATAAGAACAAAGAATTATATTAAAAAAGAGGATTAAAATAGAAAATGGTAGGATAAGATTTTAAATCTTCATAATTTTTCCACATACAGGAGTAACAATGATTAGTATTTAAAAATTTAATTAACAAGAAAGAAAATATTTACATTAAGGATTGAGAAGGAGAATCTCACTCTTACAAGAAGTGTGTGGAATTCACCATCAAATAAGAGAAGAGAGAGAGAGTAGAGTTCATGAGTGTCTCAGTTCAAGATAAGGTCTCAAAATTATAATATAGAGTGTTGATATGTCAATAAAAGATATCATTATGTAGTGTTTCAATTCCAATCAACAGAAGATCCTATTAGAGATATAAAAAAAATTATTTTAAATATAAATATTATACCTCATAACATAACATATTAAGATGATTCTTTGCACGGGTAATTACAGGGTGGACCCTTTGACTTTGGGTCCACCATAGACCATTAACTTTTTTTACTATAAAAAGTAATTTTAATTTTATAATATGTATTAATAAATATTTTAATATTAAATTTATACTATTTATGGTAAAGGTCTACCATGGACCCAAACTCAAGGGTTCCACCGTATAATTACCCTTCTTTGCACAAGAACAACAGTAGTTTAGTTGATGATGAACAGTGAAAGCGTAAAGGGTTGAAGAAACCTAGCACTAATGATGACAATTGGACCTGAATTCATCTGACACCTGCAAAATCTTCTCATTGTCATTCCTATTTATTTAGGGACTGTCGCCAATACTGAATCCCTTTCTCACTACAACAAACACGACCACGGACCTTACCGACTCAAGATTTAAGACAACTACAAGGAACCACAATAACAGCAGCCAAGCTCACTTAAATGCAACCTAGATCCTAAATGCTATGAATACTTGTGCAACCTTTGTTGAGACATATAGACAAGGTATCTATTTGGGTGCAGGAATTTTGGTTTGAATATAGGTCGGTTCGGTTCTGTGTATGAGATGGGAGCATTGATTTGGCTGTTTTTGGTTGATGCTGTCGTTTGGGAGAATGTTGCGTGACGGAAATGGGTATTGTGAGCTTCGCTTTGTGTTTTTGCGTGGGGGCGGCTATGTGGTCTGGGGGGATTAGGATTCACTGATTCAGTATTGACTAACAATATTAGCCATTGGTTGCGAAAGGCCTGTATTACATGGAAGAAAAAATGTATTCTCCCAAAGAAACAATATTTGAATCAACCCTACCAAAACCTCAAACTCCAAATTAACACATGCAATCCGAATATGCAGTTTAGTCATGTAAAGAACAAAGGGAATTCAGCAAATCTGTGTTGTTAAAGGCATTATAGCAAACTATGTTGGGTGAGCCCAGTCGGCTGCCTACTTTAAAAGCTTAATGAGGCACTATGATGAATGTCACCTGCAGTTTGAAATTTTCGGACTGTCTTTGTACACAACACAATAGACAGGAAATACAAAAATTCACACTTCAAAGTTCAAACCACATTTTAAGACTTAATTAAAAGGTTGGGTCCATACCAGAATACATCTTTCCAAATCTCAGTGTTACAAGTTGCCTGGCATAATATTCTTATTAATCATAATCTTATGTCTTCATGAGCTCAAAATTTCACAGTAAAGACAATAATAACCATACAGGGCATATAGTTCAGTTACAAAAATCAAATGTTTTGAGGTAGTTATTTATTTGGGAATGAAACTAGAACAGAATCCAATGATAATATACCATAAAATTCTCCCCTATCACTTCAGTTTGGAGAGTAGCTTTGGTGCAACCTGCATCATAGGATTATGATTTATCAGAAAATACAGAAGCAAAACAAATGAATCAGCTGTTATTTACTAACTAAACAGTAATACTTACACATTTGTCGATACAAGACCAATAATCAAAATATTGTCCGGTGCAGTGTTTCTGCCCAGTTTCATCACCTTGTATCCTTTTAATACATGCCTGTAGCAATTTAAAGAATTACTTTTCAACACCAAGCAAAAATTTCTTTTGAAGAAACAAAAATATAAGGCAGGACAAAAATATGGCAATATTGATTCTTTATTCCTATATTATTGTTCATTAACACTATCACTAAGGGTGTTTATTCAACTAATAAATCAAATCTAAGGTGCCTACAAATCATATGATATGAGCACCTTAGTTCTCTCAACTAGGGGAGGGATGTAAGAGGAAGACCCACTAGTGTATAGCGTGTTTGGTTTCCATTAAAACTACATTATAAACGTGGATCCGGACCAATGTTACTAAGAGTAGCATTGACTCAGATCCATTTTCGTAACGTGGTTTTATTTGAAACCAAACACACTAGTAATCTTTTTATGAACATAGAATGCAGCCTAAGATTCGGCCCTAACCCCATGGTCCCCAACAATCTAATTGAAGCCTTGCTTCTTATCAAGTTCAACCATATGAACTCTCCAAAAGTATATAGAAAATACTTATTCGAATTCTAGAGATCCATCTACTAGCAGATTATATTAACTTTCCTCACTTGGAGCAGGATCTCAAATTCCTCCTCATGTACACTCACCACTATAGAATTCCCCTATTATATTTTTAGAAGACCGTGTCATCAATTTTTCAGATGCAAAAGGGATAATATAGTTAACTAATAAATGTAAAATTCAATTACAGTGTCTATCAACTATCAATTGTTAAACCTGGAAAACAAGACAATCTTGTACTGATCACTTTAGAGCTCATCTTCAAATGATCCAGTTGATAATTGTACACTTTAACAAAACACACCTGATATTCAAGTAATGGTTTTACACATTTCGGTTTGCAAGACTCTTCAAGATATCCCTTAGGATCAACAGGTTCCTCGTCAGCCCTAAATTCATAATAAAATCCACAAATGAACAAAAAGCAATAAACAGGTTCCAAGACATGCCATGTGTTTCATGAGCGGGCATACTAATATTCTGACACCAAAGTTATTAGCGTGGATATTACAATTAGCACTTAAAAAAGTGTTAATACATATACAATGAAGTGAAGTACAACACATATATCAACATATAGAAGGATTTTTTTTCTGAAAAGAAAAGGTCAAGAATGCGAGCACAAGTTTGTCTGGGTCCCCTGAAATTATGTTTTATTAAATCAACCACAAGTCACCATCAGACTCATTTAAAGCATATTTTTTAGGAATGTATCTCAAACACAACACTACAACAGAACAGTGTAAATCAAAATATGAGCTATCAATTCAACACAAATGCCGAATATTGACTATCGCTAACTAGGTAGCAATGAATGGAATCAGTTAGCGGCACCAGTTAACAAGCAGCCCCTAAGATCATTCCTAGCATTGGATCAAGCCAATCCCTCAAGGGGTCACACCTAAAAGGCTGAAAATCAACAAATCCCCATCTTTGAATAGCTTCCCTCAAGAAACCCAATACGAAGAAAACTAAACTTTTGCATCAAAATCAAACAGAGACTCCGAATAATGTTCCAATTCCCATGATTTCAGTAGCAGACAAGCGTGAGTTAAAAAAGCCCATTTCGGGATCCTTGTCGCAATCGGTTTTTCATGTGTTTTCATGAAGAACACCCTAAACAAAACATTTAATTGCAGCAAAATTTCAAAACCCTAGATTTGAAAAGCGGGGACATATGAAGTGTTCGCATTGAAATCAAAGATAGATAATAGATGTGACGAATGAGAAAAGAAAGAAAGAGAGAAGCTTTGAGGCTTACATTGCAGAGTGCGAAGAGAGATTGCAGAGCAGGTCGTGGTGGTGTTAGGCTGTGTGGGTTCGGATCAAAATATACTCGCAGTCCCAGATGTCAACCTGCTTGTATTTAATTAGGGTTCCAACCGATTTGCCAATTTTGGTCAAATTTCAATTACAATTACATTTTTGTACCTCATTTTTTAATAAATCTTTGCTTTTCATTAATCGATTTCAATTAAAATATTTTTTATGGTCATTAATCAAAATAGATATTGTAACAAAAAAACAAATCAAAATGGATATGTGCTATGAGAAAATGGAGAAAAAGGGGAAAAAATGCATCTCAATTGTCTTTTTTTCTTACAAAATATTTGTCTAATTAAGATTTAGGGTACATTTTGGACAACTTTTCAAAACGTTTATATGCTATATGCTATAATATGTTTTAGAATATATTTTTGGAAATTAATATTTTTACGTTATGAAAAAAGGTGTTAAAATATTTTTGTAATTATCTAAGTTTTATCTATTTTTTAAAGATGTTTTAAATTAAAACATTTTTCTTTAAAATAAAACGCAAATAAACATACACTTCTTTTATTATGTAATTACAATTATTTAAAATTATGCTTATATATGTCTATTACTAATCAATATTTGGAACTCACATATTTGGGGTATCGATATCCACTTAGTGAAATAGTCTACGGTAACAATAAGAAACTTGACTTGCCTTGGGGTTACGAGAAAATGACCTATGATTTCTAGGATTTCTTGAACTTGACATTGTACGTAGCCGAATCGTCAGTCCCTTGGTTCTTATGTTGGCCACTTTTCCCTGTTGATTTCTTCCTCTATGGACGACCTTCATTCTCGGTCCCATCCTTCCCAGAACCGGATTTTTTCTAGTACTTCATTTTGAGGAGGATCCTCCACTCGAGCATGTTTCTCAGTAAAGTCTATGTCAACGTGGATCTCCTCGTCATCAACGGCAGCCTTAGCCAATCGTAGTTTCTTCAAAGCAGTGTTGGTCATCCCAACTACATCAAACAAAACAAAGTTAGTTAGCACCAACATAAACAAGACCAAGACTCAGTTAATATTTCACAAAACCTCACATAATTAATAGTGAACCCACACTACGCTAAGGTCCATCCAAAATCTTTCTACTCGCAAAGGGGCCACACTCATGTACCGACTCATCAAGCAACTTTTTAATTGACTTGTCCAGTGGTGATAGGTCTTTTTTTTCTACTTCATAGTCGACTGAATCCTTGTCATAGTGACATGAACACCAATAGATGTGAAACTGAGGTGTAATGTCAAACTGCTCTTCCTAAAACAGCTTCACCCCCAAGCCGCCTGGATTTGGAAAAACTATTGCTTAAAAGGGACTACCCATCTTGCCTCTCGGTTGACTCAGTATAAAAAGTTATTAGCTTACATGATTGGAAATCCCTTGGGCTAATCCAACTCTTAAGTGTGTCCTCTTTTTCTCTCTATGATGTTTTGTAACACTTGAAAATAATGGAAAAATAGTTTAACAAATAACTCGAAGTAAAATTCCTTGAGAATCAACTGGAAACACCGCATGAATGCCCATGAATTAGGGTGGAGGTAAGAAGGGGCATAATTTAAATACATAAAAACACCCTCCTCAAACCTGGTAAAAGGCTATGTCAATTTTAGCTTGGAATAGAAATGGTCATAAGTGTACAGAAAAAGAAGTATTGGTCTCGGACAAATGACAAACCCGACGTCTGAGGCAAAGGGGATATCTATGTTATAATCTTTCTCCAAGTTGGGATTGTTAAAAATGGTGAGCTCGAACAACTTATCCTGAACCAAGGCTAGACAACTGGGACAGTACATGTTGGGCATCCCAAGCATTTCAGGATCTACCCAACTGTATCTATTAGCCCATCTTAGCATAAAATAATCGATGTTCTGATCCTCAACCATGGGATTACCTGCAGAGGCCGTATAATAACTACCCGAATCAGAATCATTATCAAAACTATCTGACTCAGATTCTAAAAGCAATTCGTCAACTTCGGACCTAGTCATTTTCTTAGAATTTGGGGAACCTAAATAATATTGTGCTAAGGTTGAAACCAAAGTTGGGGGCAAGGACCCCTCAAAATCGTAGATACCCCAATACCAACTGTGACCATCTTAGATCCAGACTGATGAGCCGATCGACTAGTAGAAGACCATGACTAAGGAGGATCGAGGAAGACTTATAAAAAATCATCACTGTCACTCATCTATCTTATTATAACCATGAAAATAAAAGGAGAAAGAATCAAAAAATATCTGAAGTTGGTTCTTGATTTGAGTTAGAGAAGTAAAGACGATACCAACTCTGAGAACGTTCACCGGAGAATAAAGAATTCGCCGGAAGAGGGAAAAGATCGTTGCAGGAAAACAGAGAAAAATGTGAAGTGAAAGCAGAACCATTCTCGGTCCTTATTTATATGAAGTCCAGAGTCCCATACATTCAATTAGGCCCAAAAGACGGAGAGATGCGCACTTACAAGGTTCAGGCGAAGCGGTGCATGAAGGATGTAAGGTGAAATGTCACTTTAGTGGAAAACGAAAAGTCACTCCCCTTCAAAAGTAACGTTAGGAAGCCAGAAGGTCGCGATGCTTCAACATCCCGGTCCATAGTCATACATCTCATCTAGGTAAAATTCTCTAGAGCTTGAACCGTTTTTCATTGGCATTCCATCTCAGCCCAAGCCGAGGGGCATCTGTTATAAACCATAGAGATTGGGCCTAAGTGAATCAGCCCAATATGAGCATCAAGCATGCAAAGCCAGCTCAAGCACGCAAAGCCAACCCAAGGTGTAAAGTCGGCCCAGTCCAGTGACCTAGGCAAACCCTAGTTTTGGAGCACCGTAGACACATTCGTACAACGCCCTACCGAATCATAGCTTATGGATAATAATCCAAAGCCTAAATCCACAAATATTCCACCTATAAATATTGGTGATGTTAGTAGTCAGGTACGCATTAATTACCACATTTACTATGATACACCCAAACCCAAGCTGACTTGGGCGTCACAGTGTCTTTGCAAGTAGCCTCCGTGGACCGATCAGGTTGAATCACCAGAGTTCGCTCCCGAGTCCGAGATTCGGAGCAACCGAGTCCGATTTCCATACTCGAAAACATACAAATGATATGCGTAAGTGATCCAAGTCAGTGTGAGAAGTCAAACTATATATCTAATTTATATCTATATAATTTAGGAAGGTGAAGTTCTGTATTTCTTCAACGTTTATAATGTGGTTTTGAGGTAAATCAAACATGTTAGTAGTGTGCAACAATTGGTAAAGTTCTCTTTAATTTTACTTTTTTTTAACTTCTTATATGGCGTTTTATTTGAATTGTTTAAATAAAATAAAAAATATGAAAAAAAAATTATATTGATACAATTTTTAGATAATATTATGATATGATAAAAGAATAAAATAAAAAAAATATTTTTAGATTAAGTAATAAAAGTAGAATATAAAAATAAAGAAAGTTTGCTATTTATTTTTTTAATAATATTTAATATTTATCTATTAAAAAATTATGATGTTAATATTTTGTGTTTAAACACAATAGATTTTTCTTGTGAGAAAATTGAAAACAAAATAATTTCTTGCTAGATTTTTGTGATAAAAATTAGAAAAATAAAAAGAAAGTTTTCTTTAATTTAACTTACCTTTTTCCATTATTGAAATTTTTTTATACTTAAAAAATAGATTAGATATATTTTTATCCTTGAAAATATTTTTTAAAATTAATTCATCTTCAAACATTTTTAGCTTAAAAAATATTTACTTTTCCTAAAAACACCTAGATGGGAAAAAATATATTATTTTTATTAAATGTAAGATTTGAAAATGAAAAAGTTTAAGGGGGACTATATAATTCCAAAAAAATATTTTAATTTTAGATATAAAAATCAATTCTCGATACTATAATTTCGAGACGTTTATGGCAAAAAAGAGTCTTACATCCCCTTTAGATAGTCACATATGGAACACCTCATAGTGGACTTATTCCTTACTTTCTTCTAATTTGTCTGTAGTGTAGGGTTTTTGTAATTCTCTTTTATCACCAAAAAAAGAGGGTGAGATACTCACCCACTATACTCTCCCTCTTAGTAATTTTTGGCATTCTCTGTCTTTCTGTTATTGGATGGTGAATTACACTCACTATTTGTGAGGGTGAGATTCTCACTCTCAATCCTTAAAAATAATTTTTTCTCTCTTCCTATTTAAGTTTTAAATAATAATAAATGCACATCACCAAAAAGAATGGTAATCCTAAATTTTAAAATTTTATTAATATTTAAAATCTTATCATATCTTTTTTTATTCCAATCCTTATTTTTAATATAAACATTTATTTTTATCATTATGTTTTTATCAATTTCATTATATCTTATTATCAAATAATAATGTAAATTATGAAGTAAATCACAGAGTCACAAGAAGGGGGGTTGAATTGTGACCCTTGAAAACTTTTGGTCCAACCTACAAGTACTTTGAACAACTTATTGATCTCTGCTCAAGGAATGCCTTGGCTATCAGAAGTTCCTTCTAGAAGATAGTGGTTAGTGTATAATGCCAACTAAGTAGATTAAAACTATCTTCTTAAAGGCAAGCAAAATCATAGGGACTGATATCATCAAAATTTATTCTTCCAAATAATGTATTTAATGTAGTTACAACTTAGAATAAGGTTCAGAAGAATAATATAATGTTTATGCAGTTATGCAGAAGCAAAACAATGAATCTATCACTTTAAACCAATCTTCTGAAGAGTCAAATGATTTTGTATTTTAATAAAACTTTCTAGAATAGTTATTTAACCAATAACTAATAATATTATGTGAGAAAAACTGTTCAGAAGCATAGTATAAAGTTTCTGCAGTTATGTAGAAGCAAAACATTGAATCTGTCACTTTAAACCTATCTTCTGAAGGGTCAAATGAACTTGAAACTTTATGAAACTTTCCAGATCATATATTTAAGTAGTAATCAATTAGAATATCAAGTTAGATTGAATTACAATCATGTTTATAAAGATCTGGTAGTTTGGACCCCAAGTTCAATGTTGAGCAATGGACAAATTTTAAGAATTGTGCTTCTGAAGCACCTAACAGTTTCATAATTTAATGAAACTTTCCAGATCAGTATTTTAACTGATATGGATGTAATTTATGTGAAAATATTAGTTCAAAAATAGGTTTATCAAAATTTAGTAGTTTGAACCCCAAGTTCCAATGTTGAACAATGAACATCTTTCAAGAAATGTGCTTCTGGAGCACCAAACAGTTTCATAATGTAATGAAACTTTCCAGATCAGTATTTTAACTGATATGGATGTGTTTTATGTGAAAATATCAGTTTAAAAACAAGTTTATCAAAATATGGTTTGTAGCTTGCTAAATATTCAAAATATGAACAATAACTAACCAAGCAATAGATGTATGTGCAGAAAATTAAAGAGAGTAAGGGTAAGAGATATTGCACACATGATTTTTATACTGGTTCACCCTCACAATCCTTGGGCTACGTCCAGTACCTACACCTGTAGGATTTTCCACTAAATCAACCTTGGTACAGTGACTTCTTGGGTGCACCTCACCACTAGTATTCTTGTGCAGCCTCTTCGGGCTCTTTTCAAGTATTATTTTGCTGCCTCTTCATGCTCTAAAAAACCAGTATTATTTGCTCAGCCTCTGCAGGCTCTACACCCTCTCAACCCAACACTAACTCTCTCTAGTTAGCTTGGGAGATTACAAACATTCTTCAACAAGAGATGGGTTTTTACATATGGCTCACAAAACACTCATGGAGTGGATTAATCATTACAAAACTGAACCTAAACACATTCTCTAAGAATTATACGCAGCAACTTTGCATATTGGAGTGGTTGAAGGAGAACCTCACTCTAGAAGGGGATTTCTACATTATGCTTCTTTGGATTTCTTCCCCTTTGTTCTCCTTGATCTTGCCCAGCTAAATGGGGTTGTATTTATAGAGTTATGGTGGTCAAACTAGCCGTTGGAAACCAGCTGTGTTGCTGTGATAAGTCTCTTTCAAGTACAGCTGCAAAAGCTTACAGGTACAGCTGGCTGTTTGACTGGTTTCTTGCTTCTGCAGAACTTGCTTTTGCAGATAGTAAAACTGGCTCATTTCTTCACCCTTCCTTTTGTGAACATGTTGAGGATGATTTCTGGATAATTACAAGTGTATTTCAACTTGTGTTACTTAGCCAACTTAATAAGAAATCTATTTAAGGATCATAGAGAGATTTGGTGCTTCTGCAGAACTCAGTTTTACATATTCCTTCTGCAGGATTGCTTCTGGTCAACTGTAGATGATCCTTATGCTTCTATTACATGTTCCATGTTTTGTAATTTGATATCTTCTGAGAATGAATCATTTGATGTATTCTGAGAGTTTCTTCCTTAAAAGTGAATCTCTCTTCTAAAATAATTTCATTAAGAACTATTAAATTGCTTCCTCATGCTTCTGGAGTCTGTGAAGTGTGTTTGTCAGCTTCTGGAAGTTTTTCATATTTGTCCTTCACAGATATGTCATTCCTTTAATTTATAGCTTCTGTTAAGCAAATTAAGGAAGCTTTTCATATTTGTCCTTCTGCAGAAACTGTAAGTTTTGCTTCTAAGGACAAAGCTGTGTTTCTAGTGATATTGCTCTTCTCCAATTACTTTGTTTGCATCAACAACACTTGGAATGACTATGCTTGAATTGCTTAAGTGATCTTTCACATTCAGAAGGTGTCCAATTAAATGAAAAGCTCCTTCTCATGCTTCTAGTGGTCTTGAATGATCCTTCCAAAGCTTCAAATTTACTTCTGAAGCTTGATACAACTCAGTTTAATGTTCATGGGATCTTAGATGAACTATCTTGACCTTCTTGAAGCTGAGAAGCTACTTCTTGAACTCGTTTCATCACTTTTGACATGAAAGCTCTATGTAACATGCTTCTGGACACATGTTCTGATGTTAAATGATGTTTTTGATCTTTACACCTTCCTTCTGTAACTTTTCCTGTATTCTTTCAAGCATTCTCAAGTGAAAGCATTAGTACCAAAGTATTCAAAACACTTAGAATATTGTTGTGAAAGTTTTTTGTCATTAAAACCTTTGCTCAAAGGGTCTTGGACCTTACAATCTCCCCCTTTTTGATGATGACAAACTTTCATGAACAAATTCTAAGTTTTCTGAATGAGGGAAATGATAATCAAGTGATTTAACAATAAAGAATTAAATCTCCCCCTGAATTTATGCCATTTATATAATTCAAATAACAAAAATGAGATATAACAATGAAGAATTATTTCTCCCCCTGAATTTGTGCCATTCAGATAGAAATTTGTTATGACTGAATCTTTATATTCTTCTCCCCCTTTTGTAATCCATCAAAATGGGCATGAAAATGATAGGAGGGAATGAGTTATCATCATTGTCTATCCTAGGCTACTTAGAATGTGAGGGATGATCTAAATAAGATCAAATGGCAGCTATCTATATGTCTTAAGATGGTTGGAAGTAAGCTAAAGGCATTAGTAGAACATGAGAAGCACTTGCTAGTAACACAAATGTGTTAAACCAGAATTGATACTACACAATTCTTACTTCCTTCTTTTGCATATTACACAATCTTAAGCTAATTTTTCTCATTAGTAAGATGTTGAGGATAAGATCCCTTTATCCAAACTAAGTTGAATCATCAAGAATAGGGGCTTGGACCTTATCATAAGATAATGGGATATAAGAATAGAAGAGGTATGGAATTGGTTTACCATATTAGTTCCAAAGTTTGCCTATGGAGGCTCTATCTTTTTCAATGTAACCTCTTTCTTTTTCTTCTTTCACTTTATCACCCCATGAGAAGCACTTGCTACAGATTCTTCCATGTAAAGAAGAAATGATCTTATTCCTTTTCTCACACAGATTTCAGACTAGAAACTTACTGCAAAACCTTCTGCAGAAGATCTAGTAACATAGAATACTGCAAGTATCTTCTGCAGATTCTGTTGAACCAAATCTCAGCAGATATTTTGTGAAACATGTCATATTGAAGACATGTACATATTCATGAATATACCCATGGGTGAGTAACATTGAGTATCCCTTGATATCCTTCATAAGATATTGATCATTGCTCATAAACTTAGAAGTTGCAGCAAAAAGCTTTCACTCTGGGTTATAACTCTTATTTAGTGAGTAAAAATGAAGGCAACAACTCCCTCCTAGGTATTGGAGAAGGTGAGAATATCAAGCACCTATAAACATAATTCCATCTCTTTTTTATAACTTTTAGAAGCATGATTTTTGCTTATGGATGGGGAAATTCATCTTCTAAGTGTTCTAGATTAGGTAAAGAAGGCTCATGTTGAACTTAGAACACATAATATATCAATCAATTATGCATTTGAAAAGATATCAACAAGTTAAGACTGTCTCAACATATTTCAGTTCAATGTCATGCTTATGACCATGATCTCTAATAAAATAATACTTGCTGACAATATGTTTTAATCTAAAGTGATGCATGGGATTGATAGACAGGTTCATAGAATTTTCATCATCACATAAGATTGGGATTTCAGTGTACCTCAGAGAGTAATCCTCCATTTAATGCATAAACCCAACCTTTGTGAGTATCTTATTGTTGATGTATATTTTGCTTCTACAATGGATATGGCAATAGTATTTTGCTTGCTGCACATCCATGATAAGAGAGAATAACCAAGAATTTGGCATTCACCATTTGTGCCTTTTCTCTCAATCCTAACTCCAGCAAAATCAACATCATAGAATCCTACAAGATCAAAGCTTCTTCCTCTGTATTCCTTTTTAGAAACAAACTCACCACATTTGTATTTATCAAGCAAGGTGGATGGATGCATTAGAATTGTCATTGGCTTGGCTCCATCTATTTTGAATCTTATAAGAAGATCCTTTGTAGATTTTTCTTGAAGAGTGGAGATTTCATCAATTTTCCTTCTTCATCCATCTTGTTTCTGAACATTCATTTTGTCCCAATGTTGGAATGATCTTCTGGAGAAGGAACAAGTGTCCATACTTTGTTCTTTTCAAAGTGTTCAAGTTCTTCTTCTAATGTATCTCCAATTATTTGATCATAAGAATGAGCATTAACTCTAGTTTCCAGCTTTTAGGTATGGATGGATCATTGGAAGCTTGTTGAATATTCTTCATTCTGTTTTTCATAATTTAGAATCAAAATCTGCATCCTTGTGCTTTTGATCCTTCTCCTGGTCAGTTTCTGATCCTTCTTCTGATCATCTTTTGATTCATGACTTCCGCTTCTGAAGTCAGTTTTATCCTTCTGGTTTAGATTTAGTTTTTCTATCTCATTTTCTAAACCTTGTTCTCGGTCAATTGAACTGTACTTTTTCTTACCCATTGATTCATTCTAAAAGTCATGAACCTTGGAGATTTCACACTAATCATTTGAGAAGCATTGGCTAGAGTCATGTTCCTTCTTTGTATGGAACATTTTCATTTAAGCCTTGGAAGGTATTTTCCTTTGGCCAATGGTTCTATCTTCTTGAGAATTTTTCTGCATAACAAAATTGCTAAGGAGACATTTTGGTACCCTTTTCATCTTGGGTCCTTGAGTGTTAGTGGTTGAACTCTTAGGAGATTTAGCAATCCATCTCATCTTATCTCTTATATAAATATTTCTTCTAAAATTGCACAAATGGGAGATATGACCATGATGTTCTCAATAATTACAGATAATGAGACTGAATGATGTCTTGATCATTTGAAGACCATTTTGAAAAACATGGACATGGTATTGGGATGAGTTCTGAAATCTGTTTGCCATAAACTTAGTTTTCCATGTAAAATAGCAATGTTCCCATTATTGACAAAGCATGGAATTAGAGCAAGTAGATTCTTCAGTTTTGGCAAATGTTGAAAATCAGTTTTCAACTTCATTTTCAAGATTAAAATGATTTTCAAAGATAGTTGAGGTTTCACAAATTACAAACATATCTTCTTCAAGAAAATCATATTCAACTTTCAAAGTTTTAATTTGAAGTTCAATAGAAAAGACCTCCTTTTTAAAACTATTCCATATTCTTATTTTCAGGGTTTATCAAAGCATCATTCAATTCATCATAAGCAAAATCTATCTCATCATAGGAAGGACAATGTTCAAGTTTAGCAATACATACCTTAAGGTACATTTGAGCCACATGTAGAGTTGCATCAATTTCTAGCATTATTGGCTCCTTCTTGAAGTTGTTCATTTCTTGAATTTTCTGCATCAACACTTTGGAGTATGCTTCTTGGTTGGCCATTACTTCTTCCTGAATCTTTTCCTCTCACACACGGTTAAGTGTGCTCAACCCATAGAGGTTGAGCTCTGATACCAATTGAAGTAAATCACAGAGTCACAAGAAGGGGGGTTGAATTGTGACCCTTGAAAACTTTTGGTCCAACCTGCAAGTACTTTGAACAACTTATTGATCTCTGCTCAAGGAATGCCCTGGCTATCAGAAGTTCCTTCTAGAAGATAGTGGTTAGTGTATAATGCCAACTAAGTAGATTAAAACTATATTCTTAAAGGCAAGCAAAATCATAGGGACTGATATCATCAAAATTTATTCTTCCAAATAATGTATTTAATGTAGTTACAACTTAGAATAAGGTTCAAAAGAATAATATAATGTTTATGCAGTTATGCAGAAGCAAAACAATGAATCTGTCACTTTAAACCAATCTTCTGAAGAGTCAAATGATTTTGTATTTTAATAAAACTTTCCAGAATAGTTATTTAACCAATAACTAATAATATTATGTAAGAAAAACTGTTCAGAAGCATAGTATAAAGTTTCTGCAGTTATGCATAAGCAAAACATTGAATCTGTCACTTTAAACCTATCTTCTGAAGGGTCAAATGAACTTGAAACTTTATGAAACTTTCCAGATCATATATTTAAGTAGTAATCAATTAGAATATCAAGTTAGATTGAATTAAAATCATGTTTATAAAGATCTGGTAGTTTGGACCCCAAGTTCAATGTTGAGCAATGGACAGATTTCAAGAATTGTGCTTCTGAAGCACCTAACAGTTTCATAATTTAATGAAACTTTCCAGATCAGTATTTTAACTGATATGAATGTAATTTATGTGAAAATATTAGTTCAAAAATAGGTTTATCAAAATTTAGTAGTTTGAACCCCAAGTTCCAATGTTGAACAATGAACATCTTTCAAGAAATGTGCTTCTGGAGCGCCAAACAATTTCATAATGTAATGAAACTTTCCAGATCAGTATTTTAACTGATATGGATGTGTTTTATGTGAAAATATCAGTTTAAAAACAAGTTTATCAAAATATGGTTTGTAGCTTGCTCAATATTCAAAATATGAACAATAACTAACCAAGCAATAGATGTATGTGCAGAAAATTAAAGAGAGTAAGGGTAAGAGATATTGCACACATGATTTTTATACTGGTTCACCCTCACAATCCTTGGGCTACGTCCAGTACCTACACCTGTAGGTTTTTCCACTAAATCAACCTTGGTACAATGACTTCTTGGGTGCACCTCACCACTAGTATTCTTGTGCAGCCTCTTCAGGCTCTTTTCAAGTATTATTTTGCTGCCTCTTCATGCTCTAAAACCAGTATTATTTGCTCAGCCTCTGCAGGCTCTACACCTTCTCAAACCAACGCTAACTCTCTCTAGTTAGCTTGGGAGATTACAAACACTCTTCAACAAGAGATGGCTTTTTACATATGGCTCACAAAACACTCATAGAGTGGATTAATCATTACAAAACTGAACCTAAACACACTCTCTAAGAATTATGCACAGCAGCTTTGCATATTGGAGTGGTTGAAGGAGAACCTCACTCTAGAAGGGGATTTCTACATTATGCTTCTTTGGATTTCTTCCCCTTTGTTCTCCTTGATTTTGCCCAGCTGAATGGGGCTGTATTTATAGAGTTATGGTGGTCAAACTAGCCGTTGGAAACCAGCTGTGTTGCTGTGATAAGTCTCTTTCAAGTACAGCTGCAAAAGCTGACAGGTACAACTGGCTGTTTGACTGGTTTCTTGCTTCTGCAGAACTTGCTTTTGCAGACAGCAAAACTGGCTATTTCTTCACCCTTCCTTCTGTGAACATGCTGAGGATGATTTCTGGATAATTACAAGTGTATTTCAACTTGTGTTACTTATCCAACTTAATAAGAAATCTATTTAAGGATCATAGAGAGATTTGGTGCTTCTGCAGAACTCAGTTTTACATATTCCTTCTGCAGGATTGCTTCTGGTCAACTGTAGATGATCCTTATGCTTCTATGACATGTTCCATGTTTTGTAATTTGATATCTTCTGAGAATGAATCATTTGATGTCTTCTGAGAGTTTCTTCCTTAAAAGTGAATCTCTCTTCTAAAATAATTTCATTAAGAACTATTAAATTGCTTCCTCATGCTTCTGGAGTCTGTGAAGTGTGTTTGTCAGCTTCTGGAAGCTTTCATATTTGTCCTTCACAGATTTGTCATTCCTTTAATTTATAGCTTCTGTTAAGAAAATTAAGGAAGCTTTTCATATTTGTCCTTTTGCAGAAACTGTAAGTTTTGCTTCTAAGGACAAAACTGTGTTTCTAGTGATATTGCTCTTCTCCAATTACTTTGTTTGCATCAACAACACTTGGAATGACTATGCTTGAATTGCTTAAGTGATCTTTCACATTCAGAAGGTGTCCAATTAAATGAAAAGCTCCTTCTCATGCTTCTAGTGGTTTTGAATGATCCTTCCAAAGCTTCATCTTTACTTCTGAAGCTTGATACAACTCAGTTTAATGTTCATGGGATCTTAGATGAACTATCTTGACCTTCTTGAAGCTAAGAAGCTACTTCTTGAACTCGTTTCATCACTTTTGACATGAAAGCTCTATGTAACATGCTTATGGACACATGTTCTGATGTTAAATGATGTTTTTTATCTTTACACCTTCCTTCTGTAACTTTTCTTGTATTCTTTCAAGCATTCTCAAGTGAAAGCATTAGTACCAAAGTATTCAGAACACTTAGAATATTGTTGTGAAAGTTTGTTGTCATTAAAACCTTTGCTCAAAGGGTCTTGGACCTTACAAATTATATTTCAAACTCATTATAAAATATCATCAAATAATAATGTATACTAAACTTCAAGATTTATATTTTTTTAATTTTAAATATATTATTTTATTATGAATTTAATTACATAAAATATATATTTATCCGTGTATTACATGGGTTAATATACTAGTTATATTTAAACCCTTGAAAATTATAATGTTAATATTTTGAGTAAATTGCTCCGACATCTCCTCTATTTTATATTTCTAATACAAAATTCTCTCTATTTTAAAAACCTACACAAAACTCCAACTAACCAAACTCTATTAGGAATACTCCGTTAAATGCATGCTTTTTTTATTGTTCGTCAAAATTTATTTTCTTTGAAAAATCCAATGTCACCCTTTCTGATTGAATTTTTCAAATTACAAACCCCTTCTCTTTTTTATTAAAAACTAAGGGTGAAAACCACTTTGAATTGTAAATCCATGACTTTGTGTATATTTTTTATGTCGTTGTTGTTCTTAGACCCCCAAAAAAGTTGTTATTATTTTTTTAGCATACTTTGACGAGCATTTTTTATTTATATATATTTTTATTTTGTTTTATTGGTGTTTCTTTCGCTCAAAATAGTCTTACTTGGTATCTTGACTAAGAACAAATTAATGATTTCATGTACCTTGAGCTTCAACTATTGAAGTGAAGCCAGTTTTGCCTATATCTTCTCTTTAATAACAAAGTGAATAAGATATGCAATTTTTTTTGGTTGGAATCTCTTAATTACATATCGATCGTCTTGAATTTTTTTAATGTTAAATATTTTTTTAAAATATTAAAATAAATAAACTCTTATTATTTTTATATTAATTTTATTTGGTAAAAGATTAAAGAAATAAATATTTACTTATTTTTTATCATTTGATATTTTAGAAATTATCTGACTAGAGTTTAACTAGATTTAGTTGTTATTTTTATTTCATTTTTGTCATGGATTCATTAACTTTATAAGTACTTTATGTTACTAAATTTTAATTACAATAAAATTTAAAATATTTTTTATTTCACAAACATGAAATTATGACTTTTTATTTTCAAATAATATTAATTATTTAAAAAAACTGTATCAATATTTAATAATTTCAAATTTTTTATTGTAATATAGATTTAATTATAATATATTTATAAAATATAATGGGTTTTATGTAAAATTTAAAAAATAGAAAGATTAATATGTAATAAGGAAAAACTATATAGGTAGTGCATGAGGACATTTTTGTCAATTTGATACAAAAGATAATTGTTCATTGTTGACTAACAGTTCCATTAGATGCATGTATTATAAAAAACGGGTTTAAGTCACATTTATTTATAAAATAGAATGAGTTTTGAGTAAGTTTTAAAACCTGAGGGGTTTTATGTTGGAAGTGCAAAACTGATGGGATCGATGTTAAAGTAATTTTGTTTGTATAAACCATAGGTATCCCCTATTACCAGGGGCAATCCTATTCGGGGCTTATACTATAATATTTTATATTCTGTATTTTTTATATAATTGTGTTGACCATAAGTATCCCTTATTATCCTCCTGTTCGGGGCTAGCTTAGTCACAGTTAAGATTATTCTTTTAGGGTATCCCCCAACCGATAGCTAGAGAATAGTCTCTTTCGAGGTGTAGAGATCATCAAAGTGGGTTTTGCCTCTCCCAACAAAGAGTGTGTTTGGTAAGACTAATAAGCTAGCTACTAGCTTATTTGACTTATACGCTAGTTTGACCAACACAAAAATGTTTGGTAAGGTATCTCAAAGTAGCTTATAGCTTATAAGCTACAAGCTACTTCACCTAGCTTCTAGCTTGTAGCTAATTTAATTTTCTTCCATCACTATCCCTTATACTTTAATATATTTCTCTTATTATTCTTAATTTCTTTTTACCTATTATTATCTATTTTCAATTTTAATGACAAAAACTTTCAATTTATTTTTATTTATTATTACCTATATAATACTTAATTTTTTAAAATTACGAATTAATTAATTTTTATTTTCTTTTCACTATTTTATGATTTTTTTATATTATACTATTTATTTTATCAATCTCATTATTTATTTTAATTTATAATTAAATATTTTATCACTAAAAGGTTTAATAAGAATTTAATTATTTTTTTGAAAAATATAAAATTATAATTACATAATAATATATTTTTTCTAGAAAATACAAATAAAATTTATGTAATTATGCCCTATTAAGTCATTTTACATTTACCAACTAGCTTATCAGCTAGTTCTACCAAGCACTTCTAATTCAATAAGCCAGCTTATCAGCTAGTTTTGCCAAACACACCCAAAGTCTTTTTCATACTCACCCCTCTCCCTAAAAATGTGTTTTGGGAAATTTTTATATTCTGTAATGACATACGTGTATTAGATAATAAATTGTGTTAAATTTTATATTAAAATTACAATAAATAATGATTAAATATTTAAATTTTAAAAATAATCACAATTTTTTTGACAATATTTGGCCAATTTGTTTGTACTTAAAAAAGTATTTTTTTAAATTATTTTAAAAAAAAGAATTTATTTTAGATTCTTGTACATTCATAAATAAATTTTTGTTTGGCTACAGTCATAAAAAAAACACTTTATTGGTTACAATAAATGCTTTCATATGTTAAAAAGTTTTTTCTCTCTTTTATTTTAATTGCTTTTTTCAAAAAGCAACTCTAAATTGCTTCTTAAAAAGTAGAAAAATTGATTAGTTTCTGATTTTTTTTTAAAAAAATTAAACAAACATTTTAAAAATTTTAAAAAATAATTTTTTTAATAATAATTTTAAACAAATGAACACGTTATGTGTGAGTGAGGGTGAGTGATAACTGTCACTGATAATGTTAGTTCTTTTCTATACACAGTAACGAGAGAATCGGCCCAATAGGCAATAGATGTACTACCTTATTACGCAAAGAGTTTCATCAGCAAAGAGCAAACCACCAATATAGATATAAGTAAAATTAATGCCACTCACGTCATCACAACCTCAAATTCCAATATTTCACTATAACTGCTGATTCTGTCCGCATCCGTTGGCTATGGAGGTCACTATCTTATTTGCTAACAAAAAATATAAAATCACAATGGCTTGTGGTTCCGTATGGAGTACACATTCCTTTCTTTTAAATATTTGCTGTTATTACTTTCAAAATCATCACCTCATTCAGAAATTAATGACGATTTATAATCCCAGTATTCGCCATTTGGTTGTTTAAATACAAACGTACGTACTATATAATTAATATATATATGGTTGGTCATAGTTAAAAGACCAGGACATGTGGCTTAACGTCCACTGTTAGGATTAGAAGCCAGTGGATTTGTGCCAAAACAGGAATGCTCGCTTCAACTCCAACTTCAGTACCTAAAAGCTGTGGTCTGTGGATTTGAGTCCATTCAATTAATATTTATGCAACCCAATTGTGAATACTTTAATTATATATTCTGCATAATGCGTAGAAGATAGAAACCTTACCCAAAGTTTTGGACTCTTTATTTTCTATAATTAATAAATCACTCAATTATAGTCCCACTGTTTAATTAACAAAAACGTATATAGCCTGTTATTGCAAAAAAAAAAAAAAAAACGCATATAGTCTGACAATGATGAAGAGAAAGTGGGGAGCAACTGTTGAACAGATTCAGATTCGTTCGCATTAGCAAGCTTTAAAGTTAGCATTACTTAAAAAAAATAAGAGAAAAATAAAAGAAACAAATAATGACTTTGTTGCGAGGTCCAATGTTATTTATTTTGAGAAAAAGCATTTCTCAATAGGCTCCTTGTCCTCACTCCTCTTGTGACACACAAAGAGAATATCTTTTTTCAAGGCAAACTTTTTTCAGCTATCTTTTTTTTGTTCAACATTTCAGCTATCTTTAATTTCCTATTTTGTCGATTTTGTCTAAGATGGCCGTAAGAGGATCCATAACCATGTGGAGACAGCGTAATATCAGGGTTATTAGATGATATTATCACTAATTAAAACACAAAATCACGTTATATATTTTTAGCGATTAATTTATATATGGTTGTAAGGTTATAATTTAATCATCCCACTCTTACATAAAACAAGTTCTCTCACTAAATATAACAAACATCCACACACATATATAAACACTACAAGAAATTCTTAAATTAACCTCGGCCAAAAGCCCGTCGCTAATCTGATCGTTAGGGTTTATTAAAAGTCCTTCTCCTCCATTTGTATTTTAGAGTTTAGGTTTTTACAAAACATTCCCCTCCTCTTTTCCCCCTCCCTCCCCTCTCTAACTCTTTCCTTTTAAACTCACAAACACTAGCCAACGCTACTTAAAAAAATTCAATTTTTTAAACGGTGATAGTTTCATCGGCCTGGTCGACGTTGGTAGTATCGGTGTCGTGGCTAACGCTAATTAATATTTCGTGTCTAATTTGTTGTTATATATATAACTGGAAAGAAGAAGTAGGAATAGAAGGAAAATAGGTGGATTTAGTATTATTCATTTTTTTAATTACATCACCTATTATATCTTTAATTATTTTACCATTTTTTTCTTGGATATTAATTTAAATGCATTTGTCAACCTAAAAAAATTACACTATCATTCAATGACATGTTGTCACATAATTTATTAAAGGGAAAAATATGTTTTTCGTCCCTGTAGTTTGGGTCAACTTGGGTCTTCGTCCATATACTTTTTTTCCTTGGGTTTTTTGTCCCTATACTTTTTAAACCCCCTAATGTTAGTCCATGCCGTTAGTGATTACTGTTAAATGGTGACGTGACAGACAGGAAATAACAGCTCAAACACCTTTTGTGGGGCCCCTTATGCAACCTGACTCATTTAACATTATTATTTAACTTTTTAATTATTAATTATTACTAACAAAAACCTAAATAAAATTTTAGGGATTTTAAACCCCAAACCCAGGCTTCCGAACTCCGTCGATGGAAGCCGCGATGTGTGGGGCTTTTTTGACCACTTTAGGGTAAAAAAAATAAAATTTATCAAAATAATGTTAATCAAAAACAATTTACCAGTTTGGTGTACTCTTAGACACGTGGACGGAAGGAGACGCGAACTGACATTGCGCTATAGGAAACGCAATATCAGTTTGCGCTTTAATCATAAAGGACTCGCAAACTGATTTTGCGACTTTAGTGCAATCTTTAATTTCTTATTCGTAGTACTGTGTCAGTCCACTTTTTCCTTATCATTAGCTGTTCACTTTCTTTTATTTTTTCAAAACACGTAATGACCGTTTTCTTATCCCACAACCGTTTTCTTATTACGAGTATCCTCCACGAGGGCAGCTGTGTTCTTGCCAACCGTTTTCTTTTATATTTCGTAATTTGTATAAACAACACTCTTGTAATTAAACATATTAATAGGAACGAATAATGAGAGGAAACGTTTTATATAAGAATGATAAAAAAGAAAACGAATATGTGATAAGAAAATAAAAAAAGAAAGAAAACGGTCGAAGGAGGACTGTGTCCCATGGAGTATATACTTGTGGTTCATAAAAAAATCACTTTATTAAAATGATAATGAAAAAACTAAAAGAATGTGAGTGAGAAAACATGACACATGAGAAACAATTTTAATATAGATTAAATAGATAAGAGAGATAATAGGTTAAATTATTAATGAATAAAATAATGAGACAGACGATATATTGGAAAAATGAAAAAAAAAACTAACATTTTTTTTGTTTTAACCACATGTATCCCCTATTACCAAGGGCAATCCTGTTCGAACTCGTGAGCTCTTCCCACAATCTCAGTCTGCGTTGCCAACTGAGACATAACCCTTTTATAAAACAAATCTTAAATAACAAAAGAATAAAAAAATAAATTAAAAAATATAAACGACAATTACCGTGTTGAAAAAAAAGGGTGAAAAGAAAAAAAAAAAACGGTCATTACGTGTTGAAAAAATAAAAAGAAAGTGAACAGCTAATGAAAAGGAAAAAAGTGGACTGACACAGTACTACGAATAAGAAATTAAAGATTGCACTAAAGTCGCAAAATCAGTTTGCGAGTCCTTTATGATTAAAGCGCAAACTGATATTGCGTTTCCTATAGCGCAATGTCAGTTCGAGTCTCCTCCGCCCACGTGTCTACGACTACACCAAATTGGTAAATTATTTTTTATTAACATTATTTTGATAATTTTTATTTTTTTAACCCTAAAGTGGTCAAAAAGCCGATGTGTGGAGCTCCAAATCCTCCGATTCTTCCTCTGCCGACCAGCTCAACACCTCTCGATTCTTCCACGCTCTATTCAGAGGAAGAAGTTTGCTCTCTTTATTTACTTCTTTTAGTTATTGTGCCAAATAATGAATGAGAAGACCTAACTTGTATTGATTTGATTTGATTTGAATTGATAGGGTTTTAAGAATGTGAACGACATGGGAGGAGGTTATCAGGACTGGGTTAGAAACAAGTTTCCAGTGAATACACCAGTAACCGAAGAGAAGCTATAACAAGTTATTGCTAGATTTCTTTTGAAATGGTTTCTTCACAGAGATACCACATGATCCCATCCATTTGTACCAACTTCTGAGAGTTAATTAGTTTTACTTATTAAAAACTTCATTTTAGACGGGGAAGCTATGTTTCCAATTGTATATATTCGAGGATAATATGGGGCTGTTTAGATAATAAGTCTCATAGTTTTTAATCGTGGTTGCTGTTGAAAATTGCGAAACAATTGTGATTTAAGTGGCTGTAACAGTTGCAAATCACGTTGCAATTAAAAAGTTAAATAATAATGTTAAATGAGTCAGGTTGCATAAGGGGCCCCACAAAAGGTGTTGAGCTGTTACTTTCCTGTTTGCCACGTCACCATTTAACAATAATCACTAACGGCAGGGACCAACATTAGAGGTTTTAGAAAGTACATGGACAAAAAATCAAGGATAAAAAGTATAGGGACGAAGACCCAAGTTGACCCAAACTACAGGGATGAAAACATATTTTTCCCTTGATTAAATTTAATAACAAATGAGATGTCATGCATATTCATTAAATGATGTGACAACATATCATTTGATAATAATGTAAAACTTTTTTATACTAACTATGTATGTTTGTTAAACTTTCACACCTCATTTTAGGTCGTGAAAGAATTATTTTCCTTTTCATAATTCCAAACTCTTTGTTGTTCAGTTTTTCTATTGGCATTGATTATTTTAAAAAACAAAACAATTAATGTTATGTAATTTGGAAAAAAATTCTGTTTCAAAATTTTAAAAATAATTTATAAAATTATTAATGTTGTGATTTATTTATGGTAAAAAAGTTATTTAATTATTCTGAAAATTTAAAATATCTTTAGTTTATTCAATTTTCTTATTTTTTTAATTGGAAAAAGATACTCTCATACTCAACATTTGAATGTGAGAATTGTAAGGAAAAGAGATAAAAAAAAATGAAATAAAAAAGTGAGCGTAAAAAGAGTGTGGTAGACATATTTGAAAGTTGAATGATTTTTAAAAATACAAAGGCATAAATTTATGCCCATTCCGTTTTTGTTTCGTTCATAATAATTAATGATTTAAAATTTTGATGCCAAGTTAAGTATCGATAAATTACCAATTCTTTATCTTTTCCTCACCCCAAAAAAAATGTATATTTCATTTTACCAATATTGATACACATTTTATAAGACAAAGGAATGAATGAAAATAAATAATTTTCATCTACTCTTGGCAATTTCAATCTTTCTGTTTTCTTCCTCTACCACTAATTAAGTAATGATATGAACCTATTTCAAAAGGATCTTACAAAGTCGTATATAGTTATACAAGAGCTAATATAATAGCAATGTAAGCCAACCGTACGTGGGTTTTAAATGAGAGGAGATCGATTACGGAATAAGTGCCCGTTCCCGTTGGTATAGATTTTCGGACATTAAACGGGGTTTGGGCCACCGATACAAATTTATCAATGTTGTTTGGGTAAATTGGTCTCAAACAGTAAACCAATTTTGAGAGGATCTGAATGCGGTTTAATCATAATTGGTTTTCAATCTACTTTTGCCGAACCAGGTTGAGTCAATTACCTTTCTAACCCTATCATTATAGCTAACGGTAACAAAGGAGAGAGTATGGATTACAGTTCATACTGCTATGGGGATCCCGTGGGGACTGCCCCATTTGAGGCCCTGGGAAAATGGGGATTTTTTTTTCCCGTGGGACAGGGACGGGGGACAAAATCCCCCCGAGAGGGATTCGGGGACGGGGATGGGGATCATACCCCCTGCCCCGCGGGGTCCCCGCCCCGCATATTATATATAAAAAACTATATCATTTATATAAATAAATAATATAATATGTATTACTAATAATAATATAATATATAATATACTTTTTGTCTTCTCATAAATAACTGATTTATATATTTATTTTTCTATTTTTTTTTTTGATTTTTTAACATTAATCTAATATTAAGTGGGATCCTCGCGGGTATTTGTGGGGAGTCGGGGAATGGGGACAGGGGGAAATTATACCCCGTGACGGGGGATCGGGGACGGGGAGCGGGGGATCACTCCCCGTCCCGCGCGGGTGCAATCCCTAGGAGAGAGATTTTACCTTCCTAAAATAATAGTAAACTCATTTTAGTAATTTTATATCCAAAAATGATTTTACTTTATCTCATTCAAACAAAATCAATTGTGTCAACTCACCTTTTAGAATTAGGTAGCCCAAACAAAAAATCAATTCTACCAAAATCAATTTTACTTGGTTGAGACGGTAATTAATATACTTTTCGCTATTCCCATGAGATTATTTATATATATAATTCCGCCATAGCATGAGTAATTGTCACGAAAACACATTTGGATCACATCAGGAGGTAATTCTATGGGTTATCCTACAGTTGATGGTTCTCGAAAACTAATTGCAAAAATTATCATCTTTTTGATGTGCCACCTACCTTTCTTTTAGCCAATCATGACCTTCCTGAAATAAAGCATGTGTCTAACTTTAAGGTGTGCTCTCTGTTCAAAAACCTTAAAGAAAAGAAGAAGTGTTTGTTGAATGAAATGTTGCGACTTTGGTCAAATACAAGAGTAACGTCCTCCAAAAATAATCTCTATAACTAACTATGTTCCTAGCTAGCTAGCTCGCACAGGAAAATGGGAGACCTGCTTTCTTGCTGATTCATGTGCTCGAGTTTTGTTTCTTAGCATCTAGTTCCTTTCAGTTCGCTGTCTATACCACCAAACAACAATCTAGAACTCGTGCAAGCATTTTCTTTATTTTTTTAAACAACATATATCATTTATTACCACAGGCAAAATGAAGATAAAAACTGGAAGCTCGCTCTTCCCAAAATCTTAGGGGATGTTTGGTTTACGAAAACATTTTCTGATTTCACTCTGTTTCCTGTTTTCTGAAATTTTACAAAGGAAAAACTGGAAATGCTGGAAACAGCAAATTTTTGTTTCCAGCATTTCCAGTTTTTCCTTTATAAAATTTCAGGAAACAGAAAATGAAAATGCAAACCAAACAGGCCCTTAATTTGGGTGACTAACTAGCTACAACTCTTTGGTAAGAGATTTTCTTGAGATCTAATAACTAAAATAAAGGATAAGCAAAACAAATATATATTGTTAAATGAAAACTCACACCATACTTTATTATGAGATTATTTATACACATACAATTAAACCATATAATAATTTATATAACACCCTACATTCATCATACTTCTCTCATCTATTCCTATCTTAATTGTATAAAATTATTTCACAAATACAATATTCGTATGGCTTTAGACTTGAGACCATCAACATACAACAATGTAAAAAAAAAACTTGCAAGATGAAACTAAAAGAGATCTAATTAAATAAGGAAGAGAGTCAAGAGACTCTAGGGAACTAATTAATTAAAAAGTCATATATATGTGTAGGATCAATTAAAGTCCAACATGATCTACAAGCTTGGTTAAACCAAAAGTAAACGCCATGGCGAACCATCCCCCAATCAAGACCCTCAAAGATGACTTTACCAAAGGCGCTTTCCCTAGAAAGGCACCCAACCATCCAAACACCACCAAGGCGAGGCTCACAATAGCGACCATCACCCCCAACCTCACCTCATAATCATTGATAAAGGCGGCACCAAGTAGGGGCACCAACGCACCAACGGCAAAAGCAACGGCGGAGGCAAAGGAAGCGTAATAGGGGTTAGGCAGTTTGTTTATCTGAACGTTTCCTTCTCTCTTCATCTGAGAGAGTTCAATATCATATTGTGCATAAACAGAAACAAGCTCTCCAATGGCCATGCTGCAAGCTCCACCAACCAAACCAGCAACACCAGTAAGCATCATGGTGTTAACATCCTTCCTCACAGCACCGACACCAACCATGAGGGATGCAGTGGAGAGCAGCCCATCATTGGCACCTAAAACAGCAGCTCTAAGCCACTGTGCCCTCTGTGTGTAGTCAAAATGATCACCTGATCCATCCTCCTCCACCTGATCTCCTCCTTCCACGTTGATGCTAAAATCTGGAGGGTACACTACTCCATGATTTATGGATGGAGAGACAAGTGGGGAGAGATAATAAGGGAACTGGTTCCATCTACGCGATAGGTAGGAATCAACATAACTTTGGACTTGAATGCGCGCGTCCATACTTATTGTAAGGGTGGCAAAACTTGCACGCACCAACATGGGTGTGTGAAGTGTCACATACATCTATTAATTCATGTACTCATACGGCAATACAACATACAACCAAGAAAGATAAAGAGAGAAAAGAGGGAGAAGAGAGAGAAATGTAGATGTGATAGGTAACGTGATAGAGAGATATAGAGAGAAAAAAGTGTGTTGTATGTTATGTTGTATGAATTTATTATCTCATTCATCATGTGTCCTCCATCAAATGGTTTTAAACTTTTGGAATAGATGATTCCTTGACATTAGGGGTGGGCATGCACATGCCATCCGACCGGAACCCGAAGCACCCGAGGCCAAATGAAGAATTGTGGGCGGGTCTGTGCGGGTGAATGGGTCTAGACAGGTGCAAAATTAAATTAATTCAGTTACAATTGGTCGGTATTGGATCTGTAAATTTTATTCCGCCGTGACCGATACTGGCCGACCCTAAACATTTTTAACTTTTTTTTTGTCAGAATTTATGCTTAGTCAATGTTCACCAACCGCGGCCCAGGCCCAATTCATACTCCACATTATTTAGGGTTACTCAAGCTTTGCTTTGGTTTTCATTTCATAGCACCTTTCAAATTCTCCCAAGTCTCAATCTCTCTCAAACTTGAAGACTGAAGCCTTAGGTCGCCGCCGTCATCACTTTTCCACCCCCACCTATCTTCCTGTGCTTTCCACCTAAACTTTCTTCTTCAACTCTATCACTTGTCTCTTGTCCCTTCTCTCTCCCTCTACCCCATTAACCACCCCACTATCTTTGCTATCTATTTTTCCCTTTAGATCCAAGTTTTCGCCTTTCTCTATCCTTTTGCTTCTCACCTCAGTCATTCAAACTAAACACAGAAAACAACATGCAAACGACTGGATCATCGTTTGGTTGCGCTTGCTTGTGCGAGGCAGAAGCAAGTGTTATACCCAAAGGGTCCACTGTAGAATCTTCCCGATGCGGCGAGTGACAGCGACGGTAACTGGCAGCAGTGATTGGCGCACGATCTAGCATAGTAGGAGCGTGAAGAAAGTTAAGATCCGGTGGCCGCATGAAGATCGATGCAAGATTGAGAAGAAAGTTCAGATTAGGAAGGGAACAATGTTCAGATTAGGGTTTGGTAAATTGGATGTGTTTTTTTTGTTTAGATGTTGAGATTTGATGCTTGTCGTTGGATTAATCTTGATTTGTATATGTTGAAATGTATAATATTAAAGTTAAAATTAAATCCTGGATGTATGTAACTAGTATTTGGAATTCTAGATGGGCCTTTGGGGTATTACAATGTTAGTTTTAAGATGCCTAAATCACGACAATTTTTGTTTGTCTTTGAAAATTAAAAAAAAAAACTTTGTACGTAGAGATATGATTGTGTCCAAAAAATAAACTCAACCCAATAACAACATAAACCCGTTTTTGACCGTCCGATCCACCCGAGACCCACAAAAACCGAAACCCGTATAATCCGACATGCCAAATGGTTGATAATGGGCCTATATATTGGGGGTTCGATTTACAATGGATTGGGCCTTTTGGGCCCGAATCTAACCGAACCCGCCCGCTGCCCCCCTACTTGACATGGTACATATCCGAGCTATATGATCAAGTAATTTTTGTCGCCCCATTAGTCCAATAAAAAATATTTAATTTCAATACAAAGGTGCCAGTACATTGTCCACGTTTCATTATCCTTATATTACAAAGGGCTCCCTTTGTATGCAAATGATAATTAATACCTATCTTTTAAAAAATCCATCAACTAGTAGAGCTATGAAACTAGCTAAGAGATGATCAATTCACATTAACCAGTGTGACCCGAAGCGGACAACGTAAAAGTCCGAGAATTATCCGCACTTCTAAAATAATTTTTTTAGAGATAAGTTTTTTATACAACAAAAAACATACAATAACTCATATAACACACTTTTTCTCTCTATCATATCACCAATCACATCCCATATTTCTCTCTCTTTTTCATCTATTCTCTCTTTCTCTCTCAATATTGTACATGTACAACATGTACAAAGATCATTTCTCTTTTTTTTACGAGTTTTAGTGAATTTTGTGAATGATGGATTTTGTGAATGTAGTATCTTTTACATTTTTAAAAACATTCAGGTCAACCCATTTACAAATATTATTCATGCAAAAATTTAATAGGATTTTATTAAGAGTGTGTAGGTTGTAGAGTGTGTTAATCTACGCTAAATAATAACCGACTTTAGGACACAACTGATGTCTAATATGAGTGTATAGGTTGTAAAAGTGTTTATGAAATGTTTGACATCAAGATATGGGAAAACATACAGATATATATACTCTTTTATAGTGTCGATACTTCCTAAAGGTTATTCTAGTAACATGGTGACTTGAATTGACTTTTTTACCTGGAGCTTAATTAATTAATTGTAGATTGTAATTAATAAAATGAAAAGTTATCAGAAACAAGCAAAGGATAATAAGTTGGGGGGTTTTGGAGTGTGGAGGGCACATGCCTTGAGATAAAGGTATTTGTAAAGTTTTACCAACAAAAATAGTAATTTCTTCTATTCTATCCTTATATAAATCTATATTTTTATCCTTATTTTTTTAATATATTAATAATAATTTATTATTAAATAATAATGTAGATTAGATTTCAAAAGTAATACATCATCTATTATTATAATTTAAAATTAAATAATGATTTAAACTTATTTTTTAGCTTTTAAGCTTATAATTAATTTATTATAAATATTTAATTTTAATTATATAAAAATATAGTTTAATTTTACCAATGATACACATTTTTTTATTTATAAGACAAAGGAAATGAATGAAAAGGAAACAATTTTTCATCTTTGGATATGCTCTTCTCAATTTTATTCTTTGTATTTTCTTCCTCTATGATATGAACCTTAAGGTTCGAATTTGCTGGACCTTAGAAATACTAGGCTGAACTTGCACTTTCTTTGATAATGAAATATTTTTTCTTAAAACATCACGTTTCTTTTTCCTTTCTTTTTCTATTTTTTATTTTGATTTTCTTTTCTTGAACTTGATAATATAAAACAAGATAACAACTTTTCTAAGCAAGAACTTTGACTCAACCTTTTGACCTTTGAATTGTAAATCTCATACAACCAAAAATCCACGCAAGAGAGTAGGATTCTTGTTTAAGAAAGAAGAAGAAGAACGTAAAATAAAGATAGGTGAACGTCACACTTTCAAGACTTGAAAGTTAAGTCCTTGAGATTACACACACAAAGACAATGAACCCTTGATAAATCTCGACTCTTGACAAGCAAGAAACTTAGAGAAACACTCATTCTTAACTTTCTTGCATGCATGAAGCATGTTTTTATAAGGATTACAAGGCACTCAAAAGTCATGCAACCAACAAGGTTTACACGCCTATTTCACCCCAAAATACCCTTCAGGTAACTCCCATGCAACCCTAAATACATTACTAGAAATTAAATAAATTAAAGCTAATAAAACTCAATCCAAGTAAACTTGTTTGGCCGCATTTTCCAACCAGAATTTTGGGCACATGTGGCTGCATTATTTCTTGAAATGTAACCACCAAACATGGATTAAAATGGCTCATGAATCAGCCAATAAGTGGGCGCATGTAACAACCCACAATCATAAGTTTGCAATCAAATTGTAACCTCCATCTCATGAATGTTGGCCGCAACTTTGATGGCAATTTACTTAGCCAATTACAACCTTGTTGGCACCTCTTTGATGATTCATTATTCAGCCAATTGATCACATGTTGGCCGCAACTTTGCTCTAGGTTAGAGGCTTCCACGTAGCTCCAAAATTGTCTAGGTTCAGCCGCACCTAGCAAGCTCTTCCAACGGCTAGTAGACAAAATTTTAATGCAATTAAACAACCTTACAACTTTGTTTTGTAACCACCAGAAAATTAATCCCTTGTCTTTGTAACTCCCTAATCTTTATTGAAAGCAAATAAAAATAATAATTCAGCAAAATGACGAGTGAGTTGGCCGCCCACATGGCCTCCTCCAAAGCTCTTGATGGTTCTTCAACTTGTAGTTGCATTGATGGCAACTGGTCTTCATTGATTTCCATGCTACCATCTTCTTCTTGCTTAAGACAAAGAACAATTTTAGGGGATTGTTCTTTAATGTTTACGCCCTTAGTTTGTGGGGATGCCACCATAAGTTGCAGAACTCCTTTAGCTTTCCTTGGCTCCCCTGGTTCTCATCACTCTATATACCACTAATGATATGAATCTATTTCAATTTGCCATATATTAATTATACATGCGGTATAATGATAGCAATGTGATGAATTAGCCAACAATATGGGTTTTAAATGAGAGGGAAATTTGGTAAAAGTTTGATTGAGACGGGAATTACTACTTTTGATAAAATAATTATATTAACTTCCATGAGATTATGAGCCCATTTGTTTAAAATTATTTCTTAAAAGAATCACTTCATTTTAAAAAAAAACACTTATAATAATTTTTAAAATGTTTGTCTAAACTTTTTTTAAGAAGCACAATCAGACAAAATCAGTTTTATGCTTTTTTTAAAAAGCAACTCAAAGTTGTTTTTTGAAAAAAAAAAACAGTTAAAATAAAAGAGAGGAAAAACTTTTTAACAATGTGAAAGCATTTATTTAACAACGTAAAAACATTTACTGTAACAAACAAAGTGTTTTTTTTTATGATTGTAGTCAAACAAAAATTTATTTCTAATTTACAAGAATCTCTAAAATAAAATCAATTTTTTAAAACAATTTAAAAAAAATACTTGTTTTAAGCATAAATAAAATGACCCAATATACTTTATATGATTCCATAGTATGAGTATTGTCACGAAAAATATTGGATCACGTTTGGAGGTACTATTCTATGGGTCATCAATCCCTGGTTGATGGTTCTCGAAACTAATTCCAACAAGTTATCTTCTTTTAATTTGATGTGCCAGCCCACCTTTCTCTTTAGCATCTTCGCGAAATAGAAAAACACACATATATAGGTGTGCTTCTCTGTTCAAAAACCTAAAAGAAAAAGTGCTTATAATTAATTAAATCAATTTTATGACTTTTGTCAAATACAAGAGTGACAACTTCCTCCAGAAAAATAAAAGAGATAACTTTGTTCCTCGCACAGGAAAAAGGTATATCTGAGGCTCTATTATTTGAAACTGTAGCACAAATCCTTATTCTATTCATTATCGCATTAGATTTGGTCTTGGTTGCGACCATCCACATACAAAAAAAAAAAAACTTTGAACAACATCAAACTAAAACAGATCTAAAAACTGCTGGAAATTAATTAAGGCATGCATGTAGCTAGGTTGGGATCAAAGTCCACCAACATGGTCTACAAGCTTTGTTAAACCAAAAGTAACCGCCATGGCGAGCCATCCCCCAAACAAGACCCTCAGAGATGACTTTACCAAAGGCGCTTTCCCTAGAAAGGCACCCAACCATCCAAACACCATCAAGGCAAGGCTGACAACAGCCACCATCACTCCCAACCTCACCTTATAATTATTGATAAAGGCAGCACCAAGCAGGGGCACCAACGCACCAACGGCAAAAGCAACGGCGGAGGCAAAGGAAGCGTAATAGGGGTTAGGCAATTTGTTCTTCTGAACGTTTCCTTCTCTCTTCATCTGAGAGAGTTCAATATCATATTGTGCATAAACAGAAACAAACTCTCCAATAGCCATGCTGCAAGCTCCACCTACCAAACCAGCAACACCAGTAAGCATCATTGTCTTAACATCCTTCCTCACAGCACCAACTCCCATCATGAGAGATGCAGTGGAGAGCAGCCCATCATTGGCACCCAAAACAGCAGCTCTAAGCCACTGAGCCCTCTGTGTGTAGTCAAAATCACCACCATCAACCTCTTGATGATCTCCAGCTTCTCCTTCCACGTCTATGCTGTAGACTTTGGAAAGATTGGATTCGCTACGGGCCATTGCAGCAGCAGAAGCATGGTGGCTTGGTTGAATTTCTGCCATGGATGGATCGATCTTATAAATTAGTTAATTACTGCAAATGCAAAATTTAATTAACTGAGAAAAGGAAAAGTTATGAGAAGCAAGCAAAGGCAAAGGAAAAGGATGATAATCAGTTGAGTTGGGGATATTGGAGTGTGGAGGGCACACGCCTCCATTTATAGAAGGAGGGACAAGTGGGAAAGAGAATAAGAAGTGGGTTCCATCTAGGACAGGTGGGACTCAATTACGTAACTTTAATTTGGAATCGAATGCGTTCATACTTAGTATTATATTACAAGGTGCTCCCTTCGATCGTATATATACGGACCATAATTAATGCATCTCTTTCTTTTAAAAATTCCATCACCATCAACTATTAATAAAGCCATTGAAAAGGAGATTCTCTTGGCTAAAATTTTATATGATTTTATTATTGTGTTTATTTCTTTCATAAATATGATCACATGCAGGTGTAGTTTTTCGGAAAATTAAAAGATAAATACAATAGCTGGAGAGACAAGAAATCAATTTTCTAGTTAAAAAAAAATAGAGAAACCGAAGCATTCACTTCTCAAAATGAAATTTCAAATTTTAAATATATAAAATTATAAATAGGTGAATATTATAAATTCAAAAATTTTACTGTCAGCTAGTTTTGACTGATTTTCAATCAATTTTCCAATGGAGGGATCTTAGGCATTAGTACGGTGCTAGCTTGAGAGAGAGAATTTTGTGTCTTTAAAAATCAAGAGTTTGTTTACACGCTTGATTAAGAAACTTCTTTTTCCAATATCCTTCAATTGTACATGTTATTCTTTCTTTAGTCTAACTCAACGTCCTATCCCAATCTCAGTAACCAAAGATATTTCTGAGGAAAATCTTATATCTGCATTTGAAGGATACTAGCAATATGAGTGTGTAAGTTTTGGAGCATATTTCGACTAAAATAATAATATATATTTTCAGTTTATCTTTTGATCTAATCTTGGTGTCGATGGCTAGAAAAATTCCTTTGTGGATGCTTTGGCAAAAATTACATCATCAGCTAGAAAAATAAGTGCATTAAATTGAGGGTAGAATTTGGAATCTTTAACCTTAACAATCTTCATATATCCTCATGAGACCTAGATATAGGTAAGAGAGTGCCTCAACAACTTATAATATAAAAAGGACACAAGGAGAAGGGATTTCCTTGACTAAATCCCCTTTCAATAAAAAAATAATCCCCTTTGAGGTTGCACAAATTGGCTAGGTGAATATATAGTTAATTTTGAAATTAGACTTATTTATATTTTTTGTCACCCTACTTTATCTATTTTGTGATATATTTTGGTCCCTAAAATTATTTTTCGACAAATTTGGTCTCCTAATTTTAAAGTTTTGTAAATATGATACAATTGTTAAGTTTTCACTAAATTGGTGATTTTTAAACTATTTGATGGCATGGTTGCTACTTTAATTATGATGACATGTAAATAATAATTAATTTAAATTTATTATTAATATTTTTAAATTATATTTATTCTTTTTAAATTTTTTACGAGATATTGCTAACTTTTTTTTTAAAAAAAAAGGACTATATAATATAAAGAATTTTCACACAAGAAAATGTATATTAACTACAAATGATATATTTGTTTTTAGATGGAAAGTACGTATTGATCTATTGATCAGAGTTATTAATTTGGGCTACCCAGATCAAAGTAAATAATAAGACTTTGCAAGGTGGATTAAAAATTTCGGGGGTTATTTAAGCTTATAAGTAAAAACCTGATATTCTATCTTTTTTTTAAAACTATTTATGGGTTTTATAAGTAAAAACCTGATATTCTACCTTTTTGCAAGTCCGGACTTTTGTGATTTTTATGAGTTTTATAAGATTGAATTAAAATTGAATTATTTGAACTTTAAATTAAATATTCTAATTTTATGTTTTTTTAAGGTTTTTACGGGTCGACCTATTTTCACTGATGAAAAATATTTCATGTTTGTTGTGTTTAGGATCTTTCTTATATATGATTATATTATATATTTCCATAGCATGAGTGTTTTCACGAAAAATATTGGACATGCACTATGTTATTCTATGGGTTATTGTAGTTGATGGTGTTCTCGAAACATTCAAGTTATGTTTGGGAGTTGAATTTTGGAGGGGAATGGAGAAAAGGAAAGGATTTATTGAAAACATTTTTCCCTTTTGTGTTTGTGAGTTTGATTGTTTTACAAAGTATTCCCCCCTCTTCTCCTCCTCCGTTCTCCCTCTCTTTCCCTTCTCTCTAAACTTACAAACACACCATTAGCCAATTATCTTCTTTTTAATGTGCATGCCACCCACCTCTCTTCCTAAATTTTTAGAATTTATAAAATAGTCCTCCTAAATCAAGGATACACAGTGACATACTTATTAAGGTACCTCATCGTAGAATTCACACTCTCTTTAGTCCATCATGATCTTCGCGAAAGAAAACTTATGTTTACGGTGTGCTCCTCTGTTTAAAACCTAAAAGAAAAATGCTTACCGAAGCAATTTTGTGTCTTTGTTAAACGCGAGCAATAAAATTATCTAGAAATTATAACTTCTCCTCCAAAAATAAAATTAGAACTAAGTTCCTCCCACGGGAATATAATTAATAGCTGCTTGCTGATTCATGTGAGTTTTGTTTCTTAGCATCTAGTTTCTTTTGGTTATTACTTATATATTATACCCCCAGAATCTATATGTTCAGGCATAATTTTGGCCTCATTCAAATTTTAATAGAAGGACCGACAATCAAATTAAAGCAAGGGCTACCCCATTTATAAAGTGCGTAAAGTCTATGTTTTAGATCTCAAAAAATATTTTTATTTATTAATATATTTTTTAAAAAATTAAACAATTAATACTTAATTAATTAATAAACAATATAAATAATCAGAAATGTTTTTTCTATAAAAATAACTTCACCTTAATTACTATAACCATTCTCTTTCTGCAAATATTAATTACTTATTAAATAATTTTAAATTTTAAAATATTCTAATTTTTAAAGATAATTAGCTAGTTGCAGTATAATTAGGCCAACCCTGATTAAAACATATACTGGAAAATGGTACTATTGAGTACAAAACTACAAATTAAATATTTGACACTTTAGATTTGTGACTGCTTGAGCCAAAATATACATAAAACTATATGTAACAAAAAATAAAAAAATTAACTTAAGTGTATCATCAAACTAAAAAAGATATCTAAACAAGGAAGAGGGGGCTACTAAAAAGTGTTGGAAATTATAAGCCACACGGCTCGAAACAACTGCTCTTAGTCACTGTGTCCACGTGTGTAAATTAAATCACCCCCACACTACCTCTTCTAGTATGTTTTGATTTACCTCAAAATCACGTTGTTCGAACTAAGACCGCTGAGAATAACGTTGTTCCAGATCCACATTTAAAATGTGATTTTTCTGATAAATCTAACACTAACTTTGTTACCTTCTCCTATGTCGTTGACCTTGGAAAAAGATTCGATTCGCCACGGGCTATTGCAGCAGCATGGTGGCTTGATTGAAATTTTGCCATGAAGCTTAATTAATTAATTAGCTGCAAATTTTAATTAATTAAAGGAAAAATTATGAGACGCAACGCAAGTAAGGGATGATAAGTTCGGGATATTGGAGTGTGGAGGGCACACGCTTTTAAATAAAGGTATTTCTAAAGCCTAACCAACAAAAATAATAAATGTATTGCATTCTGTTAATAATCAATATTTTCTTTTTTTTAAGCAATAATCAATATTTTCTTTCCAATAAAATTTTTTAATTAATGTCTTCAGAAATAACAGTGTGTGTAAAGATTTTATACATAAGTTTTTATTGGTCATTTTTAAAAATTTTCTAAGTGAACTTATTCAACTTTTTTTCATCAATTTAAAATCGGTTTGTTGTTTTAGTTTCCATATCAATATTTTAACCGATTTATTGATTTTTGAGCAAACTAGCAAATTCGTCTCTCACTTTTTTAGGACCATGCAATTTAGTCCTTAAAAAACATAAAAACACAATATAATCTCTAGTTTCTTACTTTGTCTGAGACTATAGTTTAACTATGTGTTTATATCGTCCATTGTGACACAAAAAACAATGTGATTTTTGTCAAATTAATTTATAGGTTGGAAGACCTCAATTCCAAGACTCATGTGCTTCCATGTTCTCTTTTTATCTCTTTTCTTCTTCCTTTTTTTCATTGGAATGTCTAAACCTCAATGACATCGCTTTTGTGTCTTGATGGCAAATATTGTGATACAGTGTTGCTAAATGTGACATATCATCAAAAAATTAAGAGAAACACATAGTTAAAATATAATGTCAAATGAAACAAGAAGTTAATGACTATATTGAGTTTTTTTTAAGGGCTAAACTGTATCATCCTAAAAGCGTGAGGTACAAATTTGTTGGTTTAATCTTGATTTTTCAATGGAACTGTCTCTTTTTAAAATCCATGTCTTGAAAACAACGAGGGAGAACAAAACAACGGACGGAAAGTAAAGAAGAAAAACGACCAATAAATCCATGTTTTGGTACACATACACATATCAATTTTTATTTCTATCTTATCGTTAATATGTCATTTATTGAAACATTTTATTATGATATTATTATTTAAATTAAATAATTGCTCTATTATTCAGGGTTGTTATTTATTTTTTTGCACAATAAAATTAAAAATATCAATAAGGGACAAGGGATATCCAAACCCTTACTGTGTGTTTGATTTCTATCAAAACCACGTTTCAAATATGAATTTAGAACAACACTTCCGAGGGCAGTGTTGACTGAATCCACTGTAAACTAAATCGCCCTTAGTACAACACTCACCTCAATCAGAGTTATTAATTTAATTGAATTAAGAGTGTGATCTCATTTGATAAGGTGAAAATAGTTGACATTTGCCTATATTTAGACCTATCATGTGTGAATTTTTTATTATTTATATTCAAGTTTATAGGAAAAGTACATGCATAGCATTTGAATGCGCAAATCACATGATATTTCTTTATTAATGTATTTTGAGGGGAAATAAGTTCACCTATATATGAATATTGCACTCAAGTTTGAAATCCATAAATTTAAGACTTTAAAAATGAAAAAAAAAAACACGATCAAATTGGTTTGAGTTAAAATAAATCTGGGAATTGATCCAATTATAATTGGTTTAGTTTGAATTTAAAATAAAGTATAGTACCAATCATCCAAACTAATTTGACTTCAATTATCAGGGTTATGCAATCAAGAACACCCCAACAACAAACATCTATTAAAGGCAAAGACCCGTTATTCATACAACAAATACATGTAAAAATTCATACAACATTCTTTTTCTCTCTAACTCTCTCCATCACATCTCATACTTCACTCTCATCTATTTCTATATCTCTCATGATTATAAGTAACTGTTCTCTCATGGTTATAAGTAATTGTTGTATAACATTATTGTACAAATATAATTTCTCAAAGGTAGAGGGAAATTGTTTTGGTCGAGCCCAATCAGCTACCTACTATAAAAATTTATTGACGCACTCTTATGCATTACAGCTACAGTTTGATGTTTCATTTTGATAATAATTGGAGCGCAAAAGACAACATATATTGTGATTTTTTTCGTGCTAATATTGTATTCCACGGTGAAACAAACAGGAAATCCCAAAAAAACCACACTTACAAGTTCCAACCACATTTTTCAAACTTACGGAAAATGTTTGGATCTGTACTAGAATACTTCCCTCCCAATTCCAAAGTAACAATTTGGCACAATGTTATTATTAATCATAATCCAAGGTCTCCCTGGGCTCAAAATTTCCCAGTAAGAACAGTAATAACCGTACAGGGCATATAATTTGGTTGCAAAATCTTATGTTTAAGAACAGTTGTTTGGGAATGAAAATAAATCAGAACATAATGATAATATACCAGAAACTTCTCCACTATTACTTCAGTTTGGGGAGTAGCTTTGGTGCAACCTGCATTGCAGGATTGTGATTTATCAGTGAATACAGAAGCAAATCAAATGGTTCAATGATTAAATGCTAACTAAATAGTAACACTTACACATTTGTCAACACAGTGCCAATAATCAAAATATTGTCCAGTGCAGTGTTTCTGCCCAGATTCATCGCCCTGTATCCTTTTAATGCAAGCCTGTAGCAATTTAAATAATTACTTTTCTATGCCAAGAAAGGACTTCTTTTGATGATTCAAAAAATAAGGCAGGAAAAAAAAGTAAACAGATTCTTTATTCCTAAATTCATTGTTCATTAATACTCTCGGGGTGTCTATTCAACTAACATGTCAAAACCTAAGTTTCATACAAATGCTATGAGAATGTAAGTTCTCTCAAGTAGAAAGAGGGAAGGGAAATTAAGAGGAATTCCCCACTTATATAATCTTTTCTTAAACACAGAATTGATCCTATGATCTCTCTACCCTAACACCACGGTCTCCAAAAATGTAGTTTTGAGGCCTTGCTTTTCATCAAGTTGCATTGTGTCAACTCTCCAAAAGTATATAACAAATGAATTTAATGGATATGCACTATCCGTGTAAAAAAGTTTTACATTGTCATCCAATAACGTGTTGTCACATTGTTTATTGAATTTAATAACACATCGGGTGTCATATTCACTAATGATGTGACAATACATTATTGGATTATAGTTATCTACACAGACAGTGTATGTCCATTAAACTCATAACAAATACTTATTTGCATGCTAGTAATCCATCCACCAGCAGTTTTATATTAGCTTTTTCTCACTTAGGGGAGAATCCTAAAATCCCCCACTAAAGAATACAGTAGAAGTGCTACATTCTACACAGAATGTGAGAGAAGAACAAAGACTACCATGTTGCAGCTCAGCGTGATAATTTAGTTTCATCATTATCTGGCCTATTCATTAGCTCTAAAACATTCAGATAATAAGATCATATACACTCAACAAAAGACACCACATAACTCCTCCAATATTTTCTTCACTACACTGCATTCTTTAGTTCTCTTCATTTCTTGACTCTTGCTAGTACTCCCCTCCTCGATTTTTCATATACACTAACCACTGCAAAGTACAGAATCCTCCAATTATATTTTTCAGTAGACCTTATCTGCTTATCATAAATTTTATGGATGCAAAAGGGATAATATAATTAATCAATAAATGTAAAATCCAATTACATCAACGCCTGTCTACTATCAACTTTTAAACCTGATAAATAAAAGAAACTTGTACTGATCACTTAAATTAAGAATAAAGCTTGTTTTCAAATGATCCAGCTTATAATTCTACACTTAAAAAAACACACCTGATATTCAACTAACGGTTTTACACATTTCGGTTTGCAAGACTCTTTAAGATATCTCTTGTGATCAACAGGTTCCTCGTCAGCCCTAAATTCATAATAAAATCCAAAGATGAACATAAAGCAATTGACATGTTCAAGATATGCCATATTTTTTATAAGCAAGCTTGCTAATCTTTTGATATCACAATTTTTTATGTGGCAAATACAATTAAGAACTAACAAAAACATTAACAAAAAGAAAAAAAATACACCAAGCTCATGCAAGCAAGCAATAACATGTTTGGTTTAGAGTTATAACGTGATAAACTCATGTTTCCAACGCTAGAAATAGTTGCAGCGAGTAATATAAACTGAAGTTTGGTCAGTTTTTAGTGTCAAACCAAACATATGCTAAGTCAGCATTTGTTTGTCTGGGACTCTGGGTCCTCTGAAATTATGTTTACTAAATGAACCCCAAGCCAACATCAGACCCATTTAAAACATCATTTTTAAAGGAATGTATCTCAAACACCACCGAATATAGTGCAAATAAAAAATGAGCGATCATATCAATACAAATACCGAAGTGGACTATCATTAAGTAGGTAGAATGAATGTCATCAGATTCAGTTAGTGGCACACAGCTAATAAGCACCCTGATATTATTTCCAGCATTGGATGAACCCAATCTCTCATAAGGTTACACCCAAAAGGCTTGAAATCAACAAATCCCCATCTTGAATTCACAAAATGCACAGTTTCCCTCAAGAAACACAGTATAAAGAAAATTAAACTTTTGCATCAAAGTCAGAGACTCCAAATCATGATCCAATTCCCACAATTTCGGTAACAGTCAAACGAGGGCTAAGAAGCCCATTTGCGGATCATTATTGCAATCAGTGAGTCGTGTGTTTTTACTTTTATGAACAACACTCCAAAGAAAACATTTAATTGAAGCAAAATTTGATAACACTAGATTTGAATAGCGGGGACATAAGTAGTTTTTGCATTCAAATCAAAGATAGATAACAGATGTAATGAAGGAGAAATAAAAAAAAGAGAAGATTTGATGCGTACATTGCGGAGTGTGAAAACTGAAGAGAGATTGCAGCAGAGCAGATGATGGTGCTAGGTAGAGTTGTTAGTTTGGGTTTTGCAGAGCCTCTGTTTCGGATCAAACTATACTTCCCATGTCACACGTCACGCTACGCGGATTCAATTCGGGTTCGATTCGATTTGCCAATTTTGGTCAAATCATATTTGTTAATGCTCGGTTTGAATAAAAATTATGAGAAACGTGTTTTCTTTTCGCCTAAACAAATGAGAAAATAAAATCGCACTATAATTGTTTTTTAAAAGTTACTTTCTATCTTTTTTTTTATAATTTAACTTTTGATTCGTCTGTTTCAATTACAAATTTACAATACCATTTCATGATTATAAATCAAATAAATAATTAAATATTTCAATTCATTTCAAAGTTTAATATGCAGGAATCAACACAGAAATAAAATAAATAAAACAGCTTTACATGATAATAAATTAATAATACTGTGTTTGTTATACATTTGGAATTCTCAAATTATAGGTTACACCAAGATTACAAAAGACAAACTTTAAATTCAGATCATAATTTGACATTTTCCAAATTCAAAATCAAATATTTAGTATGTGAAATAATCAAACCAAACTTGCACTAACAACCATAACAAAGTTAAACGTAGAAGCAGGGAAAGGGTTAATTTGTGAAAAATCTGATTAAAGACAAAAAAAAAATAACTTAGTAAAAAAATGAGATATGTGCATAATATGAGCCATTTAAAAATAATGAAATTACAATATTAATACGTAAGTATATGTAAGAAAGGTATGAGCGTAGAGGGTGCATTCCTACCAATATTATTATTGATAAATTAATAGGGAATTCCATGTCATAATCCAGTTCACGTTTCTTTTACTAGTTTTCTTTTTCAATTAGAGTGGCAGGATAGATTTATCACTAATTTCAAATTTAAGAATAGAGATAGATAAAACATTGGAAGCCACGAGAAAGGTTTCGTGGTGTTGGAAATAAGAAGAAGAAAATAGTATAGGATGTATTGAAGTTATGAATATTAGTTTCTTGATTTTGACAAAACTTATAAGTACTATATGTTCAGGCATAATTTTGGCCTCATTCAAATTTCAAACGAAGGACCGACAATCAAATTAAAGCAAGGGCTACCCCATTCATAAAGTGCGTAAAGTTTATGTTTTAGATCTCAAAAAGTATTTTTATTTATTAATATATTTTTTAAAAATTTAAACAATTAATACTTAATTAATTAATAAACAATATAAATAATCAAATAAATGTTTTTTCTATAAAAATAACTTCACCTTAATTACTATAACCATTCTCTTTCTGCAAATATTAATTACTTATTAAATAATTTTAAATTTTAAAATATTCTAATTTTTAAAGATAATTAGCTAGTTTCAGGTATAATTAGGCCAACCCTGATTAAAACATACACTGTAAAATGGTACTATTGAGTACAAAACTACAAATTAAATATTTGACACTTTAGATTTGTGACTGCTTGAGCCAAAATATACATAAAACTATATGTAACAAAAAATAAAAAAATTAACTTAAGTGTATCATCAAACTAAAAAAGATATCTAAATAAGGAAGAGGGGGGCTACTAAAAAGTGTTGGAAATTATAAGCCACACGGCTCGAAACAACTGCTCTTAGTCACTGTGTCCACTGTACATGTGTGTAAATTAAATCACCCCCACACTACCTCTTCTAGTATGTTTTGATTTGGTGATTGCTTCGGTGTATTTAACAAAATCGAGGCACTGGTGCATTGGAGTCATTCACTTGTAATATCATGCCATGTGTTAGTACCAATTCTTATTAGTGTTTCTTTCTTTTCCTCCCATAAACTTAATTTATTACATATTTTCTCCATGTTGCTCTTTGTTAATATCCAAAATGTATGGGTTGACCGTTTGAAAATTTATTTTGGAAATTGATAAACTCTTCAACTTCCAAAATTTGGCTCTTGGTTGTTCTTGTTCATCACCTATTATTTCCTTAGATATGGACGGTTACTCGAAGAAAAACGTCATTCTGCGAAATGATAGTAGTTGTTCATCTACTCTTCGGAATGCATTCGTAAGCCAAATTCACATACAATTGGTAAAATAATCAACACATACAGTCAAAGAAATACACTAAAGTAATCTCATACAGTGAATTATTGGTACAGACAATAACAAAATATAAACTCTAATGTAAAGAAACTAACTTTGAAATGGGAAATCTAGACAATGAAATCAAGAAATATCATCCATCCAACAAAGTACACTAAAGCGACTCCTCATGCAATGAATTAAGAGTTTAAAGAATAACAAATTATAAATTAAATCCTAATGTAAAGAAACTCACCTTGATAGGGGGAATGGAGGAGACCTCTAACGAAGTACAAGCAATATGAAATTAACAGCTAAAAAATGGATCATCAACACTCGACAATCCACGTTTGAAGAAAATTATAAAGGGAGATAAATCAAATGCTCAACCGCATACTACCAGAAGTAAGGAGAGTCAATTACTCTACGCTTGTAAAAAACCTAGCTGCTTAGTTGTTGTCGCGTACGTGAGCACTTGCAGAGAACCTTCGTTCCAATTATTTCAAACCAAAAAACAGAGAATACTTCAACAACATATCTGAAAAATGGAACATAATTTCTACAAGAACTGGGTAATAAGTTAGTTAAAAAATAAATATGGGTATAGAAATGGAAATACATAAAGTGTTTGGGTCAAAAAAAATTATTAGATGTTTTAATTGTCTTTCCCGCGTGTTAAATGCTGATTGGAACATGTATTCAATGCACCGGTGCCCAGTTCTGTTAAATGTACCATAGAATCTGCATTTTGATTTACCTCAAAATCACGTTGTTCGAACTAAGACCGCTGAGAATAACGTTGGTCCGGATCCACATTTAAAATGTGATTTTTTTGATAAATCTAACACTAACTACGTTACCTTCTCCTATGCCGTTGACCTTGGAAAAAGATTCGATTCGCCACGGGCTATTGCAGCAGCATGGTGACTTGATTGAAATTTTGCCATGAAGCTTAATTAATTAATTAGCTGCAAATTTTAATTAATTAAAGGAAAAATTATGAGACGCAACGCAAGCCAGGGATGATAAGTTCGGGATATTGGAGTGTGGAGGGCACACGCCTTTAAATAAAGGTATTTCTAAAGTCTAACCAACAAAAATAATAAATGTATTGTATTCTGTTAATAATCAATATTTTCTTTTTTTTCTAAGCAATAATCAATATTTTCTTTCCAATATAATTTTTTAATTAATGTCTTCAGAAATAACAGTGTGTGTAAAGATTTTATACATATGTCTTTATTGGTCATTTTTAAAATTTTTCTAAGTGAGCTTATTCAACTTTTTTTCATCAATTTAAAATCGGTTTGTTGTTTTAGTTTCCATATCAATATTTTAATCGACTTATTGATTTTTGAGCAAACTAGCAAATTCGTCTCTCACTTTTTTAGGACCATGCAATTTAGTCCTTAAAAAACATAAAAACTCAATATAATCTCTAATTTCTTACTTTGTGTGAGACTATAGTTTAACTATGTGTTTATATCGTCCATTGTGGCACAAAAAACAATGTGATTTTTGTCAAATTAATTTATAGGTTGGAAGACCTCAATTCCAAGACTCATGTGCTTCCATGTTCTCTTTTTTTTTCTCTTTTCTTCCTTTTTTTCATTGGAATGTCTAAACCTCAATGACATCGCTTTTGTGTCTTGATGGTAAATATTGTGATACAGTGTTGCTAAATGTGACATATCATCAAAAAATTAAGAGAAACACATAGTTAAAATATAATGTCAAATGAAACAAGAAGTTAATGACTATATTGAGTTTTTTTTAAGGGCTAAACTGTATCATCCTAAAAGCGTGAGGTACAAATTTGTTGGTTTAATCTTGATTTTTCAATGGAACTGACTCTTTTTAAAATCCATGTCTTGAAAACAACGAGGGAGAACAAAACAACAGACGAAAAGTAAAGAAGAAAAAACGACCAATAAATCCATGTTTTGGTACACATACACATATCAATTTTTATTTCTATCTTATCGTTAATATGTCATTTATTGAAACATTTTATTATGATATTATTATTTAAATTGAATAATTGCTCTATTATTCAGGGTTGTTATTTATTTTTCTGCACAACAAAAAATATCAATAAGGGGCAAGGGATATCCAAACCCTTACTGTGTGTTTGATTTCTATCAAAACCACGTTTCAAATATGAATTTAGAACAACACTTCTGAGGGCAGTGTTGACTGAATCCACTGTAAACTAAATCGCCCTTAGTACAACACTCACCTCAATCAGAGTTATTAATTTAATTGAATTAAGAGTGTGATCTCATTGGATAAGGTGAAAATAGTTGACATTTGCCTATATTTAGACCTATCATGTGTGAATTTTTTATTATTTATATTCAAGTTTATAAGAAAAGTACATGCATAGCATTCGAATGCGCAAATCACATGATATTTCTTTATTAATGTATTTTGAGGGGAAATAAGTTCACCTATATATGCATATTGCACTCAAGTTTGAAATCCATAAATTTAAGACTTTAAAAATGAAAAAAAAAACACGATCAAATTGGATTGAGTTAAAATAAATCTGGGAATTGATCCAATTATAATTGGTTTAGTTTGAATTTAAAATAAAGTATAGTACCAATTATCCAAACTAATTTGACTTCAATTATCAGGTTTATGCAATCAAGAACACCCCCACAACAAACAACTATTAAAGGCAAAGACCCATTATTCATACAACAAATACATGTAAAAATTCATACAATATTCTTTTTTCTCTAACTCTCTTCATCATATCAGGTTCAAGATATGCCATAATTTTTATAAGCAAGCTTGCTAATCTTTTGATATCACAATTTTTTATGTGGCAAATACAATTAAGAACTAACAAAAGCATTAACAAAAAGAAAAAAAATACACTAAGCTCATGCAAGCAAGCAATAGCATGTTTGGTTTAGCGTTATAACGTGATAAACTCATGTTTCCAACGCTAGAAATAGTTGCAGCGAGTAATATAAACTGAAGTTTGGTCAGTTTTTAGTGTCAAACCAAACATATGCTAAGTCAGCATTTGTTTGTCTGGGACTCTGGGTCCTCTGAAATTATGTTTACTAAATGAACCCCAAGCCAACATCAGACCCATTTAAAACATCATTTTTAAAGGAATGTATCTCAAACACCACCGAATATAGTGCAAATAAAAAATGAGCGATCATATCAATACAAATACCGAAGTGGACTATCATTAAGTAGGTAGAATGAATGTCATCAGATTCAGTTAGTGGCACACAACTAATAAGCACCCTGATATTATTTCCAGCATTGGATGAACCCAATCTCTCATAAGGTTACACCCAATAGGCTTGAAATCAACAAATCCCCATCTTGAATTCACAAAATGCACAGTTTCCCTCAAGAAACACAGTATAAAGAAAATTAAACTTTTGCATCAAAGTCAGAGACTCCAAATCATGATCCAATTCCCACAATTTCGGTAACAGTCAAACGAGGGCTAAGAAGCCCATTTGCGGATCATTATTGCAATCAGTGTGTCGTGTGTTTTTACTTTTATGAACAACACTCCAAAGAAAACATTTAATTGAAGCAAAATTTGATAACCCTAGATTTGAACAGCGGGGACATAAGTAGTTTTTGCATTCAAATCAAAGATAGATAACAGATGTAACGAAGGAGAAATAAAAAAAAGAGAGAAGATTTGATGCGTACATTGCGGAGTGTGAAAACTGAAGAGAGATTGCAGCAGAGCAGATGGTGGTGCTAGGCAGAGTTGTTAGTTTGGGTTTTGTAGAGCCTCTGTTTCGGATCAAACTATACTTCCCATGTCACACGTCATGCTACGCGGATTCAATTCGGCTTCGATTCGATTTGCCAATTTTGGTCAAATCATATTTGTTAATGCTCGGTTTGAATAAAAATTATGAGAAACATGTTTTCTTTTCGCCTAAGCAAATGAGAAAATAAAATCGCACTATAATTGTTTTTTAAAAGGTACTTTCTATCTTTTTTTTTTATAATTTAACTTTTGATTCGTCTGTTTCAATTACAAATTTACAATACCATTTCATGATTATAAATCAAATAAATAATTAAATATTTCAATTCATTTCAAAGTTTAATATGCAGGAATCAACACAGAAATAAAATAAATAAAACAGCTTTACATGATAATAAATTAATAATACTGTGTTTGTTATACATTTGGAATTCTCAAATTATAGGTTACACCAAGATTACAGAAGACAAACTTTAAATTCAGATCATAATTTGACATTTTCCAAATTCAAAATCAAACATTTAGTATGTGAAATAATCAAACCAAACTTGCACTAACAACCATAACAAAGTTAAACGTAGAAGCAGGGAAAGGGTTAATTTGTGAAAATTCTGATTAAAGAAAAAAAAAACAACTTAGTAAAAAAAAAAAGAGATATGTGCATAATATGAGCCATTTAAAAATAATAAAATTACAATATTAATACGTAAGTATATGTAAGAAAGGTATGAGCGTAGAGGGTGCATTCTTACCAATATTATTATTGATAAATTAATAGGGAATTCCAAGTCATAATCCAGTTCACGTTTCTTTTACTAATTTTCTTTTTCAATTAGAGTGGCAGGATAGATTTATCACTAATTTCAAATTTAAGAATAGAGATAGATAAAACATTGGAAGCCACGAGAAAGGTTTCATGGTGTTGGAAATAAGAAGAAGAAAATAGTATAGGATGTATTGAAGTTATGAATGATTAGTTTCTTGATTTTGACAAAACTTATAAGTACTAGTACATTTTTTCGGTGTACAAAGGAAAGCAATAAGGTTTGATCCTAGAACCTCATGTTAAACTACCCACACCCCAATATAAGTACTAGTACATGTTTAGTTTTCAATTGCAACCTTTATGGAATTTATTTTAAATTACTTCTTCTCAACGATTTATAATCATGATCATTTAATTTTTATTATTAATATTATAAATCTATTAAATTGTAAATCAAATTTACCGTAACTTTGGTGGTTTTTTTTCTTTGAGAGAGAGAGCAAATTTATTATTCTTTGCTTATAAAAAACGTCTTTTTGGTTACAAAGAGGGCCTAAGCCCAAACTTATAAAAAAAAAGCTAAATGACATTATATTTGCCACAAACGTGAAAACCACACTTTTCGGTATATGATATTTTAAGGTGGCTTCTACCGTGCGAAAGAGGTACATGTCTAAAATAACCTGCTATAAGAGGTTGCTCGACCAGTTACTTTAAAAATCCAAATTTACAAATCAGTTCTTTATATTTTAGGAAATTTCAAATCCAACCTATTACCTTAGTATTATAATTTGCAAATTTTACAGCAACATATATGACCCTGCTAGTGCTAGCATTCATTTCCCTCTTTATCTCACAATTCTAATGAAGTCTGATGAATGCATCAATGTTGCAACTCATGTTCGACGTGTTTTTTTATTGAAGATTGAGAAAGACATTTTTCTTTCTTTCTTCTTTCATCTTCTCCCGTAGTTCAACACCACGTGTATGAACTACCGCCATTGCAGGCCTCTGTGTGCCTTACATAAATGGTTCTAATGCTACAACAATTGCTTTAGTGGTTCCTCTATTCCATTAGCCAGCTTCTGCCCCCTCTTCTGGGATCACTTTTCTGGCTCCACCACTCTACTACTGTCAACCTCCTTCACCATCGAAGCTTCCAGATCTAAATGGTTTGGCCGCCACCGTTGGAGAAACAATATAAGGAAAACCCAATCTACAGATCTGTTTTTTTTTTCCAATTTAGTAATACTCTCCTCAAGCAACTATAGCAGAAACATGGAGGAGAAGACAAAGGCGATGGCGATGGAGATTTTAATCTTAGACTTAGACCGCCATGGGACCAAACAACTTGAAGCTCATGGAAACCATATGGAAGTGCAACAACGAATAAAGATTAGTGCAACTTTCCAGCGGTGGTGTGACGAACGACATGCGGCTGGAATGCCCATTAACTACCCATTAACCACGACCACATGGCCACCTACCCATTACCTATGGCCACCAATGTCTTCATGACCATTCAAAGTGGTGCAATATGAAAACGACAACGGTCAAAATCATAAATAAGCAAATGAAAAAAAATGCAAAATACCGGGTCAGATTTTCAAATATAAAGTTTCAGAGCATTCTAACATCACAATCGGTAACAAGTAAAATATAAGAGCCATTGAATAAAATACTATTAAATCGGACGGTTAGAGCTGGGTCTGGTACGGGTACAAGACCCATGGGTATAAGTACAGTAGACGTTGCCATATTTTAAAGCAATTTCTTTTTTATTTTGATCAAAAGAGTAACCGGATGATATGACAAGTAGTGTGTTAGAACATAGAAGAATAATTAGTTATTATTATATTAATAAAAATAAGTTAGTCAGGTTTTTTTTTTTGCAAAAATAAGTTAGTGCTCATTTGAATATTTGATTACAGATTAAAAATAGTGAAAATCGATTTCATTAAAATTAATTTTAATGATTAACGTGATTTTAGTCAAAGTATTTTCGTTGTAATTCAAGTTTGAACACTTTTTGATTAATTAAAAACCTTATTTTAAATATGAAAACTTACAAGATCAGTACTTAAAAACTTTTCATGAGCAAAAAAGAATTTCAAAGGTAAACAATCAATAGAATTTGAAAGTGTTTTTTATCTTTATTTCTAAGAGGAAAAAAATAATAACCACAAAAAGACAGACTACTATTATCCTCTTAATTTAACATCACTCAAGCAAAATTCCCACAACACGAACAATAGTCAAACAAATAAACGAATTAAACGCGTGACATTAATTTTAGTCTTAAAGGCGAAGTAAACGTAAACAAATTGTATCAATTTTCCTATTTGATTATTTTTTCCGAGTGGAATATGGAAAGAACTCCTTTTCATTCATTCAATGCCTTTACTCCTTCCTCCTTTTTATTTTTTTTTGTTGCAGTCTTTTTCTTAACCATTTGCTGAATTTCTTAACACAATAATCCATTTTTTCCAGCCTACTTTAATTTCACCATTTTTTTTATTTTAATTTTCATGTTTGTTTGAATAATTCCATACAAGCATTGAATCATTGGTTGATCAATAGAAAGAGGAGGTGGATCTGATAGGGTACAGCAAGGCTTCCAAGAATTGGTCGGCACAAGTAGGGTCCACTAGCCCATCGTAGCCGCCCGTTGTGACGTGGCAGCAGACAAAGCACACCATCCCAAATTCCAAACGATCATCAAAAGTTTTGGACGGCTGAGAACGTTGGTGGATTCCAAATCAATCCAGAGATTCGGTTTCCACAGAAAAATAAAAGTCACGGAGGTGTTTTCTGTTCGCTGTTTGGTTTGCAAAAGGAGTCCACTTTATTTCTCCGACAATTTCCACAGTAATCTCACATATTTTTCGTTTCCCTTTCTCCTCGAGATAGTTTTACCCCGAAACCAAACGCAGCAATACGGCACTGTCAAAGTTTTTTCTTAAAAAAAAAAATTACGGAGTAAAGTTAAAAGTTCATTTGCATTTGAGTTTCATTTCACTGCCATTTAGCTCCCTTCGTTGAATAAAAAGCTTCTTCTCTTACACACTTCCGCAAAACACTTCATCCTCCTGCTGCTGCTGCTGCTGTCGTCGCTGCCCCATCACCGAACCGTTTACCCTGCAAATCGCGATTCCTTCGAAGAAGGTGCGTTTCGATCACCTTTTCTGCGATTTACGTTTTTATGTGATTTTTTTGGGTGAATTTTTTCGTTTACATGGTCTTGAAGATTCTGGATCGGTGAACTTTTGTCGTGTTTTCTGAATCGAAAAATTTCTTACTTTAGTTGCTCTTGCTGGTCTGGATCTACTTTGTAGATGCTAATATTGTATGTGTAGATTCCGATTTTTGCTTAATTTTGTTATCAGGTGTTTTCTGATGCATCAGGTTTTGATTTTCGGTTCGTTTTCACGCGATTTCTTGTTGATCGAACTGGGAGCTGATGCTCTTAGTTAGCCTTCGTATTTTATTTGTGATTGTCTTTTTCGATATTACGGGTCTTGTGGATATCTTCTGCTATGCATGTTTCTGATCTTTTGAGGCTGATGATGTTTTTCATTGTATCTGAATGAAAATGACGGGATTGCTTGTTCATTTTCTTGTTTGAACAAAAAATGAAATCGTTGTGCATGGTAATTGATTTATTTTGCATAATTGAGAAGAAATGAAGTCGCTCTCTAGTTGTCTAAACTTCTGATCCTTGCATATTCTTTCCCTTTCTTTTTTGTATAGGTTTTAAAAGATGGCTGATGCCGAGGACATTCAACCTCTTGTTGTTGACAATGGAACTGGAATGGTCAAGGTAAGTGAATATGCTTTACGAGTTGATGCCTGCTTATTATGATATGCGGGACTGTTTGCTTTGTGATTGGCTGGTGGTATAAAGAACGGTTGTTTCATCTATGCTATAATGTCTATCTTTCTCCAATGTTTGCAGGCTGGTTTTGCAGGTGACGATGCTCCTAGGGCTGTGTTCCCCAGTATCATTGGGCGACCTCGTCATACTGGTGTAATGGTTGGGATGGGTCAGAAGGATGCTTACGTGGGTGACGAAGCCCAATCAAAAAGGGGTATACTCACCTTGAAGTACCCTATAGAGCATGGCATAGTCAGCAACTGGGATGATATGGAAAAGATTTGGCATCACACATTTTACAATGAGCTTCGAGTTGCTCCTGAAGAACACCCCGTGCTTCTTACTGAGGCACCACTCAATCCCAAGGCTAACAGAGAGAAGATGACCCAAATTATGTTCGAGACTTTCAATGTGCCTGCCATGTATGTTGCAATTCAGGCTGTCTTGTCTCTGTATGCCAGTGGACGTACTACAGGTTTGTTTCTATGGTTGATTTTGGTATCACTATTTTGTCACCATGTGACTTCACTTGGATTAGGTCGACTTAACATATGGTTAAATGCTGTAAGTTAGCTAAGTTATGATCTGATGGATATGAGGCAGTTTTCAAGGTTAGATGTGGCACATAGTTGGAAACTTTGGGAAACTGGCTTAAGCTCTTTGTGAATTGGTTTTGTTTGTACCAAGATTAATTGAATTATATGCACCATGCAGAATTCTATATGTACAAGGGTGGGATTGTAATGCAATTTTACACTGATTCCTTGTGACTACTTAAAATGTTATTTCCTCCCTGGTTTGAATTGTTATGTTGGTATTGAATTATTGGTTACATGAATAGGTATTGTGCTTGATTCTGGTGATGGTGTGAGCCACACGGTGCCCATATATGAAGGGTATGCTCTTCCTCATGCAATTCTTCGGTTGGACCTTGCTGGCCGTGATTTGACAGAGTACTTGGTGAAAATTCTTACTGAGAGAGGATACTCCTTCAGTACCTCCGCCGAGAAGGAAATTGTCCGTGATGTGAAGGAGAAACTAGCATATGTGGCCCTTGATTTTGAACAAGAAATGGAGACTACTAAGACCAGTTCTGCAGTGGAGAAGAGCTATGAATTGCCTGATGGACAGGTCATTACAATAGGTGCTGAGAGATTCCGGTGCCCAGAAGTACTCTTCCAGCCTTCTCTAATCGGTATGGAAGCTCCTGGAATTCATGAAACCACATACAACTCGATCATGAAATGTGATGTTGATATTAGGAAGGATCTGTATGGAAATATTGTGCTTAGTGGTGGGTCTACTATGTTTCCGGGAATTGCTGATCGTATGAGCAAGGAAATTAGTGCTCTTGCTCCAAGCAGCATGAAAATCAAGGTGGTTGCACCTCCTGAAAGGAAGTACAGTGTCTGGATTGGTGGTTCAATCTTGGCATCACTTAGCACCTTTCAACAGGTTTGTACTTATGCTTTTTTCAACTTCTCTTTTTCATTTGTGACATAATCAGTAGAATGGATCAGTTTTATGGAAGTCATCGGGCGTTTTATTTGTTCTCTTCTATGCAGATGTGGATCTCTAAGGGTGAATATGATGAATCTGGGCCAGCTATTGTTCACCGGAAGTGCTTCTAAGTTGGGTCAGTTTGAGATATGGGTGATGATCAAGTTCTTCGTGCACCCAGTCTTGTGCCATATTTCAGTCAAGTTTGGTTGACTTATTTGATGCTATGGGTTTTTTAATAGAGATATATCTAGTTTAATGAATGGATTTGTAAGTTGAGTATGTTATATGTTTCTTCATTACGTCCTTGGAAGCCAGACTATTTTATGCAGTTGGCGGGATGGTGTTGGTACTTTGTAGGTTCTGTTTGGTTTGTTTTTCCTTTTATTCGATTTTCATGCTGGCCAATTTAGGTGCCTCGAGTTAGGAGGACGATAAGTTTTCAGCTTCTTTTTCTCCCCAGACGGGATTTTTGTGTCAGTTTCAGTTTATATTTATTTTATGGTTAGTTGGTTTTCATCTTTGCAGTGCACTTTGGGTATCTTTTTATTGTTTGATATAATTAATCCTTTATATTGGTGAAAATCTATTTGGCTGCGCCTTGTATATACTGCTGGGTGTCCAGGAACAAGTTAATGGACAATTAGCTTGTTTGGTTAGATGTTCAAAAGTGAAATATCATGATTTATTTTAAATTATTTTTGTCAAACGTGTATAAATATTTTCAACCATTATTAATTTCTAAAATTAATAACTAAATTGACACAATATACTTGGTTTTGGGGTGCTCAAGCCCAGCCCATCAACCGGGCCAAGATATTCCGGACATTAGTCTTAGGAAGATCTTGACCAAAAAAAAAGTCTTAGGAAGATCTAAGAGTTTGACAAAAGAAAAAAAAAGTCTTAGGAAGATCTAAGAGTTTGACAAAAGAAAAAAAAAGGATGAGTGAAATGTCAAAAAGAAAAAAAAAATCATAATTATTTATTAAATTGTTCAATCTGTAAGCTATATGTAGATTTTGCTTTTGTACTAAATTAAGCTCTTAAATCCACATCGATTGTACTTTGCAAAATAAAAAAATAATTAAATATTTTTTTTATATCTGAAAACATTTTAAACTTTTACGAGGATGGGTAAAGTTATTTAATAATTTTAATTTGTTCTTCCAATCTAGATATTAGATTGTGTAAATATTAGAAAACAAATTTACTCAAATGGAATCGAATTTCTAATTTGAGTTAAAAAGTTAAATTAGTTCTTATTTAGTAATTCTTCTAATTTTAGTTTGGGACTTGTTCTTTTATTAGATATTTATCAAAAAATTCTTTTTAATTAATTTTTAAATTAACTTTTATGATGATATATCAAGCTTTTAGAAATTAATTTTACTTTATTATTCTTATTTAAGATATATGATTTTTTTATTTTCTTATTAAGTGACCTAAGGCATTTCTTATTTGTTATCAAATATTCAAATGTCTAAACTGTTTTGGTTTTTGGTGCACATCAAATGTCTATACTGAAATCAACATGTGTTGGTTATTTTGGATTTCTTATGTAAATGTATTGACTTCGACTATTAGATTCATGTTAGTCAGCGAGATGCCCTTGATAGAGTTCAGACATGAATGGGAAGATCATAAACAGATCAATGGAAGTTGATAAGGGTATTAATAAAAAAAAAAGTTGATAAGGGTGAGATGACAAGAGTGGCATGTTGACTTTTTCGTTAAATTAGATTTGATGTAGCGTATCCTCATCAAGTATCATCTGTCCGCAAGTCCTTATTTATTTTTCCTAGTTATCTGCGTGGAAGTGGGATGAGTCAGATCAAACAAGGAAAATGTTATCTTGAATATTAAGTAAGCATTAAGATTGAGTAGGAAAACGGGTACCTCTTATATGATATGAGAAATGTTAATTCTTAATTGTACAATAAAATTGTATAATAACACATGCAACAATTAGAGTGAAAGAGAAAGAAAAAAATATGGTAAGTAATGTAATGAAAGAAAAATAAAGAGAAAATATATTGTTTTTTTATAAATCATATGTACCCTTCAAATAAGATAATTTTGTTTAAGTTTACAATATTCATAAAAAAGAAATTTTTATATTTTGATTGTATGAATAAATTATCTTACATGAAATTTTGAAGGGACTGAAAAATAAAATTAAAAGGATCATAAAGAAATGAAAGAAAGAAGTTTGTAGAGAAGCTTTACTTTCCTTGTGTAGTATTATTTAATTAAAAAAAGAAACTACTAAATTGTAGAACCTATAAAAATTATCAGTTTTGATAACATTGGCCTTAAAAGTTGATGATAAGAAAGTAAAAAATATTATACAAAATAAAAATTATAGCACTTTTATGTTTCTAATATAATAAATGTTTTTTTAATGAAATTATATTCAACATAGTTTTTTTTATTAAAATTGTTGACTATATAAAAAATATAAAAAATATTTTCTAATAATTTTTTTGTTATTCTTATCTTCACTCCTATCAAAACTGAAAAAAACTATTTATATCCAATTTTGTTACTATTTTCTTCGTCCTATTTTCTTCCCTTTTTAACCCAAATTTTACAAGAGCAATCATGATTATATATTTAATTTTAATTACATCTTCCACTTTTATTTTATTTTTTTATCACAACTCTCACTATTTTTTGGTGTATCCATATCGAGTCATTATACAGAGAAATGTTGTTTGTACATGTAACAGGTATAACATAGAGAGAGAAAGAGAGAAAAGAGGAAAAAGAGAGAGAAATGTGGGATGTGATATGTGATGTGATGGAGAGAGATAGAAAGAAAAAGTGTGTTGTATGAGTTGTTGTATGTTTTGTGTTGTATGAAAAAATTATCTCCATTAGATATACATATCCGGAGCCTTTTCTATTTTGTAATTCCAAACAGACGCTATGAGAGTGAGAATATTTCGTCGATCACAGCTTTGTATCCATGTGTGGTATGATGTGCCATTCCTATCTCCTCCTCGTTGACAATACTTTTTATTCCAAATTTTTCTCTTTCTCTCCTGTTCCTTAGGAAACGCACAAGCATATAAATATTCTTTATGCTCATCTTCTGCGCCTAGTTAGTATAACTTCTAATCCCGAAAAGAAATACTGGAATAACTCTCATCTTTTTTCATTCTATTCCTATCATCACCTCTTCCTTTTCTTCTTGAATTTGCATGTATTGCTAGTTTGAATTCACAGGTTTTTGTTTTTATACATTTTAATTGCGAAAAAGAGAGAGGAAGAAGAATGGATCATCATGCTGACACTCACAGGACTGATTTAATGACGATCACTCGGTTTGTTCTGAACGAGCAGTCAAAGTATCCCGAATCACGTGGCGATTTCACCATCCTCCTCAATCACATTGTTCTTGGCTGCAAATTTGTTTGCTCTTCTGTTAATAAGGTTCTGTTCTGTTCTGTTCCATTAAACACTTGACAAGTTAAAATCATGTTCTCATATTTTCACTATTTTTTCATTAGTTGAATATTTTGATAACTTTCTTTATTGGCAGGCGGGGCTGGCAAAGATCTTAGGACTTGCTGGAGAAACCAATGTTCAAGTGAGTTCTCTCTTTTTTTATTTTGATAAACTTAATAGAAGAATTTAGGTTATTCATGAGAGTGTCACATTGTTATTTAGTTTTACTATTATAATCAATTTTTGTGTTTTCTCATATTTGGAGAACCTATTTTAGGGCGAGGAGCAAAAGAAATTGGATGTGATTTCTAATGAAGTATTTGTGAAGGCCTTAATCAGCAGTGGACGCACAGTAAGTTTGCACTCTCATTTCTCTTATAGTTCTCAAATCTGGTATAATGGCACGCCTTAATTGTCTAGTTCCATAGATTTTAGGAAACCTATTTGTTGGATGATATAAAATAATAAAATCATCTTGACTTCATTCATTTTTGGTAGTCATAGTTATTCAGTTATTTTTGTTAATTGAAGTTATTACAATTTTGTTCTGTTGTATCATGAGCTTGTGTATAAGACTCTCAAGTTATTCAATGCAAATTAGAATTTCGTTTGCTCAATTTCATAGTACTATTTGAATGAATGGAACAATTTTCCCTTTTAGTTGTTTTCTTTTTTCTCCTTTCCTTGATATGAATTTGAGTTTCTTTCATATGCATCCTATTTGGCATCTTTTTCTCCTGATTCTTGTAAAATGCAATTTGTTGCCTTTTCAGTGCCTTCTTGTTTCTGAAGAGAATGAAGAGGCTATAACTGTGCCGCCACCACAGCGTGGCAAGTCAGTTCAAAGCTCTAGAACCACCTAATACTCCATCTTTTAATGGTATGGTTAAACTACATGATCATGTTCAAGTAACAAATTCCCTTTTGATTTTGCAGATACATTGTTGTGTTTGATCCTTTGGATGGATCTTCAAACATTGACTGCGGTGTTTCTATAGGAACGGTATGGATTTTTTTTATCCAAAACATTATTGCTGTATTTGAAAAACAGAAACTAATAGCCTGCATTTTCCCTGTTGCATATATAGATCTTTGGTATTTACATGGTGAAGGATCCAGCTCAAGTTACTCTTGAAGATGCACTGCAACCTGGGAAAAGATTGTTAGCAGCTGGTTACTGCATGTATGGAAGCTCTTGCACGGTAAAACAAACACAAATCTTTTGTTTTATTTTTTAAAATTGAAGGGATCAATTTTTATTGCCGTGAATAAATGATGCTGATTGAACAAACTCTGCAATTACAGTTTGTGCTTAGCACAGGAAATGGAGTGAATGGTTTTACACTTGATCCTTGCCTTGGGGAGTTCATATTGACTCACCCAAACATCAAGGTACATACATCTGTGGCAGTCAATTTGGTATGCTATTAGAATTTTACACGAGAAATTCTGAACATTCTTTGCTGTAATGAGGCGTAGCAGCATCAAGATGTGTTTTTGTGACTCTAGAATTTTAGCATCTTCTACCCTCATTTATTATTTAATATAATATAATCCTGAACCATACTGGTTCTTGAGTTGAGTCCTGTATCATTGCTGTGCTGATATTTCTCATGAATTTTCTGTGGTATCAGCTTGTGAAAGTTAGAACTTAGACTATAAAAGCTAGCTTTCAGCCTTGTCTAATTACTGTGTTACTTGCATAGGTACCAAGGAAAGGAAAGATTTATTCGGTGAATGAAGGAAATGCCAAAAACTGGGATGAACCAACCACCAAGTAATTTTTGGGGATTCACTTACCTAGTATTTGAAATTTAATTCTCGAATGTGAAATAATTGATTTAATTTATACGTGGACGGTGGATCCTTTCGTAGATGTCACAGTCCTTGACATTCTTTCTTTTCCAGATATGTAGAAAATTGCAAATTTCCTCAAGATGGTTCACCACCAAAGTCTCTTAGATACATTGGGAGGTATTTGATTCTGAACTTCGTGTAGTTCCTGGCTTTCCTTCAAATGTCTTCATTTTTTCTGCTAACATGAATGAGTAATGCAGTATGGTTGCTGATATCCATCGAACATTGCTATATGGTGGTATCTTTATGTACCCTGCTGATATTAAAAATCCAAATGGAAAGCTAAGGTACGCCTATGATGTACTTTGTGTTTAGTTCTAACCATATGAATTAGTATGCCAACCCTCTCTCACACACCATTGCACATGCAATTTCCCACATATAGACTTGTTTTCTGAGTTGCATATTAGTATCCCAAACCAGGGGGGGGGGGGGGGGATGAGAACTTGACACATTCTTACCTACCTATCTTTTAATTGGGGCGGCGTTACCTTAATGGAACACGTGGCTTACTTCTATGTAATTTCACTGTGAAATCAGGGTTCTCTACGAAGTTTTCCCAATGTCATATTTGATGGAGCAAGCAGGAGGTCAGGCTTTCACAGGAAAACAACGGGTATGACTCTTTAGCTGTAATGCAATATGTTACTTTTATGACTGTTTCTCTCAAGTGGTCAATCTAAAAGTGGTCTGCTTAATTCTTGAATTTGACATGTGTGTATCAAAGTAAGTTTAATGAATATGAAACAGATTTGATACACCTGATGGATGATGGATCCCATTTTCGAATCATTTCTTTTACTTTGCATTAGGCTAGTTGAAGCATTCTTTTTTATGAGGTTTTGAATTGAAGCTTCATGTATATACCTATTCTTGTTTCTGAATAGATTGCTAAATTGCAGGCACTTGACTTGGTTCCGGAAAAAATACATGAACGATCACCTATATTCCTTGGCAGCTATGATGAAATCGAGCAAATGAAAGAGCTTTATGCCGAATCCAAAGCAAATGGTGCATGAATATCGTCTTTGATTTTTAGTTTGTGTTTCTTTTGTTAGAGATACAATTCCTTGGGATCTTGGCACTTAATTGGAAAAGAATGAAGAGGATCATTGTATTTAATTTTAAACCTTACTAAGTTATAGGTTAAAGATAAAATGATTCTCTGTTGTGTTATATAATAATTACTCCCTCCGTTTCTTTTTATCTTTCGTTTTATAGTCTAAAATTTGTTTCTAAATAAGTGTCGTTTTCACATACCAAGACAACAATAAATGCTAATTTTTCAACTTTACCCTCTTCCAAATTTGTTAAATGGTGGAGTATTTATTGCAATGACTATAAATGGTGGAGAACTTTAAATGTTTTAAAGAGAGAGAGAAAAAGTATATTTGTAAACAATAGAGCTAAAAAGACACATTTATTGCATTCATTAATCTATGTGTAAAAACCTTAAACGACAAATAAAAAGTAACGGAGGGAGTATTACATTAATAATGGGTCACCACTCACCAGGATGCGCGAGGTCGAAAATCATTGACAGGTGGCTTTTCAACTCCTAACTAAGGTGAATTTATTTTGTATTAATTGATTGATTTGGTTCTCCCGGGGAATTATATTCATTTTTCAAGACCGCATACGACTGAGAAATGTCATATGTACATGTACAACATAGTGAGAGAAAGAGAGAAAAGAGGGCAAAGAGAGAGAAATGTGGGATGTCATAGGTGATATGAGGGAGAGAGATAGAGAGAAGAGTATGTTGTATGAGTTGTTGTATGTTTTTTTGTTGTATAAAAAAGTTATCTCCATACGGCATATCCAATTTCATCTGCAACTTTTTTTTTTGCACGGTAATGGGCCTGTTTAAATTTTGCACTAACAAAAGTTGTTAAAACTTTTGGACAAAAAAAAGTAGTTAAGCGCGGGAAAGAAGGAAACCCTAGCCGCAGCAGTCAAGAGCGAAACAGAGAGCGGCGGCAACCTCCCCCTCCCCCTCAGGGGGTGGGGGTTCCTCCTTCACATGGGACTTTTTCCTTACATTTTAGATGGTTTTCCCTCCCATTTTAGATGGGTTTTCTCACTTCTATGGTAAGAGTTTTTTTTTTCTTTCTCCTTTCATCTTAACCAACACCTTCCCTTCCCTTCCTCTTCTCCTTCTTCCACCTTCAAGCATTCATGTTTTTCTCTTCCTCCTTCTCCTTCGTTTATACCTCTTTTTTTACTGTCACTCTTCTTTTGGTTTTCTTTTCCACCCCTTTATTTTAGTTGTGTTCAGTCATGGTTTGAAGGTTTTGTTTGCTCTATGAGACATCAATCGGTTTCTCTGTTAACTATGGCAGAGCCATTTGAGCTAAACAGAGAAAAAAAAAACAAGAGAAGGTTATCTTTGACAAAAAAAAAGTAGTTAAAACTTCAAAGACTTGGACATGTCCAAGTAACAAATTCCTTTTTGATTTTGCAGATACATTGTTGTGTTTGATCCTTTGGATGGATCCTCATACTTTTTTTTTCATTTAAATTTATGAAGGATCTTCACAGTAAAAATTATGTTACTTTTTTTTAACCAATTGTATTAATATATGTAAGGACAAACACTTATATGCAAGAACCAATTACCATATCTTTTGGCCACCGTAAATTTTGAATACTATTGTATAAAGAATAAAATTATTAAAATCATGCATAATTACTCTTAGCCATGTTTACATATATCTATTATCATGTCCTGAATATAAAATACATTTACAACTATTAAAGTTGAGTAATTTCACAATAAAATCAGTAAGGTTTATTTTATTGTTTAAATTTGAAAGGAAACTAATTTTTTTACACATTCAAAAATCAAGGTAAAAAAAAGAGAGATGGTTGACTAAAAAATTAGGTGTTATTTTTAAGCTTCCACAATATTTATAATTTTACACATTATTTTCTTGATTTGATGCATTTAGTTTTATTTTTATGCTTAAAGTACATTGAATAAAATAGTTAATGATATAAATATATTATAAAATAAATTAAATGGATATATGGATATTCAAATTTGAAAATCTAAATTAATTTGACTTTTATTTATAGTATCATAATAAGATATCATACAATAGTTAGTGGTAGTGAATTGTGACTAGACTTTAACTATAAAGTTTGGGGTTCAAATCCTGAAGTTTTTTTTTTTTTTTTTTTTGAGGATTTCATTATTTTTTGGAGGATTAATTTAACACTCTGACTCGATGATTAAATTCACAATAACATATTATATAGATCATGGACGTTAAAAATTATAGGGATTATTTTACATTTTTAAAATTATATAAGATATGATTAAAAGAGTTTGAACTATGAAAATTAATCAAATTTTATTATGAAAACATGAGATCAAAGAATTAATTCAACCTAAAACAAACATAATATGTTATTTGATATTTAAAATTTAATAAAGTGTAATAAATAATTTTTATAATAATTTATACATTGTATTTAATACATAGCATTAGATAGTACAGTAATAAATTAGTAATTATTTGATATAGTCTTTCATTATCATCTTTATTAAATACAGCTAGTATTTAATACTATTGTCAATTTTTTTTATTTCCTTTAGTTTAATTCTTTTTTCCTTCTTCTATTGTTAAAAAGAAGATATGGATAGATAGATGGATTCGCACAAACTCACAAAGCGTCTCTAAAGCTCACCTAATCACACACTAAACTAGGATAGCTCTATAGGTGTTCAATGGTGATATTCCCTAATTCTTTTTTAAATGGCTTCTAGTTCTAGGGGGAGGATGTGGCCTGCATCCGATTGGAGCATGTATTCATAGGTGAGGCGACAATCAAGGGATATAATTAAGGACCAAGGAGTGATATTGTGAATGTGATTCTAAGGAACCGGCTTGTTGCGGTGTGTATACTATTTACCATCGTTGAAAATTTGGAAATAAAAATGACGAATTTACAGAGCATTCATATAACTAAATTGGCAGAATGGACACAAAGCAAAGAATTATAATTCGTTAATTTTTTTCTATATATTTCATTACATTTATGTAATATAACTGAAGGATCGGTTGATTGACCAGAGGTAGCCCAGCCTGTGATTGGCAATGAAACAGCTGTTAGGGTCTCAGTGCTAAAAGAACAAGCCATTTGCTAAATATAAGTTAAGAATTAAAGTTAAAGTAATGTGAGCCGTTGGCCTCCTCAAAACTTTCCAGGCCACAAGCTAGCTAGCCCAAGAAAAGCCTTATAAAACTCATGTTCGAATTCAGTACCAAAACATCCTTCGCATCGATCTCTTGCTTTGCTTCCTCTCATTTCCTCAGAATCGAAGGGAGAACAATCAAGAACATAACTTGGTTCGTTCTCCCATCACATACGCAGTCACTTTAATTTAATCATTGAACATGGGCAACTGTGCTAGCAACCCCAAGACCAAGGAAGGTGATGAGGTCCCAGTGCCTGAGCCTGTCCCTGTCCCTGTCACTGTCACTGAGGAAGTGAAGGTTGAGCAGCAAGAGAACAAGGCTGAGGAGACCACCCCTGAAGCTGAGGCCTCTGCCTCTGCCTCTGCCTCTGATGAAAAGTCTCTAGGCACCTTGCTCAATGAGGTACATATTTTTAGCTTCATTGTTTAATCGTTTTCATTTTATTTAATTTTTAAAGGATGATCATTAATTTAATTATTTTGTGTTGACTCACATAACAGCAAAATGGAGAAAAGAAAGAAGAGGTGAGTGAGACCAAAGAGGAAGCACCCAAGACTGAGGAGGTGAAGGTTGAAGCCAAGGCAGAGGAGCCAAAGCCTGAAACTGAAACCAAAGAAGAGAAACCCGCAGCCGCAGCTCAACAAGTCAAGGCTGACAACTAAGAATGTGCAAAGGTTGTTACTTTAATTAAACCAAATTGAGCTGTAATTCTTCAAATACACAAATCTGTTTCTTTTCCATTTTGTGCTCAATCAAGATTCATTCATTTTACTATTTGTTATTTTACACAATCGTTACTTTTATAATTATTAACTAAGTGTACGTTTGATCTAACTATAGGTTTGGTTTAAAAACGTGATAAACTTACCAACTTACGTTTTCAACGATAAAAATAATTGCATTTTGGAATCTAATTTTGAATTTGGCAGTTTTAACGTTAAACCAAACCCATACTAACACAATCAAACTTATTAAATTGTTGGTGTTAATATAAGATTGAATGACACCAATTAATCAAAATTAAATTGTTTCTAAGGTTTCACTATGGAACGTTTTCCACGACACAGATCACACGAGGTAATGAAAAATGGAAACATGACGTTTAATTTACTTAATATATGTATCGCACATGATTCAGACATGCCGCAATTGAATTTGATCACCTCATGGAGTGCATCTTCTCCATGATCCACCTGCTGTTGTTTCTAATCTCCTTTGGCAAGACCAATTAGGAGTTTCTTTCTCCCGCTCTGTGCGTTTGTAGTCTGGGCTTGGCCCTCCCTCATATATAAAAAAAAAAGAAAATTGTTTATGTTACACTATGTTATCCATGTCATGGATTAACATTAGTAGCCAAAACAGAAGGAATAGTATTGGAAACAAACAAATAATTACATTTTGGATGTAATGAATAACGTGTAAATTTTTTTTTATATTATTATCCAATGATACACATCATTCAATATTTAGTCTTCTAATTAAAAAGAAATTTTACAATACATTTTTCCTACAAATTTAAGCTATTTGTGTTTTCAAAATTGTTAATTTCTAATTTCTCGTTTTTTTGTTAATCTTAGCTATACTAAGTCATTTACTTTCAATTTCAAATCTATCTATATTGAATAATATTTAACTTTTGAGAATACTCTCTCCTACGTCCTAAAGAATTATACTGCACTCATTCTATATCTTTTTGTTGTTTTTTATTCATTCCCTCCATTTCTTTTCATTTATCTACTTTTGAGACATCATTTATTATTATTTTATCAATTACTAATTATATATAGGCTTAATTGCACTTTTAGTCCCCCTACTATCATCCATCCACGATTTTGGTCCCCCATTTTTTTTGTGATTTTGGTCCCTCTATTATTATCAATCTGCGATTTTGGTCACTCTAACCCATACTTGGGAGGTATAGAGGGACTAAAATTTTGAACTACATCGTGAATTTGGAATAATAGGGTGACCAAAATCGCGAAAAAAAAGTAGAGGAACTAAAATCGCGGATTAATGATAGTAGGGGATCAAAAGTGCAATTGAGCCTTACATGTATAAGTTAAGATATCATTTATCAAAGAAATAAATGATGAGAGATAAAATGTTCATAGGAATCTTAAAAACAATTTTAAAGAAAACAAAGATATTACTAATTGCATTTCTTAACTTATAAGCTATTAATCAAAGTTAATAGATAAAAAAGGACGGAGGGAATATTTTTTCGGACATTTGTTGTTTTAGAAATTCAATATCAACTTATGGATCATGCTAATAAGTATCCTAATTCCTAATGGCCCTAATTAAGGAATTCATATTGTAAGTCTTTATTGCAAATCATAACATTAATTTTATTTAGGTAAATTCTATGGTACAGTTAATAAAATATGGGCAGTGATACATTTCATAGGTGTCAACAATTTATTGATACACATGGTTTAATGGTTAACACATCAGCTATAAAAAAAAAAGAAATCATATTTTGACTCCTCATTCTTCTATCATATTTGTAAAAATAACATTAAAATTATGTTTTTTTTTATTTGAACCCATATTCAAATTCTTGAATCCATATTAAAATTTTCTAAGCCCCTGAGTTCGTGAACGATGAAGTTGCTTGTTGTCCTCCATTCTCTCGTTGGTTCTTCGATAGAGGCGTATATGCGTTTCTATTTCTTCACCCATTTTTCTATTTCTTCGATAGTGACTCATAATTTTTTAAAAAAGTAAGAATTCTTAGAATGGCCTTTGTTAGGACACCCATAGCCAATAACTTTGCTGCTGTGATAGATATTATTTTCAAAGAGCAAGAAAAAGAGAGTTTTGAAGAGAAAATGTGAGGAGACACGAAAGGAGTATACATGGAATAGTAGGCAATTTGGTGAGTGGGAGCAAAAGTATAAGGAAAAGTAGATGAGTTTAATTAATCCAGATAGGGCAGGATTAATCGATTACTACGAATGGTTAATCGATTCAACTGAAGCAACTAACAAAACACAAAAAAAGAATGGAATGAAGATTACCTTCACCGGAGCAATATTACGTTCATCGGAGCAAAATACAAAGTAAGACAATGGGTCAGTTTATGAAACTTTCAACCCATAAAAAAGAACGAATTATGTTGAAGATTTTTCAGATTCCGAAAAATGAAATGAAAGATTTTCAAATGGGAGGGAAATAAATTGGCACAATTTTTTCACATTTTATTTTAATTACGAAAAGGCAACTAACTGGGCCAGTTAATAATTAGATAAAGTTAGCAAGTTTTAGTTGACATGGTAAGTGCATTGTACACATGACACAATGAGAGTGTGACGACTCATGACTGCACCTAAACCCACAATTTATTGAAGGCACTGGAATTGTCACCTTTTATTTATAACATTAAATGTTACACAATACAATAAAAAATTTCAAATGTTGAGTCCTTATAAGTTATAACTAGTGCCCTTGGATACTAGTAGTTAGCATTTCCCATTTTTTTCTAACTATACACGTAATTAATACTGCCCCGATCCTATTTATAAGATAGATGAGATAAAATCATCAAGATCAAAGAAAAGCCTTGAAACCAATTAATGATAATTAATAATATCATAATTTTAAATTTCATTTTAAAAATGCCCTTAATATTACTCCTTTAATGTCAAAACTCTTATTATTTAAAGTTGTGTGCAATAATTTCAATACTCACTAAAATACCCTCATTTATTCTCCATGAATTTCATTTAATTAATTGCACACTAACCTACACTTACTTAAAATATAGGAAAGGGAAGTATTTAGTTGAAGTAATACTATATTCGTTCCTATTTAATTGTCCATTTTTTTAGAACAAAAATTTATTCATATCCAACATTCCTCTGGCCCTTTTTTTAAGACCATTTTTCAAATTTTTGTTTTGGCCCTTTTACAAGACCGTTTACAAAATTTAGAAGCTTTTATTAGTTTTTTTTCATCTTTACCCTTAATAATTAATGAATTTTGTAATTTAAAGATAAAAAAATAAATAGAGTTTGATATTAAATCAGGGTAGTTTTGGTAGTTAAGGAGATTTTTAAAAACTAATACATTAAAATATGTTTTTTAATATGCGTGTTTGAATAAAAATGAGTCTTATAAATAGGACTGGCCGAAAAAAGTATTATGTTTCTTATATTTAGAACCAAGAAAAAAACACCTTTTTATTTTTATAATTAAATAAAATCGGAGGTAGTACCATTAACATCTACTTCAACTAATTACAATAGATAAAAATAAGTAGAGATAAAAATGAATATTTTAATGACTAAATAATAAATTATATATAGATTAAAGGTTTCTTCATTTATATACACAACCCTAAACAACAAAAATATGAAATATAGGGTTTAAGAACAAGCCAATTGATTTTTTTTAATAGTGTATTTTTTTTAAGAGTTTAATATATGTACACTGTGAGTGTAAAGAAATTTTACACAGACATCCAATGATGTGTTGCCACGTCATTTAATGAATTTAATAACACATGAAGTTTCATATTCATTAAATGATGTGGCGGCATACCATTAGATGTCTGTGTAAAACTTATTTACACTAACAGTGTATACTAATTAAATCCTTTTTAATATATTTTTTTATGATTTTATTAATTACTCCTACATAGATTCTTTGTGACTATGAATATTTTCTAAAATAAATACATATTTTTAGATTTTACTTAAATTTAATAATATACTCCATGGAAGGTACTACTTTGTTCCTATCCAACTATCCACTTTAAGAAAAAATTGTTTCTATTTAATTATTCACTAACAAACTCAATATAGTAATAATTTTCTTTTTCTCCATTTTACCCTTACGTGAATAACTGATTTACTGTTGAAAACTAATGAGACTCAGTTAATGTTAATAGAGATAAAGGATAAAATAAAAAATTAAATATATGATTTTTTTGTTTAAATGGTCAGTTCAATGAGAAGGAATATAGTATGTAATATTTGTTAGTTCAATATATACTGGAGTGGAGTGACAATGATTTAAATGAAAAAAAAATGAATTTTAATTTAATAATAAAAATTGAAATAAATTAGTTTGAGAGTAGGAAAATTAAAATTTATTCTTTTAGAAGATTAAAAGTGCTTTTAATAATTTGAGATTTTTCAAGAGGTAAAAATAAATTAGCTAACTGTGAAATAAAGTATCTTAAAAACATACAATAAAATATTATCTCACTTTTATAAATGTTGATTCTATTTTAATAACTAAACTCTATATCAATTTTTTTTCTAAATGTATAACTATTAAATTTAAGGATTTAATTGATATACAATATTAGTTTAAAGAAAATTTACACAAACATCCAATGATATGTTGTTATATCATTTAATGAATGTGACACTTATATGTTATTAAATTCAATAAATGATGTGTTAACACATTATTGAATATCTGTGTAAAATTTCTTTATACTAACAGTGTATATATATTAAATTCTAAATTTAATGTAATTAATTACACAACTAAAACAATCTCTTTTGGAAATTATACTAATTTGCGGTTTTATATATAGCAGAAGCCAGGAACAGAAAGAGTGGCATATAATTTACGGAAGGTTTAATTTGAATCCACGCGCGGTTAATTGTTTCTCACTTTCTCCTTCACAATTAACAACCCACTAGTGTAAGTGGAAGCATTTTAGTTAATTGAAGTAAGATTAACTATTTAATTTGGATTTGAATCCTCAAAGCAAAGGGATGCATTTGTTGAACCCTTAAAGTAAAGAATTGAAGGTGCATCTTAAAAGGATAAAATGTATCCTTAAAACGTAACAATAACGTTAAAGAATCAGATTACAATAAAATATATATACATGTATCATAAATTATTAAATTTTTAATTATTAATTAATTATTTAATTAATAATTATGACCTATTTATTTAATATAAACTCCTAGATTATATATATGACCTATTTTTACCTCCTATATACGTGCTTACTACATAATATATACAATCTATTTATCACATAACATGTTGTTCATCAATTATTTACATTTCACTCACTAATTTTGAAAATGAAGTGTATATATATATATACACCATAATCAATAGCGGATCTTCAACAAAAGTTAATTTAAGATTTTAATATATATATATATATAATTTTTATTTGTAACAACAATTCAATTTTTACAAAATAAATTGGATAGAAGTGATATTTATTTGAAGTCTTGGACGCCAAACCAAACAACGCTAAAATAGTTCGGTCACTTACCATAATTTTTGTTTTTTGGGTACAGGCGAAAAATAAAAGAAACTGAAAGCAAGGAGAAAGACACACTATATACACAGGCATCAAATATATATGATATATTAATTCACTTTTTCATGCAGCCACACCACACTTTATTAATTTGAAAGAGCTGCGCGCCGCCCATTCTTTCTTAATAGGATTATTTTGACCTCAATTAATGATTGTTTTAGGACAAAAAGAACTTAATGGTGATCACTGTACAATAATAAAGTAATTAAACTACATTGTATTTTCAGGCCTAAACTTTTTTTTACATATTCATCTTATTATATTTTCTATCTGCTTAATCAATGATGTATTACTTACTAGCTACATGCGAATACACTACTCTCGATCATATGGGAAAAAAGACTTTGAAAATAACAAATTAACACATTAAAAAATTAATTACAAAACAAAAGACCAGAGACATTGATAAAAAGTTATGATATTACAAAACCTAATACGTATTTTGCTTCTTATGTAATCATTTATTTTCATTATTTTGTGATATATGACCTGTGAGTTTTGAAATCAAATTAAAATTAATATATTTTATTTTCAATTAGTTATTTAATCCAAAAATTATTTTCATTTTTGAATTTCTTTAATCAATATTCATTTTCCTTCATTCAATGCTTGACATATTAAGATATTTGCAAATTCATGTAAATAATATTCTCTCAATTAAATTATTTCTTATTTTTAATTAGTAAAAAATTCCAAATATATGCATTTGTAGTATTTTATAAATCAAACTAGTTTGACTTTAAATACTTTTTAATTTACTTTCTTATATATATTCCGTTTCCATTGAGATATTTTACTCGTGGTCCAATAACAGTACTGTCTATTTAAGTTTAATTTATCATAGTTGATTTAGGTGCTTAGTAGGTCACACACTCAATTAACTCATTTTTAAAATGACTTGAAATATCATTAATTAAATTGAATTAGTTTATCCACGTGCATCAGGCAAATAATAACAAGTGTGTGATTTTTTTTAAAAAAAATCTTTTAAAATGCACTTTTCGCAATTATCAAAATTTTGAATTTGCAATAACTGAATAGTAAATAGTTTTATGCACGAATAACAAGTTGTCCACAAACACAAATAAAATGGTACTGTTATTTGTCAAAAAAACTAAAAAAATGTTCAAATTTACTTATATTAGTATTGAATAAATATAAACTAGATAAAATGGAGTTCAAATTTATAGCATTTGTCACATGCAGCACTTTATTTCCTCCAGGAGACTGCGTATGTTAAAATTTGAATTTGCCTCTTTGAAAGGGAGAAATATACATAACGTTACTATTATTTATAGTACTCACTTTAGAAGGAATCGCAAAATTAAAGTTCATGCGCAGGAATTAATTAACCATCTTTTCCGATTTCCGTTCTTTGTCTCTCTATAGTATATAGTATTACTCCAGTCTCATATGTAAGCAAAAAAAAACTAACCCACGCTAATTAAGAAATGTTAGTTAACTTCATTAAATTTTCTTGATGTCATCTAAAAATGAATTGTATTCTCTAAATTGCCCTTCATAGGAGACTCCAATTTTATTGATACTTGTTCCAAGTGGAAACACTATCTCTACATGGTTCATTAAATAGGGTTATTGAATAGAACAATTTGAATTTAAGTAAAAGATATTTTAGTCCGAGGTCATTAAATAAGGCAAAGTTAGTTGAAATTTGCTTATATTTTAGACCAACAAAAGAGGATTTTTTGTTGCTTATATTTGAGACCGGAGGAAGTATACTACTAATGTGTTTTATTGGCATTTGCAATTGGAAGCACGTTAGAAGCTGCTAGGGAGTACTTTCAAAAAACATCTTCTACGTCCTTTTTGATTTTTAATGGAATTCTGAGACACCACTATCCTTTCTGGCTTCTGCAACTTTCCGTGTCGAGTTTTTGGATAATATCCAATTCTAATTCTACGTACTCTTAACATCCAAAATGGCATTTGCTTCTACGGTGGTGGCGAATTAAGTTGAAAGCGACAAACTATCAAATTTCCAAAGTCTGTCACACACTCTCACAAAAAATAATAATAAAATAAGAAGCCATAACAAACAACAATTGCTTTTCGAGAACGTACGGTACTCCTTCCTTACGCGGGCGGGCGCGCGCGCTAGCTTTTGTGTCTTTCCTTCCTCAAATCAAATTAGTACTACCAAATTACATTTACACGAACAAAACATATATAATTAATGCAAGACCAACAAATAGAGCATATTACAATTAAAAATAAAAATTTCAAAAAAGACATATTTTCTGTACAACAACAACTTATATAATAAAGAGAAATATAAAAATAAAAAAAAAAGATAGAGAAATAAGAGTGATATATGATAGAGAAATAAAGAAAAAAAAGTATGTTATATAAATTATTATATATTTTTTGTTGTATGAATATATTATCTTATTTTAAAATATTACGATTAAACGCTGTTTTTAGATGACAGAACAAGATAAATATATTTTTTAACAAATACTTTCTCTGTCTCTTCAAAACAAGTACTATGAGTGAAAGTAAAAGGGTGGATATACCTTATATATATATAAAAGGTATCATATGGGTGCAGATACTATATATGTGTCTAAAACTCAAGATTAATCTCTTTATAAATATAAATGCAGATGTATTCACAATTTGATGTATTTACTATTATCATGGACAATTATCACCCCTTCTTAAGAAAGATATGTACTCAATTTAATAAGCTATATAGAAAAATTAATTAATAATGATGATTGAAGTATTTATTAATTAAAGATCTTAAAAAGTAGAACATATTAGTTTTATTAATATATTAGACAGAAGTTTGTAATAAATTCTTTATAACACAATATTTTGTTAAATATATTTTTAAATGCAGCAAGTAATATCTTGAAGAAAGAAAAGAATCGAGAACGATGCATTTGATGGAGTAGGACTAGTTGTATGTAATAACATAAAAATTGATGGTTGAGAGACAGAGTGACCCACTAAGACCGAATTGGCACGTGTCAATTAGGAAGTGCAAACGTGTGGGTTTTTGACAGTAGAGAGAGAGAGAGGGGGGAAGGGTGACGTGGGAAACAAACAAACAGTGCCGCTCGCTGTGAACTTTGGGAAGCTCCATTGCCCATAAATACTACTCATCTCATTCATTCTCCCTGCATAGTATGCATTGCAATAACAAACACCTTTTCTCTTCTTTCTTAGACTGACTACTAGCTACTCTCTTAATTATTAAGTAAACAAATTAATACATTTCCACAGGCAGGGAGACGATTGATTGATTGATTGAGTAGTAGTAATTAAATTAATTAAATTGAGATCGATGAAGGATAGGTGCGATGTGGTGCAGGCGTTGAAGCCAGCGCTGTTAATGGTGATGGTGCAGATTGCATTTGCTGGCGTCAATGTCCTCTACAAGCTTGCTGTCAACGATGGCATGAGCCTCAGGATCGTCGTTGCCTATCGCTTTCTATTCGCAACCGCTTTCATAGCTCCAATTGCTCTCATTCTTGAAAGGTACGCTACCTAGCTCTTCAATGAATAATTAATTAATAACCACATCGATCATCTCCATCCCTTTTTATAATTTCATAATCTGGATTTCTTTTAATTGCTAGCTATTTCATATGATTAATTCTAGCATGGCTGATGATTTTTGTTTTAAAGATAAATATATGTATTTGAGAGTTCATGATATATCCACTTGCTGCGTCCTCGCTCCCAGCTCTATTTGCTAGCTGTTCAGAAAACTTTAATTTGAGATTTTTTTTTAATGGAGACTGATATTTTAGTTCACGGAATTATGAAACACATCCACTTGTGGATATGCGCGCGATTATTTCCTTTAATTTCATATGAAGACCGAGCATGTCTTTTCATTAATTACTAGTATTGGAGAAAAGTGGAGAAGCTATATATTGCCAATAGCAACAGCTATAGTAAAACGCTCCCACTTGACATAGATGCAACTGATCAATATGTTTTTTTGTTGTCACTGGATATATATATATGATTATAAGCAGGAAGAAAAGGACAAAGATGACTTGGATGGTACTGTTTCAGTCATTTCTCTGCGGTTTATTTGGGTATGTATGTATGTATGTTTATTCATTATGGTTTGATTGATTCTCTTCTTTCGGTTTAATTAGTTAAGTACTTAATTTGCAGAGAAACAAATGTCAAGTTTGTAATAAAATGTGCTGTGCTGTCCACGTATGCATGCCTGACCCTTTCTAGACCATGAATTTGTATCTGTAGTATAGCTATATTTACGTGATCGACCTTTCTAGCTAGACTCCCACCATCACCATATTTATTTGCCTCTGTTTTGTATGACGCGACAACTTTTCAGGATTTTTCTGCCACATGCAATAATACTCACTTCATTATAAACTTTAATTCAGACAACATTTATTTAATAGTTTTGGTTTTATATATTATATAGGTCCCGTGATCGATGAAGGTGTGTACATGTGGTTTTTAAATATATAATTGGACGATATTACATGTTACAACTTTCTGTCACTTCTTAGTTTTTAAAGAAACAGATTCAATTTTATCACATAGAATTATAGAATCAGTATGTAATTAATTTTATTTTAATTTTAATTAACTTGTGACATGCCTACCACTCGAATAATGCACCCTCATATCCAACCAAATCAGTGCGGTAAACTGTAGAGAATAATTTAGTCTTATTCTTTAAATTTCTGTGTACTGCCACAAAAATACTAAAATTTTGACTGACAAATCAAATTAATACTGTTATCATGAAAAAAAATGATTGCATATAATAGTTATGGTGATACAGATAGATATGCTCTGACTATTAATTACTTAAAATAAAAAAATTAAAGTGATGAAGAAGTAGGCTTTGATTGAATATGCAGAGGATCATTAGCTCAAAACTTCTACTTAGAGGCCCTGGCTTTAACTTCTGCGACATTTGCATCAGCCATGGCCAACCTTATACCAGCCATAACCTTTATCATGGCCGTTTCCTTCGGGTAATTAAGCCTCAATATTCATTTTTACTATATAATATAATTTTTTGCTAAAAGAAATGATTAATTATTTATTGTTATTTGATCAGTTTGGAAAAATTAAATTTGAGATCGGTAGCAGGGAAGGCGAAGATAGTGGGTACATTAACTGGAATTGGTGGGGCAATGATACTGACCTTCCTTAAAGGTAAGGAAATCAATATAAGGTCCCACTTAAACCTTTTGCATCATTCAAACGGTTCGCACATACATGTTATCGCTGGTGGTAAGACCGTTTTGGGTGCTCTGTGCGCCTTGGCCAGTGGCATCTCTTACGCATGTTGGCTCATTATTCAGGTCTGCAGTCACTTTAATTTTAATTTGGTGGTTTAATTTTGCAATCTTTAATTTCTTAATTTATAGTATATATGTATTATAGGCAAAGATGAGTGAAAGATACCCGAGTCATTATTCAAGCACCGCGTTGATGTCTTTTTGGGGGTCAGTGCTATCCATTGTGTTTGCTCTTTGCATTGAGAGGGATTGGAGTCAGTGGAGATTGGGTTGGAATATTAGGCTTCTAACCGTTGCTTATTCGGTATGCTATATATTTGCTTCTTAACAATATATGACAACAATAATAAAATAAAATAATCGTATTCACATCACATGCATATATATGTTATTCTATAATTTTTTTACTTGCACTTTAAATATATCTTTCTTATTTTATTATCGAATCAGATAACATAAGAAGTATGGGATTAATAAAAATCATGTGTGAATTGACTGTTACTTAATTTGTAGGGTATAGTGGTTTCGGGAATGATGGTGACTGTAATTTCATGGTGTGTACACATGAGAGGGCCACTGTTTGTCTCTGTTTTTAGCCCTCTAATGCTTGTGATGGTGGCCTTGGCTGGCTGTACCATGTTGAACGAGAAGTTGCACCTTGGAAGGTATATATATCCGCTTTTTATATATGTTATATATTCTTTTTCCCAATAGCAATCACTCTAATAAGTAAATAACCTTTATATATGGCTGTGGCCTACAAAAATTAATCACTACGTACCTATACAATTTCAGTCCTTGTTATATTTCGATTTCAAACACTTTTCTGCTTTTAATTTTTAAAATCTATTTGACAATTTTATGTTATGTTTAATTTATTGTACAAGATATTTTTTAGATTGAACTAAAAATGAAAACTAAAATATATCTTTAGACCGTTTATTTTCTGTTTTTTTTTTAAATCTGTTCATGTTTTAAATAGATAATAGTGAAATAATCACTTAAATATATTTTGAATTTTTCTATTTCTTTAAAATTAAAACAGAAATCAAACAAGTCATTAATCTCACAACTTTTTTGGTCTAACAACTTGGAGTCTGTTTCATAAAACATTTCAACTAGATAAAAGCTGAAATTAGTAGATAGAATTATTTCATTAGTGTTTCGATAAGATAATAATAATGAAATAATCACTTAAATATATTTTTAATTTTTTCTATTTTTAAAAAATGATTCCGCTAACGAGTGCCCTAGGGACACTGATTAAGAATGCATACATGGACGATTCTAGGGTGAATAGATAATTTTATTTTTTATTAAATAGTCTTTATATGACTATTTGAGTTTAATTTAAGGGAAAATATGAATTTATAATACAACCTATGCTAATTTCGTTGAAAATATATCAATTTAAAGTTTAAAGGCAAAATTTTACATTAGATGGCAATATCAATTTGAAATTTTATTATTTTCAAGTAATATTTCATAAAAATAACTGGAAACTATTTTAATATCAATCATTAATAAAATAAGCGTTAAATTTGGTGATTGAGAATTTAAATTACTATATATCCACATTTTGGATCACGTGAACCATGGTCCACCGTAGACAAACCCTGCATACATAGAAGATTTTTATTGAAAATCACAACATTAATTGCATCTGTAACATTAAATGATATACAGTCCAATAAAAATTTTCTACTTTTGATTTCTTAATTAGTACTCCAGGGGCACTAGTTAACTTTTTCCTTTTAAAAATTAAAACAGAAAATAAAAAAAATCTCACAATTTTTCGGTCTAACAACTTCGAGTGTGTTTGGTGAAATATTTCAACTAAAAGAAAGCTGAAATTAGTAGATAGAATCATTTCATTAATGTTTAATAAAATAGTTTTTCGAGTAGCTATTATATTTTTAAAAGTTACTTGAGGTAGTTTGTTTAAAAAACTTCCCTTACATCTATTAATTGAAAATATATTATAATTTTATCCTTTAATAATTCTCTCTCGTCATTATTTAATAATTAATGATTTTATTTTATTATTTTTAATTAAAATTACCAAATACTTTCAATTAAAGCAATTACTTTTTCAGCTATTTTTACTAAACATATATATTCTTAATCATATATGAAAATCTTTTTATTTTTTTTTCGAATAAAAAGATTCGAAAATCTTTTTATCTAAAATTCAGTGTGTGAAGGTTATTATTAACTTTAGGTGGGTCAGCCCAATTTGAACGGGTCTGGTCTGCAACTTACAAACAATTTGGATTGTTTGACAGAAAAAAAAACAATTTGGATTGGGTTGGTAATTTGGAAGTGAACTTATGTTTTGTCTCACATTTACAACGATAAAGTCCGTTTGTGTATTTGATTTTCTTGTTAAACTCTATATAAAAGTATGGAGGATAATAATTTCTTTATATTATATATAGTTGAAAAAGATTCTACCATGTTTATAATTAAAGGATAGTGTCAAGTAGATTATTGTTTCAAATTATATAGGAAGTGGTAATTTACATTTTATAGCTAGCCATGTTGAATATGGTTTGCTTAATTAAATTACTAATTTTCTTTTGTGAATTTCAGCATCATCGGAGCAGTGTTGATTGTGTGTGGCTTATACGTGGTTTTGTGGGGTAAAAGCAAAGAGGTGAAGAAAATGAATAAATTAGTGCCATCACAAAGCCCTCAAGAATCACATACAGTCGAAATAGTCGTGAGGTCCGCAGAAGACGAGAAAAGCAACCACAATAACAATAACACTCACCATACTAATGATGTACAAGTGGTTAGGGATGATGAAGCAGATGGACATGAAGAGAATAGTGAAAATGTACAAAATCAGGGAAAAGGAGAAGAAACATCTCATAATGCCTGATATTTACTTCCCTAACTTCTACGTATAGAAATAGTAGAATTAGAATCGATAGTTTGCCATCTTTTCCAATCATCCCATGGCATTTTTTAGTATTTCTAATTTTTTACGACAAAAAAAAGTTAGTCAAGCTAAATCAATAATTAACTTGAGATTCAAACTTAGCTCGCGAAAAAAACAACCCATAAAATTAATTTAGCTTATTAATTTATTTAAATGGGTCAAATTCTTGTCTTGTTTAAAAATATATATAAAGTTTGAACATATATAGCTTATATAGGTTGTTTATAACTTGTGTATTTTCTCTTCTTTTTTTTTTAAACAAAGTTCTTCCTGAATTTTTTTATATGTAATAATCTAGTATTTATTTAATAGACATTTTTCCAATAGGTGATGAAATAAAAATATAAAAATGAGAAAGAAAATAAAATAATGATTAAACATGGATGTTTAGATCATGATAATTTGTCTCTACATAATTAAGATTTTTTTTGGGTATTTTAATATAAATGAAAAAAGACATTAAGTGTCATATTGGACTCCTAATTTAGCAAAGAAAAAAACGAGATCATTTTGACAAATGAGAGACTAAACTGCCTGATTTTAAAAGTCAGGGACTAATTTGGTGTTTACCCATCCTAATATTAAAACAAAACATTAAAACAAAACAAAAAAAAAGTTGAACCTTAATTTTCTTCTCTTCCTATAACATTGCACCACCGACAAGCTCATTCTCTCTCCAATTGTCAACTACGTCTGCCACAAGATCAATCCACCTCTATGATTTCCTTCTTCGTTTCTCTACATCTTCAATCACTAAGTACCCTTCTCTTCATCTTTCTCTCTCACCACTAACCACCTCCCTATCCCTCTTTTGTCAATATGTTAATTAATCCCTCAAACTCCAACAATCGTCGACGTCTCTGTCACCCTAACGTACCTTCATATGTTATCTGGCCCTACCTCCAAGTAAGGCTGGGAACGGGCCGGTTACGATCGATTTTGGGCCCATTAAACCCAATCTCCAGTAACCCATGCACATCACATAATTTATGGACCTTCACCGACCCCACACTACAAGAAAATTGATTTTTAGCGACGGTCACACAAGAAAAAAGCCGTCTCCACAGGCCACGTAGCGACGGATTAGAGATGACCATGTGGACGTTGCTAAGTAGCTCGTCGTAAATACAATAGCTACGGCTCACGTCAGCCGTCGCTGACGCCGTCTCTAAAAAAATGGTCGTCGTGAAGAGTAATTATTTTTTTAAAATTTTTTATCTAGAAACGGCTGTAGTGACGGCCATGGCCGTCGCTACAAGTAATTTTTTAAATTAAATTTATTATTATTTATTTTAATAATTTATTAAATTTACTATTTATTTTATTATTTATTAAATTTAAAATTATAAAAATAATACTAAAAAAACATATATATATATATATATAAATATATACACAAACTCTATTAAAAAATAATACAATAAAACATAAACATGAAGAAATCAATGGTGGCGGCGTTGTGGTTGTGGGGCGGGCTGGTCGTCCTCATCATCCACCGATTGGTCATCCATGGCGGGATCATAATGGGGGTGCGGTTGTGCCTGAGCCTGAGCTGGAGTCTGAACTGCAGCCTGAGCGTCCAGGATCCGCTGCATCCGTCGTTGGAGTCGTGCTAACTGATCCTCCAACTCTGTAGTCTTTTCCATGGCCTGCCGAGACTGCTCCTTTGATACATTTTCTTCATGGCGCAGCACCTCCTCAGTAGAATGTCGTGACCCGGACCCGTCAGGACTCTCGCCTGGGTGAGCCCGGGACTCCTGAGTCAAGCTCGTCACTCCTGGACGAATGTTGGAGGCCAAGTCCATTGTGCCATAACAACGACCTCGGATATTACCACTCGCAACATCCCTACAGATCTCCAGCTTGGTGGAGGCATCAGTCATGGAGGTGTCCCCCATCTGTGACTCCACCTCCCTCAGGCGCTCCTTGTAAATTGTCTATTGAGATAAAAGTAAAATTAGTTATTAGTTATATATTCAATTGCATAAATATGAAATTATATTAAAAAACAATTATAAACAAACACTTACATAGGTGGATCGAGCCCCATTATCTACCAAGCCACCACCCTTTTTGGCGTGGGTGGCAACAAAGAACTCGTCCAGCCCGACCTCCCGCCCAAGCTGTCGTCGCTACACAGGAAAATTACACAAATTAATTAATTTAACAACAAATAGAATTATAATACAAAAGAGTGTTTGTTTATACATATCATAACCAACGCTACCTCATGGTGGGCACTGCAGCCCGTGGTGTGGACTGCTCCCCACGTTGAGAAGCCTGGTTGCTCTTGTTACGAGCAGACTTCCCCTTGAATTCCGTAGAGTCCCAGTAGGCCAAATTAAAAGACCATTCTAGGCCTCCTCACCACACCACATGGGCCTCTTCCCAGCCTTCCGACCCTGTTCATCATATCTCGAAGGCGACGAGCAACCCTCTGCTTGTGCACCTTCTTTATTTGGGCCTCATCAGAAGGATCCCAAGTAACTCGGCTCTGCTAAATAAAAATATGGTAAGTCCTGCCAAATTGACATATCTTAAGAAAAAATTTAAAGTGGATAGGGTTTTTAATTTCCGTGAACTCCTTCCACCACCTGTCCTTAACATCCTTCAGGGTGACCTCCCAAAGGTAGCGAGGACCACAGAATTGCGAATGGATCGCATGACCAATGGCTACGATAGGTGGGGCGTTAGGCACCCGCCTACAAAATAAAATATTCAATATTAACTGTTAAAACAATTAAAGATTCAATATTAAAATCAATTCTATAGACGAAAAAAATTAAACAAACTCACCCCTTGCCAAATGGTCGGATAATAACCCGACCTTGAGCGTCTGCCTCGTAAGGTTTGCTTGACCCGACACCCTGGAACCGAGCTGACTCCTCATCAGACTCATGGTCAGCATCCCTATACAGGTTATCCTGAGCGTCGTCAGCGTCTATCTCGGGCACAACGTCCTTCGGCACTGGAGGCATCTGAACTAATCTCGGTGTCGGGATGAACCTCATACCATCGAACTGCGCCGGAGCAAATGGTGGAGGGGAGGAAGAAAAAGAAGTCTGCATGGCGCCCTCGACGCTAAAGTAGATGGATGCTCCGACATCTGATCAGCGTGTGAGTGAGAGAGATTAGCCCTCTCCCGCATCGCGCGAGCTGCCTGTTGTCGTAGCTCGCCCATAGGGATGGACCTCCCTCTACTAGACGGGATCTTCTCTCCACCTCTACCACGCATCCTAGGCACTGATGACTATAGACATTATATACAAAATAAATAATTATATAAATTTAAAAACTAAGGGTAAAATATATTTTTGGTCCCTCTAAAATTAGCGAATTTTGTTTTTAGTCCCTATAAAATTTTTTGTTATTAAAACATCCTCCCAAATTTTTTTTGTTTGCAATTGGTCCCTCCTCTTAATTGGCGTGTGCCTGGTGCTTACGTGTCACATGATCTCGCTGAGGTGTCCCATTAGTATATTTATGGCGGTCTTGAACCTCCAGAAACTCAGAAAACCCACCTCACCCTTTCACCTTCTCCCCAACTCCCTATTCTCCCCTCCCCAAAAACCACCCACCATTTTCCCCTCTTCTCCTCTCCTCTGCTTTTATTTTTGTGGGTGCGTGTTTCTATCGCTGTCTCCTGTCTTTCTCTCTAAAACCTTCTAACTCTGCCCGACTAAAATTCTTTGATTTTATCGTTTTCCACTAGTAGATCTCAGTGTTTGGCCAGCGAGAAGCGGATTGGAGTGGAAGGTTCTGCCAGTAATATTCCTTATCAAACACATGAACTCTTGGCCTCTATAAGTCCATCAAGATATATGAGCTTTTAAATTAGTTAATTACTTCCTCTACTCCTCCCAATTTTGATTCTAGAATACCATCTTCTGCCAACGTTGCCTCCTCCAGTGCCATGCGAAAGTCACTCGGTTTGCTCTTGTATTTGTATAATCGGGTCAAAAGAATTGTTTCATGATAGGGGAAAATTGTTTTAAAAAAAAAAAGTTACAGGGTCAGTCATCTGTTTCTATTCTCCCTGTTTTGCCAAGCTCTGCTTTTTCCCTGCAGCAAGCAAGAGCAGCAAATTTTTGGGTTTTTTTGGCTTTTGTTCCTGTTTCTATTCTTCCCTTAACTATAAAGACACATCCAGCTTTCTGTATCACTTAGCTGACTATCAAAAATAAAAACCTTTCTTTCTGTCCCTTCCTAGGCGTGAGAATCTATGACCAACAAACAAAGATCTAATTAAACTCTATACACTCATGACCTCACCACTTAATTAATCAATCACTTTAATTTACCTCCTTCACTCCTTGTGTGTGAGAGAGAAAGATACCTCATACCACCATAAATTTGCAGTTAAAATAAGATATGCCTTTATGAAATGCAATCTTTTACAACTTTTACCTGGCGAGCTAACATCCCAAGGACTATGCAAACATTAATGATTGTTCTAAACGATCGCTTACATAATGACTTTTTTCTTTCCCCTCTGCCAATCCTTTTTCTCTCTTTGTTAATAATAATAGGCGTTAAAATTTTTTCCGATAAGGGGGGAATGTGGTGCGGGGAAGAAGAGAGAGGGAGTGGGGTGGGTTTTCTGGCGGTCTGGAACCGCCAGAAATATACTAATCAGACACCTAAGAAAGAGGGAATATGACACGTAAGCACCTGACACACACCAAATGAGGGGAGGGACTAATTGCAAACAAAAAAAATTTGGAAGGACACTTTAATAACAAAAATTTTTATAGGGACTAAAAACAAAATTCGTTAATTTTACAGGGACTAAAAACATATTTTACCCAAAAACTAATTACATATTATATACTAATATACTAATTAATAAAATAATTACTAATATACTAATTACTAATAAAATTAATAAAACTTATTATAATTACTATAGATATTATAAAATAAATAAACTAATAATTATAAATAAATTAAGTAAATTATTAATTACAAATAAACATAATTCCTATATCACATTAATAAATTAATAAAACAAATAAACCTAAATACAAATAAATTAATTAAAACTATTAATTATAAATAAACCTAATTACAAAAAAATAAATTAATAAAAAACTAACTACACATAAACTATTAATTACAAATAAACCTAATTAGTTTATCACATTAATAAAACAAATAAACCTAAATACAAATAAATTAATTAAAACTATTAATTTCAAATAAACTATTTTAAAAATAAACTATTAATTACAAATAAACCTAATTATAAAAATTAAATTAATAAAAAACTAACTACACATAAACTATTAATTAAAAATAAACCTAATTCCTATACCACATTAATAAATTAATAAAGCAAATAAACTATTAATTACAAATAAATTGATTAAAGCTTTAAAAAAACTTACTTGTTGCGACTCCGAAAAAAGAATAACTCTGGAACGAGCTCTAACGTCACCTACAAACAACTATTTTGAAACCTGGTCGGTTCAAAACGATCCTATGAAGGAGATGAACATTTTAATCGGTACAATTTTTCAAAATAAACGGGGTGTGGGGACAGAAATAGAGGGTGGCTATATGAGAGGAAATTAAAAGAGAGCTTGGAGGAAAAGGAATTTGGAAATGGAGGAAGAGGGGTTTTAATGTGTGCAACTTTTTAACATAGCGACGACACAGTCTCTAAAGTCGTCGCTGCATTTAATTTTTATTTCTTTTCAGAAAAAATAAATAAATTATAATTATAACGACAGTTATGTCGTCTTTGAGAATTAATTGCACGGAACAATGCATTTAATGTTGTAGCAACGGCATTGCGACGGCCAGGCCATCGCTAGTAGCGACTCCACGGGGCCATAGCAGAGAAGCTGTCACTAAAAACTGAATTTCTTGTAGTGACATGGGGCTTCGGTTTGGACGGGTAGCGGGTTGGACGGTTAGTCGGCTTCTAAGATTGGCTGTTTAATTTCAGATTGGTCATTACTTGGGCCACTTCATTTTATTTCTCAATAATAAACCATTGAGCTTGAAGCATGAATATTTAATAAACAAACCCTTCTATTTGCACGTGAAATTAATCTTTTTTTTTTAATAATGGAGTGGTAATTAAGAATCGAATCATTGACAACTTGGGGTCGTTCGGGGTGGCGGTGAGTTTTTAGTTTTTGATTTTTAACAATTTTCAATCAAGTTTTTACAACTCAAAACCAATTCAAAACAGACATTTTGAAAACCACAAAAAATGATTTTCCGTTTTTGGTTTTGAGTTGTAAAAATTTGATTAAAAGTTTTTAAAAACCAAAAACTTAAAACTCGCAATCACCCCGAACTACCCCTTAATTATAGAGATTCTAATGTCATATTGTGAACTGATTATCCCAAAACTTTAAATTATTAGGTAGAAGATATATAAATAATTTTATATAATCTATTTTAAACAGTACATACTGTACATACTACACCATCTAATAAATTTCCTAGAACAGTTTAAGAGATTGTCTCACCAATATTTGCGCCTATATTTTCAATGTAGGAAAAAACGAATAGAAAAAAAAAATGAACGAAGGGAGATCAAAGAGAAAGGGAGAGGTGTAATGCATATTGGGAAAGTAACATAGGTTGAGTAGAGAAGGTAAAAGATGGAATAAAAAACAAAATAGTGAATGGATATATTATTAGTCTTTCAACGTTGTTTGAGTGTCCTACCAAGATAATTTATCCAACAACCCAACCTTCTGACCCCCAGTATAACTAAACCCTACGGAAGTTTGAAGTGCATATATGACAAAGAGAGCATTGTGAATCAACATTCAAGATGCAAGGGGTGCCGTTGATTTTAAACAGAAGAAAGATATTCAGAGAAGAATTAATGAGATTAGCTAGACAGCATGAACAAAATGAGATTAAAAATTAAATATTAAGGTCATTTTATAATCATATAAATAATTAAATGAATAATTTTAGACTTTCTCTAAATTGAAACAAGAGAAATAATTAATAAAAAACAATATAAACAAAAATGAGTTAACTCCACCCTATTTTATTCTAATTTAAACAATAAGAAACTAATGAGTTCTGTTCTATTTTACTTTAAATTATTTAAATATAAGATTTAATTTATATATACGGTAAATGTAAAAAAAACTACACATACATTTAACGGTGTATCACTATATTATTTAATGAATATGACATTTTAGATATTATTAAATTCAATAAATAATTATAATAGTATATCATTAGATATCTGTGTAATTTTTTTTACAAATATTTATATAAAATTTATTTACACTAACGGTATATATATATATATATATATGAGTCCGGATCCGTTGACACCAGGTGTCAAACTTTAAGAGTTACACCTCTTAATAACTCTTTGTAAAATGTGAATTTGACGAATCCAACCGTTGAAGTGAAAGTTCTTGTAAAGTAGATCAAGCTTATAAAATTTCATAAAAATCGAAAACTAATTGATACTTCATCGAACTAATTTATTTTAACGTATAATATGTTTTTAAAATATAAGTAAAAGTCCACTATTAGATAACATACCTACGAATGTCCAAATTACCTATAATTTTATATACATGATCATGAAGGTAATATAATGTGATTCAACGGTTGGATTCATAAAATTCGCATTTTACAAAGAGTTATTAAGAGGTGTAACTCTTAAAGTTTGACACCTGGTGTCAACGGATCCTGACTCTATATATATATATATATATATATATATATATAGTTAGGATCCGTTGACACCAGGTGTCAAACTTCAAGACTTACACCTCTTGATAACTTTTTGTAGAATGTGAATTTGACCAATCCAACCGTTGAATTGAAAGTTATTATAATATAGATCAAGATTATAAAATTTCATAAAAATCGAAAACTAATTGATACTTCATCAGACTAATTTATTTTAACTTATAATATGTTTTAAAATATAAGTAAAAGTCCACTATTAGATAACATATCTACGAATGTCTAAATTATCTGAAATTTGATATACATAATCATGAAGGTAATATAATATGATTCAACGGTTTGATTGGTCAAATTCACATTCTACAAAAAGTTATCAAGAGGTGTAAGTCTTGAAGTTTAACACCCGGTGTCAACGGATCCTAACTCATATATATATTAAACTTTAAATAATATAACAACTCTTTCCACTAAGGCACTCATCCAAATATAGTTTGATATTTTCTAAACTTCTTACTTCTTAGTGGCACTTGCAAACATGCACATCCTCGTAACGTCATTCCAACTGGAAGCACTTTAAAAGCTGCAAAGATATAGTTCACTTTCGAAAATTATTTCCTTTTGAATTTTAACAAAGCTGCAAAGATATAGTTCACTTGCGGAAATTATTTCCTTTTGAATTTTAACAAATTCATGGATTCTGACTACCACCAAACTTAGCCTGTCTGCAACTTTTATATATCCCATTAATAGTTTGATTTGGAGGATGAAAAATATATAATAGAAAACATTGATAACGATGTTTTTTTAATTGAAAAGAATAAAAAAAGGGAAAGAAAGAAAATTTATTTTTTAAATTGGATCAATAATTGAATTAATGAATACACTAATTCATGGTTTATTATATTAAATTGTGGTTCATGGTCCATTAATTGAATATTGTAGTTGAACCAGCAATAATTAAATATATATTTTAAATATTATATAATATTTTTAATACTTAAGAAATTGAGATATATATGGTCATAAATTAATTTAAAGAATCTTATATGTATTATAAGGTAATAAAATTAATAATGATTGACTACTAAATAATCCATATTTATATGTAATCCATAAAAATTTATTTTTATTTATTTTAAAAATATTTTAAATCAAATAAAAAAAATTTAAAAAAAGGCTTAAATACATTTTTGGTCCCTATATTTTTGTAAATGGGTGATTTTGGTCCCTTAGATTTAATTGCTCAATTTTGGTCCCTATACTTTTGTAAATGGGTGATTTTGGTCCCCTAGTTTTAATTGCTCAATTTTGGTCTCTCTTCTTTAAAATTTGAACAAATCTAATCCTACGGTTAGCTTCCCATTAAATATTTAGCAGAGTTTGCTGATATGGATTTAATTTTGTGACGTGTAAACTATCACATGATATAGATTATTATTTAATTTTATCTCTTAATTTTTTTAAACGAAAAATCAGAGCTTGTAGATTTCACTTTGTTTTCGATTTCATTCTAAATTTCATTTCATGACCGAATGAGATTTCAGTTTGCTTGGTTGATGGCCTGAAGCAGACATGCAATTGTTTTAGTTTTGGAACTTGTATCTGCTTTATGGTTTTTGAGGAAACTGAAGTGTATGTAGTAGTGGGATTTTGTTTTTTTTTATTTTGTTTTCTCATTGTATTAAATTATGCAGAATCTGATTTTACTTTCTAATTTTTCATTTAAAAAATTAAGAGATAAAATTAAATAATAATTTATGTGATAATTTACACGTCACAAAATTAAATCCATGTCATCAAACTCTACTAAATATTTAATGGGAGGCTAATGGTAGGATTATATTTGTTCAACTTTTAAAGAAGATAAAATTGAGTAATTAAAACTAGAGGGACCGAAATCACCAATTTACAAAAGTATAGGGACCAAAATTGAGCAATTAAAACTATAGGGGGACCAAAATCACCCATTTACAAAAATATTGGGACTAGAAATATATTTAAGCCAATAAAAAATTGAAATTTTTTACATTGACTTGTTCAAACTGGTTTTCAGCACCAATTTTTTTTCGATTTTCAATGATTTTACTTGTTCTTACACGACCGAGGATGACAATGGGTACGGTACTGTAGTACCCGTTCCCATACCCGCGCTTTTAAAAAATAAATAGATCTATGCCTACGTAGATAGTGATTCTATTATCTATACCCTTATAGGTAATTAAGTACCCGTGCCCCAATTACATGCACTTATGTTAATTAACTATAAAAATAATTATTTAATATAAAATGAAAATTAATTAAAAAAACTCTACCACAAATGAAAAATAATTCATAGATCATCCAAGTTTAACTATAAAACAACTCTGGTATGTAGAGGTGGATAAGAGACGATAATAGTCAGAGGGGAAATGGAAATTACTTCAATTTTCATTATTTTATTGTTTAGGGATACAAAATTATAACATTTAAATTGATTAAATTATTAATATATATTAATATTTTTTTGGTGATTATAATATATGTTAATATTAAATATTTTTTGAAAAAATATTAATTAATGTTATAAACATATATATAAATTAAATCGATCATATGTATATAAATTAAATTAATTACATATATCATATAAGTGCGAGTATTGGGCAGGGTAGAGTACCCACACCCTACTCATTAAAAAATGTTGATAATTAGTTAATTACCCCGACTCGAACTCAAACTTATTTGGTGGGTAATTATTAACCCTATCCATTAGAGGTAGTTTTTACATGTACCCACTGAGTCTGAATCCAATTGTCATACATCTTTACTAGTGATGACAATTGGACCCAGACTAAATGGATATCCATAAAAATTACGCGCAGTAGGTATGGTAATTATGCGCCAAGTAATTATCTGCATTTTTAATGGGCACAGGTGCATGTACAGATACTATGGTATATCCAACTCTATCTATACTCGTACTTATATATATAATATTTAATTAATTAATTTTTTTTATATATAATAAACTTAATTTATATATATTTATATTATTAATTAAATACTCCCTCCGATCTTTTTTATAAGGCACCATTTGGGAGATATTGACGGTCCTTTTTATAAGGCACTTGATAATCTCTATGAAGCATTTAATTTCATTTTCCTGATTTACCCTTATTAAATTCTTCCATGTATTTTGCTAATTGTTTATTAACGAGATATTATAAATATTGTTACATAGGTGACCAAGAGAGGGAGAGTTAAACCTTTGCACTTTTTCATATACATTTGCGTGTTCCAATACAATTGATAGTGAGAATTAGTACTATATTTAGTACAAAATTTTTATCTCAATTATTTAGTGAGAGAATATACTAATAATATTAAATATGAATAAAAATGGAATGTTGTATTATTTTTTTATGAAACCAATAAAATTAACCACTTAAACTACTTTCCTTGGTCTGTGTAATTCGGTTAGAAGTGCCTTATAAAAAGGACCGGAGAAAGTAATATTTTTTTAAAATTTATATTAATACATGTTTAGGGTAAAGTTTCCTAGATCGTTAATATATTTGAAAAGTAAAATGAAAAGGATTTAAATAGTAGATATTAATAATATAAAAACATTTAATTAATATAATGTGTTATCACATCGATACCCCATGAATTATTAAAGTCATTAAATAATGTCACAGTAATATATCATTCGATAGAAGTGTAAGCTTTTATAAATCAAATCCAATAAAAATTGTGATTAATGGAAATCACTTTAGTGGGAATATAGCATATCTACAAAATGGTCTCCAAACGTACGGTGAAGTGGGAAATGAAATGAAATGAAAGTTGAAAGAAACAAAGAATCACCGCTTTCATCAGCTGAGCTTTAATTTGGATCTGTCTGCATTGCCTTTGTAAAATTAATACCCACCCCCTCTAGCTCCTTTAATTTCCTCTACTCACTCTATATATAGTATACGTACTAATAAGTATTGTCTTCTTACCGTAAAAAAAAAATATATAAGTATTGTCTTGTTAATTTATTTAATTAATTCCTGTACTCACCTGATCGACCGCACGATGAAGGAGGAGAGATGCAATAACGTGGTGAAGCCAACGGTGCTGATGGTGGGTGTGCAGATAACATTTGCTGGGATGAATGTCCTCTACAAGCTCGCCGTGAACGATGGGATGAACTTGAGGATCGTTATTGCATACCGCTTCCTATTCGCTACTGCTTTCATAGCTCCACTTGCTCTCATTCTTGAAAGGTCCTTCTTCAATCCATAACCATATCTTTTTCCTTTTTTAATTACAAGCCACTTCACTAATTGATACATCAAATTAAATGATACATATGATTTTTATATAATTTGTTGTCATATATGCAAGCAGGAACAAGACCACAAAGATGACTTGGACGGTACTCTTTCAGTCCTTTCTCTGCGGTTTGTTTGGGTATGTATGTATTCTCTCTCATGTAATTAGTTACATATATATGTAATGCTCCTCACTTCATATTATACCTTAATTAATTGATATATTATATCCTCTTCTTTGATCTCTTAATTTAGATGGAATTAATATTTATGTCAAGTTTAATTTAATTTGTAATATATATCTATGAACAATATGATTGATTGATAGTATAAAAATGAAAATATATACTTACATATATAATACATTTTCACTTTTATTACTGATTTTCCTGATATTAATTAATTGTACCTAGCTACTCTCCCATAGTTATATTGCTCTGTTACATTGAAAAAAGAAATGAACAAAGTCATGGGGAGGCCAGTTGTGCTGTCCACATAGCCTCCCAATAACGCATGAATCTTTTGTTTAGACCTTTAATTTCTATTTATTGCTATATTTACGTCATGCATCTTTCTAGTGTTCCAACATCAAACCATATTTGCCTCTATGTCTCCAATCACATGGCAGCTTTTTTATAAAATTCTGATTCTTAGACACCTCACCAATTGGCATATATATATATACTCAAGAATTAATGATTTTGAATTTTAATTTTTCACACACACACATCTCAACCATATATATGTTCTTTCTGATTGACTATATTGCTTAATTTCATTAAAGTGACGAATTAAGAACTTTTGATTATATATGCAGAGGATCATTAGCTCAAAACTTCTACTTAGAGTCTCTGGCTTTTACTTCTTTAACGTTTACATCCGCCATGTTCAACCTTACGCCCGCCATAACCTTTATCATTGCCGTTTCTCTCGGGTAAACCAAGCCTAACTCGTTTTTAATTACTCACATTATTTATATTTTTCTTATAACTTGTTATATTTTATTTCTCTTTTTATATAAAATAATGTATTTTTTTATTACATTGTTATTTATTTATTTAATTTAATTAACGTGCATGTCATCGATCAGTTTGGAAAAAATAAATTTGAGAAGGGCAGGAGGAAAGGCGAAGGTACTAGGTACATTAATTGGAATTGGTGGGGCAATGATACTGACTTTCATTAAAGGCATGGAAATCAAGATAGGGTCTTTCCACTTAAACCTTTTACATCATCAAAACGGACCGCATGCTAATACTACCACCGGTGGTAGTAAGCCTGTCTTGGGTGCTCTCTGTGGCTTGGCTTGTAGCGTCTGTTACGCATTGTGGCTCATTATTCAGGTCGATCACTACCTAATCTTAATCTTAATTAATACTCTAATTCCTTCCTTTATGTAATTTTGCGCCTTTTCTCAATTCAATTTCTTTTTTTTTTTTATGATAAAAAAAAATTCAATATATATATATATATAAAAAGAGGGTTCAACTTATATACATTATTGTTAATTAGTTACACAAAATATTACACTATTGATATTTTTTGGGTGGACAAAAAAAATTGGTCCACCTAGTTCAGCTTACATTTTATTGGTTATAAAAAAGAATAAATAATTTTATTTTTTATTAAATAGTCCTTGTAAGACTATTTGAGTTTAGTTTAAGGGAAAATATGAATTTACAATATAACTTATATGTTAGTTTCGTTAAGAATATATCAATTTAAAGTTGAAGGGGGAAACTTTTATATTACATGGTACTATGGATTTGGATTTTTTTTCTTTTTAACTAATATTTCTCAAAACTAACTAGAAATCGATTTATTACCAATCATTAATAAAATGAACATTGAATTTGATGATTAAAGATTTAAATTGTTGTTTTTTACATTTTGGACCACGCGAAACATGATTCACTGCAGACATACCCTTTAAATTAAATATAAATTTTATTGATCCAAACCGTTGAATTGCAATTATTTATCATCGTGGCTATTTGTGTCAAATTTCGTAAAATTTTAATACTAATAACCTAAGAATCAAATTATTCTTATTTACATATATTTTAAAAGGGTGTATGACGTTAATTTTGAAATATCTTGATAATATATTAAATGATTTTTTATCAACATAAAATTTTATAGATATAATTTATATGATAATAACTTTTAATTCAACTGTGCATTTTGAAATACAATTATTTGAAAAGAAGTTATTCAATAGTGAAACGCTTGATGTAATTCACCGTGGTGTAAGTTGAACCCTCGTGTGTATATATATATAATATTATTTGAACTCTTTGATTTTAATTAATTAATTTTGATTTATTGTGTTTGATAGGCAAAAATGACAAAGAGATACCCGAATCATTACTCAGGCACCGCGTTGATGTCTTTTTGGTCGTCACTGCTATCCATTGGGTTTGCTCTTTGCTTTGAAAGGGATTTGAGTCAGTGGAGGTTGGGTTGGAATATTAGGCTTCTAACTGTTTCTTATGCGGTATGTTATTCGATCATTTAACGTGTGTTTGGTTTTTGCTAGAAAACCACGTTGACATAGGGATCCAATCTAAATCAAACATATTATTAATAACAATTAATCACAACAATTATAATTATTAATTAATCCTTTCACTCCTTTTTATTATCTATTAATTAAAGATTTATATATGTAGAAATCAAGTACGAAATAAAATTATAATATTCTTTTTCTATTAAAATTATTATGTAATTTCTTGTTTTATTTTTTATTCTTTTTTAATTAGATTTTTCTTTAAATGAGTAAAATAATTATCTATTACTCGAATAAATGTAAAGATATATATAATTGATTTTAGTCTTCATTTTATAAAATAATAGATAAATAGAAAAAATTCTTATAAAAAAATATTACAGATAAAAAGTACGTACTTGTATGAAATGTGTGTTAATTAAATTAAGTATATCATTATCGATATATTATTAATTAATAATCAATTGTATATGTGCATGGCTAAAGATATAAATCTTGTGAATTGAGTGGTGTAGGGTATAGTGATTTCTGGAGTAGCGGTGGTTGTAATGTCATGGTGTGGGCACATGAGAGGTCCATTGTTTGTCTCTATTTTTAACCCTCTAGTGCTTGTGATATTGGCCATGGTTGATTCTACGATGTTGAACGAGAAGCTACACCTTGGAAGGTACGTATTTAGTAATTAATTATTATAATGGTTATGTAATTCATGTGTTGTCGCTAGCTTATAATTAACTTATATGCATTTAATTTGAATAAACAATATATATTTAATTTATTTGTGTTAATTGATTTCAGCATCATAGGAGCAGTGTTGATTGTATGTGGGTTATACGCGGTTGTATGGGGTAAAAGCAAAGACGTGAAGGAGAAGAATCAATTGGTGTCATCACAAATCCCCAATGCATCCAAATCCAACACAGTCGAAATAGTCGTGAGTTCTGCAAGATAAAAGCAACTGCAATGACAATAATAAGTGTACGTAATTAGGAATAATGAAGAAAAGTTGTTGTAATGCCCAGCTAGTATTACTCTTCAATTCCCTAACCCCTAAGGTTGACAGAGATGATATCATGCCATCCTTTCCAACATGCTATGAGCATTTTTGGGTTTTTAACTAAAATCAACTGCTTTTTCAAGTATTTTTACCAAACATATTCTTAATGTTACATGAAAATCTCTTTATCTAAAATTCAATGTGTGGAGGTTATTATAATTAACTGTAGGTGGGTCAGCTCAATTTGATGAACAGGTCTGGTCTGCGACTTAAATTTGCAAGTATGTTTTGTCTCACATATACAACCATAAATTAAAGTCCGTTTGTGAGCTTTATATATATATATATATATATATATATATATATATATATATATATTTGTGTGTGTTTCTTTATAAATATTTATAAAAAGTATATATGTATTCAACACCAAATAAAAGTTCTTAATTATATTTGTACATTAATTAATATAAAATATCGAGTGTCTTGAATACATTTTAACTTTTGCATTATATTATGTCATTAGCAACATATTTTGTAGTAATGCATTATATTAGGCTTATATATGATGTGTCATAAACGGGTCAGCTCATAAACCATAAATTTGTATATCGATCTGATTTTATTTGTATAGAAGTATGGAGGATAGTAATTTCTTTATATTATTAATTATAATTGAAAAAATTCCTATCATGTTTAATATAATTAAAGGATAGAGTGTCAAGTGTTTTTTTATAAGCCAAAAAATTGAAATTAAAAGGAGTATAAGGGGTACTCCAACCCATTACAAAAATATCATCTATGATAAGTGTTCATTGCACCACTGAAAAAAAATGCTCCAGACCAGGGAAATAACTAATTCGTGTAAAAGACTACTACAAATTAATGAAATATAAAACAATGACGAAACACCAAAAAGACCCCTTGACCAAAATATTTCGTATTTGCCTAATCTAAATCTTGAGGATGTAGTGACGTGATTGACAACTCTTCCAATGAATAATAGAAAAATAATAAGCTTAGATTGAAGCAACAACAACACTGATAAAGTGTAGTTAATTCTGGTTTTTCTGTTTGTTAGTTAGTGTCTTAGTCAGTTATTAAATCTGACTTGTATAAGTAGTGTCTTTTAAAAAACTTAAAAGTGTGCAAGTGTGGTTTTGAGTGTTAATAAAAATTACCTTCTTCTTCAATTCTGTTTTTATCTCCTTTGCATTATCAGTATACCATTTCTGGTAATCCAACAACTGGTATCAAGAGCAAAAGTTCAAGATCCTTGGGAATTTGCTTCAATATGCGTATTACAATTGGTGTGTGGGATTAGCTCGTAATCTTGGCGGAATCATGGTTGGTACAAGTGGGAACCTTCTTGGTAACTTGCCCATTCTTGATGGGAAAAATTGGGAGGGATGGTGCATGCAAATGGGGGTCATTTTTGGCTTTCAAGAGGTTCTTGATGTAGTGCAGAATGGGTATAAAAAACTTGAGGAAAATCCAAGTGAAGCAAAGCTAGCTGCTTACAGAGAATCCAAGAAACATGACTGTAAAGCATTATTCTTGATCCACCAATGTGTAGATGTGCCACATTTTGAGAAGATTGCAACTGCAACCACTGCAAATGAGGCGTGGGATGTGTTAGAGAAAACTTATGCAAGAGGAGACAAATTGAAAAAGGTGAAATTACAAACGTTGAGGAGGAAGTATGAATTACTACAAATGGAGGACACAGAAAAGGTAAGTGACTTCTTTACTCATATTTTGAGTATCTCGAACCTAATAAAGGGGTGTGGAGAAAAATTGACAGATCAAATTATAGTGGGGAAGGTGCTAAGAACTTCGGCTTCGAGATTCGATTACATAGTGGTTGCCATTGAAGAATCAAAGGATCTTGGGAATATGAAGATAGAAGAATTACAAGGCTCTCTTGAAGCACATGAACAAAGAATGAATGAGAGGAATTTGGAGAGATCCTCGGTTCAGGCCTTGCAAGCACAAATCTTAAGATCCAAAGACTCTTATAAGAAGAAATGGTGGAAAGGAAAAGGAAAGCAGAAGAATTGTGACAGTGTGAATGGTGACAAGTCTCAAGTTCATGAAAAGAGAGAATCTTCAAACTCAAGGCAGAATAGGTGGAGTGAAAGAAAGGGCAAGAAGAAGGGAGACGAGAAATTTGATAAGAGAAAGATACAATGTTACAATTGTGGGAAGCTGGGACATTTTGCAGATGAATGCTAGTACAAAGGGAAAGGTGGAAAAGGTAAAGAAGAAGAGGCAAACCTGACAGCTGATCAAGATGATCCATCTGACTCAGAACAAGTGTTGCTGATGATCACTGTTGGACCTGAATCAGGAGGACCAGAATCTTGGTATTTGGATACGAGGTGCTCTAATTACATGACTGGAAATAGGAGCTGGCTTATTGATTTTTATGAAACAGTGAGAAGTAAAGTCAAATTTGTTGACAACAGTACCATTTCAGCCACAGGGATTGGAAAAGGTTATAATTAAAAGGAAGGATGGAGGAACAACCATCATTTCTGATGTTCTTTATGTACCCTCCATGAAGAGTAATCTGTTGAGTTTAGGACAATTAGTTGAGAAAGGTTTCTCATTGAATTTGGAGAATGGAACGATGAAGATGTTTGACAAGGCTAAAAATCTAATCATGAAGACACCTTTATCATCAAATAGAACCTTCAAGGTTAATTTAGAAGTTGCAGATTTTCATTGTTTAGCAGCCAGGGTTGATGATGAAGCTTGGCTTTGGCATTACAGATTTGGACACTTAAATTTTGGTAGTCTGCAGAAGCTTGGACAACAAGGGATGGTTAGTGGCCTGCTGAGATCAAAACCCCAAAGAAGTTATGTGAAGAATGTTTGGTGGGAAAGCAACCCAGAAATGCATTCAAGAGCTCATGCCCTCCCAGAGCTAGAGGTGTCAATTTGGGCTGAGCACGGTGAGCCAATCCGGCCCAACCCGGCTTACCGGTGGGTTGAGTTGCTAAAATATAGGCTCACATTTTTGCGGGTCAAAAGTGGGTCAACCCACTTAACTCGCGAGCCAAAGTGGATTCGATCTGGGTTGAGGTTGGTTGGCTCACTTTTTAATTTTTATTTAATTTATATATTTTTTAAGTCATTTTTATAATTTTTTGACCTTTTTTATAATTTTTTTCATTGTTTTTATAATGTTTTAAGTTAGGCGAGCCAACCCGCTTAACCCACCAACCTGCGGTGGGTCAAGTCGGTTTGGTATTTTTTCAGCTCACCAGAAAAGTGAGTCAACTCGACTCGGCTCACTTTTAGCCTAACCCGTGGTGAGCCAACCCGGGTGAGCCGGGTTGACTCACTTTGACAGCTCTACCCAGAGCTAAGGAACTTTTGGAAGTGGTACATTCAGACGTATGTAAGTATTTTGTTAGTCTCGTTGATGAATATAGTAGAATGTTGTGGCTGTTTTTGATTAAAAAAATCAGAAGTACTCTCAGTCTTTAAGAGATTCAAGCTGAAAGTTGAGAAGCAAGTGAGTAAGAACATCAAAATATTGAGAACTGATGGTGGAGGGGAGTATACCTCATGTGAATTTGAAGAATTATGCAATCAAATTGGCGTCACACATGAAGTCACAGCTCCATACACACCTCAGCATAATGGGCTGGCAAAGAGAAGAAACAGAACAATTTTAGATATGACAAGAAGTATGCTAAAGGGAAAGCAAGTGCCAAAGGAGCTTTGGGGAGAAGCAGCCATGACAGCAACCTACATTCTCAATAGATCACCAACCAAGAAATTGAAATTGATGACACCAGAGGAACTATGGACTGGGAGAAAGCCGTTTGTGAGTCATTTTAATGTCTTTGGTTCACCTTGTTTTAGGCACATACCTGATGAGAGGAGGAAGAAGCTTGATGACAAGAGTGAATTAATGGTATTAGTTGGATATCATCCAACAGGAGCATACAAACTTTATTGTCCTTTTACAAAGAAGATTGTGATTAGTAGAGATGTTGTGTTTGATGAGGGTGAAGTGTATCAGTGGAAAAATGTTGGAAGTACCTTTAATTCAGTAGTGCCAATGATACTTCCTACTGAATTGGAAAATAATAGAAGACATGAAGCTGGTTCCAATGCAACAAGGACCTCCAGACCACAGAGGCAGAGACAAACTTCAGTGAGGCTGAATGATTTTGAGGTATATCCTGATACAACAATCACAGATGAGGGTGAACTGGTTCATTATGATTTGCTGGCTGATGTAGAACCATTCAGTTTTGATCAAGTTGTGGAAGAGTTGGTGTGGAGGGAAACAATGAAAGAGGAACTTAATGCAATAGAGAAGAATCATACATGGGATTTGGTAAATTTACCTCTTGGTAAGAAGGCCATAGGAATGAAGTGGGTGTACAAAATTAAAATGAAACCAGATGGCACAGTTGCAAAACATAAATCAAGGTTGGTGGCAAGGGTTTTTTTTTTGCAGAAAGCTGGATTGGATTATAATGAGGTATATGCACCAGTAGCCAGAGCTGAAATAGTCAGAATTGTGATTGCTCTAGCTAACTACAATTGTTGGTCCTTATTTCAGTTGGATGTGAAATCAACCTTTTTAAATGGACCTCTTGAGGAGGAAGTGTATGTGACACAACCTCCAGGTTTTGTGGCTTAAAACAGCAAGGACAAAGTATACAAGTTAAAAAAGGCCTTGTATATATGGGTTGAAGTAGGCTCCAAGGGTCTGGAACAAGAGAATAGATAATTTTTTGTTACAGCTTGGTTTTGAGAAGAGCAAAGTTGAATATGGAGTCTATGTCAAAGAGGGTGAGTCCAGTATAACCTTGATATGTCTTTATTTGGATGACTTACTTATCACAGGATATAATATTGGAGAGATTGATGATTTTAAGAAGAAAATGAAGGGAGAGTTTGAGATGACAAATCTTGGTATGGAATTCAAATACACAAGTGAAGGCTTGATCTTGCATCAAAGAAAGTACGCTAATGAAGTTTTGAACAAGTTTGATATGAAAAATTGCAATGCTGCCAAGACACCAGTAGAGAGTGGACTGAAGCTTGTCATGAATACTGATGAAAAATCAGTAGATGGAACCTTGTATAAACAAATAGTAGGGAGTCTCAGGTACCTAGCTAGGTCACAATAGACTAGACTTAGCCTATGGTGTTGGTCTTGTGATGAGCATATATATGACTGACCCGAGAGCATCACACATGCTTGCTGCCAAGAGACTGCTCAGATATGTGAAGGGAACTATTGATTATGCCCTGTTGTTTTCTAAGAAGACTAAAGTGCAGAAAATGGAGCTGATAGGTTATTCTGATGTAAATTGGGCTGGAGACTCAAATGAGAAGAAGAGTACAACTGGTTTTTTGTTTAAGTTCCTTGGATCCTCAATCTGTTGGAGTTCTAAGAAACAACTTGTGGTTGCTCTCAGCACTTGTGAAGCCGAGTACATTGCTGCCAGCTCAGCAACATGTCAAGCAGCTTGGATGAACAATTTACTTGAAGATTTAAAGGTTAACTTAGACAAGGTGGTGGAGCTGAATATCGACAACAAGTTAGCAATCTGTTTAACTAAAAATCCAGTTGCTGATGGAAGGACAAAGCACATAGAAACAAGGTTTCATTTTCTAAGGGACCAAGTGAACAAAGGGAGGTTGGAATTAGCACACTGTTGTACTGAAATTCAAGCAGCAGATATCCTAACTAAAGCATTGCAAGGAGAAAGGTTTAGCATTCTAAGAGAAATGCTTGGGGTGGCGGCTATGATTGACCAGAATTAAGCGTGGTGTGATAGAGTGTAGTTAATTCTGGTTTTTCTGTTAGTTAGTTAGTGTCTTAGACAGTTATTAAATCTGACTTGTATAAGTAGTGCCTTTTAGAAAACTTAAAAGTGTGCAAGTGTGGTTTTGAGTGTTAATAAAAATTACCTTATTCTTCAATTACCTCCTCAGCATTATCAGTATACCATTTCTGGTAATCCAACAAACACCGAACCCAAGTAAGTTCATGCATAAGTGATCAAGCTTGAGCCAGTAGCAGTATGCCGTTGTGGTCCTTAACTTGACAAAATTATATAGAGTGTCAAGTAGATTATTGTTTCAAATTATATAGGAAGTGATAAATTATGTTTATAGCTACCCATGTTAAATATGGTTAATTTGCTTAATTATATAAATTGCTAATTTGCTTTTGTGAATTTTAGCATAATCGGAGCAGTGTTGATTATGTGTTGCTTATACGCGGTTTTATGGGGTAATAGCAAAGAGGTGAAGAAAATGAATAAATCAGTGCCATCACAAAGCCCCCATGAATCACATACAGTCAAAATAGTCATGAGGACAGCAGAAGAGGATAAGCATCCATAATAACAACAACACCCACCATATTAATGATGTACAAATGGTTAGGGATGATGAAGTAGATGGACATGAAGAGAATAGTGAAAATCTACAAAATCAAGGAAAAGGAGAAGAAGAAACATCTCATAATGCCTGATATTTACTTCCCTAACTCTTACGTATAGAAATAGTAGAATTAGAATCGATAGCTTGCCATCTTTTTCCAATCGGCCCAACATGCTATGGCATTTTTTTAGTACTTCTACTTGTATTTCAACAAAAAAAAGTTAGTCATGCCAAATCAACAACTTGAGATTCAAACTTAGCTCGCGAAAAAAAATAAAAAAACTCATAAAGTTTAGTCGATTACTACCTTCGGTCCTATTTACAAGAACCCTTTGGACAGTTGCTCTTGGTCCTTTTTATAAGAACCTTTTTCAGATTGTCTCTTGCATTAATTATTGTTTTTGACAAAAATACCCCACTAGTGGAGATAGGTGAGTAATTAATAAATAGAGAGAGAATGACATAAAGAAGTAATTAAATGGAGAGAGAAAGATAATGTGTCTCAATAAATTCAAGGGTAATTAGGTAAAAATGATAAATATTCATGATAAATTTATTATGATCAACTAAATTAACCAACTTTCTTAATAAATGTTCTTATAATTAGGACCGAAGGTAGTAATTTATTTAAATGAGTCGAGTTTTTGTCTTGTTTAAAAATAAAGTTTGAATATATATATATATATAGGTTGTTTATAACTTGTGTATTTTCTCTGTTTTTTTTCTAACAGTTCTTCCTGATTTTTTTTATATGTAATAGTCTAGTATTTATTTAATAGACATTATATTTTTCTAATAGGTGATGAAATAAAAATATAAAAAAGAGAAAGAAAATACAATATATAATGTTTAAACATGGATGTTTAGATAATGATATGTCTCTAAATTAAGAGTTTTTTTTGGGTATTTTAATATAAATGATAAAATTTAAGACATTAAGTGTCATATTGGACTCCTAATCTAGCAAATAAAAAAATTACATCATTTTGGTAAACCACTCAATTTTTATAAGTCAGGAACTAATTTGATGTTTACTCAACCTAATATTAAAACAAAAAAAAAAGAGCTGAACCTTAATTTTCTTCTTCTCTTCCTCTAACATCGCACACTAGCATGCTCTTTACCTCTCAAACTGTCAACTACGTCTACCACAAGATCAATCCACCTCTATGATTTCCTTCTCCCTTTCTCTACGTCTCCAGCCACCAAGCCCCCTTCTCTTCACCATTCTCTCTCACCACTAACTCCTAGTCCCTCAAACCTCCAACAATCGCACAATCTCTATCACCCTAACCTCCAAATGTTGTCTGGCCCCTCATGTAGGTAGGGTTGGGCACTGAACGGTTACGACCGATTTTGGACCTATGATATGCACTAACCTACATCACATAATTTATGGACCGCCACCGACCATATGGGGCTTCGATTTGTAAGGGTAGCGGGTTGGGTGGTTAGCCAGGGTCTCAGATAAGCTGTTTAATTTGGGGTTGTGCATTACTTGGGCCACTTCATTTTATTTCTCAATAAGGAACCATTGAGCTTGAAGCGTGAATAATTAATAAATAAACCCTTCTATTTGCACGTGAAATTATTTTTTTTTAATAATGGGATGGCAAAGATCAAATTATTGACAATTTAGTTATAAAAGATACATAAATAATTTTATATAATATATTTTAAACAGTACATACCACAGCATCTAATAAATTTCCTAGAACAATTTAAGAGATTGTCTCACCAATATTTGAGCCCATATTTTCAATGTAGGAAAAAACGAATAGAGAAATAAATATGAATGAAGGGAGATCAAAGAGAAAGGGAGAGGTGTAATATATATTGGGAAAGTAACATCTAGAATGAGTAGAGAAGGTGAAAGATGGAATATAAAACAAAATAAGTGAATGAATATAAGTCTTTCAACGTTGGGTGTCCTAAACAAGATATTTTATTCCAACAACCCAACCTTCTGCCCCCAGTACAACTAAACCCTACAGAAGTATGAAGTGCAATATGACAAAGAGAGCATTGTGAATCAAGTTAATCAACATTCAAGATGTAAGGGGTGTCGTACGTTGATTTTAAACAGAAGAAAGATATTCAGAGAAGAATTAATGAAATTAGACAGAACAAAGTATGAGATTAAAAATTAAATACTAAGGTAATTTTATAATTATATAAATATGTAAATGAATAATTTTAGATAGGGGTGTAATCAGGTTGGGTTGGATCGGGTTTGGGGTGACATCAAGTCCGAACCGATAGAATGGTGGTGGGTTGGGTTGGTTCGGGTTTTGTATTTTTTGGGTGAGTAACCCGAACCGAACCAACCCGAATATGTTCGGGTTGGGTTGGGTCATCGGGTCATGAACATTTTTTTTTTTTTTAAATGTAGAAGATGAAATTAAATTAAAATATAAAATGAAAAAAAAAAGAAATAGAGAAAAATAAATTGAGAGGAGCAGATGAAATAGGATTTGGGGAACCATCTCTGCTTGCGCTGCCGCTGCGCCTATTTTGTTCTCTCCTTGCATGAAAATGAAATAAAATTATGACTTTTTTTTGGTTTGGTTCAGGTTGGGTCTATCGGGTTCAACATAGGCAAATCCGATACCCGAACCGAACCAGATTGGGTTCCAAAGAAAATGTCCGAACCGAACTGAATACCCGAACCAAACCGTTAAATATCTTCGGGTTGGGTTGGATTTGTCGGGTTCACGGGTTGGGTCGAACCCGCTTACACCCCTAATTTTAGACTTTCTCTAAATTTAAACGAGAGAAATAATTCATAAAAAACAATATAAACAAAATGAGTTAACTCCACCCTATTTTGTTTTAATTTAAATAATAAGAACTGATGAGTTTTATTCCATTTTATTTCAAACTATTTAAATATAAGATTTAATTGATATACACCGTAAATTTTAAAAAAATTACACATATTTAATGGTGTATTGTCTTATCATTTAATGAATATGATATTTTAGTTATCATTAAATTCAATAAATAATTATAGTAAAATATCATTTGTATTTGTGTAATTTTTTTTTGACAAAATATATGTGTAAAATTTATTTATATATACTAAACTCTAAATAATATAACTACTCTTCCCACAAAGGCACTCATCCAAATATAGTTTGATATTTTCTAAATGTTTTCTTATTTTTTTGTTTTAACCTCATGTATTTTTTATGGGAAATAATTTTATTTGAACCGGGAATATCTACGTTATGGTGAAGTATTAGCTTTCTCAGCGGAAATTTTTTCCATCCAAAATACTAGAATCTAAAAACTTATTTAAGGGAAATCAAATATATATCTCTTGAACTGCTTTGCAAACGTCCACTTGCAAACATGCGCGTCTCTGTACCACTATCAACGTTATTCCAACTCGAAGCACTTTAAGTTTAAAAGCTGCAAAGATAGTTAACTTTCGACAATTATTTCCTTTTGAACAAATTAATGGAATTCTGACACACCACTAAACTTAGCATGTCTGCAACTTTTATCCCATTAATAGATCGATTTGGAGGATGAAAAATTATAGAAAACATTGATAACAATGTTTTTTTTAATTTTTTTCCGGGGAAAAAAAATAATATTAAAATAGAAGTACAAAGAGTACTCCAATCCATACAAAACTAAAACATAATAGGGTATATTGGTAATAATTCACCAATTCACCAAACACAAACCACTGAAACAAATCCTTCCCCTGTATAAAAAAATATAAGCTAATTACAAAGAAAATCACCAAAAAGACATAGCACCTGGACATGGAAATAATGGCAAATAAGAAGCCACCAGCCAAACACTTATAATGCCAAAACAACGAACTATAATTTGCATATTATAACCAAAACAACAGACACCCCTTCGCGAAACAGCAAACAGGTAGCAAGCTCAGCTTAATAAAAGGTAAGACATGCACATGGTTATGGAGACCAGGAAGAGAATTGATAGCAAAAAGTTGTGATCTTTCGCTTTTAGCCATTTCGAGGAGCGTAGCTTTATCAGTTCAAGTAAATCTGTTGTAGAATAAACCTTATTGGAAAAAACAACTGCATTCCTTGTTAGTCATAAGCTCCGAAAGACAGTCAACCATATCACAGACAACTTATTTATATCCATGCACAATGTTTTTTTAGTTGAAAAGAATAAAATAAGGGAAAAATAATTTTTTTAAAATTAGATCAATAATTGAATTAATGAATACGCTATAGTATTGAATCGTGATTCATGGTCCATTAGTTAAATCGTGATTTAACCGTTAATAATTAAATATATATTTTAAATATTATATAATAATTTTTTATAATGAAATCTTAAAAAATTGAGATATATATGATCATAAATTAATATAAAGAATCTTATATATATGTATTATAAGGTAATAAAATTAACAATGATGGACTAAATAATCAATATTTATATGTAATCCTTTAAAATTTATTTTATTTATTTTAGAAATATTTTTAAATTAAATAAAAAAATAAAAATTTGATTTTGATTTTTTTTATATTGACTTGTTTAAATTGGTTTTTGGCACCAATTTATTTTTTTATCGATTTTCAGGTATTTTACTTGTTCTTATAAGTTCTGAAACCAACCAAAGTTTTTAGGTTAAATAGAATGGAGTCTAGACCTCTTCCGAACATATTGGTTCAATCTGGTTTTCAAAACATAGCTAAATCTAATATAGTTTCCTTTCCTTCCAATTTTATTTCTCTCATTATTCCTTCATTATCCTTCATATTTCAAACAACTTAAGAAATCATTTCACTTTCTTTTCTTCCAATTTCATTCAAAACCAGATAAGTGCAATTTTTTATACAATATGCAATTATGTTTCTATATTCTTGAAATCAAAAGGGCATTTTAATAGGATCATTTTTACTAATTCACAATAATATTTACATAACTTAGTTACTGATATTAAATTTCACAGTAATTTGTATTAATTTTTTTGAATTACCTTTAAATTATTGGGACTTATTATAATTTCTTATCACTTCATAAATGCTTTAACTAGTAATTGTTCCTAGTACTCATGAGACAGAGAAAAAGAGTACATGAATCTTGAACTTTCCTGAAAGTTCAACGAGTGAATCCTCTTCACTGCGAGTGATGATCTCCGGATCTTGAGGTTGAAGACGATGGTGCAGGAGTACCTGCAAGGGACTCCGATGCTTAACGTAAGTAAATGTTTTTGAGAGAAAAGAGATCTCAGAATTGTGATAGAATATGTGTACCTTTCAAGCTTCTGAATGTCTGTATTTATAGAGTGGTTTAGGCGTGAAAGGTAGTTACGTTTGTAACCGTCCCCGTAAATCGCGGGTCCACGCGTTGCGAACAGGACGAAACTCACGCGCCAGGGTAGACCTTGGGTGTGAGATGACTTCCGTCATTATTGTCGACAGGCTTCCTCGACGTGTCATCTCGTAATGTGTCTTGATGGCAGTCTCGACGAGGTATGAGAGTATCCCGATCCTCTTGCCGAGTACGAATTATGCCAGATACGTTGGCGTCGCCGTTGCTCGGTTCGTTACTCGGATTATTGAATTATGTCGAATTTGGAGTATTATATTACTCCAGAACAGTTGCCCCCAAAGTCGACTAATTATTAATGAATTAATCGGCTTTAAGCTTCGACTTAAAATTTAAACTTCCGATTTTCCCGCACGCTCCTTGATTCCTTCAAGATAGCGTCGTTTGGTTTTCGGGAAGATTCGAGTTATTGCCCTTTTGCCAGGTGTCTCAATCTTACGTATGTGGGCCTTATGGGCCTTGTTAAACCATGATATCTGAACCGTTCAATTGGTTATAAACTAGTAACGGTAGCCTTAACTTTTCATTTTCCAGAATACCTTGAATTCCAGAGGTTTCTCAAATTTTCCTCAATTGTTTCTGCCTTTTAAGTTGTTGTTTTTCACTCTACATACCGTTGGTTCGGGTCTTGCATGAGCTTTGGAGTTGTTGATCTTCTCGAAGATTTCAGAGACTTAACACAGAGAATCGTTCCAGGTAATTTCATCCTCCTTTGTATTTTAAAGTATGGTGCTTACTAGGGCTAAGTCTAGGACTCTCCGGTTGGAGAATAAACGTCACTGTATTAGCGTGTTTGACAACCCAGAGGATCCTAACATCCCTAACCTCATAACCAAAAGGAAAAGGGACCAAAAGGTTTCAACCTTTTACAATTCTCGTGAGTCAGTTGTTGGAACCGCTCACACTTTGAAGAAGTATGACTTCCTTGGGATTTCCGAGGGATCGTCTGTGATTAGCCTTGCTGATCTTGGAATTGATTCATTCCGAAATGACTTTAACTTGGGGATTTTGGGCAGGTCCGAGATGGGTAAACGGAAGATTTATACTTCCCCTGCCACGAACTACCCAGTGCCGTCAGCATTGTCGAGTTTGACTTGGGTAGATACCGAGGCGATTGGAACCTCCAGCATATGTACTTCTGTGAGTTCTTTGGAGTCGGGGTTCCAAGACGTGGAATGGGTGGAAACGGGCAATGAGAAAAATTGGATTTTAGTTCCTTCGAGGGAAGACGATCGAATATGTTCTCAGGGCGACTTGAAGGATAACCTTTTTATACCGATGTACAAAACCATGTTCGAGGATCTCGGCTTCTGGTTGCCTTTCCATTGGTTCGAGTTGGAAGTTCTTCATCATCTCGAAGTTGCGCCTTCTCAACTTCATCCGAACGCATGGGCTTTTGTTCGAAGTTTTATGATTTTGTGCCACGGGTTGGGTCTCAAACTTAATTCGAACATCTTTTTTCATTTCTTTCGTCCTTTGGTAGTGAAAGATGGTCTGAGTAGATATTCTTGGTTGTCACTTCGTGCGGGTAATGGTGGAAAAATCTTTGAGCTTTTCCAAGAATCTTACAGGAATTTCAAAGACAAGTTTATGTTTTGTAAACCAATTGGTAAGGGTCGACAGAATATCCTTGGGAAGGATGGTCGAGGAATGATATATCCTTACTGGAGTGAAGCTCACTTCGAAAAATCCTCCTCGGAATATACTGTCGCCTACAAGGAGTTGTCCGACAATGAACAAGGTGTTGTTGATAAGATAAAAGGGTTTGTGAAAGATTTCGGAACCTTGCCGAGTAGCGAGGTCATCGAGTTGGACGGCGATGCAACCCGACAATCTTTGGGTAAATCATTTATATGATCTGTACTTTTTCCGAAAGTTTGTGTTGATACTAATCGTTTACTTTTTTTTTTGCAGAAACTATGGCGGCGGCACAGAGGGCGAAACTTGCTGAGAAACTGCTAAAAAAGAAGGAGCAGGAAGCCCAAAGGAAAATTGCTAATGTCGAGATTATTGATCCGACAATAGTGAAGAAGCCGAAGTTAGGGGCCTCGAGCAGTTCCAAAATGGATGGTGTTTCTATTTTCAAGTCACCCGAGAGGAAGAAGAGCAACGAAGAAGCAAAAAGGACTTCTTATTGGTATTCTGAGGATGCCTCGAAGGAAGGGGAAGGGCCCTCCTGTAGCAGCTTGCCTCCCTCAAACATGACTAAAGAGGAAGTTTGGCGTTACTTAGCAGTTCAGGCTCAAAATTTATTTGTCAACAAGTCTGAGGCAGAGATAACCGAGTTCATGAATCATGCGTCGAGTTGGGCAATGAGGTTTGCGATGATGTCGCAATACTTTGCATGCTCGGTTTGTGACTTAAATGCGCTCTTACCTTTGAAGGAAGAGTTAGAAAAAGTCAGGGGAAAGCTTGAGGCTGATGAGCTTCGGATGCAACAAGCCATTAACGAGGTTCAACTCATGAGGGTGGAAAAGGATAAACTCTATGAAGAGAACCTCGCGCTAAGTAAGCAAGTCGAAGTCTTAACTACCGAGAAGGAGAATGCTGTGAAGAAGGAAAAATCGACTTCCGCTGAGCTTACTTCAGCTCGCAATGACGCGACATCTGCTTTTGAGGCGGCATCTCTTGCTCAAAAAGAGAACATTGAGCTAAAAGAAAAGATAAGAGAATTGGAAGTCAAGTTAGCTGAAGAGACTGCTGAGAGGGTGCAAGCCGAGAAGTTATGGGTTGACGCTTCTGCTTTGTATTTTTATGAGGCCATAAAACAGATGAAATTTCTTAATCCTGAAGTGAGCTTAAATACTAAGGGGATGTCGACCGTCTGTACCGTCAAAGATGGAAAATGGTACGATGTCCTTCCGACTGGTGATGTCGAGGGAGCCCCTGGGGATGAGATTCCGAGTACCCCAAAGCTTCGAGCAGATGAGGAAACTGAACAGGAAGATGAAGAGGGTATCCCCTCGAATGGTGTCGATGTTGAGTCTCAAAAATATCATAAGTAAATTATGATGTTTCAAGACAATATAATTCCCAAGTTTTAATGACTAACAAATTTGGGTTAAAATAAATCATCTTAGCTACATATATGTTTTAATGATTTATCTATGATTTCAGCAAGCCACTATGAACTTACAAAAAGACTTTGTGAAGTGTTTCAAACTGTCTGAGGTATCAAGTCTTCTGAAGGATCAACCCGTCTGAAGTGTTGAAGCCGTCTGAAGTGCCCAACCCGTCTGAAGTGTTGAAGCTGTCTGAAGTCTCATTAATGACGTGGCACCTTTGCTGAAGTTTTGTGAAGACGTTTTCCGAGTCTCTGCTGCACGTACCTTTTCAAGCATATTTATGGCAAGGAACACAGAGGTCTTTCCTGGTGTTTTTGAAATTCATACACCACTGAGGAAATTCCTGCAACGCAGCCTCTGCAACAGCATTTGAAGCAGCCTTTTTGGCAGAAGCAACCCTGTTCTGTGTCAGAAAGGTCAGGACTCTCAGAAGCATGTCTCACAACGGATTAAATAGCATTTAATGCTATCTCTAAACGGTGGTTTTTCAACGGACTGAAGTCTGGGTATAAATACCCCTCATGAAGACCATCACAAAAGTGACATACATATACATATAGAGAAGAACAGAGAAGGATTTCATATTCAAGAAAATCAAAGAGAAACAAATCGCTGCTAGTTTTTACTCTGTAAAAACTCTCTGATAATATTCTTTGTACACACATTTGTATATCCTGAGAATACCTTAGTTATCTTTGTACATTGTATTTGTTTGAGCTTATAACTAGTTTAGTTTAAAAGCTTAAACTTATCTTTTCTCTGTAAAATCGTTCTAGAGCCTGGAGAGGCTTGTTGTCTAAAGAATACTTGTTTGTAAGAGCCTGGAGAGGCTTGGTGTCTAAAGAATACTTGGTTGTAGAGCCTGGAGAGGCTTGGCTGTAAAGAATACTTGGTTTTAGATCCTGAAGAGGCTTGACTGTAAAAGAATAATACTTGTAATCTTTGTGAAAGATTAAGAGAAAATCCAAGTGCTAGTTGGCATTGGGACTGAACGTAGCTCACAGTGGTAGTGAGTGAACCAGGATAAATTCCTTGGTTAAGTTTTCTATCCCTTAACTCTTGTCAATTCGTTTATACTAATTTAAGGGAGTTGAAAAGCAATTCTAAATATTTCAAAAGCTAAGAAACCTTTTAAAATATATTTCCAAAAGTTGTCTTAAAAACTTCAGACAGTCCTCAAAAACCTGTCTGAAACAGTTTTATACTTGTTGTTTTGAAAAGGCTTTCAAAAATATTAAGAAACACTATTCAACCCCCCTTCTAGTGTTTCCCTGTGTTTCTACAGTTGGTATCAGAGCTCAACTCAGGGTTGAGCACCTAACAAGTGTTGAGGATTAAAGATCTAGATGGAAGCTTCCAACAACAACATGCAATATATCACTGAATGATCTTCTATCACAAGACCCCCAGCATTCAATGGTGTGGATTACCACCATTGGAGGGATCGTATGAAGTTGTTCATTGAGAGCAACAACATTGATGTTTGGGATGTAGTCACTGATGGAGACTATGTGCCTATGCACAATGGCTTGCCTATACCTAAGGCTGAATGAACCCTGGAGCAGAAGGCTAGAGTCCAGATGAATGCCAAAGCCAAGCTCTATCTGATATGTTCTTTGAATAAATCAGAATATGAGAAGGTTCATGGTTGTACATCTACCAAGGAAATCTGGGATACACTTGCAGCAGCCCATGAAGGGACTGAGACTGTCAAGCAATCCAAGATCAGTATGCTTATACATCAATATGAGATGTTTAAGATGGAAGAAACTGAAACCATTGATCAAATGTTTGGAAGGTTTCAGACTATAACCAATGGACTCAGGTCTTTGGGTAGAACTTATGAATCTGGAGATAATAACAGAAAGATTCTAAGAAGTTTGCCTAAGTCCTGGAGACCCAAAGTTACTGCCATTCAAGAGGCAAGAGATTTGAACTCTCTTAGAGTGGAAGAACTGTTGGGATCTCTTAAGGTTCATGAGCTTGAGCTTGGTGAAGATGACAACAAGAAGAAGTCTCTAGCACTAAACTCCAAGGCCAGTCAGCCTAGGCATGACAAGATGAAGGCTATGCAAGCTGAAGAAACTTCAGAAGCAGATGAAGATTCTGGAGATAGCTCAGAAGATGATGATCTTGCTCTGTTAAGTAGAAAGATCAAAAGAATGCTGCAAAATAGAGGGAAGTTCAGAAGGAACCAACCTTCAACCTCTAAAGGAGGTAAGTCAGGTAAAGACTCTCAAAATGACAAGGTTATTTGTTTTGAATGTAAACAACCAGGTCACATGAAGGCAGAATGCCCAAAGCTGAAGAAGAATACCTTCAAAAAGAAGAAGTTCTTCAAGAAAAAGAAAGGTCTGATGGCTACATGGGAGGATCTTGATGAGTCCACTTTAGAAGAAGAGGAGGACACTTCAGAAGAGGCCAACCTATGTCTCATGGCCAGCCTGCCCTCATCAGACAGCTCTGAAGAAGAGGTATTTCCCTTAACTCTTCAAGAAATGTATGATGACCTGATGGAAAGTTCCAAGGAGCTCTTCCAAGAGTATAAGAATCTATCCAAAGCTCACACAGAAATGTGTAGTAAATATGAAGCTATTGAGATAGAAAATATTATGCTCAAGGAAAAGATTCTTGTGTCTGAAGTCAGCAGTTCACAATCTATGTCTGAAGAAAATAAAAAACTTCAGAAACAAGTTGAGGAACTGACAAAAGACTTGGCTAAATTTGTCAAAGGAACTGATAATCTTAACAGATTACTTGGCAATCAAAGGCATTCCCTTGACAAAAGTGGTTTAGGCTTTTGTGATCATGATGTCTCTGAACCTCATATTTTCAATGTCGCTAAAGGCAAAAAGAAAGTTATTGGGTGTTCTCACTGTGGCAAAGCTGGACACAATGTGGCTCAGTGCAAACACAAAGGGAGACCTAAACCCAAGTCTAACAAGAAAGGACCCAAAAGAATATGGGTACCTAAGAACTTGATTATTCCTGTTGCAGATGTGTTTAACAGGACAAAGGAAACCCCACAAATGGCACCTGGACAGTGGCTGCTCGCGACACATGACAGGAGAAAGGTCTTTGTTCCAAAACATTAGACCCAGAGCAGGAGGAGTGGTCACCTTTGGTGGAAATCAGCAAGGGAAGATCACTGGTATAGGGACTGTAGGTATGACTCTTCTATCCCTTATTAAGAATGTTCTCCTAGTAGAAGGACTTCAACACAATCTATTGAGCATAAGTCAAATGTGTGACAGTGGATATGTGGTTTCCTTCACTAAGGAAGGATGTATAGTCAAAGACTCTCATGATCAAATCCTTTTTACTGCTAAGAGGCACAATAATGTGTACAAAATTGATCTAGAGGAGTTAGCAAGTCAAAATGTAAAATGTTTTATCTCTGTTGAAGATGAAAAACAGATTTGGCATCAAAGACTAGGGCATGCCAACTTGAGATTAATCTCAAGGTTAGCAAAACACAACCTTGTTAAAGGTTTGCCCAAGCTTTCATACAAATCTAATATTTTATGTGAAAGCTGTCTGAAAGGGAAACAAACAAGACACTCATTTAAGAGTAAGGATGTTGTTTCTACTAGCAGACCATTAGAACTTTTACACATTGACTTGTTTGGTCCTATTAGAAGAGAAAGCATTAGTGGTAAGAAATATGGTTTGGTCATTGTTGATGACTATTCTAGATATACATGGGTAATATTCCTTAGAAGCAAGGATGAGACCTTTAAGAATTTCACAATATTCTGCAAGAAGGTACAAAATGAAAAAGGATTCTGTATATCTGTCATTAGAAGTGATCATGGTGGAGAGTTTGAGAATGCAAACTTTCAGCTGTTCTGTGATGAGAATGGGATCTCACACAATTTCTCTGTGGCTAGAACACCTCAACAAAATGTGGTTGTTGAGAGAAAGAACAGAAGTTTTCAAGAGATGGGAAGAACCATGCTCAACTCATGCAGTCTACCAAGGACCTTCTGGGCAGAGGCTATTAACACAGCCTGCTACCTTCAAAACAGAATATTGGTAAGACCAATTCTGAAAAGGACTCCCTATGAGTTGTGGAAAGGAAGAAAACCCAACATATCATATTTCCATCCCTTTGGCTGTGAGTGTTTTATACTTAACACAAAGGATGATCTTGGAAAATTTGATGCAAAGTCTGATAAATGATTTTTCATAGGTTATTCTGAAACATCAAAAGCCTATAGAGTTTATAACTCTAGAACTTTAATCGTAGAAGAATCAATCCATGTTAAATTCAATGACATGAAAGAGATTGATAGGGAACTATCAGATCTAGAAGACGATTTTGCAGGAACAAAGCTAAACACACACAACATCACCAAGGATGAACAGGTGTCTGAAGATCTATCAGAACCTCTTCAGACAAATGTTGAGTCTCAAACTGACTTAGTATCACCTCTCAAACCTGACTGGAGATACAAGTCACATCATCCTGAAGAGCAAATCATTGGCAGTACTTCAGAAGGAGTTAAGACAAGATCAAAATTCAAGAATCTGAATTCTCTTGCTCTCTTGTCTGAAATCGAGCCAAACAACATTGATGAAGCTCTGCATGATGAAGGGTGGATCCTAGCCATGCAAGAGGAGCTGAATCAATTTGCTAGGAGTGATGTCTGGACCCTTGTTCCTAAACCCCATGGGAAAACAATTATTGGAATCAAATGGGTGTTCAGAAATAAGTTGTCTGAAGAAGGAAAAGTGGTCAGAAACAAGGCAAGATTGGTGGCTCAAGGGTACAATCAACAAGAAGGCATTGACTTTACTGAAACATTTGCCCCTGTTGCCAGGTTAGAAGCAATTAGAATTCTTCTTTCTTATGCTATAAATAATGACCTCAAACTATATCAAATGGATGTCAAAAGTGCTTTTCTCAATGGATTCATTGAAGAAGAAGTTTTTGTTAGACAACCCCCTGGTTTTGAGGATGTTACTTTTCCTGATCATGTTTTCAAACTGAAAAAGGCTCTTTATGGTCTGAAACAAGCCCCAAGAGCTTGGTATGACAGATTGAGCAGTTTTCTTATCAAAAATGGTTTTGAAAGAGGAAAAGTAGATACAACCCTTTTTAGAAAACAATCTAACAAAAATCCAATGCTTGTCCAGATATATGTTGATGACATTATATTTGGTTCAACTGATTCTTCACTATGCAAAGAGTTTTCTGAGTTAATGCAATCAGAGTTTGAAATGAGTTTAATGGGTGAACTAAAATTTTTCTTAGGACTTCAGATTAAGCAAGATTCTGATTGTATATGGATCCATCAAAAGAAATATACAAAAGAAATGCTTAAGAAGTTCAATTTAAGTGATTGCAAACCCATGTCAACTCCTATGCATCCCTCTTCATCTTTAAGTAAGGATGAAAATGAAGAACCAGTTAATCAAACTTTGTATAGAGGAATGATTGGCTCTTTATTGTATCTAACAGCAAGCAGACCTGACATTATGTTCAGTGTATGTCTTTGTGCTAGATTTCAATCAGATCCAAGAACTACTCATTACAAAGTTGTCAAGAGAATTTTTAGATATCTTAAAGGTACTACTAATCTTGGTCTATCCTATAAGAAAGACAAGGATTGCAGGTTAATAGGATACTGTGATGCTGACTTTGCTGGAGATAAAATAGAAAGAAAGAGTACCAGTGGAGGATGTCACTTCTTTGGAAGCAACATGATCAGCTGGTCAAGCAAAAGGCAAAGCACCATTGCATTATCAACAGCAGAAGCAGAATACATCTCAGCAGCCAGTTGTTGTTCACAACTGCTATGGGTGAAGTATCAGCTTGAGGATTTTAACATTCCTATATCTGTTATACCTGTGTTGTGTGATAATACAAGTGCCATTAATTTGTCTAAGAATCCTATTAAACATTCTAGGGCTAAACATATAGAAATCAAGCATCATTTCATTAGAGACTGTGTTCAGAAAGGTGTTTTTGATATAAAGTTCATTGAAACAGAGCATCAATGGGCAGATATATTCACAAAACCCCTGGCTGAAGATAGATTTAAGTTCATATGCAATAACTTGAACATACATGCATTTTCTAATTGATTTTGTATGCTGTATGAAAAAGAGCATCTGAAATCTCAGGGTATCTGAAATTGTGACATGTCTGAAATTTTAGGGTATTTGAAATTTTATATGTGTATCTGAAATTTCTCACTTGTCTGATATAACTTAATGACGTGGCTATCTGAGACGGTTAAAATACATTTATTTTGTCTCTTCCACTTCGCACGTTACCCAACGTCTGCGCAGCCAGTACATGCCATCATTACATCATGGGTCTATAAATGCAGGAGTTAGTGTGTTGGAGAAGCCTTACACTTTCTCTCAGCTTTTGTTTAAACTTCTTCATCTCTCTCGCAACCGTTTTCCTCTCAAGCTTTCTCTGCAACTTCAATGGCACCAAAGAAGTCTTCAAGTTCAGGTGGAAATGTGGTTAGATCCAAAGGTGTGGACCTTGAGGATCTTCGTAACCTTGGAATGGACTTGTTTGAGGAGTTTGATGCTGTGGGCTGGACGCCATTCTTTGACAAGGTTTACTGTTCGTGGCATGAGCAGAGTGTGATTGACTTCTGGGCATCAGCAAGAGGAATCCCTAACTCCAAAGGGATATATGAAAGCATCAGGGCTGATGTTCTGGGTGTTCCTGTGTTCGTGGATGAAGGTATTTTGTCTACTGTCACTGGTGTAAAGGCAGAAGGAGCATCTTTCTCTCCTGGATGGGAGCAGAAGAATGGTGGTCAGAAGAAATTTACCAAGATGCTGTATGGAACTGAAGTGCCTGAAAGTCCTGATTCCAAATTCATGTTAGATAAGGTGAGAGTACTCCACTCCATCTTAGGGTGCTCCATAATCCCTAAGAGTGGGAGCAGAAATCATGTGTCTGAACTAGAAAGATTCTGCTTGATCCATCTGCTGCAGAAGGAGAAGATGAATCTTCCAAGCATCCTTATGTTTCACATGCAGAAGAAGATCAGAGATTCAGGTGCAAATCTTCTCCACAATCTGCTCATAACCAAAGTACTCTTACACTTCAAAGTGCCTATTGTGAGGCTGTATGATCACAAAGGGCCTAATTTCTTTGGTGAAGCAAATCTTAAGAGCATGAATCTAAACAATGCTCTAGTACCAAGACCTCCATCTCCTACTCTGAAGGAGAGTATGTTACTGGAGAAGGCATCAAGGAGGAAAAGCACCATTGAGGTACTAGAAAGAGAGCTGCAGGGAGACATCAGAAAGGAGGAGTTCAAAGGCTCTAAGCCCTCCCCTCAACCAAAGCTGCGGAAGTTACCAGTAAGAAGTGCAGCAAAAGTGTCTGCAACAAACCCTAACTTGCACTCTAAGACAACTGAACCTGTTCAGAAGGCTTTGCCAAAGTCATCTGAAATTGTGGGTCAAGGGTCTGAAATTGCAAGGCCTCTTAAGCCTACTTCAGACAAAGAAGGAAAGGCTCATGAGGATAGGATCGTTGTTGCTGATGCTGTAGCAGCATCACCTTTGGCTACTTGCCCCTCTGATCCAGAGCTAATCCAAGTGGCTGCCATAGCTACTGCTTTGGAACAAGAGGAGCTGGAACAAAAAGAAGAACAAGAGAAGTCTGATCATGCACTTGCTGTGGTTACACAACTTGCCTTAGCTGATGATGAAAGGCAAGAAACCTTGGCTCAAGGTTTTAAGAAAAGAAGAAGATCCAGTGTTGTTCATAGGAAGAAGAAGAGAAGTAGACTTCTTGAGGTGGCTCCTGAACCTACTACTAGGGTTACAAGAAGTGTGACTAGTCAACAAGAAGCTGTGGAGATGGCTGACAAGTACCAGAAGTTTGTCACAGCCAATCTCTCTTTCAAAAAACGTAGAGAAGCCAAGCAAGCTGAAAGAGAAAACCAGCAGGTGTCTGAACCTGAAAAGGCTAAGACTCCAGTAAAGAGGCTTAGAGTCAGGTTTGACAATGTGACCCCTTCACCACCCTCTTCACCTGAAAAGAGGCCTGCTGAAGAACAAGAAAAAGAAATAGAGATTGATGATCAACCTATGGTTACTGAAGAAGAACCTGCACCACGATCACCATCATCTCCTCCATCACCCCCATCCTCACCATCATCTTCATCATCTTCAGAGTCAGCTCAATCTGAAGAACCTGTTATGGAGATTCAGCAAGGATCAAGTTCCAAGATATGGAAAGGGAGTATGCTGCCTGAACATATTAGGCTTGGACCCAAAAGTAGGGATTTCTTCACAGAACCCACTTTTGATCCTTATGCATTCCCCTACACTGATCATCAGTATGAGGAAGAAGCTGAAGTGCCCCATAAGAGGTATGAAGGACCTTTCTTTGAAAGGGAAAGGGTTCCTAAGTTCCCAAACCTCTATGAAGAGCTGTTGTACTTCAGAGATGCACCTCCCATCTCTCTACATCAAGGTTTGATCAAGCACACTACTGAAGCTGAAAGAGATAAGTATAAGGGAAGCTTTGATCAGCAGTACTCAGGACAGTTAGAGAAGATCAGAAAGGGTGTGGTACCACCTTCTCATAAGTGGGCTTCACTCAATCCTTTCTCTCATGAAGACTGTCTGAAATTATCCAATGAAGACTGGAGCTTTGCTAGGAAGTTGTATACAGAAGGAGAGCTGTTTGAAAGAGACTGTCTCAAGGGCATAGGTATGAGAGGCTACAAGCCTCCTAGGTCTTTCTCAATCAGGCCAACCACCAAAATTCTGGTGCAACCTGATAGGATTGTGCCTAGGTATCCTTTGAAGGAGGGTTCTGAAGATAAGTTTAAAGAACCTAAAGTTTACTCAGCCCCCTTCAAGCCTTTGACTCCAAGGGAGTGGAGAGAGCTTCCTGCCAATATAAAGAAGCAAGGAGGAGGCATGGATCACAGTCTCAGAGACAGAGTTTGGGCTTCGTATTGGAAGATAAGAGAGGATGCTGGATCCTCTACTGGGTCATCTGGACCTGATGAAGATTCACTAGTTGGTCATGGGAAGCACCTCAATGTGCAGTATATGTTTATCAGACAACCCTTTCCCCCTCTGACTGCACCTTTTCATGAAGAATGAGAGTTATTAAACCCCATTGGCACCTTCTTTCATCCTGTCTATCATCCTCATGAGTATGGGTTGTTTCCAGGTTTTGGAGTGCTGCGATTTGTTGAGTCTCAAAAATATCATAAGAGATTTTATGATGTTTTAAGACAGCAATATTTCCAAATTTTAATGATTAACAAATTTACAGTATTTATTTTCACAGATACTCTCAAGTGTTTAATTATCTATCTGTGATTTCAGCAAGCCACAATACGCTTTATAAGTCTTTAAGAAGTGCTTCAAGTCATCTGAGGGAAACAGACCTTCTGAAGTGGTCAACCTGTCTTAAGTGTTGAAGCTGTCTGAAGAGCCAAAGCCCGTCTAAAGACTTGAACCCTTCTGAAGACTGGAACCCGTCTGAAGTTTGGAAGCTGTCTGAAGCTTTAATAATGACGTGGCATCCTTGCTAAAACCTTGCGTGAAGACTTTTCTGAGTCTCTGCTGCTCGTACGTTTTGGAACACATTTATGGCAACAAACATAGAGGCCTTTCCTGGTGCATTTGAATTTCATACACCACTTTGGAAATCTCTGTAAATGCAGCAACGCAGCAATTCCTGAAGCAGCCTTTTGGCAGATGCAACCTTGTACTGTGTCAGAAATGTCAGGATGCTCAGAAGTATGTCTCACAACGGATTGAATAGCATTTAATGCTATCTCTAAACGGTGGTTTTTCAACGGATTAAAGTCTGGGTATAAATACCCCTTATGAAGACCATCATTGCGCTAGCAACAAGAACAGAGAAGAGTATATAGAAAAAGAGAATTATCGCTGCAAATTTTCTTCAAGAAAATCACTCTGATAAACTTCTTTGTACACTTTATATTTTCATATCCTGAGCATACCTCAGTTTTTAAGCTGTACATCGTAATAGGTTTGAGCTTTAAACTTGTGTAGTTTAAAAGCTTAAACTCCTTTTAACTGTAATTGTTGTTGAGCCTGGAGAGGCTTGTCTGGAAAAGAATATTTGTTTTGTTGAGCCTGGAGAGCCTTGTCTGGAAAAGAATACTTGTGTTGTTTGAGCCTAGAGAGGCTTGTCTTGGTTGTAGAGCCTGTATTGGCTTGATAGAAAAGAATACTTGTAATCTTTGTGAAAGATTAAGAGAAAATCCAAGTGCTTGTTGGCATTGGGACTGGAGGTAGCTCACAGTGTGGTGAGTGAACCAGGATAAATCCTTGGTTAAGTTTTTCTATCCCTTATCTCTTGTCAATTCGTTTATATTAATATCAAGGGTGTTGAAAAGCTATTCTAAATATTTTAAAAGCAAAGAAACTTTTTAAAATATATTTTCAGGAACCATTCAAATACTTCAGACAGCCTCGATAAACCTGTCTGAAACTGTTTATAACTTGTTGTTTTCAAAAAGCTTTCAAAATACAAAGAAACACTATTCAACCCCCCCTTTCTAGTGTTTCCCTGTGTTTCTACAGTTGGTACCAGAGCTTAACTCAGGGTTGAGCACCTAACAAGTGTTGAGGACTAAAAGATCCAGATGGAAGCTGCAAACAACAACAGGCAATACATCTCTGAGGGTGCATCTATCACAAGACCCCCAGCATTCAATGGAGTAGACTATCACTACTGGAGAGATCGTATGAAGCTGTTCATTGAAAGCAACAACATTGATGTCTGGGATGTAGTTACTGATGGAGACTATGTGCCCATGCTAAACAATGTGCTTATACCTAAGGCTGACTGGACCTTGGAGCAGAAGGCTAGAGTTCAGATGAATGCCAAAGCCAAACTCTATTTGATATGCTCATTGAACAAATCAGAATATGAGAAGGTGCACGGTTGTACATCTGCCAAGGAAATCTGGGATACTCTTGCAGCAGCCCATGAAGGGACTGAAACTGTCAAGCAATCCAAGATTAGTATGCTCGTACACCAATATGAGATGTTCAAAATGGAAGAAACAGAAACCATTGATCAGATGTTTGGGAGGTTTCAGACCATTACAAATGGACTCAGGTCCTTGGGCAGAACTTATGAATCTGGAGATAATAACAGAAAGATTCTAAGAAGCTTGCCTAAGACCTGGAGACCAAAGTTACTGCCATTCAAGAGGCAAGAGACTTAAACTCTCTTAGAATGGAGGAACTTCTGGGATCTCTCAAGGTTCATGAGCTTGAGCTTGAAGAAGATGACAACAAGAAGAAATCTCTGGCTCTAAACTCCAATACCAGTCAGTCTAGGCATGGCAGGATGAAGGCTATGCAAGCTGAGGAAACTTCAGAAACAGATGAGGATTCTGAAGATAGCTCAGAAGATGATGATCTCGCTCTTTTAAGTAGGAAGATCAAAAGAATGCTCCAAAACATAGGAAAGTTCAGAAGGAATCAACCTTCAACCTCTAAAGGAGGTAAGACAGGTAAAGATTTTCAAAATGACAAAATTACTTGTTTTGAATGCAAACAACCAGGTCACATGAAGGCTGAGTGTCCTAAGTTGAAGAAAAACACATTCAAAAAGAAGAAGTTCTTCAAAAAGAAGAAGGGACTAATGGCAACATGGGAAGACCTTGATGAATCTACTTCTGAAGAAGAAGAAGATACTTCAGAAGAGGCCAACTTATGTCTTATGGCCAGTCTGCCATCATCAGACAACTCTGAAGAAGAGGTATTTCCTTTAACTCTTCAAGAAATGTATGATGATCTGATGGAAAGCTCCAAAGAACTATTTCAAGAGTATAAGAATCTATCCAAGGCTCACACAGAAATATGTAATAAATATGAAGCCCTTGAAATAGAAAATATTATGCTCAAGGAAAAGATCCTTGTGTCTGACATCAGTAGTTCTCAACATGTGTCTGAAAAAAATATAAAACTTCAGAAGCAAGTTGAGCAACTGACAAAAGACTTAGCTAAGTTTGTCAAAGGAACTGATAATTTGAACAGATTACTTGGTGATCAAAGACATTTCATTGACAAAAGTGGCTTAGGCTTTTGGGATTATAACATGCCTGAACCTCATATTTTTAATGTTGAAAAAGGCAAGGGAAAGGTTACTGGGTGTTCTCAACGTGGAAAAGCTGGACACAATGTGATTCAGTGTAAACACAAAAAGAGACCAACACCCAGGTCTAACAAAAGAGGACCCAAAAGTATATGGGTACCTAAAAACTTGATTATTCCTGTTGCAGATGTGTTTAACAGGACAAAAGAGACACCACAAATGGTACCTGGATAGTGGATGCTCGCGACACATGACAGGAGAAAGGTCTTTGTTCCAAAACCTTAGACCAAGAAATGGAGGTGTGGTCACCTTTGGTGGAAACCAGCAAGGGAAGATCACAGGAATAGGGACTGTAGGTATGTCACCTTTATCCCTTATTAAAAATGTTCTCCTAGTGGAAGGACTTCAACACAACCTATTGAGCATAAGTCAATTATGTGACAGTGGATATGTGGTCTCTTTTACTAAGGAAGGTTGTATAGTCAAAGACTCTTCTGATCAAATCCTTTTTACTGCTAAAAGGCACAACAATGTGTACAAAATTGATCTAGAGGAACTAGCAAGTCAAAATGTTAAATGTTTTATTTCTGTTGAAGATGAAAAACAGATTTGGCATCAAAGACTTGGGCATGCCAGCTTGAGATTAATCTCAAGATTAGCAAAATACAATCTGGTTAAAGGCTTACCCAAGCTCTCATACAAATCTGACATTTTATGTGAAAGCTGTCTGAAAGGGAAACAAATAAGACACTCATTTAAGAGTAAAGATGTTGTTTCTACTAGCAGACCTCTAGAACTATTGCATATTGACTTGTTTGGTCCTATTAGAACAGAAAGCATTAGTGGTAAGAAATATGGTTTAGTCATTGTTGATGACTATTCTAGATATACATGGGTTACATTCCTTAGAAGCAAGGACGAAACTTTTAAGAATTTCACAATATTTTGTAAGAAGGTACAAAATGAAAAAGGATTCTGTATATCTGTCATCAGAAGTGATCATGGCGGAGAGTTTGAAAATGCAAACTTTGAAATGTTCTGTAATGAGAATGGGATCTCACACAATTTCTCTGTGGCTAGAACACCTCAACAAAATGGGGTTGTTGAGAGAAAGAACAGAAGTCTGCAAGAGATGGGAAGAACCATGCTCAACTCATGCAATCTACCAAGATCCTTCTGGGCAGAAGCTATTAACACAGCTTGCTACCTTCAAAACAGAATATTGGTAAGACCAATTCTTAAAAGAACTCCTTATGAATTGTGGAAAGGAAGAAAACCCAACATATCTTACTTTCATCCCTTTGGCTGTGAGTGTTTTATACTTAACACAAAGGATGATCTTGGAAAGTTTGATGCAAAATCTGACAAAGGATTTTTCATAGGTTATTCTGAAACATCTAAGGCTTACAGAGTTTATAACTCTAGAACTCTAGTTATAGAAGAATCAATCCATGTTAAATTCAATGACAAGAAAGAGACTGATAGGGAACTATCAGATCTAGAGGATGATTTTGCAGGAATGGAGCTAAATGACAACAACAACTTGAAAGATGAACAGTTGTCTGAAGTGCCTACAGTTACTGATCCTCTTCAGACAGATGTTGAGTCTCAGACAGATGCTGTACCCATTCACAGAACTGATTGGAGATACAAGTCACATCACCCTAAAGAGCAAATTATTGGAAGTACTTCAGAAAGAGTGAAGACAAGATCAAAGTTCAGGAATCTGAATTCACTGGCTCTCCTGTCTGAAGTTGAACCCAAAGATATTGATGAAGCTCTGCATGATGAAGGGTGGATCCTAGCCATGCAAGAAGAGTTAAATCAATTTGCTAGGAGTGATGTCTGGACCCTTGTTCCTAAACCCCATGGGAAAACTATTATTGGAACCAAATGGGTGTTCAGAAACAAGCTGTCTGAAGAAGGCAAAGTAGTCAGAAACAAGGCAAGGCTTGTGGCTCAAGGATACAATCAGCAAGAAGGAATTGATTTCACAGAAACCTTTGCCCTAGTAGCCAGGTTAGAAGCAATTAGAATTTTATTGTCTTATGCTATAAATAATGGCATCAAGTTATATCAAATGGACGTTAAAAGTGTTTTTCTCAATGGTTTCATTGAAGAAGAAGTCTTTGTTAGACAACCCTCTGGTTTTGAGGATGTCACTTTCCCAGATTACATTTTCAAATTGAAAAAGGCTCTCTATGGTCTAAAACAAGCCCCAAGAGCTTGGTATGACAGATTGAGCAATTTTCTTATCAGAAATGGTTTTGAAAGAGGAAAAGTTGACACAACTCTTTTTAGAAAACAATCTAACAAAGGTCTCATGCTAGTCCAGATATATGTTGATGACATTATATTTGGTTCCACTGATTCTTCTCTTTGCAAGGAGTTTTCTGAGTTAATGCAATCTGAATTTGAAATGAGCCTAATGGGTGAATTAAAATTTTTCTTAGGACTTCAAATTAAGCAAGATTCTAATTGTATATGGATTCATCAATAGAAATATACAAAAGAAATGCTTAAGAAGTTTAATTTAAATGATTGCAAGCCCATGTCAACTCCTATGCATCCTTCAACATATTTAAGCAAAGATGAGAATGAAGAACCAGTGAATCAGACTTTGTATAGAGGAATGATTGGTTCCTTATTGTATCTAACAGCAAGCAGACTTGACATTATGTTCAGTGTGTGTCTTTGTGCTGGATTTCAATCAGATCCAAGAATTACTCATTATAAAGCTGTTAAGAGGATTTTTAGATATCTTAAAGGTACTACTAATCTTGGTCTTTGCTATAAGAAAGACAAAGAACGCGGGTTAATAGGATACTATGATGCTGACTTTGCTGGAGACAGAATTGAAAGAAAGAGCACCAGTGGAGGTTGTCACTTCTTTGGAAGCAACATGATCAGCTGGTCAAGTAAAAGGCAAAGCACCATTGCATTATCAACAGCTGAAGCTGAATATATCTCAGCAGCAAGTTGTTGTTCACAACTTCTTTGGGTGAAGTATCAGCTTGAGGATTTTAATATTCCTATATCTGTTATACCTGTTTTGTGTGACAATACAAGTGCCATTAATCTGTCTAAAAATCCCATTCAACATTCTAGGGCTAAACATATAGAAATCAAACATCATTTCATTAGAGACTATGTTCAGAAAGGTGTTTTTGATATAAAGTTCATTGAAACAGAGCTTCAATGGGCAGATATATTCACAAAACCTCTGACTGAAGACAGATTTAAGTTCATACATGATAATTTGAACATACATGCATTTTCTAACTGATTTTGTATGTTGTCTGAAATGAACATTTGAAATTTCAGTATGTCTGAAATTGTGACATGTCTGAAATTTTAGGGTTTCTGAAATTTCATTTAGTTGTCTGAAATTATTCACTTGTCTGAAATAAAATGATGACGTGGCTATCTGAGACGGTTGAATGCCATTTACTTTGTCTCTTCCACTCTGCACGTTCCCCAACGTCTGCGCAGCCAGTACATACCATCATTGCATCGTGGGTTCCTATATAATAAAGGAGGTTACATATTGAAGAAGGCTCACATTCTCTCTCTGCTCACTCTTCAACTTCATCTTCTCTCTCTCACAACAGTTTTCTGCTCAAAGTTTTTGTCTGCAACCGCAATGGCACCAAAGAAGACAAGCACTGGAGGAAAGATTGTCAAGTCCAAAGGCGTTGATCTTCAGGGTCTCAGTGATTTAGGCATGGACCTTTTTGAGGAATTTGATGCTGCTGGTTGGACTTCATTCTCTGAGAAAACTGATTGCTCTTGGAATGAACAGAGCATCATTGATTTCTGGATTTCAGCAAGATGAATTCCAAACAACAAAGGTGAATATGAAAGCATCCGAGCTGAAGTTCTTGGAGAGTCCATCTTCATAGATGTTGATATTATTTCCAAGGCGACTGGTGTACAAGCTGAAGGAGAGGTCTTCACTCCAGGATGGGAAGCAAGAAATGGTGGTTCTGAGAAGTTCACCAAGATGCTGTATGGAACAGCGAAGCCTCAGAGCGCTGACTCAAAGAACATGCTGGATAAAGTCAGAGTTCTTCATGCCATTCTAGGGCAATGCATTTTCCCTAAGAGTGGAAGCAGAAATCATGTCTCTGAACTTGAGAGATTCTGCTTGATCAACCTATTGCTGAAGAAGAAGATGAATCTCCCAAAGATACTTATGTTCCACATTCAGAAGAAGATTAGGGATTCTGCTGGAAGCCTTACTCACAATCTACTTATCACCAAGGTACTTATGCACTTCAGAGTACCTCTTAAATTTGATCACAAAGCGCCTGCTCTTTTTGGTGAGGCCAACATTACCAGCATGAAGCTGAAGAACCCTCTCATTCCAAGACATTCTTCTCCTACTATGAAGGAGAGTCTACTGTTAGAGAAGGCATCTAGAAGTGAAGCTGCTTTTGAAGTTCTGGAACTTGAACTTCAAGGGGACATAAGGAAGGATGAGTTTGTTGCATCCAAGCCCTCCCCTCAACCTAAGCTGCCGAAACTACCAGTTAGGAGTACTGCAAAGGTAGCACCAGCAAACCCTAAGTTGCACATTAAGACTGCTGAACCTGTTCAGAAAACTTTGACAAAGTCGTCTGAAATTGTGGGTCAAAAGTCTGAAGGAGCAAAACCTCTTGAGCCTACTTCTAATCTAGAAGGAAAGGCACATGAGGAACCTGTTGCTAATGTTGATGCTATTGTTGCACAACCTATTGCTGCCTGTCCCTCTGATCCAGAATTGATCAAGGTAGCTGCAATTGCTACTATGATTGAAAATCAAGAATTGGAGAAGAAGTTAGAACAAGAAAGGCTGATCATGCTTATGCAGTATCTACACAGATTGCCTTAGCTGAAAAAGAAAGGCTAGCTGCCTTGGCTGAAGGAACCAAGAAAAGAAAGAGATCCAGTACTGCCATGAGGAAGAAAAGAATAAGCAAGTTTCTTACTAGTGCTCCTGAAGTTACCACAAGAATCACTAGGAGTATCTCTAGTAAACAAGATGCTATAGACATGGCAGATAAATATCAAAAGTTTGTCACAGCCAATCTTTATTTCAAAAGAAGAAGAGAAGAAAAGCAAACTGAAAGGGAGGAGGCAGCAAGGGAAGTCAAGAAAAGCAAAATTCAGAAAGAGGAACCTTCAAAGGAACCCTACAAACCAATAAGGGTGAGGTTTGACAATGTTACACCTTCACCACCTTCATCATCAGAAAAAGGATTTCCAGAAGAGAATGAAGAAGAAGAAATGCTTGAACAAGTTCATAGTGAAGCTGTTTCAGAAGAGGAAGTTTCAGACAAGGTTGATGAACAACCTATCTTGTCTGAAGAAAAGGAAGCACCATCACCATCACCATCACCATCTTCGTCATCCTCCTCATCATCATCAGAATCATACAGATCCGCAAATTCTACTGAGGAGACCCAGCAATGCGTGTGGAAAGGAAGCATGCTACCTGCACATCTTAGGCTTGGACCCAAAAGTAGGGATTTCTTCACAGAACCCACTTTTGATCCTTATGCCTATCCTTTTACTGACTCTCAGTATGCAGAAGAAGCTGAAGTGCCCCACAAAAGGTATGAGGGACCCTTCTTTGAAAGGGAAAGAGTGCCAAAATTCCCTAACCTTTATGAAGAGCTGCTGTTTTTCAAGGATACACCCCCCATCTACATGCATCAAGGACTTATCTTGCACACTGCTGAAATTGAACGGAACAAGTATACTGGAAGTTTTGGTGGTCAATACTCTGGACAGCTTGAGAAGATCAGAAAGGGAGTGGTAGTTCCTGAACACAAGTGGGCTCCACTTGATCCCTGTTCTGAAGATGATTGTCTGAAGATGAGTACTGATGAGTGGTGTTTTGTCAGAAAGCTGTACACAGAAGGAGAATTGTTTCAAAGAGCTCATTTGAACTGGGTTGGCATGAGAGGTTACAGGCCACCTAGAAGTGCTTCTATCAGGCCAAGCACTAAAATTATGGTGCAACCTGACAGGATCATTCCTAGGTATCCTTTGAAGGAAGGTTCTGTTGATAAGTTTAAAGAACCCAAGGTTTACACCGCCCCCTTCAAACCTTTGTCACCAAGAGAATGGAAGCATCTACCAGCCATTGTCAGAAAGCAAGGTGGAGGCATGGATCACAGTCTCAGGGACAGAGTTTGGAACTCTTACTGGAAAATCAGAGAGGATGCTGGATCCTCATCTGGGTCAAATGGACCTGATGAAGACTCTCTCATTGGCTATGGGAGATCCATGAATGTGCAGTATATGTTTATCAGACAACACTTCCCACTTTTGACTGCACCTTTTCATGAAGAATGGGAGATGATTAACCCCGTTGGAACATTCTTTCATCCAGTCTATCATCTTCAGAAATATGGACTACTTCCAGGATTTGATGCGCTGAGTTTTGTGTGCAGATACATTAAAATTATTTTTTATGAATCAGCACCTAACTATGAAGAAGAGAATAGAAGACTGAGGTTCAAGATACAGAAGCTAGAGAAAGCCAATCCTGAGCTTCTTGCCAAACAAGAACAGACTCTGGCTTTGCACCAGACTGAACTCATAGCTAAGCAAGATCAGATTCTTCATGAACAACAAGAGATCAAGAATGCTCAAAAAGATATGAAGTCTGCCCTTCTTTCTCAATTGGACAAGACAAGGGATGATCTCATGTCCTTGCTGAAGGAAGCTTTGTTGAAGAAATCTGGCTAGTCTGTGATGTAGCCATGTTTGTTTTTATCTCTGGCAATTTCTATGCTTATCTGAAACTTTTTATGATTATATATCAGCTGTTCCCTGCATGATTTTTCTGAGTTTATACTTCATGATTATCCTTTTGATTTCTGTTGTTGTTATGCTCTGGATTCCCTTTTGACTGATAACAAAAGGGGGAGTACTAAAACTAACAAAAATCTGATTCAAATGTGAAGTGCTACAGGACTCAGGGGGAGCAAAGAAGAACTATTAAGTTCATTATCTGAGGGGGAGTCATTATTAAAAGCTACATTATTCTCACATACTCCTTTCAGATTTTACAGTTTTAAGATAAATTTGTCATCATTAAAAAGGGGGAGAATGTTGAGTCTCAAAAATATCATAAGAGATTTTATGATGTTTTAAGACAACAATATTTCCAAGTTTTAATGATTAACAAATTTACAGTATTTATTTTCACAGATACTCTTAAGTGTTTAATTATCTATCTGTGATTTCAGCAAGCCACAATACGCTTTATAAGTCTTTAAGAAGTGCTTCAAGTCATCTGAGGGAAACAGACCTTCTGAAGTGGTCAACCTGTCTTAAGTGTTGAAGCTATCTGAAGAGCCAAAGCCCGTCTAAAGACTTGAACCCGTCTGAAGACTGGAACCCGTCTGAAGTTTGGAAGCTGTCTGAAGCTTTAATAATGACGTGGCATCCTTGCTAAAACCTTGCGTGAAGACTTTTCTGAGTCTCTGCTGCTCGTACGTTTTGAAACACATTTATGGGAACAAACACAGAGGCCTTTTTTGGTGCATTTGAATTTCATACACCACTGAGGAAATCTCTGTAAACGCAGCAACGCAGCAATTCCTGAAGCAGCCTTTTGGCAGATGCAACCTTGTACTGTGTCAGAAATGTCAGGATGCTCAGAAGTATGTCTCACAACGGATTGAATAGAATTTAATGCTATCTCTAAACGGTGGTTTTTCAACGGATTAAAGTCTGGGTATAAATACCCCTTATGAAGACCATCATTGCGCTAGCAACAAGAACAGAGAAGAGTATATAGAAAAAGAGAATCATCGCTGCAAATTTTCTTCAAGAAAATCACTCTGATAAACTTCTTTGTACACTTTATATTTTCATATCCTGAGTATACCTCAGTTTTTAAGCTGTACATCGTAATAGGTTTGAGCTTTAAACTTGTGTAGTTTAAAAGCTTAAACTCTTTTTAACTGCAATTGTTGTTGAGCCTGGAGAGGCTTGTCTTGGTTGTAGAGCCTGAAGAGGCTTGATAGAAAAGAATACTTGTAATCTTTGTGAAAGATTAAGAGAAAATCCAAGTGCTTGTTGGCATTGGGACTGGAGGTAGCTCACAGTGGTGGTGAGTGAACCAGGATAAATCCTTGGCTAAGTTTCTCTATCCCTTATCTCTTGTCAATTCGTTTATATTAATATCAAGGGTGTTGAAAAGCTATTCTAAATATTTTAAAAGCAAAGAAACTTTTTAAAATATATTTTCAGGAACCATTCAAATACTTCAGACAGCCTCGATAAACCTGTCTGAAACTGTTTATAACTTGTTGTTTTCAAAAAGCTTTCAAAATACAAAGAAACACTATTCAACCCCCCCTTTCTAGTGTTTCCTTGTGTTTCTACACGATTTGTATGTAGGTACATTCAAATAATCTTCTATGAATCAGATCCTGATCCTGAGGAAGAAAATAGAAGGCTAAGGAAGAAGATAAAGAAGCTGGAGAAGAAGAATGCAGACCTTGTTGCTAAGCAAGACCAAATCCTTCAAGAGCAACAACAGATTAAATATGGCCAAGAGGATATGAAGACTGCTCTTCTTTCTCAGATTGACAAAGCCAAAGATGAGATGATTTCTTTCTTGAAGGAAGCTTTGCTGAAGAAAGATGGATAGTCTATGATGTGTAGCCATGTTTCTTAGTTCATTTCTTTCAAGTGTTTAAATTTCTGTTTGTCTGAACTTTTTGCTATAATCTATTAGTTTTTACTCATGAATGTTGTGCTTTATTGTCTGAGTTTGCTGTTATCCTTCATGTTTTTGTTGTGATTTATTGTCTGAGTTTGTTGTTGTTGTGCTCTGGAAACCCTTTTGACTGATGACAAAAGGGGGAGTATAAAAACTAACAAAATCTGAATCTGAAGTGATTATAGGACTCAAGGGGAGCATATAAGAAACTGATAAAACTGAAAAGAGTAAATCAGTTTAAGTGTTCATCATCTGAGAGGGAGTTATCATTTTTTTATTAAAAACTCCTTTCAGATTTGTATATTTTTAAGCAAATTTGTCATCATTAAAAGGGGGAGAATGTTGAGTTTCAAAAATATCATAAGTAAATTATGATGTTTCAAGACAATATAATTCCCAAGTTTTAATGACTAACAAATTTGGGTTAAAATAAATCATCTTAGCTACATATATGTTTTAATGATTTATCTATGATTTCAGCAAGCCACTATGAACTTACAAAAAGACTTTGTGAAGTGTTTCAAACTGTCTGAGGTATCAAGCCTTCTGAAGGATCAACCCGTCTGAAGTGTTGAAGCCGTCTGAAGTGCCCAACCCGTCTGAAGTGTTGAAGCTGTCTGAAGTCTCATTAATGACGTGGCACCTTTGCTGAAGTTTTGTGAAGACGTTTTCTGAGTCTCTGTTGCACGTACCTTTTCAAGCATATTTATGGCAAGGAACACAGAGGTCTTTCCTGGTGTTTTTGAAATTCATACACCACTGAGGAAATTCCTGCAACGCAGCCTCTGCAACAGCATTTGAAGCAGCCTTTTTGGCAGAAGCAACCCTGTTCTGTGTCAGAAAGGTCAGGACTCTCAGAAGCATGTCTCACAACGGATTAAATAGCATTTAATGCTATCTCTAAACGGTGGTTTTTCAACGGACTGAAGTCTGGGTATAAATACCCCTAATGAAGACCATCACAAAAGTGACATACATATACATATAGAGAAGAACAGAGAAGGATTTCATATTCAAGAAAATCAAAGAGAAACAAATCGCTGCTAGTTTTTACTCTGTAAAAACTCTCTGATAATATTCTTTGTACACACATTTGTATATCCTGAGAATACCTTAGTTATCTTTGTACATTGTATTTGTTTGAGCTTATAACTGGTTTAGTTTAAAAGCTTAAACTTATCTTTTCTCTGTAAAATCGTTCTAGAGCCTGGAGAGGCTTGTTGTCTAAAGAATACTTGTTTGTAAGAGCCTGGAGAGGCTTGTTGTCTAAAGAATACTTGGTTGTAGAGCCTGGAGAGGCTTGGCTATAAAGAATACTTGGTTTTAGATCCTGAAGAGGCTTGACTGTAAAAGAATAATACTTGTAATCTTTGTGAAAGATTAAGAGAAAATCCAAGTGCTAGTTGGCATTGGGACTGAACGTAGCTCACAGTGGTAGTGAGTGAACCAGGATAAATTCCTTGGTTAAGTTTTCTATCCCTTAACTCTTGTCAATTCGTTTATACTAATTTAAGGGAGTTTAAAAGCAATTCTAAATATTTCAAAAGCTAAGAAACCTTTTAAAATATATTTCCAGAAGCTGTCTTAAAAACTTCAGACAGTCCTCAAAAACCTGTCTGAAATAGTTTTATACTTGTTGTTTTGAAAAAGCTTTCAAAAATATTAAGAAACACTATTCAACCCCCATTCTAGTGTTTCCCTGTGTTTCTACAGTCGACACATGAAGGGCCAGAAAGCCAACACTCTTTTGTGTTTTAACTTTGACTATGTTCATTTATGACAGTGTGATGTTTTATGAATGATTGCTTTAAGTACTTCCTGTTATGAATGAATTTTATTAACAATTATCAAGAGTAACTTATCAGTATATACCTGAGTATTTCAAGGAGCTTATCCTTGAATTTGGTAAAGTTTAAATATTTTGTTCGAGATATATTTTCAAAGTCGAGGGACGAAGCCCGACGTTGCCCGAGGAGCGTATCCTCGACGCGAGATTTTCAAAGTCGAGGGACAAAGCTCGACGTTGCCCTGGGAGCGTATCCTCGACAGGAGATTTTCGAAGTCGAAGGATAAAGCCTGATATTGCTGAAAAATTTTGAACTCCATTCATTCAAGAACATTTACAATCAACTAAAGTATTTCCGGAGTTTGTCGACATTCCAAGTTCGTGGCACGGCTATTCAGGGTAGAGTTTCTAGTCGATATGCGCCAGTGTCAGTCTTAGAATTTTGAACTTCATTCATTCAAGAACATTTACAATCAACTAAAGTATTTCCGGAGTTTGTCGACATTCCAAGTTCGTGGCACGGCTATTCCGGGTAGAGTTTCTAGTCGATATGCGCCAGTGTCAGTCTTAGAGGTGACCCGATATGGTCCTTCCCAATTTTCGGCTAACTTTCCTTGAGCTACATTTTTATTGTCGATGTCGGCCCTTCTTAAGACTAAGTCTCCGATCTCAAAAGTGCGTGGAACAACGATCTTCTGTCGACGTCTTGCTGACTGTAACTTGATTTCCGCTTCTCGAATTGAGGCTCTTTCACGGATTTCTTCTATTAAATCTAATTCCTCACGCATCCTTTCTTCGTTGTAATTTTGATCGTAGGCGTGAAGTCGAAAGTTTTCTTCACCGATCTCTACGGGGATCACGACATCAACTCCATAGGCCAATCTGAATGGTGTTTCTCCAGTTGTAGAATGTGGTGTTGTGTGATAGGCCTAGAGAACATTGGGCAACTGTTCATCCCAGAGCCCTTTTGCAGATTCAAGTCTTTTCTTAAGGCCTTTAAGGATTACTTTGTTGGCGGCCTCTGCTTGTCCATTTGTTTGGGGATGCTCTACTGAAGAGAATCTGTGGGTTATATGGAAATCCGACTTCAAACCTCGAAATCCTTTATCGGTGAACTGGGTACCGTTGTCGGATATCACTGTGCTTGGGATTCCAAACCTGCAGATGATGAATAGGTAAAAGAATTTGGATAAGTTCTTTGCTGTGATTTTAGCTAAGGGTTGAGCCTCAATCCATTTAGTAAAATAATCAACTGCCACAACAAGGTATTTAAGTTGCCCCGATGCCATAGGAAATGGACTTAGTATGTCGATACCCCACCACGAAAACGGCCAAGGAGCTGAAATGGACCATAAAGCTTCGGCAGGCGCTCTGTGGATGTCGGCGTGTTTCTGACAAGATGAGCATTTTTTAACGTATTGTATACAGTCGACTTCCATGGTTGGCCAGTAATATCCAGCCCTCAGGATTTTCCGAGATAATGAGTGGCCTCCGGGGTGGTGTCCGCAAATACCTTCATGGACCTCGGCCATCACATATTCGACGATATTTCCCGAGATGCACTTCATGAGTGGTTGCGCTAAGCCTCGCCGATATAGGATTTCGTCTATTAAGCAATACCTGGCCGCTTGCTTCAGAGTGCGTTTTGATTGATCGGGATCGTTGGGTAAAGTTCCGTCTTGTAGGTATTTCTGAATGTCAGCGTACCAGTATCTTTCATTGACCGTCATGATAACAGTCGGGGTTGAAACTACCTCTTGGATTACAGATTTATTATTTCCCGATGATCTTGTACTGGCGAGTTTCGAAAGTATATCAGCTCTTGCATTTCTTTCTCTGGGGACATGATTTATCTCGACCTCAACAAAGTTACTGCACAAATTTTTGACGACTTATAAATATTTCTCCAACAAAGGATCTTTTACCTGGTAGCTCCCGTTGATCTGCGAAACCACCAGTTGTGAATCACTGTTGACTCGCACCCGTCTCGCGCCGACTTCGATTGCCATTCTCAAACCGGCTATCATTGCTTCATATTCGACTTGATTATTGGATGTTGGGAACGATAGACTCAGAGAATGTTCCAGAACTACACCATCTGAGTTTTCTAAGAGTATCCCAGCTCCGCTTCCTTTCTGATTCGAAGATCCATCGACGTGTATGTCCCACCAATTGTCAGAAGAGTCATGTGTCGGGGTTAATTCTGCTATGAAGTCAGATAAAACCTAGGCCTTGATTGCTTGTCGGGGTTCGTAGGTCACTCCAAACTCGGATAATTCGACCGCCCAGGAAACCATCCTCCCAGCTAGATCTGGTCTATGAAGGACTTGCCTAATCGGTTGGTCAGTCCTTACAATGATTGGATGAGCTTGGAAATAATGACGGAGTCGACGAGCTGCTATGATCAATGTTAATGCCATTTTTTCCACTCTTGGGTACCTCAACTCTGGTCCTTGTAAGGCTTTGCTGATAAAGAATACTGGAAGTTGAAGATTCTGCTCTTCTCGAATCAACGTTGTGGCGACTGCTTCTTCTCCAACTGAAAGATATAAATACAGTGTTCCTCCAACATTTGGTCTCGACAGGACGGGTGGGGATGATAATATCGTCTTAATTTGCTGAAAAGCTTCTTCGCATTCATCATTCCAGACAAAAGACTTTCCTTTCTTTAAGAGACGAAAGAATGGGAGCGCTCGAGATGCAGACTTCGAGATGAATCTTGTTAAGGCGGCAATCCTTCCCGTCAACTGTTGAACTTCTTTTACTGAGGTCGGGCTTTTCATTTCGAGGATGGCGCGGCATTTGTCCGGATTGGCCTCGACTCCACGTTCGGTAAGCATGAAGCCAAGAAATTTCCCAGCTCGAACCCCAAAAGTGCATTTCTTGGGATTAAGTCTCATATTATATCGACGGAGCTGGTCAAAGATCTCCCCGAGGTCTTGGGTGTGAGTCTCATCTGTTAGACTTTTTTCTATCATGTCGTCTACATAGACCTCTACTACTCGGCCGATTTGGTCTCGGAATACCATGTTCATCATCCTTTGATAGGTTGCTCCTGCGTTCTTAAGCCTGAAAGGCATCATGCGATAGCAATAGTTTGCTCATTCGGTCATGAACGCTGTTTTTTCTTGATCGGGAGGATACATTGGGATTTGGTTATACCCGGAATAGGCATCCATAAAAGATAAGAGTCGAAAACTAGAAGACTTGTCGACCAATCGGTCGATGTTAGGCAAGGGATAAGAATCTTTAGGACAAGCTTTATTTAAGTTGGTATAGTCTACACACATTCGCCATTTTCCATTTGATTTTCTGACTAGGACTACATTAGATAGCCATGTCGTGTACTTTACCTCTCGGATGAACGCAACATCTAGTAGTTCCATTACTTGTTGCTTTACCGCCTCTGCCCTATCTGCCGACATATTTCTTCGTCGCTGCTCAACTGGCTTGACTTTCGGGTCTACGGAGAGTCGGTGGCAAATGATGTCGGGATCTAATCCCGGCATATCGGCAGCAGTCCAGGCAAACAGGTCGGCGTTTTGACGGATGAGAGTACACAATTCTTCCTCGACCTTTTCTGACAACCCGCAACCGATTTGCACTGTTTGATCAGGCGTGGGACCAATCTGAAGTGTTTTGAATTCCCCGTCGGGAACAGGACGGGTTTCTTTAAAATCTTCTCTGACGTCCAAATCTGTCAACATCACCCTGACTGATGAGGGGCGTTCTTCGTGCTTCTCCAGTGGAATAGGCTTTTCTGGTTTTGAGATTTTCAAAGACTCTTTGTAGCAGGAACGTGCCATTACTTGATCACCTCGCACACTGATCACTTTCCCATCATCGCTCCAGAATTTCATTATCAGGTGATTTGTAGAAATAATAGCTCCAATTGTATTGAGGGTCGGCCTTCCCAAAATCGCATTGTAAGTTGCAGGGCAATCGACTACCAAAAATCGTACTTTCGTGGTTTTGGTCAGGGGAATTTGACCAAACGTTACGAGGAGCTCTACATACCCTGTAGGTTGAACTTTATCTCCTGTGAATCCAATTAGATTTGCCCCTTTATAAGGTACCAAGTCCGTCTCAGGAATATTAAGAAGATGGAACGTCTTCAAGAATAGGACGTCTGTCGAGCTTCCCTGATCAATGAACACCCTCCTGACTTCGTGATTTGCCATCATGACTTTTATAAGCATTGGGTCATGTGTCCTGGAATAACCGAGCCATAATCGTCTTCTGAAAAGGTCAGTGGCGGAAGTTTCCGTCGAGGACCACCTCGCTGGTGATGGGTGGAGGTGGATGCTGACATGATCTCCTTCAAGTGTCTCTTTTTTGAATTGTTCAATTCTCCTCCTCCTGCAAATCCTCCTGCAATGACATAAATCACTGGATGCTTTGAAGACGAAGGTTCTTCTCGGGATGGAGTGTGGTGTCGAGATGTGCTTCTATGTTCTCGGTGAGAATTGCGAAGTGGAGATCTGTTAGAAGACGGCCTCTTTGAGCTTGACCTTTTAGGACGAGGTGATCTAGTTCGCGATCTGCTTCTTTCATGGCGACTAGATTCACATCGCCTTTCTTCCCTTTTGTCGTCGTTTCTCCTACCACGGGGATCGTCTCGTCTCGATTGAGAGTCGGCGTCCTTCTTAAACCTTCCGAGTTTTCCGCGTTGAATGAGCTCTTCGATGGAATCTTTAAGATTGAGGCACTGATCCGTGTCGTGTCCATGAGACTTATGAAATCTGCAATATTTGGTCTTGTCAGTGTTTGGTCCTGCCCTTTGAGGTCGAGGTCTTCTCATCCCGGGTTCGTACATCTCGACGTGAAGGATTTCATTCATGATCTTCTCCCGAGGTTGATTCAACGGTGTACACGATGTATATCGACCGAAAGGCTCTTTACTACTTTTATTTTCTTTATTCCGGTTTTCTGCCCTTGCTCTTTCTGTGGTTGATCCAGTGAGACTGTGTCTTTTAACTTCAAGGTCATTTCTTCGTCTTCTAAGCTGATGTAACTTTCTGCACGATTCAAGAATTCCTCCATGTTACTTGGTTTTCTTTTAGACAAGTCTATCCAGAAAGGAGAGTGTGGTATAAGTCCATCCTTTGCCAGCATAAGTTGTACCCCAGGTTGAAGACCTTGAACTAACAACGCTTCCTTTGTAAACTTGCTTATGTAATCACGCAGAGATTCTGAAGGTCCTTGACGGATTTGCTTTAACGACGCCTCCGTCTTTGGCTGAACTTTGCTAGTGGTAAAACTCGTAATGAATTTACCCCGCAACTCGGCCCAGGTGTTGATAGATCTTGGAGGAAGAGTTTGAAACCACCTCAAAGCCGTCTTCTTCAAGGACAAAGGGAACACTCTACACATGATTGGACTCGACGCACTTCTTACAGACATAGCGGATTCATAAACATCCAAATGCTCCAAAGGATCACTTGTTCCATCATACAATTCTGGTACTGGAACCTTCTCAAATCTCTTATCGATAGGGAAAAGCATAATCCGTTCAGAGAATGGAAGGACGACTTGAATTACTTCCTCATCATGTATGTGTCTAGACTCGTCATTCACCGGGATGACTCTCCGTGGTGGTGGTGAATTGGAATGCACCGACTGAGTTGATATTCTTGGTGAACGCTGAGTCGGTACAGGAGTTGGAATTTTTTCTTGTCTTGAAGGATGCTCATTCCTTAAAGAGGATTGTCGTTGAGTGGCCTTCTGCCTTTCTGCCGCGAGATCCTCGGCAGTTCGCCGATTAAGATTCTCTATTTCTCGTTCATGTTCCCATTGGTCAAGGCGTCGAGCGTATTGCCCTATCATTTCTTCTTGTCTCCTGATGAAGTCCAATAAATCTTCACGAGACGGTTGATTTAGAGTTGGCGACGACACTCGGTTTTCATGAGTTAGTGGTGGAACATTTCTCGTTCGAGATGAACCAGCACAAGGAATCGGAATCAGAATTCCGGCCAGAGTTGAGAACATTTCGGCTACTGCTGAAGTCATGGCATGGATGGTGTTCGAAGTGACATGAGGAACGGTTCCCTCACCAGCAACTTGAGACTGTCCGCTTCTCGTAGTCACCATTGTTCGAAGGTTGGAATAAAAGGTTGGGTCCAGAGATCACAAAAAAACTAATGAAGTTGAGAATCAGATAAATTCCCACAGATGGCGCCAATGACCTTTCCTGAAAGTTCAACGAGTGAATCCTCTTCACTGCGAGTGATGATCTCCGGATCTTGAGGTTGAAGACGATGGTGCAAGGGTACCCGCAAGGGACTCCGACGCTTAACGTAAGTAAAGGTTTTTGAGAGAAAAGAGATCTCAGAATTGTGATAGAATATGTGTACCTTTCAAGCTTCTGAATGTCTGTATTTATAGAGTGGTTTAGGCGGGAAAGGTAGTTACGTTTGTAACTAGAGCTGTCAAAACGGGCCAGCCCGGCTCACATGGGCTGGCCCACCACGGGTTGCGCAAAAAGTGGGTCGAGCCGGGCTGACTCACTTTTGTGGTGAGTTGGAAAAATACCAACCCGGCTCGACCCGCCACGGGTTGGTGGGTTACACGGGTTGGCTCGCTTATTTTTAGAAAATATTTAAAAAATTTTAAAAACAGCAAAAATGTAATAAAATTATAAAAAAATGGCAAAAAAAAATTTCAGAACCTGTCAATACATCCTTGGAAAATCAAAACAGTTTATTCCAAATTCCAAATACATCATCACCACTGTTTGCTTAAATTTTTAACTTTAGTAATTAATTAATTTATTATGAGGGAGGAAGGAACCAAACTATTCTAAGTAAAGATTTATTGACGTACAATTTATTTGACATGAGAAATGGGAATCAGAGGATAAAAAGTTCAAGGCAACAGGAAAGGAACTTCAGATTGAAGAAATCTCCCAGCAAAATAAAGTGTGTGAGAATACCCCACCAAAACCAAAACAGAGATTCGTGTCCCTCTCACTATCTCGTCCTTCTTAACCTTTCTTCTCCTTTCACAGACAAATCAGGAATTTCGTTTTTCTTTAAAAGCATTTTTATTTCCAACAAATCAACCACTCTACCAGCAAAACACACAATCAGACCGAAATGCTGCCGGACAAAGAGACCCAAAATAGAAACATGGAAGCGTGAAGCACAAAAAGGCAAAATACACAACCTGATCAACCCTAAGCAGACACTGATAGCAAGATTGGGGATGTCCAGAAGTGGAGAATACGAATGGCGATCTCACAGTCGCAACAGCCGTGGCCGGAGAAAATGAAAGAATGTCACAGTCGCAACAGCCGCGGCCGGAGATGAACGACGAACTCGCAACAGCCGCCGCCGGAGATGAAGAACGACGATCTCGTAGTTCAGATGAAGAACGACGGTGAGGGAGAAACGAACGGAGAGGATGAACGAACGGCGGTGAGGGAGGAAGAGGAACGAACGACGGTGAGGGTTTTTGAAGGAAGAAGAGGAACGAACGGGAATGACTCTCTCTAGTCTAGGGTTTGAATAGAAATGAATTGTCTAAAAAAAAAGAGACCCGTGAACTGAATAAAATTTTTTTCAAGTGAATAAATTTTTTTTTTAATAAAACTCACGGGTTAGCCCGGCTCAACCCGACCCTAACCCGGCCTGGCTCACGGGTTAAGTGAGCCGGGCCAGATTTACCCGGGGTCTGATGAGCCAAATTTTTTTCAACCCAACCCACTGGTGAGCCGGGTTTACGCGGGTTGGCTCACCGGGTTGGGCTCATTTTGACGGCTCTATTTGTAACCGTCCCCGTAAATCGCGGGTCCACGCGCTGCGAACAGGACGAAACTCACGCGCCAGGGTAGACCTCGGGTGTGAGATGACTTCCGTCATTACTGTCGACAGGCTTCCTCGACGTGTCATCTCGTAATGTGTCTTGATGGCAGTCTCGACGAGGTATGAGAGTACCCCGATCCTTTTGCCAAGTACGAATTATGCCAGATACGTTGGCGTCGCCGTTGCTCGGTTCGTTACTCGGATTATTGAATTATGTCGAATTTGGAGTATTATATTACTCCAGAACAAATCTAATTTACCACTTATATTATTTATTGGCTACAAATGGATGTTGAATAGTCGAAGACAATTTTATAAAAAATAATACAACATATAATTTGAAAGTAGACTTTTAATTGGACCAGTAAGGATAATAATGGGTAAGGTATACTTTAGTACATGTCCCCACCCGCGCTTTAAAAAAATAAATAGATCTATACTCATGTGGGTAGTGATTCTACTACTTGTACATTTACCTATTGGGTACTTTATTAAGTACATGTACCGCAATTATATGCATTTTTGTTAATTATAACTATAAAAATAATAAATTAAATAGAAAATGAAAATTAATTAAAAAACTCCAGCACAAACTAATATAATTCATAAATCATCCAAGTTTAACTATAAAACAACTGTGGTATGTGGAAGTAGATGAGGGACGAGACCAGTCGGAGGGGAAATGGAAATTAGTTCAATTTTTTATTTTATTATTTAGGGATACAAAACTATAATATTTAAATTAATTAAATTATATTAATATTTTTTATGATTATAATATATATTAATATTAAATATTTTTTGGAAAAATATTAATTAATGTTATAAACATATATATAAATTAAATCGATCATATGTATATAAATTAAATTAATGACATATATCATATAAGTGTGAGTATTAGGTAGGGTAAGTGCCCACACCCTATTTATTAAAAAATGCGGATAATTACCCCGACTCGACCCAAACTCATTTAGTGGGTAATTACCTAACCCTATCCATTACAGAAAGTTTTTACAGGTACCTACTGAGTTTGGGTCCAATTTTCATCCCTATGGACCAGTGATGACAATCGGACCCGGATCAGTTAGATACCCATAAATATTACCCGCAATAGGTAGCTAGGGTGATTACCCGTCAACTAATTAATTATCCGCATTTTTTAATGTGCACAGGTGTGAGTATGGGTAATATAGTATATCCAACCCGTCACACACACACATATAATAAACTTAATTTATATATATGTTTATATTATTAATTAAATAATATATTTTAAAAAAATTAATATGAATACATGTTTAGGGTAAAGTTTAATTTCCTAGTTCATTATACTAAAAAATCATGACAAATATATTTGAAAATAAAAATAAAAAACAGTTTAAATAGTAGATATTAATAATATAAAAGTATTTAATTATGTGTTATCACATCATTTAATAAGTATGATACCTCATGAATTATTAAACTCGTGACAATAATATATCATTCGATAAAAGTGTAAGCTTTTATAAATCAAACCCAATAAAAAATGAGATTAATGGAAATCACTTTAGTGGAGATAGTTCACAAAATTGTCTCCAAACGTATGGAAAAGGTCAAGTGGGAATTGAAATGAAAGTTAAAAGAAACAAACAATTACCGCTTTCAGCTGAGCTTTAATTTGGATCTGTCTGCATTGCCCATATATATAAATTACTGACTCCATATATATAGGATACGTACTAATAAGTATTGTCTTCTTAATTTAATTAACTAACTCCTTGTACTCACCTGACCGCACGATGAAGGAGGAGAGATGCAATAACGTGGTGAAGCCAACGGTGCTGATGGTGGGTGTGCAGATAGCATTTGCTGGGATGAATGTCCTTTACAAGCTCACCGTGAACGATGGCATGAACTTGAGAGTCGTTATTGCATACCGCTTTCTATTCGCTACTGCTTTCATAGCTCCACTTGCTCTCATTCTTGAAAGGTCCTTCTTCAATCCATAACCATATCTTTTTCCTTTTTTACAAGCCACTTGACTACTTGATACATCCAACTAAATGATAAAATATATATGCTTTTTATATGATTTGTTGTCATATATGCAAGCAGGAACAAGACCGCAAAGATGACTTCGACGGTACTCTTTCAGTCCTTTCTCTGCGGTTTGTTTGGGTATGTATATATGTATTCTCTCTCATGTTTAGTTACATATATACATAAGAGAAATCATATTTGTACATGAGTACAACATACACCAAAGAGATAAGAAGAGAAAAAAAAAAGAGAAGAGAGAGAAATATGAGATGTGATGGGTGATATGATGGAGAGATATAAAGAAAAAAAATATATTATATGAATTCATTAACTCTGCTACTTACTTCCTATCATACCTTAATTAATTGATATATTATATCCTCTTCTTTGATTTCTTAATTTAGATGGAATATTTAACTGTGCAGCTAGCGAGATGGTTGTCAAGTTTAATTTGTAGTATATATCTATGAATATTATGATTTGATTGATAGTATAAAAATGAAATATACTTACTTTTATTACTCATTTTCCTGAAACTAATTGTACCTAGATAGTACTCTCCCCATAGCTATATTGCTCTGTTACGGAAAAAGAAACAAAGTCCTGGGGAGGCCAGTTGTGCGTAGCCTCCCAACGAATGACTTTTTTGTCTGGACCTTTAATTTCTATTTATTGCCATATTACGTCATGTATCTTCCGAGTGTTCCAGATTGACATTTTGGCTTAAGCCAGAATTTTCGGCTTAAGCCAAAATTGCAGAACTGACTTTTGCAATTTTTGCTGCATAATTCGCTTGAGCTAATTTCCTGATAGCTGAAACCTTATTACTGCCTCTTAAGCTTTTCCTTATCCATCTACATTCAAATTTAAATCCAAATCTTATCGTTAATCCTTATCCTAACTGATTTTACTTCCTTATCTCTACTTCTTGTGATGACACCATCCCTATTTTGAAATATGATCTTTAAATTAAAATGCTAAAGCATATCTCTTTCCTGAGGATATCCCAATCGGTTCTGATATTATTATATTAACATTAACAATATAATAACTACTATATTTATAACAATTAAGGTTAATTGAAACATTAATAATATAATTTACCTTCTAATAATTTTATTATTATCTTTTTATATTAATAACAATTATTATATCTTCTAATATCAAATTCTATATCTCTCTTTTAGTATTCATATTATCATGCCATTGTTATATCATTAATGTTATAATATTATTTTATTAATAGTTACTGTTATTATTATAAAGATTCTCTTTTTATAACAATATTATCGAAATATAGTTATAAGTATTTTTATTTTATTATCATTATAATTTTTAATATAATTCTAGATTTCTAAATTTTTGGGATGTTACATCGAGACTTCACCCCAGATATAATAACATATAATTGACCATGAAAGAAAACGATTTTTGGTAAATAAACACCAATGTGTGACAATGTCTAGTTTTGACTTTTATTAATGGTCACAAAAAAAATAAAAAAAAATAAAAATTGTCTTCATTGAAATTTTAATGGAGTGAGATGATTAAATTAAATTAAATTCATTCAAGGTGTCCCCAAATGTGTTTCGCATTTCTTTTTTTTTTGGAAAAAAAATGAAAAATCTAGTTTATATACATTTAAATGTAAACAAATATAATATACTCTCTCCTTTCCTTTTTATAAGGCACACTATATGGAATCACAAATACCAATAAAAGTAATTAAAGCTAGTTAATTATTTCATTTGAGTTTTAAAAAATAATTTAACTTTCTAGTTTTGCCCTTATTTAATATTATTAACTAATTTCATTATCATTTAATTGATAGACGGAAATACATTAAAGTTAATAAGGGCAAATAGAGAAAATTATAATAAATGTTTTCTTCAAATTGTAAAGTGACTTATAAAGAGGAGCACAAAAATTTCTAAAATGTGCCTTATAAAAAGAAATTAAGGGAGTATGTATTTAGGATTGGTGTAAATTCATTGATGTATTAACTGATGTGGGTGAGGAGAAGGAGTTCAAAAAATTTGGTAGGCCTATCAGAGTTCTTGAAATAGAGCTGAGAGATGATAAGTAATTTAAAACCTTTATTTCCAAATAACTTGCTCTCATGTTCCTTCTTTATATTTTCTATTTATATGCTTATTGGTAACATTATAAAAATTGTCATAGGATTATAATTGCTATTTTTTTCTTGCTATCAAGGGGTGTCATGAAGTGTTCCTTATTCGGACACTTCATTGAAATGTTGAAAAATTTCTTGGCTAATGGTGTGGATGACCTTGGTATTTTGGTGATTCAGTTTATCAAAGTTGAGGAATACCTTGGTGAGATTTTTAAATATTATTATCATCAGTTAAAAAGACCTTTTTTTTAGAAACATGTTTTTGCCTAAATACCTCAATTTTCTTTTCATTTTTGTCTCATTTCATATTAAAATTTTCACATTCTTTTTTTTTATTTTTTCTTTCTATTTTTCTTCTCCTTAAACTTTCCATATTTATCTATCTATGTATCTTATAGGTTAGGCTAGATTTAAAACTCTTAACTTTACTACTTATATGAATTAAAAAAAAAAACCTAATGAATAGTGACAAAAAATTTAGCCAATTGTAATAGTATAGATAGATAAATAGATTTCAACTATTAAAATATTTCACTTATAGAGACTTGAAAAACATCCATATGTGAAATTAAGTTTCCCTAAGTTATGACATCAACAATGTCTCACCCATCACAAATCACAACACACTCTCCCATAAATACATCAAAAAATAAAACCCAATTAATTAAAAATATCGAAAAAGAAAAAGTTGACAAAAAAATACCCCAATGAGCAGTACCCAAAAATCTACCCAAATATAATATTATAGATTACAATTATTATAATATTCAACATCTTAATAATATAAAATGTTACACTTTTTAATAAAATCTTTTCATTATCTTATGTAAGGTTACATATGTTAAAAAAAATCGGGTAAAATATGTTTTTAGTCCCTGTAAAATTAGCGAGTTTTGCTTTTAGTCCCTATAATTCTTTTTTTATTAAAACGTCCTTCCAAAATTTTTTTGTTTGCAATTAGTCACTCCCTTCAATTGGCGTATGTCATGTGCTGACGTGGCACGTTCTCTCTCTCTCCTAGGTGTCAATTAATATATTTCTGGCGGTCGCCAGAAAAGTACTCTAACCACCACAATTCTAGAAACAAAAGTTCACCTCCTCTTCCCTTCCCTAAAATCACCCACTCACCGTTTCCCACCCCTGTAAGTATGTAACCCACCCCACCACCCATTGTAGCCACAACAACTGACTTTTTATTTCTTTATCCTTCGCGTCCTTTTGGAGAACATAGAGGGTGAAGCTCTTCCTTTTGGAAGCTGAAACAGAGCAAGGTTTTCAATTAAACAAGGTATAAGCCTCTTTCTCCTTTTCTTTTTTCTCTAACTTAAATTCCTTCTAGCTTCTTTTAGTGACACTTACTCTCAATTCCTGTTTTCAGGATTTTCGTTTCTCATCACATATGATCTTTTTTATTTATTTTTAATTAAGATTTCATATGCTACACTTGGTTGAAAATTATGGATTCATGTTCAGCTTCATGTTCTTCGAGTTGGTTTGTAAGATTATATTCTTCTTTTTATTATTTCTTAATCATAATTTGTTTAGAATTTGGGTGAGAACCGACAACTTGAGGAATGAGAACAATATTTCTTTTCCAATGTAAGTGTAACAGGGAAGACATTGACCCTATGAAAAAAATTAAAGGAAGATCGAATGGGCAGAATAGATCTTCTCCTTGTGGCTGTGCAGCGAAAAAGAGAGGAACACTACTGTTGGTGGTTGATGCGTATCCCAATGGCTATTCTTCGATGAAAGGATGCGAAGGATACAAGAATAAAAAGTCAGTTGCAGTGGCTACTATGGGTGGTTGAGGTGGGGGAAATGGTGGGTGGGTGATTCTAGGGGAAGGAGGAGAACTTTTGTATCCAGATTTGTGGCGGTTAACTAATTTTCTAGGGGTTTAAGACCGCCAGAAATATATTAATTGACACCTAGGAGAGAGAAAATGTGTCACGTCAGCACCTGACACACGCCAATTGAAGAAAGGGACTAATTGCAAACAAAAAATTTTGGAAGGACGCTTTAACAAAAAAAAAATTATATGGACTAAAAGCAAAACTCACTAATTTTACAGGGACCAAAAACATATTTTACCCAAAAAAATCATTCTCAATATACTAAAATATTTTATTATACTAAATGTTTTATTAAATAACTTTTTTATTCCTTTACAAAGGTCTTTAAAACACTAAATAAATTGACACTCCTTAAAAACATCATTCTCAATTATAAATTTTTAAACATCAAATTTTCTAAAATCAATTCTTACAATACAACCTCATTTCTTTCAAATTCCATTTTAACAAAATCAAAATCAAATTTAACCTAAATGAAAAGATAAGTAACACTATAAATTGAGGTCCAGCTTAAATATAACCAACCAGACTAAGTGGCCCATAAGCAAAAAAAATCAAGGGTGAATGAACAGTGTTTAAAAAACTTTCCAATTGTAATAGTATAGATAAATAGGCTTATGATGTGTGGTAAACGGTTCTGAGCTCATAAACCATAATTTTGTATATCTGATTTTATTGTATAAAAGTATATATGGAGGATAATAATTTCTTTATATTATTTATAATTGAAAAAATTCCTATATGTTTATAATTAAAGGATAGAGTATCAAGTAGATTATTGTTTCAAATTATATAGGAAGTGGTAATTTATGATTATAGCTAGCCATGTTGAATATGGTTTGCTTAATTATATAAATTGCTAATTTGCTTTTGTGAATTTTAGCATAATCGAAGTAGTGTTGATTGTGTGTGGCTTATATGCGGTTTTATGGGGTAAAAGCAAAGAGGTGATAGAAAATGAATAAATTAGTGCGGCATCACACAAAGCCCCCATGAATCACATCGCGAGGCCAGCAGAATATGATAAAAGCAACCGACAACAACACTCACCATATTAACGATGTAGATGATGAAGCAGATGGGCATGAAGAGAATAGTCAGGGAAAAGGAGAAGAAGAAACATCTCATAATGCCAAACTTTTACGTGTAGAAATAGTAGAATTAGAATCGATAGCTTGTCATCTTTCCAATCGATCGGCCCAACATCCTTTCGGCATTTTTTAGTATTTCTAATTTTATTTCGACAAAAAAAGTTAGTCAACCTAAATCAACCACTTGAGATTCAAACTTAGCTCGCCAAAAAAAAACCCTTAAACTTTAGCTTATTAATTTATTTAAATGAGTCAAATTCCTGTCTTGTTTAAAAATATAAAGTTCGAACATATATAGCTAAAGCTTATATAGGTTGTTTATAACTTATGTATTTTCTTTTTTTTTTTTAACAAGGTTCTTCCTGAATTTTTTTTATATGTAATAATCTAGTGTTTATTTAATAGACATTTTTCTACTAGGTGATGAAATAAAATTATAAAAAGGAGAAAGAAAATAAATTAATGTTTAAACATGGAAGTTTAGATAATGATAATTTGTCTCTAAATTAAGATTTTTTTGGATATTTTAATATAAATGAAAAAATGACATTAAAATTATCAAGAAAAAAAAAACGATGTCATTTTGGTAAATGAGAGATTAAATTGCCCGATATTTAGAAGTTAAGGATTGATTTGGGGTTTACTCGTCTAATATTAAAAAAAGTTAAACCTTAGTTTTCTTCTTCTCTTCTCCTAATAACGTTTCATCCACCAGCATGTTCTTTCCCTCTCCAAATGTTAACTACGTGTGCCGCAAGTTCCACCCCAATTCACCTCCATGATTTCCTTCTCCCTTTCTCTATCCATCCACCAAGTCTGGCCCTGGCCTTCTCTTTAATTACCTTTCTCTCTCACCACCAACCACCTCTCTATCCCTCCTTTATCCACATCCTAATCCCCCAAACCTTCACCAATCATATCATCTTTGTCACCCTAACCTCCATATGTTTATTATTTGGCCTCTCCTCCGGTAGGATTGGGCACTGGTTGGTTACTATTAGAGTCCCACATTGCCTAGAGATAAGGCCAAATTGTGGTATATAAGCCTTGGGCAGTCCTCACCTTACAAGCTAGCTTTTGGGGTTGAGTTAGGTCCAGGTCCAAAATTCAATATGGCATCAGAGCTAGAAAACGAAACACCAGAGACTGACACCTCGGGGAAGACACAAACCTCCGCAGGCATTACAATGCAGTCCATCACACCTTCATCACCATATTATCTTGGAGCATCAGATAATCCAAGAACCCCACTAGTCTCAGTGCCTCTAACAGGAGATAATTATCGCAATTGAGCATGTTCCACGAGAACGGCATTGCGTGCAAAGACTAAACTCGGATTCATTGATGGTACTATCAAGAAACCACCAGTTAGATCCCCGGATTTATTTCACTGGGAGAAAGCCGACTCTATGGTTACCGCATGGATAATCAACTCCACCGATCCCTCTCTACATGGGAGTATATCCCATGTCACCACAGCAAGAGATGTATGGGTTGACTTGGAGGAACGATTTGCTCAAACAAACGCGCCACGTATTCACCAAATATGGCGCAACTTATGTTTGATTCAACAGGAACCCAACATGACTGTGACAGAATTTTATACAAAATTCAAAAGTTTGTTAGATGAACTTGCATAACTGCAACCACCGCCCGAATGCACTTGTGGAGCTTCCAAGGAGTTGGCACAACGAGAGGAGGAGCAACGTGTCCACCTGTTTCTTGGAGGAATTGATAATGACCGCTACCATCATATGAAGGGAACTATATTAAGTGTTGATCCCCTCCCACCCCTTCGGAGGGCTTTCAATCACATTCTTAGAGAGGAATCGCGTGTCATGGCTGACAAAGATAAGGATCCTAAACCAGAAACAACTACAGCTTTTCATGCAGCCAATTTCAACAGACGCAAGGGACGTGATGGTCCAAAACCAAAGTGTGATCACTGTGGTAAAATTGGACATGAAAAGGACAAATGTTTCGAGATCGTTGGATACCCACCAAACTGGGAATCACGAAGGCCAAAAGGCAAATATTCAGGGGGAGCTCGGCTTGCTTGGGCCGGGTACAATCAAGATCACGTCACAAGCTTGGAGAGAGGAACTAGCAATCATGCTAAGAAGAATGATCAATTAGATCATATGTCTTGTAATTATTTAAATTGTAACAGGGACAAGTGGGTCTTGGATAGTGGAGCCTCACATCATATGACACCCACATATTCCATTCTTCAAGATTTACGTGACTTAGATGAGGCACTGCACATCACAGTTCCCACTGGAGATGTTGTCGTGGTGAAAAAGATTGGCAATGTGCAATTGGGAAATTACATCAAATTGATAGATGTTCTCTATATTCCACAACTCAGTTGCAATTTGATTTCTGTTCATAAGTTAACTCATGATTTAAATTGTACGGTGACTTATTTTTCTGATAATTGTGTGATAGAGGACCAAGCAATGAAGAGGACGATTGGGTACGGTGATTTGTGTGATGGGGTCTATGTTCTTGGAGTGGCAAATCAGGGATCATCTCTAGCCGCACAGCCTCAAGATGCAAGTGTTCTTTGGCACGCAAGGATGGGTCACCCATCTAATCAAGTATTATTAAAGATGTCTAGTAGTTTGAATTTCAGTTTAGATGAAAATAAATTGGAAGGATGTGATATATGTCACCGATCCAAACAATGTATGCTTCCTTTTTCTCTCAGCAATAATAAAGCAGTTCAAGCATTTGAATTAATTCATTGTGATTTATGGGGGAAATATGCTACCAAGTCACACAATGGGTCACATTACTTTCTCACCATAGTTGATGATTTCACTCATGCGGTATGGATTTATCTCTTAAGAGAAAAATCACAAACCCCCAATCTTATCACTAATTTTTGTAAAATGATTGAAAGGCAGTTTGATAAGAAGGTGAAAATCATTCGTAGTGATAATGGTACAGAATTTACAAATGCAAGGATTCGGTCGTTCTTTCAAGATGAGGGAATTATTCATCAGAAGTCTTGTGTGGCACGACCACAACAGAATGGTCGAGTGGAACGTAAACACAGGAATATTTTAAATGTAGCTCGTGCACTCAGATTTCATGCCAATTTACCACTGTCTTTTTGGGGGGAATGTGTTCTTACTGCTACACACATCATTAATAGAACACCTACATCAGCAAATGGAGGTCTCACACCGTATGGGATGCTTTTTGGGAAGACACCATTTTATCATCATTTGCGAGTTTTTGGGTGCCTGTGTTACATGAAAACTCCTTTAAAACCCGATGATAAGTTTGCCACTCGAGCTCATAGGTGTATATTTGTTGGTTATCCTACTGATCAGAAAGGTTGGCGTGTTTACAACTTGGATACCAAGAAATTCCCAATATCCAGGGATGTTATTTTCTATGAAAAGATTTTTCCCTATGCTCAGGGTCAATCAATGCATGAGATAACTGTGTTCCCACAAAATCCTACTGCAATTCCTCCACTGGAAGATCACTCGATGGGCCACGCGTCGTTACCTACGGAAAGGGGCATGCCTTTATCTCCTTCTACGGAACACGAGACTGACCAATCAGCCTTTGCGCGGCACGAGACTGACCAGATGGTGACCAATCACTGCCACGTGATGGACTCTCCTCAAGGCGCATCTGCAGGAGAAACTTTATCTCCCGGTCAAGACGCGCACGACGCGCATGACGCGCACGACTCATCTTCAGGGACAACCGAGCCAAGTTCTCCTACGCGCGTGCCTAGCATATCACCTCATGCAGGCCACACGATCTGTCCAGCACAAGACGCGCTTCTCCCATCTAATGGACCACATGAAGCGTCCAATTCAATAGTGGGATCACAAGGGGTGTTCACGGAACTGAATAGATCTCTGAACCTCACCCAACTGGAACCATGCAACAGGCAACCTCCAACATATCTCAAAGATTATTTTTGCCACTCTACAGTACAAAACTCCAAAGAACACTTGCATCTTGAGGTTGTGCGGCTAGAGATGATCCCTGATTTGCCACTCCAAGAACATAGACTCCATCACACACAATCAACCAAGCTCAACGTCAACTTCATGTAAGCTTTATCCTATCTCTCAATATATCAGTCATGATAATTTTTCACCATCATACAAAGCCTTCTCTGCGGCCATCATGTCTCATGATGAGCCCAAATATTTTTCTCAGGCAGTGAAACAACCAGAGTGGCGTGAAGCAATGCAGGCAGAGTTGAAGGCACTTGATGATAATGAAACCTGGACTTTGGAACCACTTCCAAAGGGTAAAAGATTGGTAGGCTGCAAATGGGTCTATAAAATCAAGCACAAAGCCAATGAAGAGATTGACAAACACAAGGCACGTTTAGTTGCCAAGGGCTATACTCAAGTTGAAGGGGAGGACTTCACGGAAACATTTGCTCCAGTTGCCAAAATGACTACAGTCCGTTGTCTACTCACCATTGCTGCAGCCAAAGGTTGGGAGCTCCATCAAATGGATGTTAGCAATACATTTTTATATGGAGATTTAAGTGAAGAAGTTTACATGGCTATTCCCCCTGGATATGAAGTCTCCGATAGAAGTCTTGTGTGTCGTCTTCGCAAATCCCTTTATGGGTTACGGCAAGCATCACGTAGCTGGTATGCAAAGCTATCACAAGCACTGATAAAGTTTGGCTTCAACCAATGTCACTCAGACCATAGTTTGTTCACATACTCTTCAGGAAGTATATTCCTTGTTACACTGGTATATGTAGATGACTTAATTATTGCTGGGAATGATTCTAATGCATGTGCCTCTTTCAAGCAATATTTGAACCAGTGTTTTCATATGAAAGATCTTGGGAAACTTACATATTTTCTCGGTCTAGAACTGTCTCGTGGCAATACAGGTTTATTTTTATGTCAACGAAAGTATACACTTGACATCTTAAAAGAAAGTGGAATGTTAGATTGTAAGCCGGCTACTTTTCCCATGGAGCAAAATCACAGCTTGGCAAGTGATAAAGGGGAATTATTTTCGGATCCTCCACAGTATAGGCGTCTCATTGGTCGACTCATTTACTTGACAATCACCAGACCAGAGATTACTTATTCTGTTCATATCCTTAGTCAGTTCATGCAAGAGCCACAACAACCACATTGGGAAGCAGCAATCCGCATCCTCAGATATTTAAAGTCCTCTCCAGGTCAAGGTATTCTCATACCACGTCACAATGATTTAACACTTGAAGGTTTCTGTGATTCAAATTGGGCGTTTTGTCCAACCACCAGACGATCCATTTCAGGTTATCTTATGAAACTTGGTTCTGTGCCCATTTCATGGAAAGCAAAGAAGCAAACCACTATTTCACGTTCCTCCAGTGAAGCTGAATATAGAGCAATGGCACATGCTACCAGTGAAATTATTTGGTTAAGAGGATTATTATCTGCTCTTCAAGTTCCTTGTCATGATTCTACAATTTTGCATTGTGATAATCAGTCAGCTATCCACATAGCTAACAATCCGGTTTTTCATGAAAGGACCGAACACATAGAAGTGGATTGTCATTTCATTCGGGAACACATCCAATCAGGCACCATTTTTGCATCTTATCTTTCTACAAAGCAACAACTTGCAGATATTTTTACCAAAGCTTTAGGATGCAGACTTTTTCATGATTTGTTATCCAAGTTGGGTGTTCAAGATCTTCACTCCCCAACTTGAGGGGGAGTATTAGAGATATGCCTCTGATTATATTTGTTGAGTTGGTTGTGTGAGGATAAGGAAAGTTTATCCTTTGAGTTGTTAGTTATAGATTATATTTGAGTTGTTAGTTATAGATTATATTTGAGTGGGTTAGTTGTGTGAGGATAAGGAAAATATCCTTTATCCTATCACTACGTTTATTATCTTTTTGTTAGGATAGTTTATCTTCTTTTTGAATTTAAATCCTGTTACGGGAATCTTGTAACAAACTCATGTATTTAAATGTTGCCAAGTGAATGAATGAAAGCAAGCCATTCACCAAAATTTAATATGGTATCAGAGCCTATCATAGACGATCCGTTGTTATTGGGCCGCCACCCGTATAGTTGTCCACGCTCCAGATATCCAATCCTGGGCGTGATGGGGTGTGTTAGAGTCCCACATTACCTAGAGATAAGGCCAAATTGTGGTATATAAGCCTTGGGCAGTCCTCACCTTACAAGCTAGCTTTTGGGGTTGAGTTAGATCCAGGTCCAAAATCTAATAGTTACGACCGAATGAATACGACATATCATCTAATGGTATGTCGCTATATCATTTAATGAATACGACATCTGAGATATTATTAAATTTAATAAATGATATAATAACACATCATTAAATTTTTTATCATGTATTTATATTAAACTCTAAATAATATAATTAACAGCTTTTTCCCCTAATACAAATATAGTTTGATATTTTCTAAATGTGTTCTTACTTCTTAGTGGCACTTTCAAACATGCACATCCCCGTAAAATCATTCCAACACTTTAAAAGCTGCAAAGACAGTTCACTTTAATTTCAAAAATTATTTCCTTTTGAATTTTAACAAATTCATGGAATTGTGACACATGCACCACTAAACTTTAGTCTGTCTGCAACTTTTATGCCATTAATAATAGAGAAATGTAACAACAACGTTTACAATAAAATAGAGGAAGATAGATAAAAGAGAGATGAGAGAATTGTGGTACGTATATGACGAGTGATATGATAAAAGATAAAAAGGTATGTTATATAAATTATTGTATATTTTTTATTGTATAAATATATTATCTTTTAATATTTTGATATGGAGGATGGAAAGTAATAGAAAACATTGATAACAATGTTTCTTTTTTGTTTGAATTTAAAAGAAAAAAAGGAAACAAAGAACAATTATTTTTAAAATTGGATCAATAATTGAATTAGTGAAGACACTAGTTCATGATTTACTGTATTAAATCATGGTTCATGCTCTATTAGTTGAATTGTGGTTTACCAGTAATAGTTAGATATGTATTTTAAATATTATATAATATTTTTTAATAATAAAAGTTTAAGAAATTAAGATATATATGATTATAGCCACACAAAAAATATGATTATAAATTAATATAAAGAATCTTATATGTGTTATTATTAAGGTAACAAAATTAATAATGATTGACTAAATAATCGATATTTATGTAATTCATAAATATTTATCTTTATTTATTTTAAAAATATTTTAAATTAAATAAAAAAATTTAAAAGTAAAAATTGAATTTTTTTTATAGATCTATTGGCACCAAAATTTTTTATCGATTTTCACTAGTTTCTTTTTTTACCGGTTCCTTCAGACTTTGAGACTGATCGAGTTTTAGGTTAAATAGATTGGAGACCAGATCTGTTCCAAACAAACTGGTTCAATGTGATATTTATAACATAGCTAAATCTAATATAATTTTCTTTCCTTCCAACTTTCTTTCTCTCATTATTCCTTTATAATCCTTCATATTTCAAACAACTTAAAATATCATTTCACTTTCTTTCTCTCATTAATTTATATCTTGTCAAACTTAATTTATATATATGTTTTTATTATTAATTAATATATTAATTAAAATATATTTTTGTCAAAAAAAATTTTATGACAAATATATTTGAGAAGAAAAATAAAAGAGTTTGAACAGCATACACTAGCAGGGTAAAAATATTTAATGATGTATTACCACATTGTTTAATGAATATAACATCTCATTGGGATGACGATGTAAAGTTTTTTTTACACCATAAGTACATATAAATTAAACCCAATGAAAAACGTGATTAATGGAAATCACTTTAATGGTGAAGTGGGAATTGAAATGAAAGTTGAAAGAAACACACTACCACCGCCACTTTCAGTTGAGATTCGGATCTGTCTGCATTGCCCATATATTAAATTAATACCCACCCCCTCTAGCTCCTTTAATTTCCTCTACTCACTCTATTTATATATAGTATACGTAATTGTCTTCTTAATTAATTTGATTAATTAATTCCTGTGCTCACCTGATCGACCGCACGATGAAGGAGGAGAGATGCAATAATGTGGCAAAGCCAACGGTGCTGATGGTGGGTGTGCAGATAGCGTTTGCTGGGATGAATGTCCTCTACAAACTCGCCGTGAACGATGGGATGAACTTGAGGGTCATTATTGCATACCGCTTTCTATTCGCTACTGCTTTCATAGCTCCACTTGCTCTCATTCTTGAAAGGTCCTTCTTCAATCCATAACCATATCTTTTTCCTTTTTTACAAGCCACTTCACTAATTGATACATCAAATTAAATGATATATATGATTTTTATATAATTTGTTGTCATATATGCAAGCAGGAACAAGACCACAAAGATGACTTGGACGGTACTCTTTCAGTCCTTTCTCTGCGGTTTGTTTGGGTATGTATGTATGTATTCTCTCTCATGTAATTAGTTACATATATATGTAATATATGCTCAAGAATTAATGATTTTGAATGTTAATTTTACTCTCTCTCTCACACACACATTTCTTTCTGATTGACTATATATCACTTCATTTCATTAAAGTGACGAATTAAGAACTTAGTTTTGATTATATATGCAGAGGATCATTAGCTCAAAACTTCTACTTAGAGTCTCTGGCTTTTACTTCTGTAACGTTTGCATCCGCCATGTCCAACCTTATGCCAGCCATAACCTTTATCATGGCCGTTTCTTTCGGGTAACCCCAAGCATCATTTTTACTCGCATTACTTATATCTTTCAAACTTTTTTTGAGGAGTGCTAGCAACACACTCTTTTGAACACTCTCTCAAACACACTCCATGTGATTGGTTAAAATTCACATGGGTCCCACTAAATTTGTGGGTCCCACTCTCAAGTGGTGGGATCCATGTGGATTTTAACCAATCACATGGACTGTGTTAGAGAGTGTGTTCCTAGCATTTCTCAACTTTTTTTATTCTATTTCTCTCTCTCTTTTTGCCTGGATTGAAAATTAAATGAATTGCTTGAGTAATCCATGGTATCAAACGGCTTTCAGAAAAGTTTCTTAAAAAAAATGTCTATTTGGTTTCACACTTTGATTTTTTATCCAAACAACTTAATTATAAGTTTACCAATATATATATTGTTATTTAACGTGCATGTCCTGGATCAGTTTGGAAAAAATAAATTTGATGAGAAGGGGAGGAGGGAAGGCAAAGGTACTAGGTACATTAATTGGAATTGGTGGGGCAATGATACTGACTTTCATTAAAGGTATGGAAATCAAGATAGGGTCCTTTCACTTAAACCTCTTGCATCATCAAAACGGTGCGCGTTCATCACATGCTAATAGTAAGCCTGTCTTGGGTGCTCTCTGTGCCTTGGCTGGTAGCGTCTCTTCCGCATTGTGGCTCATTATTCAGGTCGATTACTGCCTAATCTTAATTAATAATTCCCATCTTTGGTTTTAGTTAATTAATTTTGAATTATTGTGTTTGATAGGCAAAAATGACAAAGAGATACCCGAATCATTACTCAGCCACCGCGTTGATGTCTTTTTGGTCGTCACTGCTATCCATTGTGTTTGCTCTTTGCTTTGAAAGGAATTTGAGTCAGTGGAGGTTAGGTTGGAATATTAGGCTTTTAACTGTATCTTATGCGGTATGTTATTCGATCGTTTAATAATAATTAATCACAACAACAATATGCATCCGTATTCATATCTATAATTATTAATTAATCCCTTCATTCCTTTTTATTATCTATTAGTTAAAGATTTAGATATAGAAATTAATTAAGAAATAGAATTATAATATTATTATTTCTCTAATTAAAATTATTATCTAATTTCATGTTTTATTTTTTATTCGTTTTTTAATTAGATTCTTCTTTAAATGAGTAAAATAATTATCTATTACTCAAATAAATGTAAAGATATTTAATTGATTTTAGAAAAAAAAATCTTATCAGAAATATTACAGATAAAAAGTACGTGTATTGAAATGTGTGTTAAAGTATACATGTTATACATGTACAACATAGAGAAAAAAAGAGAGAAGAGAGGCAAGAGAGAGATAAAATGTGGGATGTGATGATTGGTGATATGATGGAGAGAGATAAAGAAAAAAATGTGTCGTAGGAATTGTTGTATGTTTTTTGTTGTATGAAAAACTTATCTCTGCACTATTAATTAATCAATTCTGCATGGCTAAAGATATAAATCTTGTGAATTGGGTGGTGTAGGGTATAGTGGTTTCTGGAGTAGTGGTGGTTGTAATGTCATGGTGTGTGCACACGAGAGGTCCATTGTTTGTCTCTATTTTTAACCCTCTAGTGCTTGTGATATTGGCCATAGTTGATTCTACGATGTTGAACGAGAAGCTACATCTTGGAAGGTACGTATATCTGCTCGTTTAGTGATTAATTATTATAACTAATGTTTAGGTAATTAATGTGTTGTAGGTAGCTAATAATTAATTTATTTAAATGCATTTTGAATAAACTATATATAATTAATTTGCTTAATTGTGTAAATTAATTTCAGCATCATAGGAGCAGTGTTGATTGTATGTGGGTTATATGCGGTTCTATGGGGTAAAAGCAAAGAGGTGAAGGAGAAGAATCAATTGGTGCCATCATCACAAATCCCCCATGCATCCAAATCCAACACAGTCGAAATTGTCCTGAGGTCTGCAGTAGAAGTAGAAGATAAAAGCAACCGCAATGACAACAATAATGGTGTGCATGCAATTAGTAATTAGGAATAATGAAGATTCATCAGCAGAAAATTGTTCTATTAATGCTCGTGAGTTTAGGGAGAAGGGAAATGACATGATTGGAGGGAGAAGAGAAGGGGAGAAGAGGAGAGAAAGACTTTGTAAAATTATCAAACTCACAAACACAAAAGGATGAAGGTCTTCCAATGAACCATTCTCTTCCCTCCATTCCCTCCAAAATTCAACTTACAAACATACCTAGGATCAAGATGATATATCATGGATATATAACTTGCGATCCTTTCCACATGCTACGGGCATTTTCGAGTTTTCAAAGTGTGTATTCAATTGTAATCTAAATTAGTGTTTGGTTTATCCCAAAATCATGTTTCAAACGTGGATTCGGACAAACACTACTGAGAGTAGTTTCTGTTCGAATTCATGTTTAAAACGTTGATCCAGAGTCGCACCATAAAAATGGATGTCTAAATGTCCGTTTTGTGCTTATATCGCATATTTTGATTCGTTCATTCTTAGGTGGAAATTACATATCTTTTTAATTTGTTTTTTATATATGGAGTTATGTAATTATAATTTTCTAAATAGAATTACATTCATCAAGTATATATATAGTTTTACCTATTCTGTTGTCTAAAATTAACATTTTATATTATATATGTAGGCACACGCAAATTATTTCATATATAAATACTTGAAAATGATAAATAAAATGATAGTTTTATAATTAAAAATATGCTTAAATATGTTTTTAATCCCTAAAAAATTAGCGAATTTTGTGTTTTGTCCCTATAAAATTTTTCACTTAAGTTTAGTCCCTCATTAATTAATTTTTCGTTTCTAAGTTTAATCCTTGTCATTAATTGGTATTGTTACGTGATGGGCTAACATTGTTACGGTATGCTGACGTGTGTCTACTTATGCTGACGTGACTGCCACGTTGGATTTTGTTGAATTTATTTTGTCCCAATTTTTTTAATTATCAATTCTAATATTGATTATTTTAATATTTAAAACAAAAAAAATAACAAATCCCTCTTAATTTTTAGTACCGTATATATCACAGAGAAAGAATATTTCAGTGAGGAATTTGAGAGTTATGATGATATATGCAGTACTAAAAAACAAGAGGGATTTGTTATATTTTTATTTTAAATGTTAAAATAATTAATATTGGAATTAATAATTAAAAAAATTTGGGGCAAAATAATTTCAACAAAATCTAACGTGGTAGCCACGTCAGCCTAAATATACACGTTAGCATACTGTAACACTGTCACTGTCAGGTTATCACTTAACAACACCAATTAACAGCAAGGATTAAAATTGGAAACGGAAAATTAATGAAGGACTAAATTTAGGTGAAAAAAATTATAGGGTCTAAACACAAAACTCGCTAATTTTTTAGGGATATTTAAGCCTTAAAAATAAACATAGAATATGTATTGTCAAATCAAATATTGTTCATCAAACTCATCAACAATCATGCTGGGATTGATTTTAGGGTAGTAAACATGGGAAGAGGGAAAGGAGTGTGGTGCAAGTGTTAGTGGGACTCCTACTTCTAGTCGATCGTGTACATGCATGCATGTGGTAGAGCCTATCTCTCCCTCCTGAAAAAATCCAGTGAGTGGAGAGAATTTCAACTCAGAATAATTGAGCATGGGTTATTGGCTTATTGCTTATTGTGGAACTGAATCCAAGTTGGCTTTTTATTTGTGGCTCCTGTTTCTCATCCGTCAATATTTTAAAGTCCATTAATTTGAATGGTTACTCTTCCTTCGGAGTGAGTGGATGTTGAGCCATCAACCATGGCTTAAAGCATTTTATTTTTCAAGTATCGTTAAATTAATTAATGGTTAGTTCATTAAATAAACATATTTTGTTAAATTAATGGTTAGTTCATTAAATAAACATATTTGGTGTACGATTGAGAATGTTGGAGCTTTTCTCATCTTAATTAATTCAATATTAATTATCTCTACTAGGACGACAATTGAAGTCGAACATAATGGGTACTACCTGTAAAAAATACCTGCAATACTCGAGTAAAAAGCTAAACTTTTTGTCTCATCATTCATACCATGTGTTCGCCATGAAGTTTGAACTTCAATAAATTCATTGGTCTTGTCGTTTTATTATGATGTGTAAAGTAAAGTGTGGTTTGAATTTTGTCGTTTACTATAGGAAACAGGGTCTGGTGGTGAGAAAGATCCTAACTTTTAAAGAATATCCAATGCTAGCATATGCTCTTAATTTGTGATGAAAGGGATTGGAGGTAGTGGAAGTTGTGTTGGAATATATGTTAGGCGTCTAACTGATTTCATGTGATTACATGAAATGTTAGAATGTTTCTTCTTCTATAGTAACATTACATTGGGAGAATTGAGCATGTGTTCATATGATATGTTTTTCTTTAATTGGCCAGCAGGGGAACTGTGGCCTCTGGATTAATTAATGCCATGCATTCATGGTGTGTAAAGAAGAGAGCCCTGCTAATCTCCTCTGTTTTCAGCCCTCTAATGGTTGCATGCACTTGTGTTGTGGCTATAGGCAGTACTTCTTATTGACATTGGAAAAACACTCTATATACAGCTAGAGTGCTTTCACAGTGGAGAGAGCGGAACTCGTTGAAGTTACCCGTACTGGTGTGGGTGATGCTTATTGTTATATATATATTATCAAATATTTTTAATAAAATAATAACAAAGATAAACATTACATTTAAATAATAAATTATATAAAAAATATTTAAGATAATCATATGTGTTTTGATGTTTTTATCTTTATATGATTTACTAATTTAGATATTAATACATTCACGATAGGAGTTTGATTATTTTTCGTAGATGATACTTGTGTTTTATAAAAAATTAATTTAAACCTATAATTAAATAGTTGGCTTACTTGAGAGAGGGTATTTGCGGTACAAAGGGAAAAAACATTTGCAAGAAAATTTATCCGTGGTGACAAAATATATCAATAATATATAAAAGTATATATATAGCAACCTTTTGGTCGTTGTATGAAAGCAGAGAAAGTTAATCAGTTTTAAAAAAAAGAGATCGGGAAGGGTGCGCACCTGCAATTATGTAATGATACAAAAAAGTATGAATGAATAATGAAATAAACTGTTTTAATATAACAATAAAAAAAAATTAAAGCGTGGTAAAGGGGGAGGAAAGAAAACGGTTGGTAAGAGCACAACTGCCCCCGTGGAGAATACTCGTGATTTATAAAAACAACACTTGTAATTAAACATATTAATAGGAACTGATAATGAGAGAAAATATTTTAATATAAGAATGATAAAAAAGAAAACGAATATGTGATAAGAAAGCAATAAAAGAAAGAAAACGACAGAAGGATGTGTCCCGTGGAATATATACATGTGGTTCATAAAAAAATCACATCATTAAAATGATAATGAAAAAACTAAAAGAATATAGGTGAAAAAACATGACACATGAGAAACAATTTTAATATAGATTGAATAGATAAGAGAGATAATAGATTAAATTATTAATGAATAAAATAATGAGATAAATGATATGTTGAAAAAGTGAAAAAAAATTAACATCTTAAATAATAAAAGAATTTAAAGAGTAAGGAAAAAAAACTTTTGATGGAGAGAAAAACTTAAAAGGGAAAAAAGGGAATGTTTGTTCCCGTGCTAAAAAAATTTGAAAATGAGCGGGAAAAAATTATTGACACGTGGCATGTGGGGTTATATACAAAAAAGTATGAATGAATAATGAGATTAAATATTTTAATATAATAATAAAAAATTTAAAGTGAGATAGATGGGAAATAGAAAACGGTTGGTAAGAACACAACTACCCCGTGGAGGATACTCGTAATTTATAAAAACAACACTCTTGTAATTAAACATATTAATAGGAACAAATAATAAGAGGAAATATTTAATATAAGAATGATGAAATATTAAACAAAAACATTACCATGTATAGTTATAGTTTTATACTTTATCTTTTAAATTATACTCCTCACTTTATCTTCTAAATCCTTTTATTGGTTTACAAAAATAAATCCTTTTATATATAAATTATACTACTTATCAGAATAATTCTTTATATAAAACATGTTATTAATTACGTTAATTAATCGTTTAAAAACTTTGATTAAAAAATTTATCTTCCAAAAATATAATTATAGTGTTTTTTTAAACTAAATGATAAAGTGATATAATAAATAAGTATTTAATAATATTTTTTATCATTAAAAAAATAATTTATTATGGTATCAGAGCAGTGCATAAGCACTTAATATAATCAATTAAAGAGTAAAAGAGAAGTAAAAAGAGTAGTAAGAAGATGAAAATAAGATTTATGTGGAAAACTCTTCGGTATATAGAGAAAAACCACAGGCGACAATAAGTAAAATAAATTCACTATAAAAGAGAGTACAAGAAATTCTCTTATAATGGTGAGGACTGGGAATAAAATTTTCTATCACAAATTCTCTCACAAAAATAAAATCTTGTGGACTAAAATATTTTCTCAAATTTCACATTCACACATGCAATGACTAAGAGAAGTATTTTTCACTTTCTTCTCTTGGATGCTTACCATCACACTACTCATGCCTATTTATAAGCAACACACTAGCTAAAGAGTTATAATTGGAGAAAAAACAAGCACAGTTGTAATATGAATAGTACGTGTAGTCATAATATGAATAATAAATAAACATAAAAAACTTACCATTTATAAGAGCGACCATTTCTAACATATTTAAATATTAATTTATTTAGAGAAATCAAAGAAGCTTGCACAGTACTATTGCGCATAACAAAAAAAAATGGTCTTTTTTATATGAATTTAGATTCAATTCTCACTAAACACACTTTTAAAGAGGAGTGGAGAGCTTTAATTTGTGATTAAATTTTAAACATGATTCACTTGATAATAAAGAATACTTGTTGTTAACACTAAAAAAATTGATATTTAAAAATTGGATAAGTTTGATATACAGTACTCTATTTTTCATGAAATCGTGTTATGTTTTGATTCTCATAAAATTATGTCTTTCGATTATGTACTTGCGTGAGACACATGTTCTGAATTTTTATTTTAAACTAAATTATATTAATTATTTTTTAATTTATAATTCAATCATTTTTTTATACTTAATTTTAATTAATATTAGATATGACGTGATACTTGCTAGTTTATATAAAAGGAAGAGAGGAAGATAGTAGGGAGGACTTTAAAGTCTTCCAACCGTGAACCAAGGGGTCTTCAGCTCACAATATTGCATAAATACAGTATATATTCCCTTATTATTTTTTATATTTTAAATTTAATTATATATGTAAAAACAATAATAAAAGTAAATAAAGATAAAAGCATAAAAAAGCATTTAAAAAACTCTTTATTGTTTTTATAGTATGAAATTGATATAATTAATTACGAAACTATATTAGGGATTATAATATTTATTGTTCTGTTTAATTATATTATATCTCTCTCTATATATAACGTTTTAAATTATTCAAATCCTAATAACATCAAGTATTTTTTATCCCATTGAGTGAAATCGGATATAGAGGAGTGCTAGCAACACACTCTTTTGAACACTCTCCCCAACACACTCCACGTGATTGGTTAAAATTCACATGGGTCCCACCAAATTCGTGGGTCCCACTCCCAAGTGGTGGGACCCATGTGAATTTTAACCAATCACATGGAGTGTGTTGGGGAGAGTGTTCAAAAGAGTGTGTTGCTAGCATTTCTCATCGGATATATAGATTAAACACCCATATAAGATCCTTTCTTTTCAAGATGAGTGAACCACCATTTTTTTTTGTAAGGTGGAGGGCAAAGCCCAAAACTAAACAAGAACCCTTCTAGGGAAAAAGACTCCTATGGTATCTTGAAACAATAGAGTATTGTAGCAGGGGAGGAGAGGGATAAGTGTGAAGGCCCATAGATGTTTGGAAACCAAGGGGTGCCATGAAATTAGCCACTGAATTTGGTTCTCTATATATGTGGGAGATTTGAACTGTCCAAGGGAGGGTGAGAAGATCCTGGATTAGCCTAATTAAGTGGGTGCAAGGATGAGTAGATTTACAACCCTTTTTAATAAGGCCCACTTTAATCCATGCCATGAAAGTGTGTTAATCCGTCAATTTAGTCCATGATAAGAAGAAACTCCAGAAAAAGTCCATAAAGTGTTCTCTCATTTTCGTACGTATGTTATTGTGCGTGAGTTAACGGTAACAGAAACGCCGGCGTGTAAGGTTAACTGTCAGTGTGGCTTGCTGATGTGACTTTGTGTCAAACATAGAGACATTTAGTCAGTGTTATAAAACTCGGACCGGTCATCGACTCGGTCGAGGTAGTGGGTCATTGGGTCATTGGTCCGACCAGTGAGCCAATGGTTGAACCAGTTAATATAAAAATTTAAAGAACAAAATAGGTGTTAATTGTATTAACATATTATAATAATTTAAAATCTGGACAATATAAGTAAAAAAAAATTTTTAAGTGATTTAGGCATTAAAACATTATGTTGTTAAAAGGGAAAAAAAATAATCACAAACTACATCTAACTTGAATGTCTTATAATAATAAAGTGACTCATATTACCAAAGGCGCATGTAGCGCAGTGGCAATCACACTTGCCCATGGGGTGGCCGCGTCCAGGATCGAATCCTGGCTTGATAAACTTTGAAAAAATTTTATCTAACAAAGAGCCACATCCTTGCAAGTGAGAAATCGGACCGGTCCGAGTTGACACCGATTCTTACCGGTTTGTGACCAGTTCATCGGTCCAATAGCGGTTTGCATGCATAATGGTCTGACATACCGGACCGGACCGACCATATAACTGGTTTCCGGTTGAACCGGTCGGACCGGCCGGTCCGGTCCGGTTCCAATAACACTGCATTTAGTCGGCTAGGAAGGCTGCAAAGTTGACAGCCGGTCAGGAATGCTGGATGGCTAGCCGAACAACAAGTTTCTATGTCTGATACAGAGCCACATCAGGCACAAAGTTGACAGCCGGTCAGGAATGCTGGATGGCTAGCCGAACAACAAGTTTCTATGTCTGATACAGAGCCACATCAGGCACTGACAGTTAACCTTATACGCCATCGTTTCTATATATTAATGTTAACTCACACATAGTAACACAAAAGGATGAAAATGACGAACGGATAACACTGTCAGGGACTTTTTTGGAGTTTTTTCCAATCATAGACTAAATTGGCAGATGAACACATTTTCAGGGACTAAAGCGATGGTTTTACTCTTTCGAGAAAGATATATAACATCAATATCAAAACGTTTTACACAAATTGCATTATGTAACAGGGTCGAACCCACTGACTCGGGGTAGGAGTTAATATTATAAATTTTTCTAATCAATTTATCTACCCTAAATACAATTTTATTATTATTATTATTATTATATATATATATATAAATGAAATATAAATTATCGAATTAAAAAACAATATTATATAAAATATTTATATAATAATAAGAACTTAAAATATTTGTTCACTAAAAAATAATAAGAACTTAAAATTTATAAAAAAATAAAACTATAATTGCCTAAGATTAGATTTTCTATAGAAAACAAATTAAATTAAAATTTATATAATAAAACTTATATAAATATTTCATCATTTTACATTAATCAATTATATATTTAAATCAAATACTTCTAATTTAATAAATTAGTTTATTAGTTACCAACTACTTTATAAACTAGTTTTTACTAAACATAACCTATATCTTAGAACTCATATCTCCTACTAATTAGACTTCCATTACATAAATTAAAAAGAAAAAAATTAATATTTGAGGGGAGGAGTATGGCCCCCTTGTCACAATATGTAGCTTCCCCTAATAAATATGACATCTTACATATTACTCCCTCCTTTTCAATTTGTTAGTCATTTTAGGAAAATAATTTTTTTTCTTAATATGAGTTGTTCTCTAGTTTCTATGTGAGTATTAATGTTACCTTTCCATTTTTACCCTCCTACTTTTATGGGAAAAAAAGCTTAAAAAATTGTACATCACACTACTCATTAATATATTTGGGTAAAATTAAATGAGAAAAAGTGTGTAGTAAATTAATAAGAGCAATTTAGTAAGATTACTATGTCTTTTTAAGTCATTTATTGTTATTCTTAATTTGTATGTAGAAAACCTTAAACAACAAATAAAATGAAAATGGAGGGAGTACTTCTTCCATTTTTTTATCTGTGGGTTTATGATTTTTACATGAGTATTAAGAAATGCAATAATTATGTATTTTTAGTCTCTTTTTTCAAAGTCTCCATTTCTCTTTCTCTTATTAATTCATTTAATATTTTTCTTTTCTCAATAACTATGCACAAACAAATGTTTGTTAACTCTTACCATAATTTTTTTTGTTGAAAATATAACAAATACATTTATTAAAACTTTGAACTTTTAAAACATTTATGATATAACTTTAATTTATAGTAAATATTTGAAATAAAAAGAACCAGATTGCGTAAAATTAGAAAAAATAACATGTATATTACATTGTTATCTAAAAATGACACTTAATTATATAAGAACAAATTTGAGATCATAAAACGACAGTTAAAAAAAAAATAAAGGGAGTATTAAATTCGATAAACGATGTAATAACGTATCATTGTACGCATGTTTAGACTAACAAGAATTCATTAAATCCAAATTTCTTCTGAAAATTGATCGCTAGTTTTCCTTAGTTTTTGTTTTTCTTTCTATCTTTAATTTTTAAATAATCATCCATCTCATCAAGTTTCTTTTCTGTATTTCTATGAATCTTCTACATATAAGTTCAAGTCATTTAATAAGACATTAAACTATATAATACATTAGAAAAAGGTTTCGAACAACATTAAACTATTTTTTAAAACAGAAAGTGTTTGTAGTAACGCTGACGCCGCCAAGATTTGAAACAAGAAGACCAAAGTCCAAAACAGCATAGCCCAGGCCGCCGGCAAATTGAGCCCTTTAATTGAACATAATGGACATCCCCACTATCATAGTGGATTATCTATTGCATGCTTATTGAAATTTTGACCCAAACAAGTGAAACCAAATTAAAGCCTGCTTCTGTTGACCCCCCCCCCCCCCCCCCCCCCCCCCAAAAAAAAAAACAAAGCATGCTTCTTAGCATTTTCGCCCGTCCCTGCAACTACTTTGGCAAAGTTATCTATGATTAATTTTTAGTTGAATCGCAATTAATTTTTGAATTACGACAAATTAACTATATATATATATAGAGAGAGAGGTCTCTGATAAGAGTTTATATATGGAATTAGCACATTAAAGTAAATAATTAAGACTTGAGGACTAAAAATAGTAGTATGTTAGCGGTGGCGTAATTAAGTGTAATACAGAGCCAATACGTGTGTGACCGGAGCTCTGATCTACTCTTTATGAGCCGAAGATAATCAATCAGTTAATTAATTTCCCATGTTTAGGAAAAAGTTCTATTGAGAGGAAATTATAGGATGAGGGGTAAATAGAATTAAATCAAATAAAATTAGTTAGAGGAAGTAGTTGTTTCCATTTTGAACTCTTACGAGTGGTCCCATATGAATCCACTGAAAAACAAACTCCAAACAGCAATCATGATTGAAATTACACTTTTTTTCTGTATGTTCATTTGACAATTAATTATTTGTCGTGAGACCATGATGAAGGTTCTCTCATATGGTCACTTAGTAATAGAAAGAACGGTACAATTTAATTTAACTGATTTTTTAATGAACAAATCTAGGTGCTGAAAGACTTGCCTGAGCATAAAACGCAAAAACTAAGACCCGGATTTCTTACCTCACGCCATGCGTGCGTGCTTCCATCTAGATAGTTGATACCAATTATGTACAGTTCCATCCCACTACCAACATTTATATATGCCATGCACGGAAACCGGTTTTGCGACGTGACTCAGCTGGCAATGTAGATTGAGATCGTAGGAACAGCTCCTGGATTCAATCCCCACTAAACACACTCTTAGGGAGAGGTGAAGACCTTTAATTATTGCTAATTAAGGGCTGAGATTACCTCTCGTAACAGGGGATACTTAACAATTTTTTTTTATATTTTTTTCGTCATTCACAAAAAGTGAAAAACTATTTTTTGTTTTAAATAGGTGAGCTTGAGAAACATGCACACATATTCAAAATTAATCACAAAAGAAAAAAAATACTTGTAGCAAAGGACAAGGGGATAATAAATGGAAAATAGCTACAGTACGTCTTAATTTGTAAATAAAAATAAGAGTACCATATTAATTAAATACTCGACAGTGGCGCACAAAGAATTTGTTTCAACTTTTAGTCCTCCTATTGGTTTAGACTCTCCGTCGTCGTTTAATTGAAATATCAGATCCAAAGTAGAGCAAGGTTGGCTAAAAGTCAACTTTCCTTGTCATGAAGGTCAACTTTAAAACATGCATGAGGCTAATTAAACACAGGTAAATTCATTTAGTTTAAAATTCGACATGAAAATATAACCATTAATCTTTCAATTTTAAATTTTCAAGATACAAATAAAATTGCTTACATCTCGAAAGTTGCTTCATATATATAAGTGCATGCATGCTTAATTAAAATCCTAGAGATATATCCAAATTAATGGAAACGAATTCCATACATAGGAATGTGACACTAATTAAATGCATGTTTAGCTTTGATTTTTTTAGAGATTTTATTTTTGCAAAAGCTTTTTCAATAATCAGACTACAAAGCTATTTTAAACATAAAAAAGTTCAAAACATGACTTTTAAAAAATCATTGCTTAATACATAGCGTGAAAATGAGTGCGGATAAAAAAAAGGTTTTATAAATTTTTTTGTGCTAAAGTTTATGTGTATATAGGAAAGATATTTTAGTCCAAAACCATAGCGTATCATAAATCTTTATGAAAACTTATATATACGTAATTAACTTATCAATGAATGAGCACCAACAGATTAACCCAATACAACTGGAGCATACTTAGGGCATGTTTGGATGAAACTTCTGCATAAGTACTTATATAAGTGAGAAAAAATATAATGGGCCAGTTTGGATGCACTTCTGCAGAAGAACTTCTAGGTGAGAAAAAATATAATGAATCAAAGAGGACAAATGAATTTAACTTCTCCATAAGTTAAGATTAATTACTTATGGAGAAGTTAAATGAGAGAGCTTTTGGAGAATGTGAGCTACAATGACTGATTTCAACTTTTAGAGAAGTTAAATTCATTTGTCCTCTTTGATTCATTCTATTTTTTTCTCACCTAGAAGTTCTTCTAGAGAAGTTTACCCAAACAGGGTCAATGAATCAAAGAGTTCAAACAATGTATTTAACTTCTCCATAAGTTGAAACTAGTCTTTGTAGTCCACCAACTCCTAAAACTCTCCTATTTAACTTCTCCATAAGGAACTAATTTCAACTTATGGAGAAGTTAAATCCATTTGACCTATTTGATTCATTCTACTTCTAAATCAAGGGTGAGGTTTCTTCCTTGTCTGAGAAGGAAGTTCACAGGAGAAGGCAGCTGAGGGGAGATTTATGTCACTTTATGTCTATGAAAGATAACCTTTTATTTCAAAAATCTAGATTGAGATGGCTTGAAGCGGGTGATGCAAATACCAAGTTTTTCCATGCTTGTGTTAATAAAAGGAGAGTGAGGAATGCGATCAGTAGTCTCATAATTCAGAATAATAGATATGTTGATCCTGTGTCTATTAAGGAAGCTATGAGAAGGCATTTTGAATCACATTTTTAGGAGAAATCTTGGAGGAGGCCAAGTCTTGATGGTGCGACATTTAGCAGTTTGTCTGATGAGGATGCGACTAGCCTGATAATGTCATTTACTGAATTGGAAATTAAAGATGCTGTGTGGGATTGTGGTGGCTCTAAAAGTCCTGGTCCGGATGACTTCAATTTCAATTTTATTAAGGATTTTTGGTCGGACTTAAAGGATGATTTTATCCGTTTCCTGAATGAGTTTCATGCTAATGAGAAATTGGGTGGTGGCTCGAATAGCTCATTTATTGTACTCATTCCAAAAACAGATAATCCTCAAAAGGTCGAGGAATTTCGTCCTATCTCACTAATCGGTGTCATGTATAAGGTGGTGTCTAAAATTCTTGCCAACAGATTGCGGAAGGTGATCAGCACCGTGATTTCAGAATGTCAATCAGCCTTCATTAAAGGCAGGTCCATCTTTGATAGTGTTCTTATTGTGAATGAGGCAGTGGCAGAAATGAAGAGGAAAGGAAAGAAAGGTCTACTTTTTAAGATAGACTTTGAAAAGGCTTATGATTCAGTTAATTGGGCATTCCTACAGTATGTGATGGGTAGAATGTGTTTTCCGGAGAAATGGAAAAAGTGGATGTTTGAGTGCCTGCGTACTTCCAGAGTTTCAGTTCTAATTAATGGTAGCCCATCAGGTGAATTTGGGATTAGTCGGGGTGTTCGCCAGGGTGACCCACTTGCTCCCTTTCTTTTCCTTATTGTTGCTGAGGGTCTGAATGCTTTGATGAGTATGGCTGTGCGCTCTAATTTATTTTCTGGTTACTTAGTCGGTGGTGACAATGTAGTCATATCCCACTTGCAGTACGCGGATGACACAATTCTCTTGGGTGATGCAACTATCCAAAATTTGTGGACTATCAAAGCTACTCTTCAAATTCTTGAATTGATTGCTGGCCTCAAAGTTAATTTTCATAAAAGCAAGCTGGTTGGTGTGAATGTTGAAGCAGGTTGGCTAAATGTGGCTTCCCAATTTCTAAATTGCAGAGTGGAGCCCCTCCCTTTCAATTATTTGGGACTACTTATTGGTGCTAATCCTAGAAGGAAAAAGACTTGGGAACCGGTTATACGGAAGGTTGAGAAGAGGCTTTCTACTTGGAAATGCAAAGTGTTGTCCTTTGATGGTCGCCTTGTCCTTTTGAAGTTAGTACTTAATACCATTCCGATCTATTTTCTTTCATTCTTCAAGGCTCCCAAAGGTATTATCTCTATACTTAAATCTCTCTTTATTTCCTTTTTGTGGGGTGGGACATTCGATAAGAGCAAAATCTCATGGGTTGCTTGGGAGGACATTTGTAGGGAAAAGAGACATGGGGATTTGGGGCTGCGGGATTTAAGGGCTTTTAACTTAGCATTGTTAGGAAAATGGAGGTGGAGGTTGTTAGTAGAGAGAGATAGTTTTTGGCATAGGGTCATTTCTTCTATTTATGGGGTGGATAGTGCCTATCTGTGTAGGGGAAAAAAGGGTCAAATTGGTGGAATGACTTATGGTCTATTGATACTAGTTTTGATACAAATTTCAATTGGTTTTCAAGAAGTTGTGTTAAAAAGGTTGGGAATGGGTGTGATACATTGTTTTGGAAAGATGCTTGGTATGAGGGGATGGCCTTGTGTGACCGGTATCATAGATTGTTCTCTGTTGCTTGTAAGAAGGATGTGAATGTTGCTGATATGCTAGTGAGGAGTGATAGAGGTGTTTCATGCCATTGGAGTTGGCGGCGAGTCTTATTTGATTGGGAATGTGATGTGCTACAACAACTGTCTTCAGATTTACAGTCGGTCCAACTGATTGAGGACCGTGCAGATTGTTGGGGTTGGACTTCAGATCCTACGGGGGTATATTTTGTTAAATCTGCTTATCATGTAATTGTCAATGAAGCTATCTTTGCAGAATTTCCTATGCATCATTTCTTGTGGTCAAAATTCGTTCCTACTAAGATTTCTTGTTTTGTGTGGAGAGCTATTTTAAATAGGATTCCTACAAAACATAATCTTCTAAATAGGAACGCAGTTCTTGGTTTGAATGGTGATTGTGTATGGTGTGGCCAAGTTTTGGAATCTACTTCACATTTGTTCTTTGAATGTTCTTTTGCTCATAAGGTTTGGATGTCATGTGTGCAGTGGGGTGGTTTTTGTTCTGTTTTAAATTCTGGTTGCATGGAAAATTTATGCCAATTTGTTGGTCTACCTGACTGTAGTCTTCGGAGTAGACTGTGTTGGTCTTTGGTTTGGTTGGTGGGGATTTGGTCATTATGGCTGGCACGGAATGATGTAATTTTTTCCAATAAGATAGTGGAACCTACAAATGTTTTGGAGCTCATTAAGATCAGAACGTGAAGGGTCCTGAAAGCTAAAGATTCATCATTTTCTTATCCGTTTATTTTATGGCCTGCTGATATTATTGGATCTTGCTTGAATTTGCATTCTGTCTAATCACTTACTATGCCTTTGCAATTCCAGTATTACTATTAGCTTGGTGGTTTCCTTTTGTAATGGTTTTTGTTTTGGTTTCAGTTATTAGCCAACTGTTTAGGTGATACATTATCATTACTTTTGTATATGGGTTAGAGTTCCCCTTGTACTCCCTCTTATTCAATTATTCATTTGCTTAGCAAAAAAAAAAACATTTGTTCCATATACAACATCGTGTCGTTGTTTATTGATACTTAACAAAGTCCTTTTTCGATCTTTTACTATAATAAAAGGCGGCATAACATCAAACTAAAAGAGAATAATACAAAAATATATGTTAATAACACACTTTCAAGATACATTACTTTTTTTTAGGATTTAATGGATATACACTTTCAATGTAAAAAAATTTACATCATCATTCAATAATATGTTACCACATCATTTAATGAGTTTGACATCTCATTCTCATGTGTTATTAAACTCAACAAATGATGTAACAACATATCAATCATAACATATCATTAGATCATGATAATGTAAAAAAATTTACAATGATAGTATATAAATTAATTAAATTCTTTTTTTAATCATTGAGTTAAATTTATGTCGGTTCTATTAAATTAAATTATGTGGGTGTTATTCTTTATTTAGTGGGACTTACTCCTTAATTAATTGAAGAGACATTCCCACTAGGGATGGAAATTGAGCTCAAGCCCTATGGGTACCCGCAATTGGCAGGGTAAAAACCCGCAAAGCGGGTATGGGCGCGGGTACGGGCAAAAACTTGCATTTTTTCATGGGGATGGGCGCGGGTACGGGCACTTTGATGCCCAGCCCGCCCCATACCCGCATGCACTCATATATATAACTATTTAATAAAAAATACCATATATAATTATATATAGAGATATATTAATTTTATTAAAATATCTAATATACTTCTACATATTTTTTAAATTAATATATATAATATATTACAAATTAAAAATATATTTTTATAACTATCAATTTGTGTTTTTTTTTTACTTTATAATATATGACTAATTAGTGTTAATAATAATTTTTTGCAGATCTTGAAGAATTCTAACACACGATATCCAAGTTTATAAAATAGTGTGACGTGAAAGTATATTGTAATATTTAATAAAAAATTTGAACTTTAGATCTTTGTTGTGTTTTATAACATTAACATATTGTGTTTCAATATAATTAAATTATTGTATCACTGATATTTAAAAATTATGTTTGAACGATCTTTGAGTAACATTTTCAATTGAAATACAGTTTTCTTAAATTAATAATTTTTTTAGCAAGTTGCTAATTTTTTACTTAATGAAAGTGCGGGTAACGGGCGCGGGTACGGGCATATAGGTGCCCAGTGGGTATGGGGACGGGCACTAAAGTTACTACCCACACGGGTACGGGCGTGAGTACGGGCTTTTTTTGAAAACGCGGGTACGAGGACGGGCACTGTGGTACCCTGCCCAGAGGGTACCCATTGCCATCCCTAATTCCCACATTATAATTTTTAGTATTTTATCCACTAATAGAGTTTGTTGAAAAGAATATATTTCTAATATTTTTAAAGTCATATTTTAGATTCTAGCTTATTGGATTGGATATAATTAATGGACTAATGAAGATTTTCTTTATTTGATTTGTTTAGATTTGTTAGAAAAAAATTCAAATTTTTTAATTATTTTCAGGATATATAATTTATTTTGAGTTTGAATTTAATTTAGTTATTTACTTTTTATATAACAAATTTGAGTGGTGAAAATAAGATAACCACTATAAATGTATTTTATTTTTCACAAGTAGTCACATTTCTCTTTCAATTTGGCGTCAAAATAAAAGAAAAGTTATTGTATAAGCAACTTTCTTATTGTCAATATTGAGTTTAATCTTATAAAAAAATACTCCCTCCATTTTAATTTATCTCTTATTTAAAAAAAACTTGCACTAGTTATAAAATAGTAAATAATTTACTAGATATATATATATATATATAATTACTAAATTATCGTTATTAATTTTTATAAGCATTAAATTTATAGTGAACTGATATTGTTAAATGAAAAGGCATGTACAATTCTCAAAACATTTTTTCCCATAAAATGTTATTTGGAGTAAAAATGAAAAGGGGAAATTAATGTTATATTAAAACTAGAGAAAACAAATTAATTAAAATGAAATCATTTTTTATTAAAATGACACATAATTTAAAATAGAGGGAGTAATTTTTTTAACACCTGCACTATCAATCCAACTTGTATTATTTTAATAAGGATTGTTTAAATGTTAAGATAATTAAGTAGTTTTTCATATGAAAAATAAAATCCAGAGAAAGTAGTTTCAGTATTTAAGAGTAACTTTGAAAAATTAAATCGTGAAAGTATTTTTTTATAAAATATCCATAAACACAAATTAAGTTGTGCTTTATAGTTGAAGTGTCGAATATTCCCCCTTTCTCTTAATTAGCACATGTCTGAGTACACCTGATCTCGCATGTGTATTACAAAAAAGGAAAGAAAGTGTACAATGTGATACAGTTGCAGAAATACAAGTTTGCTACATAATTTTGACTTTGTGACGCACTAATTGATCTTAAGGGTCCAATGAAATTAAGCATATATAATCTATAGTTGCAAGACGCGTATGTCGAAAATTGACTAACTTTGAATAAAATTAGCATGCCTCTTTGAATTTGGAAATCCCAGTGTTTTCCACGTACCATGCCATTTCTTTTCTATATATAAACACCTACGATGCAACTTCACATACAACTCCACCATATCGTTTTCCATTTAATTTCTTCAATTATATCTGGCTAACTATTAATTAGTTTTGTGATATCTATCTATCTATCTAGTAATTAAAAGTGATTGAATATCTTTAAAAAAAAATGGGAGATATATGGAAAGTAGTGCATGGGTTGAAGCCAGCCCTTCTGATGTTGGTGGTGCAGATTGCATTTGCTTCCGTGAATGTGCTCTACAAAATTGCCATTAACGATGGAATGAGTGTGAGAGTAGTTACTGCATACCGTCTCATTTTTGCAGCAGCTTGCACTATTCCACTTGCTCTTATTTTTGAAAGGTCCATAACATGACTTTTCTTTTTTAATTTGTTCCTAATTTACTTTTCATTTTATATACAACATTACAACCAGGTTACCTTTTCTAATTACTTTGGTGAAATTAACGCCTCTTCCTTTTTTATTTATTATTTACAGGAAGAACAGACCAAAGCTGACTTGGAGGGTCGTCTTTATGTCATTTTTCTGTGGACTATTTGGGTATATAAATTTAAGTAAATTATCTGTTTTTAAATTTAGCCACGTACAATTAAATTGATAACAAATTAATTGCATGTATTGTAATTAGTAAAGCTTTTTAACAATTAATTAATTTTTTTCACATAATATATAAACAGGGGAAGTTTATTCCAAAATCTTTATTTCGAGTCCTTGGCATTGATATCAGCCACATTTGCTTCCGCTGTTTATAATCTCATTCCTGCCGTCACTTTTATTTTGGCCGTCGCCTGTGGGTACGTACTGACTGATCAATTGTCATTAATTTTCACCATGTTGAGGCTGAGGCCTCAAATGAAATTGATATTGATTAATTACTCTTAACTAATGTTTTAAATTTTCTTATATATATAGGTTCGAAAAATTAAATTTCCAATCAGCAGGAGGCAAGGCTAAGGTGTTAGGAACCATAACAGGAATTAGTGGGGCAATGATGCTGACCTTTCTCAAAGGTGTAGAAATTAACATTTGGACCTTCCACATTAACCTTTTGCATAAAAATGCCAACTCGGGAACACTAAATAGTGACTCTGGCAGTAAATTGTTGGGAATTTTTTGTGGTCTTGGAAGCTGCTTCTGTTTTGCATTATGGCTCATCATTCAGGTTAATTAGTTAGTTAATTAAGTACTACTACTCTTAATTAGTCATTCTAATTTGTGGTTCTGTTACCGTTAATATATACTTAATCATTGATTATATATATGATGATGTTGATTACTTCAGGCTAAGATGAGCAAAGAGTATCCAAACCATCATTCAAGTACAGCTTTGATGTCCTTCATGGGGGCAATACAAGCCACGGTTTTTGCCCTTTGTGTTGAGAAGGATTGGAGCCAATGGAGATTGGGTTGGAGTATTAGGCTTCTAACAGCAGCGTATTCGGTAATTAACTAATTAGCATAATATTGGTTTAATTTGTGAAGTAATTAATTAATATGCTAATTAATAACGTGATCAATTAATTGCAGGGAATTGTGGCCTCTGGAATAATGGTTGTTGTGATTGCATGGTGTGTAAGGATGAGAGGTCCACTGTATGCCTCTGTTTTCAATCCTCTGATGCTTGTGCTTGTGGCTATTGCTGGTTCTTTGATGTTGGATGAGAACCTATACTTAGGAAGGTAAATATATATACATACACCAAATCCGATCCTAATAATATATATAATTAACTTGCATATATATGATAAGGGATATATATATATATATATATCTACTTACATAATTAATATTCTAGATCATGATATGATTTTTTGAAACATGCATGTGTAGTGTAATTGGAGCAGTGCTAATTGTGATTGGATTGTACATGGTGCTGTGGGGTAAGAGCAAAGAAATGAAAAAGGTGACTCACTTAGAAATCACTCCTGAAATCGAAGAAATTGAGGTTGTTGTCACGTCTACGACAGAAGATCAAGATAAAGGTAACAGCAGCCACACCATTGCTGTTGGCAAGGATGTTGATAATTCTTCAAAAGGTGAACACCAAGAACAAGACACCAAAAACAACGGAAAAGAAGAAATTGCTTCAAATGAATTAGCCTAAAAAGTGCACAAAATTAAGAAAATAGAAACGCAGAGGGTACAAGTTGGACGCAAGAGCCATCTTTTCCACTTGCCCACTACTGCGGGCCCCCTTTAAAAGGGATCGAAAATATTTTGCTTGTGTAGTATCCACAAAGATAAAACTTTATTCATGATATGAGATTCTAAATTAAAAATAAACATTGATTCTTCACATAATATCAAGATAAAAAATATGTGAAGTGACCAATCATGCAACTGATCCAACATTAATTTCAAGTCAATGAAGTACATAAATTTTAATTTGATATGCAAAATTATATTAATGTTTAACCGGCGGCTTGTATATTCTGTTCTGATCAATTAAGACATAATATATGCATGGTTTGGTTTGCAATTAATCGATTGCTTGACAGGAGGCTCGTGTGAATTGATGGAGGATTTAAAATTTAACTTTTTAAATAAACTTAATAATACTTTGCTTTGCTAATAATAAGACATTTTTTAACTTATATATCAGCACCTTATGTACTGGTCTCTATAGAAAAAGATGCATGATCATTGATAATTTAGAGTACTAAATATAAAATTAATTGTTATGGGCTAGTTTTTGTTAATTAAGATTAAATTTATTTTTTACTTCAATAAACTGTTTTTTTTACTTAAACTGTGAATATTGCTATTTCAGTTTTTGGAACAAAAAGGGGGAAACATACTAGTATCTCTTTGAAATTTGAAACCATGTGTTTATTTATGCTGCAGGAGCAAAGCAGCTTAAATATTCGAAGATATTAATAAAATTGATATTATAAGAACATATATAATTACTTAAATTTAATGAATGTTGACTAATTAATGCATAATCAGTCTGCCTTTTACATTATAAAATGCAGTACTTAGTTAGTCGACCAAAATTTCGATAACATACATTAGCCCTTGATTGAGGATAAATATAAAATATAATTTTAATTACGTACAAATATAAATAAACAATAATTTCATCTTAATTAAAATTAAAATTGCTAAAATGTGGACATAATTCCAATATCCTTTATTTTCATGGGCACCGGTACATCCAATAGCTGTCAAACTCTTGCTGCTAGTGAGGCGTTTATCCACTCTTATATATGTCTTTACAACTCATAAAAATATTCCTTTGAGATTTTATATTATATTGTGCACAGATCGATAAATCTAAACAAAGTTTAACTCCTGTAATATATATTTGGTTGTTTTACATCATCATTCGACCCTAAATATCTATGGTATAAATTAAAAATATCAACTTTTAAATATTAAATTTGAATTTTATTTTTAAATTTTGTAAAGTAACATCATACTTTCCTTTACATAAAGTTGTATGTTTTCATTATATTGGGACACATGCATGTGTTCTAAAATTTTATATTAAAATTAAAACCAATTTTACCTTTAAATGTGTATTGACTATTGAATCAAAGAGTAATTAAATACTTTTTTATTATTATGAAAATTTCTAGATATCTATAAATCAATTAAAAGTTTTTATTAATTGAATTTTTTTAAAAAGTATTAAATCAAAATAAAATTGAAAGTTTCTTGTTAATTATATATTACAAAAATTTCTCTATATCTATAAATAAATAAATAAATAATAAATTAATCTTTTTGTATAGTTTCACTTTCACTATAAACAAATATAAAATAAATAATTTAATAATTCATTAACTTTTTCCTTACCTATAAATCCCTCCCCTTTTCAATAATCATTTGAAAGATGACCTCATCCATCTAAATATCATGTCTAATCATTTTAATATATATCATAATTGATACTAATGTTAATAATCATTCTTTTTTTTCAAAGTTTCATTGTTTACCATTCTCTTTGTTTTAGCTTCTATCTTTTTTTCATTACCTTAATTGGAAGATTTATTTAAAATATTTTATAATATTTGTTACTTAAGCTTACTTACTACTTACTACTTACTAGTGTTATTTTACCGTTTTTATATTTCTAACTAGCTACTCAGTGATGACAATTGAGAGTAAATCCTACATGAGTACCCGCCAAAATTATCCGTAATAGGTGGGGTAAAAATCCGTAAAACGGGTATGTATGGGCGCGGGTACGGGTAATAGCCAATATTTTTTCAATGGGATGAGCGGGGTACGGACATTAAGATGCTCAGTCAACTTCATACATGCACTCATATATAATAATAATAATAATAATAATAATAATAATAATAATAATAATAATAATAATAATATATAATTATATATGTGTATATTAATCTATTAAAATATCTAATATATTTATACATATTTTAAAATTTGATATTTATAATATAATATATTACATATTTAAAAAATATTTTTAAGGCTACCTATTTATGTTTTTTTTACCTTATAATACATGACTAATTAATGTTAATAATCTTTTTTGTGGATCTTGGAGAATATAAACACATGGAGTGAAAGTATATTGTAATATTTAATAAAAATTTTGAGCATTATCATGTGTTGTGTTTAAATATTATCATATTGTGTTTCAATTTAATTAAATTGTTATATCATTGATATTTAATAATTATGTTAGGATGACTTTGCAATAATTTTTCAATTTAGTTATAATTTTCTTTAATTAATATATTTTTAATTAGTTATTAATTTTTCACTTAGATAAATTGTGGGTAGGTAACGTGTGCATGTATGAGCATATAGGTGCACAGCGGGTGCGGGGACAGACATTAAAGTTCTTGCCCACACAAGTATGAGTTTTTTTTTTAAACGCGAGTATGTGGACATGCACTATGGTACTGATACAGTGATACCATGTCCAGAGGGTACTCATTGCCATCTCTATAGTTACTGAGATGATAGAAAAGATTCGGGGTCCATTTGATTTACAATTGGATAAAATTGATTTTAATATATTTATAGAATCAATGACAGAAAATGAATGATGCAATTTTTATGAAGCACGTTAGAGACGAAAGAGATTAAAATCAATTCTACAAAATTGATTATGACTGTGTACGTTCTCAACTGGGAACCAATCAGACACTTAGTGTCTATAAAGTTTAGTTGGCTAAACTTACATTTGGTGTTACCAAACTTAATCTTGAGTAACATCTTTTTTTATAAAATAGTTTTTTGTCCTTCTTATAAGATTCTCTTGAGAATTTTAATGATCCTTTAGATAAGACCATTTACAAAGTTTTAGAAGCATTTATTAGTTTGTTTTTCATCTTTACTTTTAATAATTAATGAACTTTATAGTTTTCGAGATTTGGTTAATGTGAGAAATTGAATAGAGTTTGATATTAAATATAGTAAATTTGGTAGTTAGAGATTTTAAAAAATTAATCATTAAAACATATTTTTTTAATATGCGTCTTTGAATAAAAAATGATCTTATAAATAGGACCGGAAAAAGTATAATAATGTGTACATTAATTTATTACTTTTCAATAATAAATGTCAAATTCTCTGGTTTTTTTTAATTTTGTGTCCTTTAATTTTTAGTAATTTTATCTCAAAGTGATTTTACTATATTTTGTCCAAAATATATAATTCATTTTTAAACTTGTTAATTTCTACAACATCATTGTTAAACAAATATTATTCTCTCAAATTTAATCTTATCAAAAGATATTTTACTCAACTTTAAAACAAACAAATCCTTGAAGGAGGGATTTCACAAAAGAATAAAATTACTCTACTATGCTACAATATAATATTTTTTATTTCTTTCTAACCGTATTCACTTTATCTACTATGCTTCCATTTTCCCATTTTCAGCTTGTAGCTGTAAATTTATCACAATTTTATCCGTTAACAATTTACACTCATCATTATTTAACAATTAATGATGTCCTTATATGTCATTTTACTATTTTCAGCTAAGTTTACCAAACACTTTCAATCAAATCCCAGAGCAGGTTCTCAGGTTTGGAGTTCTATGTCTAAGGCTAAAGACAAAACTAAAATCAGGTTATGATATTCACTTTTGTATTAATGGATCAACCTCTTTCTTTTTTGAGCCTTGGTTTCAAGGTGAAAGAATTTGTAATTAATCTGCACGTTGATGACTATGTGTTGGAATTCGAATTCTGTTTAGTTCGAATTTCCTAAAATCGAAGTTTGATTTTATTCTTCGAGTTTTCAGAAGAATCATGATTTCGATAATTTGAGTTTCCTGAAAGTTATAATACTTAAAATCTCGAAATTGAGGATTGAGTTTATAACTTAGTTATTTTATTAAAGGTTAAACTTTAATAAGGAAATTCGAGAAAAAGAGTAATGGAGTTTGAAACAGTACATTTCTATTATAAGAGAAATAGAAATAAGGAAGTTCTTTTATTCATAATTCAAATTCGAATTACAAGTTCGAATAAAAAGGAAAATATATTAGAAAGGAAACTATCCTAATAACTCCATACATTAGAAAGGAAACTATCCTAAACAATAATGAGTCCTTGACTCATGTCTTCCACGCCTCTTTCTCTTATTCCTTCCCCATAAGCTTTAATAGAGCCAAGGCAAAAAGAATGTTTTCTCCAATCTGTTGAACCACCTTGGTGCTTGGGGTGTACCTAAAGAGAAGCATGGAAGATTCATTTATCAAATAAATGAATCTATAATTGGCTATTACGTACAACCCAAAAGAAAAACCTTCAAAAAAGAAAGGTTGAAAAAGCCAATAGCTTTGGCTATTTCGTCAATCCCATAAAAAATGAAATCATTCTAGATTGGATTGTACGCAATAGCCAAATGAATGAACTTCTTCATATTCTTTGAAGGATTTAGAAAGAAGAAAAGGAATGAGAAGTTTTGAAAGAAATGTCCAAATATAACTCCTATTTATAGGAGTGGAAGGAGTTAAGGTTCATTAATGAGTCCATTTCAACGTCCAATGAGAAGAGCTCCCATAATGGAGTTGAATGGACGGTGGCCGGTGGTCTTCATGACCTTTGATGTGGCCAAATGAAGCTTGACACATGATATATGAGAGAATGTAGTCAAATCTCGAAATGAGAAAAGACTTAGTAGGTTTAAGCATCAAGAAAGTGTCAAAGATTAAGATGTTTTCGAGTTCTTAAAGTCAGAATTCCAGAAAGAATATTTCGAGAAACCAGAAAGTGAAATTTTGAAACAACAGACACAGATTTCTCGAAATCAGGATGCATGAAGACTTAGAAGATTTCTGAATGAAGAAATGAAGATTTCGGGAAGACAGAAGACAGAAGAAAACAGTTATTGAAGATCAAAGAAGTTTGCTGATCAAAGACAGGTGGCAACATCTTAATGGAAGCATTCTGAAAAATGCAAGGATCAGAAGCAGTTTTCTGGTTAGTAGAAAACGTGGCAGACATGCATGCTGCCAACACACAAGGCTAGATGATGTGTCAATTGTACATTAGTTAGCCGTTAGATTTAGAAATCTATAAATAGGTGAATTCTCTATGTAATAAAGGTTGGCAAATCACTCATACTCAAACTCTGAAACACCTTACACGTCCGAACGCACAGCGACAAACAGGTTACAAGGAGCAACAATATGTGATGAACCCATCCACTTTTCATTTATGCAATTGTTCTTACAATTCAATTTCTTTCACCTTGTTTACTTTCTGCAATTTATTCTTTGCAATTTACCTTCTGTAATTTACATTTCGCAATTCATTTTCTGCAATTTACGTTCAATACGTCTTTCTTTCTTTGAAAGTTTGATTTTTAGTTGATTTATGAAAATTCAATTTAGAACTTTGTTTGATAGAATTCTGAATCAAGTAGTTCTAAAATTTTGAAAGATAAATTCTTTGATGAAATTCTGAATCAAGTAACTCTAATTCTTTCATTTTTGGAAGTCAAATTCTAGAAAAATCATTGTAATTTCTAGAAAAATCAAGTCCTTTGAAAGTTTCTGGAAAACCAAGTTTTCTTATTAATTCTACAAATCATAAACACCATAAATCTACTTTTTAAAACGAGTCCCGTAAGAGGATCTAATTCTAATCCCCAAATTGTTCTTAGAATCAAAGTGATAAAAGATAATTTTCGAATTTAGATTTTATCACCACAAACACTATGTTAACATCCAAGATATTAATATAAACATTAATGATGGTTGGCAGGACAACCAATGGCATCTGGATAAAAATCTATCTAAATCGTCAGAACATACAAAAAACTCAATCCCGCAGATAAAAATCTATCTAAATGACACTATACAGGACAAGCTCATGTGGCAGAGTTCAAAAAATGGAAAGTACACAACAGTAGTAGGTTATAATTGGCTAAACAACCTAGTTTCAGAGAAATCATAATGAGTTAAAATGGACATGGATCTGGAATCACAAATTACCAGAAAAGATAAAATTCTTTCTTTGGTAACTATGGCATCAATATCTCCCAGTGAATGAGACCAGAGCATCCCGAGGATTAAGTACAACAATTATGCCGCAATGATAATCAGATTGAGACTATTACACACTGCTTTAGATAATGTAAGCAAGTCAAGGAATTTTGGCAAGCAGTTGCTAGCTGTGCAGATTACTTACCCAATTTCCAAAGCAGAATTCATGGAATGGATTCATGAGAATACTTCCAAGCATCCAGTCTATTTCCTTGTAGCTCTTTGGATATCGTGGATTGCTAGATATCAAAAAGCAATTGGAGGAGCATATTGTCCTACAAGCTTTCAAGTGTTACATAAAGTCCGCAATTTGGCAATTGACATTCATAATAGCTTCGGATTCAGTATTACTCATACCTCAACAAATAGACTCATCAAGTGGATTCCTCCCACAGACCAGGTTATAGCGTTAAACACGGATGGCAGCTCCTTTGAAAATCCTGGAGATGCTCGGTATGGAGGACTTTTCCGTGATTCAACTGGTGCTTGGATTCTAGGTTTTCATGGCCATATTGGTTACTTTGACAATACCAATGCAGAAATTCAAGGAATGTTACATGGGCTTAAAATTGCTTGGGAAAATAACTTTCACCATCTAATATGTTACACTGATTCTTCTCACGCAATTCATCTAATCTAGCAAGAGGATATCACTTACCACACTGGTATGCGTCCTCAATCTGTGAGATTCGAGATCTACTTCGCAGAAACTGGTTTGTTGAAGTCCAACACACTCTCTGTGAAGGAAATAGGTGCGCGGACTTCCTAGCCAAGCAAGGTGCACGACAAAAAGCAAGTTTGACAGTGCTCCATGACCCTCCTTCACAGCTCAGAAGCTTACTCCATGCGAATGTTATGTGAGTTCTTTTCCTGATACAGTACTTTCAGTGTAGCTTTTTTTTTGTTTTCATTTTCTGTTTCCTTTTTCTCTAACTGTACCAAAAAAAACCAGCTAGCCTTTAGCTTTCAGATAGCTTTTCGGTTTTCATTTAATTTTTCAGCTAATTTTACGAAAGAGTAGTGCTACACCAGCCGTTGAATATCCACTTTGTGAGAGTTACTTAACAATTCTTTTTTTCACATACTTCCCACATTCCTATTTATAAGACACATTTTAGAAGTTTTTTATAAGTCACTTTACAATTTCAAGGAAGCATTTATTATCATTTTACTCATTTACTCTTATTAATTTTAATATCTTTCCAATTATCAAATGATAGTGGAGTTAGCTAATAATATTAAATAAGGGTAAAAATAAAATATTAAACTATTTTTTAAAACCCCAATAAAATTAACCGATTTTAACGCACTTTTATTGATCCGTGTGGTTGGGTCAATTAGACCTTATAAATAGAAACGTCATAACTTTCAAAATATTTATTGATAAACAGACAATTTCAAAACCATCATTACAAGAAATCTATTTTTTAGTGACAATTTAAATTACAATTTTGTTATAATGAATTTAACAAATTACTAATTATTATAATACTTTTATCACTTTTATTATTATTTCTGTCATTCCATTTAATAAAGATATAAAAATATAACTACAAATTAATTAAAAAAAGTTAAAGTGACTAATAAATAATTTAAAATGTACGTATCCTTTAGAGTGACTTCTTATATAACAGAATGATGTATACTTTGAAATATATAAAAAAATATTATTATCCATGTATCCTATCAATTCCATAACTGAGAGTTATTTTTGGCTCAATTAATTGAACCTGGACATCTTTCTCTTTTGGCACAGTAGAGAATAAAGAAAAGCACTAACCAAAAGGGATGAACTTGTATAATTCTTTATCAGTGGTCAGGCAGTAGTCTTATAAAAATATTTCTTTTATGTTTATATATTTAACATTGAATGAAATGAAATAGAATATATGTGAGGGGGGTGATGTATAATTCAATAAGTTAAAACTATATTATTTTATTGTTTGGATATTTTTAAAATGAAAAATAAATCCATCCTCTATTAAATTGGAGGGGAAATAACAAAATATTAAATAAAATTTAATATCATTATATTCCATTTTATTATTTTATTATTTGGCATTTTGCGTGATCATATATGTCATCTCAATTGTTTCTTACAAGCCTATATTATAGACTCGCAGCACAACCTATTCTGGGTTTAGGTTAACCTATATATTTAGCTAAAAAAAGACTCTTTTTTGGCACAAAATAATCAAAGACTTAGACCACGAGAGAAAGGTATATTTGGCTTACCAAATTTTTTGGTGTAAGACTATAACTATGCTTTAGAGGAGGCAATTAATGGTACTTGAGCCGGATAGATATATGGGCGGCAAATTAAGTTCTCTCTCCAAGTATTTAACGTAACTATATATATATATATATATTGGGCTCAAATCCAAAACCAAGTTAAGCTGGAATAATCTCCTATCAACTAATCCACATGTTTGGCGGTTTAGTTAAAAATTTGGCTTAATTACACTTTTGATCCCTCTAGTTTTGATTTTGTGCAGTTTCGGTCCCTCAAGTTTATTTTTAGCAAATTAAGTCCTCGTACTTTTAAAATTAAGTAATTAAATTCGGTCCCTCTGTCAATTGTCTTTTGCTTAAAACCCTCAAATTCTCATTTTCAATCCAAATATTTGAGAGTATATAATGAATTTGAGATATGAAACAATTTAAAATGTTCAAAAGTAAAAAATTAAATAGAAAATTGATAAATTTTGAAGGATATTGTATGATATGAAATTAGGGTTTAAAGATGACAAAATTTTGGGATTTTTTTATATTAGGTTAAATTTGATATTTTGATTGGTGAGTTTTCATATTAAGAAGATTTATATAAAATGAATTAATCAATTAAATTTATGAAGATATTGAATAGAAAGTGGGAATTTGAGGGTTCTAGGTATAAAACAATTGAGGGATAGACCGAATTTGCTTAATTTTAAAAGTATGAGGACTTAATTTACTCAAAAAAAACTTGAAGGGACCAAAATTCCACAAAGTCCAAACTAAAGGAATTAAAAGTGCAATTAAGCCTAAAAATTTATAATGCTTATTAATTTATTTTTTATATGTTAATATAATATATAATAATGATATATATATATAAAACACCATTTTATTACGAACTAGAAATTTAAGTTTTTTTCTCCTATTTAAAGACTTTATATATATAAGCCACTAAATAACCTTTTGAATCAGATCGGAAATTTATATTCGTATAAAATAAATTGGCTCAAGCTTAAAAAAAAAAAAAAAACTCTTATTATAATAATGACTATAATGAGTAACCACTAACCAGTTTGTAAGACCGGAATTTAAATAAATTAAAATTAAGAAGCCATGCTTATTTTAGCAACTCCCCCATGCATGACCTGAAGGATATCCACACCTAAGATCATCCCTAAGGCCTATATATATCTTCGGGGGAGCGAGGTAGCTAGCTAGGTCTGTTTTTGCTTTCCACTTTATATTATATGCTAACAAGACTTGGCACAATGCAGAACGTAGATAGTGCTCTGCTTTAATTAAAGGACTGTTTACCAAGAAACATGCCAAATGCCTCAACAGTTCATTCCATTTTGTGGAACTCAGAATATATTTGCCCTCCAATTAAACAAGATAAGTATTCCAGCACTCGATCGATCTGCCTCTCAACAGTACGTTTGCACCATCACTAAAAATCCCACATCCATGTTTCATGTGCAATGTTTTGCTTGATATCCATTAATTATATCATAACAAAGTGGTCGGGTACGTACCTTTTTCACACACACATATATATAATTGAATTTGAGAAAAGAAAAGAAATAAATATATAGGAGGGGGCCGGGGCACAAAATAAAAATCTTACTCTATGGTAATTGGTCAAAATTAGTCCGCAAACAAGTTTTTTAATACAACAACTAATGTAGTTGCACTCTCACATTGGCCCTTTTTAGACTACTTAATTGAATTGAATATGAAGTAGCTAGAAATTAATCTATATACTGATCTAAAAGCAGCAATCAATTGTTGCGTTGATACTTTTGTTTTTTTTAGCATGGGTTAGAGAATCTTTGCGCCGTACGTAAAATTAGTGGAATATATGGTTGTGAATGCCAAGTTGGCCAAGACAAGCACAAGCTAGAGGCAGTGGTTATTCTGCCAAGTCTTCAGGTGTGGTTTCCTCATCAAATTTTACGGCTGTTAGCTCAACCAAGAGGAAATGAAATCGAAAGAGAAATTATAATCATATAACTTGTACAATTATGAAAGAGATATAAAAATAAAAGAGAGAAAAATATGAGATCTGATAAATGATCTAGGCACCTCTAACCGAATTATATATACACACCAAGAAAAGTAGTTTAAGTGGTTAATTTTATTGGTTTCGTATAAAAAATAATACATTTCATTTTTACCCCTATTTAATATTATTGGTATATTCTCTCACTAAATAATTAAGATTAAATTTTGCACTAAATATAGTACTAACTTTCACTATCAATTGTATTGGAACACACAAATGTATATGGAAAAGTGCAATGGTTTAACTTTCTCTCTTGGTCACCTATATATGTAACAATATTTATAATATCTCGTTAATCAACAATTAGAAAAATACATGATGGAAGAATTTAATAAGGGTAAATCAAGAAAAAAATTAAATGCTTTTTAGATATTATTAAGTGCCTTATAAAAATGACCGTCAATATCTTCTAAATGGTGTCTTATAAAAAGGACCGGAGGGAGTATGATATAAGGAAATAGAGAAAAAAATTATGTTGAATGGGTTTGTTGTATTAATAACTTAAAATAAACCCTTAATTTACTCTCTAACTTGTCGACTCGATCTCTCCTCATATTAGTCTTTAAACTAAACTAATTGTATAAATAGTCTTCAAACTTTTATAGATCTATCAAATCGGTCCTTGTTAGAGACCAATATAACGAGATAATCAATGTGAAAATTAAAAGACTAATATAATAAATATTTAAAAGTTTGAGGACTACATATGTAATTAATTTAGTTTAAAAATTAATAAAAAAAGAAATAACATGTTGGAGAATGAAATCAAACTTTAAAATTGGACTTAATTTTTCATTATCTTTTGTTAAAAAAAGCCATTTATACAAATCAAAGGGAATTGTTTTTAGCACCGTACTTTTTACTATTGTCAACCCTTTTTAAAAAATATCTTTCCCAATGTGAGAAATCACGCTTGGATTTCCCTTCCCGCGTTAAGCTGGAAGAACCAAACACATACATAGCTATTATCATTATGCTTTTTCATGAGCTTCTTACTCATAAAGTGTGTGGTAAAAGAGGTTTTGAGGTTGCCTATTGTAACTCTTTTTTCTTTTGTTTTTTAACAATATGTGTTGTTACATCGTGCACATTTTGTCACCAGAAGCTATTCCCCTTATTATACAATTCAAATAAATGCTTTAAAGCAGGCATGAATTCGATTCATTGAATCGTGGTAGGTACATCATACCCTTTTCGATGGTTTTTTTTCTCTCCCAAAATCATAGGTATTATTTACGGGAGATGATCCATCTTAAGTCGGATACGACTTTATAGGTAGTCAAATTATCCCTCTGATTATTTAACATGATCTTTATAAAGGGATTTGAGCATTGTTTTTAAAATCAAATCGGACTAGCCAATTCGACCGGGAACTTGCCTGATAATCGATCTATTAAACCTTAAAAATAGTAGATCTCAAAACAAGTGAAAACCAATTAAAACTAGTAAAAATCGAGATTGAAAATCGGTTTGAACCAGTCCTATAAAAAATATTTGTTTATTCAATATAAAATATTTTTAAGATAAATAAAGACACATGCTTAAGAATTACACATAAATATTTATTATTTTATTAATAATTTATGTTAATAATTTTATATATCTTATTTTTATAATTATATATTATTTTATTATTTAAAATATTATATAATATTAAAAATATATATTTAATCATTATTGACTCGACCTCAATTTAATTTTAATTGAACCATTAATTAAACCAATGCTTTTACCGACTCATTTAGCAGAGTGAATTTTAAAACATTGAATTTCAGCAACTTATCACTTCCGTGGAAGAGTAACAGTTTATACATGACAATATGCCATTATGCTGCCATAGAAAAATTAAAGATATTTTTAAAAGTTATGTTTGTTGAATCAAATGCCGGTAACCAAGTAAAAAAACGCATTATAGTATTTTTAAAGTTGGGGGATACATTTAAAAAATAAATATAAAAATATAACCTTTAATTAAAAAGTTAATAATTAAGGTTGTAGTAAAATATATACACATATATTATAAATATATGAATCTATTATTGAACCCCAATATTGATTGATTTGCTAATTCATTAATTTTATTCTTTAAGCTTTAAAGTATATCTCTTACTCTACTATAGAGGAGAGAAATCCAAAATTTATAATCTCATAGCTTAATGGTATTTTCTTATTATGACATTGCATAGCCTCGCTTCTAGTGAGCGTGACTGACGGCTTCATAAAAGAGTGATTCTCTAAAACCAAACAAAGCTAACGTGAAATTTAAAACATGATGTCGCTATTTGATGTACGCTAGGTTAATAAATTTTGAGTACGTACATCATTAGCTACTTATATGATAACTAATCATTAATCAACTATAGTAATTAACTATTAATTAAATGATTCATCATACCTAATTAATTATGCAAGTACTTTTTACGTTTTAATGTTATATACTGGAATCTAAATCTTAATACGAAACATATTGGATATTCTGTTCATAGGATAAGAGATTTGGTCTTTGCCTTTTTTGGCTTTGTTCCTTTGATTTTGTAATAAACTTGTCCGTGAGAGACCTCAAAGCGGGATTTGGGAAAAGTGGCTCCAAAGAGAAGGCTCTGCACTTAGAATAATCGGAGTTAATTAATGCACCACATGTAGTGTATGATTAACATTTATTGTATGGTCAAACTTGTGTTATATATCTCATATCTATTTTGTGCATTATAAAAGGAAACATTATATTTATTCTCCAATAAAAGTGAATTCGTTCTTGGACCAAATAAAGTTGAATTCATTGGCACATGCTGGCACTTACTAAAAGACTAAACATTGACACTTTAAAAGCAAAGGGTTTCTGATTCGTGTGAAATAATTCCGAAGTTAATTAAAAATGTAATTATCAGCTCAATTATGGGATCGCGCGAGTTGTTATATTTTAATTTAATGAATAATAACTTCAATACAAATTATTAAATGGGTGCCATATAATAATTCCTTAAAATATATATAGAACGTGTTTGGTTTAGTGTTGAAATGTGGTAAACTCATGTTACCAACACTAAAAATATATATCTGTCTTAGAAAATCCAAATTTGAATTTGATCAATTTCAACGCTAAACCAAACATACACTCTTGACCCATATTCATTCCGAAAAGGAAAAGACATATGCATGAGAATTTTCATAAAGCTATAAAACAAAAATATAACCAAAGAAAGAGAAGCATATTAAGACTTTCCAAAAGAACAGATACATGGAAATTTCCATAAAGCTAAAAGAAACAACAGCTGACTCTTCTCAAATAAAGAATATTAGATTTTAAAAAATAAATTTGTTATCATTCATTAAAAGTTATATAATTAAATTTGTGATAAAAACAAATTAAATAATTGAAATTTATTCCATTAAATTTTAATCCATAATTAAAATTTAAAAAAAATATAGCAATTAAGAGCTAAATTATGAAAAAAGGTGCAATGTAATAGATGATGAGGAGAGACGTCATTCTAAGACAACATGTATATATGGGACGAAGATCACTGGCATCTCATATATATATATATATATGGTGCAAAGCAAAGGGTCCTACATATATCTACATAGAAGGCCCAGTGCAGTGTTCATGACTATGTAGCTAATAATCAATTGAATCGGTTCAAGTTTATCTTACTGCAGGCAAGCACACCTCCACTGTTTCTGTCTGCCTGCATACATACATACATAAATTAAAAGCAAACCCCAAAAGCCTAAGGTCTAATTGGAAAGACGTCCTGATTGACCTAATTAACTTGATTTGCCCGTCAACAAAAGTGTTCATACTTCTTTAATTTCCCACTATATATCCAAAGATTATAACTTTATTAATTCTTATTATTATTACTTTACTATAATAATTAAAAGTAACAATTAATATATATATGCACATATTTTCTTAATTAATCATCTTTAGTTATACCCTTTTTCAAACAATTTAAGTATTAACGTGTAAGTAACTACACACACTCGTTGTCCTTGGATGACACTTTGGAATCTGAATCTTCAAACCCATCCCATAATAAGTATAAATACCCCTTTGCTGCTGGGTACACCACACCTACCTACACCGTTCATTACCGCATATATCCTATATATATATACTCTGTCTGTCTCTCCAATATAATCAATAATGGAGATGAAGAAGGGCATGTGGAATGTACTTGATGGGTTGAAACCAGTGTTGTTGATGGTTGGAGTGCAGATTGCATATGCTGCAGTTAATGTGTTCTATAAGCTCGCCATCAACGATGGAATGAGTGTTAAAGTAGCCACTGCCTATCGTCTCGGTTTTGGATCTGCTTTCACTGTTCCTCTTGCTCTCATTTCTGAAAGGAACAACAGACCAAAACTGACTTGGAGGGTGCTCTTCATGGCATTTCTTTGCGGCTTGTTTGGGTATGTATTTATGTTAATGAACTAGTTAGTTAACCAATTCAATTCGATCAATTAATTAACTGATGATATGTTAATACAGGGGAAGTTTATTTCAAAACCTTTTCTACGAGGCACTGGCTTTAACATCAGCAACGTTTGTGTCCGCTATCTACAACCTCATTCCGGCCATCACCTTTATCTTGGCCATCTCCTGCGGGTAATCATCATCTTAATTTGTCTTCTTCTGTAAAATTAAACATTAATTACTTTTAGCAGAGGCAGGCGGCATATAATATAACTTTAATTAATATTGCTTTTATTTTTTTATAGATTGGAAAGATTAAATTTGAGGGCAGCAGCAGGAAAGGCCAAGGTGTTTGGAACTTTAATTGGAATCGGTGGGGCAATGTTGTTGACCTTTTTCAAAGGAGTAGAATTAGATATTTGGCCCTTCCACATCAACCTTTTGCATCCACATCACCAACACGTGGCACCACTCCATGCCCACTCTGCTAGCGCTCAATTGTTGGGTGTTCTCTGTTCCATAGGAAGCTGCTTCTCTTTTGCTCTCTGGTTTATAATTCAGGTATATCATAATTTAGTTTCTTTAATTGTACATGTTTGCCCCATTAATTGTGGTTTGTGGAACAGGCTAAGATGATCAAAGAATATCCAAGCCATTACTCAAGCACTGCTTTGATGTCTACAATGGGAGCAATACAAGCCACTGCTTTTGGTCTTTGTGTTGAGAGAGATTTGAACCAATGGAAGCTGGGTTGGAATATCAGGCTACTAGCCGTGGCTTACTCGGTATATTATATATTTAATTTACTCAAATTAATCCTCACCTTGTAATTAACTTGATATATTTAATTAAAGGAAGTTTTGATGTGATTTAAGTTAACTTTGTTGCAGGGAATCGTGGCCTCTGGATTAGTGGTTATTGTGACTGCGTGGTGCATACGGATGAGGGGGCCTCTGTTTGTGTCTGTTTTCAACCCTCTAATGCTCGTGCTTGTGGCTGCTGCTGCTTCCTTCATGTTGGATGAGAACTTGTACTTAGGAAGGTATATATTATATATACTAAATCTTAATTAATTAATATAATTCACCTAATTATGTACAATATATACTATCACGGTTGTTGTTTAATTTTGTCCTTTCACCTATATAATTATATAGTTTGCTTGGAGCGGTGCTGATTGTGTGTGGGCTGTATATGGTTCTATGGGGTAAGAGCAAAGAGATGAAAAAGATTGCTCAGTTAGTGCCATCAGAGATTACTAAAGAACCCGAAGCTATACAAGTTGTTGTTATGTCCACAGTGACACCACTAGATCATGATAAATGTCACCACAACAATCACAGCCAAACCAGGAATGTTCATGACGATTTGTCAAAACATGGGGAAGATGATATTCAAGTATAAGCAAGGAATCAGTTTCTAATTTCTATCAAGTGCGTGCTGGGGATGGATGAATTAATTAAGATCAAGTACTGGTTCATAACTCCATTGCTTTAATTTTGTCAATAATCAATATATATATGAACTAGAGTTTACACATTTCAATTTCAATTGTACCATACAAGTTTTAATTGATCTTTTATTGATCCCGTGAGAAAAAAAGAAAATGGGCTTCTTTTTTTATGGTCGAAAGAAAATGGGCTTCTATTAATTGGGAGTTGCATGATGTAAATATGTTTGGGCCTTAATTTACTTTTGGAATCAGATTGGATCAACGGAATTTTCCTTGCAGTCACCGCCAGAATTGAACTTGGTCAAATCTATGGGCTACAATAAATATTATATTAATTAATAAATAAAACTAAGTGCAATTGGAAACGAAGGTTAAATATCTAGGAGGTATATAGCTTGGACATTGATGATCCAATGTTAAGGCTTAAGGGCACATGAAATTAATTAACATTGGCAGAGTAGAAACGAACGAATGCGTCATACACTCATAGCATATAAATTATGGGCTCAACAATTGTGATTTACTCTTAACTTTGTTAAATGATATAAATTCAATCCAAGGCGCCTAGCTATATACAATTATACATACATATTACAATTTTCTTACACTAACAATAACTTGCCGTGCAACAGTATTGGACCCAGAAGAGGGGAAAAATGGGCTATTCAATATTGGTGGCTGATTGATGTAGTTAATGTTAGCACAGCTGTCAGCAGTAGGCATGTGCAATTCTTTTTGGATAAGTGCAGTGCAGATGGCTTGGCATTTCCGTAGTTTCATTGAATGCTCATGGTCATTTCTTTAGCGTAGAGTCCATAAATATCAAGAGGATAAAAATCAACACACAACAGACGAACCAAATTAAAAGGGAAAGTGAAGATGAAGAAGATGGTGGCTACTGTGCTGCTTTTATTTCTTATATTTTCGCATATGGAGACCGTTCAGCCCATTACTGTCGATTGCTACGATGCTTGCTCCACTGGCTGCGTTCAAAGTGACCGTACGTTAATTGCTCTTCATTTTCTTCTTCTTTTTTTCTTTTATAAAATTTCAAAGTCCATTCATTCAATTAACAAGTTGTTTATGAATTTAGTTAATGATATGAGATCTCGATCAAATCTAAATGATGGACTTACATATCACTAAATCGAGTATATGAATTAATGATACAAAAATATTTTAATTCAGTAAATTAAAATGAAATTTATACAAAAATAGGACGCTTGGCAAACTCAAATTAAAGCACGAAGTTATTGAAATGAATGTTTTGATGAGGTGAATTAAATGTCATATGCAGAGAGGCTTATGCAACGGTGTGACCGCAAGTGCCAGATTAAATGCGGTCCAGGTAACAACTTTAATTTCCTCTTCTACATATAGGATTCAGTGTATTTATATTGCATCTCTAGTGTTCTCTTATTTTCTCCACGTTAGTCTTCAGCCAATTGAGTTTTTGTTGCTAAGTGAAAAACTCAGAAACATGATTTTAATTAAAGATAGTAAATTGCTAATTCGAACAACAAGGTCTGGGTGGTGTAGTTGGTTATCACGCTAGTCTCACACACTAGAGGTCCCCGGTTCGAACCCGGGCTCAGACATTATTGTTTTCTCTTTTTCCTAATTGCCTCACCTTTGCTATGCTAATACTTGGGCTTGTGTTTGTTTTTGTGTCATCATGATTAAAATTTTACAGATTCCACAAAGGAGGAGGACATGGGCTGAGTGTGTCACTTGAGCCCAAGCAAGCAATGTTCACTTGATCAGAATGCTACCTCTTATTATAACCTTATACAGTTACATGCATCTTTGAAGTTTGTTTGTTGTTGTAGTACCATCTAAATAAACATGGATAATAGACTGCTTTTAAGTTTAAATTGTTGAATGAAGAGCGTACATGTTTTGTGACGCGAAGGAGCGTATATGTTTTGAAATAAAAATTTGGTTTTAGGTATTTAACATCGATCACTTCCACTTGCATAACAATCAAATCGAAGGTTTTCTATTGCTAAGTTATATAGTTCTCGTTCCGCGTCTCAACCGTAAAGAAATGTTCTAAGTAACATAATCCACAAATTTAATTAAATATGAAATATAGTTAAATAGTACTAGTATGAAGCTCTGCTATTAGCATTACAGGAGCAAAGGTTCCCTACCACCGTCGTGGGAACTAATTAAGGTTGTCCATCATTCGTGTCGTGTGAACATTAGGAACATCTAGCATGGGTACGGAGTTAAAATGTATTAATATATATGGTGTGAAAAGGAGATATCTCTCCAATCCAATAGATGATTAATGACTACATTGAGAACAAAGTAGGTCAGGATGGTTGGGTGTACCGATAGGTTTGCTAAGGTTGTTTTTGGGCACAAGGACATGGTTAAACTGTGTATATTTGCTAGGATGCGACAAGGGATTAGATTGACAATGATTATGGTAGGGATTCCATTGGGGTGGTTCTAGTAGTTGGTTATATTATATGTTGGATTGGATATGGAGGACTGGTTTTGGGATTTATTATGTTAGTAGGTACTAGGTAGCTATTATGAATTAAGGTAGTAGCGAGGGGTTGGTGGTTTTCATGTTTGAGGGTGGGTGGGAACAGGGCCGTGTACAGACATTTTGGGGCCTTAGGCGGAAATGTTAAAAGGGGCCTTTTTTGGAGATTTTTTTAATAAATTTAATATATAATATAAAATATTAAATTTTATATTAATCTTCTAGCTTTTTTAGCCGCAAAATCATTTATCAGAATTTTATAATCAAGCGATTCTAATACTTCACTTTCAATAGATAAAATAGCTAATCCATTCAATCTATCTTGCAACATTGTTGATCTTAGATATGATTTAAGCAATTTTAATTTTGAAAAGCTTCTTTCAGCAGTAGCAACAGTTACAGGAATTGTCAATAAAATTCTATATGCAATGTAAACATTTGGAAATGAATCTAAAGTTTTAATATAACTCAATACTTCTATTGGTGTGCTAATTTCTTCTGTTAACACTTCTCTTAGTACTTTTAATTCTGAAAATAAATCAAGACCATCAATATCAGATAATTCATTAAACCTTAAAAACTTTTCAAGATTAATACAATATTTTTTCAACTCATCCTCATCTAAAGCTTTAATTTTTTTGGAATAAAATAAAAAACCAAAAATAGTCTCATATTGTGAAAATTGTTCAAATCGTGTCTCAATAGAATTAATGGATTGATCTAATATGTATAAAAAATACTCAATACAAAAAGATTCTTCAGGTGAATGTGTGATCTCATTACTAATATTTTCATCAAAATGAGGTTTTCTATGAATTTTACGTTTTTCACGAAATTTTGCCTCTATATCCATTTCGATTGCCATTTTTTCTGTGGATTCTAAAGCCAATGCAAATCCATTTTCCCTATAATGTTTTAAATAAGTGATAAGACCTTTTAAATGATCTATAGCAACATCTATATGCATATCTTTTGATTGTAGAATCTTGCTAACAGAATTGACAGCAAACAAAATATCATACCAAATATTCATTCCTAATAAAAATTCAAAATTTTCAAGTTCATGAGTTGCTAAAGACATGGCTTCACTTTTTAGTTTAGGATCTTCACAATTTTTTGATAATTCAATCAAAGCATCTCTTACCTTTGGAGCTTGAAACTTAATAGCTTTGACGCTTTCTATTCTACTTTCCCAACGAGTTTGAGATAATGATTTAACAGAAAATTTAGATACATTATCTTGCAAAATTTTCCATCTTTTGGTAGATGAAGCAAACAAAGAATAAATACGTTGTAGAACTCCAAAAAAAGAAATAGCTCTAGTAGAGGAACTAGCCATATCACATAAAACTAAGTTCAAGTTATGACACCCACACGATGTATAAAATGCTCTAGGATTTATGTCTAATAATCTTCTTTGCACTCCTTGATTTTTACCCTTCATGTTGGAACCATTATCATAACCTTGTCCCCTTATATCATCAATATTAAGGCCATATTTATTTAAAACATTAACAAGCTCATTAAAAAGACCTTTTCCTGATGTGTCATCAACTTTTAAAAATTCTAAAAAATACTCCTCAATTTTAACTGGAAATTTAGAAGTATCAACGCATCTCAATATAAGAGTCATTTGTTCTTGATGACTTACATCAGGAGTACAATCAAGAATAACAGAAAAATGGATCAATTAAAGAGAGAATATAGGCAGAAATCAGGTTGGGAATAGTACTAAAAATTTTTTTTTGGGGCCTACTAAATTTTTTTTTTGAGGCCCTAGGCTGGTGCCTAGATGGCCTTGTGGTATCCACGGCCCTGGGTGGGAAAGAACTTAGATGATATGGTGGTGAATATGACTTGGTATACAATGGTTTTAGTTTTCTTGATAGAGAAATAAAGGGTGAAAATGTTTAAGTGATGATTTAGAGGCTAGTTCGTAGAGAGGAGAAGTGTGTGTTTTGTGATAGAGAATTAGAGTTGGGGAGGGGTATGGTGATCTCCAACAATAGAAGTGAATGGTGGATGGGCTAATGGTGAATGCATAAACTAATGAAGGACTTGTAACGATTTTGGGAATTAATGAAGTGAAAAATAATAAAATTTATTCAGTGACCACGTATTACACGATAGTCTAGGCCTCGGACATGAGGTTAAGAAAATGGGTGCGGTGAAAGATTTTTTCTGATCATAATTATAGGAATTGATGAGAATACCCACGAACATAACTTATTGGATATTAAAACAAATATTTGTGTTCATTAAACTTCTGACACTTTGTCCTCAAATGAACAATGAGTCGTCTTCGAGCGGTGTTAGGACTTATAAAATTAATAATAGATCTGTTCTTATTGAAAACTCATATGATCTTATAATGTTAAAATCTCTGGGATAAACTTTCTCTTCATGGATATTATGATCTATCTTTAATTTCAGATTTTGTTGGGGTCATCACAGAGGTTGTTATGCCCATAACCATTAGACGTTGCCATACGAAAGTTTCAACACTGTTCTATCCATGCATGAAGATGAAAGAGGTGACATAGGCGTAGTTAATCCCCACAACTCTTTTTATTAATTATGTGAGTTCCGTATAAAATATTTTATCAACTCTTGGTTTGACTCCTCTAAGTATTTTCGTAAATACTCTATTGCTATCCCTTAACAACTTTTTCACTTACTATGTACTTATATTTATATTTTAAAAATATTAAAGTTTTAACTTTTACTCTTTTCATTTTTCTTGTTATCTCTATTAATTAGTTTTCATTATATATTAAAGGAGATAAGGTTATAGAAAATTTCAAAAAAAAAGAGGAAAGTATATAAAAGAATAAAATATAATAAGGGACAAATCAAGATTAGGTTGAGGAGTTATAGAAAGTGAAGGAAGTTAGAAAAAAACCCATAAAAGTAAGAAAAAAATAACTAAAAATAAAAGAAATCTTAATTGAGGGGCGAAAGTTTTTAAGGGTCAAATTAAAGGTTTTTCATTGTAAATTTCTAATTGCAAACATGTTTTATAATATTATAATCCTTCTATTTATGAATTAATTTGATCACAATTTTTTTTATTCTTTTTAGGTGTTTATTATGAGATATATCTTAAATATAATTTTAAATAAGATTAAGATATTAAAAAATAAAATAATCTTTTATTTTATATGAGATTCATTTTCTTAAGATTAGATAATAAAAAATGAAAAAAAATGTTGTCTTTTATTAATTTGATTTAATTGTAAGTTCTTAATGTTTTGTTTTAGCCCCTGGTTGATAAAAAAGGTCCTCATTTCCATCTATAGAGGGTAATGAGTGAGGACGGTAGGTTTTACGTGGAAAACTAGTTCATAACTTCAAAGAGTTAGTAGATCACATCAAAATATTGGTTGATTGAGGTAGTTGGAGCCAAGGACAAGTTGGTGGTACATGGGTCATTTACTATATTTATGTCAACTTTACCCGTGTTAAATTTATATTGTGTCCACGAGCAATGATGTTTTAATAACTGTATTGATATGTTGATGTGTGGTTTAATTTACACTAGTTATGTACGCTTGGTGAGGAAGTAGACTTAGAGTCACCTGAGTGGGCTTCAAAGTTGTGTATCCCCTTTTTTTGGCTTTTGTTAGAGGACTTCAATGAGATCTTAGTCACATCTAAAGTATTAGAACTATTGCAATATGAAATATATGAAAGAAAGATGATAACAAAGAAAATTATTTCTCTACTATGATTAAACCAGAAAGGAATACAAATATATACAAATGAAGAAAAGGAAGCTAACAAAAAACTATCATACATCTAACAAATTAACTGTCAACAGACTAATAACTGTCAAAATTGATTCTAACTAAACAATAACAATCCAATACCCCCTCAAGATTGGAGGAATATATTCTCAATTCCCAACTTGGACAAGATATTAATGAAAACAGTGTGGGGTAAGGACTTTGTGAAAATGTCTGCCAGCTGATGGTGTTTTCTAACATGGATCAATTTTAAGACACCTCTGTCCACTTGTTCTCTGACACAGTGAAGATCAATTTCAAGGTGTTTAGCTCTAGGACTAAATTTATGTCTGCTGGATGGTAGAGTTGAAGCATAGCATAAGCTGCCAAATGTCCTGAAAGCAGAATAGTTAGGCAATTGACCATATAAAATCTCATAAGGGGACTTGTGGTTCAGAATAGGACTAGGAGTTCTATTCATGAGGTAAACAACATTTTTAACACAATCGCCCCAAAGAGTTAAAGGAACATTAGACTGAAAAAGTAAAGTACGGGCAATATTCAAAATATGCAAATATTTACGCTCAACAACACTATCTTGCTCAGGCCTTTCAACACAAGAGAATTGGTGTAAAACACCTTTCTTTAAGAAAAAAATCCTTAAATTGAAGTTCTCTGGCATTGTCAGATCTAAATTTCTTAATTTTAGCATGGAATTGAGTTTCAACATAAGAAAAAAATTGAGGGATAAGAGGGATGCAATCAGATTTATTATGAAGCAGGTAAATCCAAGTAAATCGACTCTTATCATCCACTAAAGTCAAAAAGTACCTAAAACCATCATAGGTGGGCACTCTAAAGGGGCCCCATATGTCAACATGAATTAAATCAAAACAATTAGGACTAAAGTGATTGGGATTGGAGAAAGGCAATCTATTTTGCTTGGCAATATGGCAAGTGCTACAATGATATCTAGAATCAACAGAACTAAGAGGAGTTTTATTAGCAATCAGTCTGTAAACAGAATTAGGAATATGTCCTAATCTCCTATGCCAAGTGTCATAGGTAACAACATTACAAGAATGAATACAAGAAGGAGGAAAAGTGCATGGTGGAAACTCAAAGACCAGCAATCCGTGATGTTGTTTAGCAGTGCTAATCGTCCTCAAAGTCTTGAGGTCCTGGAGATTGAAAGAGTCAGGTTCCACAGTGAATCTAAAAGAATTATCATTAATTAAAGTGAGAAGAGATAATAGATTAAATTGGAATGAAGGAATAAAGAGCACATTATGAAGAAAAATATCATCAGTGAGCTTGATGCTGCCAATACCTTCAACTTTGACTTTGGTAGAATTTGGTAAAAGAACATGTGAATTATTAATGGCAGTATAAGAATGAAATAGATGTTTAAAACAACAAATGTGAGAAGTTGCACCAGAGTCTATTATCCATGTATGATAATTATTAGAGGGAACAACATTCATACATATACCTGTAATGTTTGTAGCAACAATATCAGAGGTGGGTTCAGTTTGCATTTGATTAGTAAGATAGGTGATTAATTGTTGGCATTGAGTAGTAGTTAAAGGGGAATGCTGAGAACAATTTGAATTGTCATAACTGTCTTTAACTTGATTAACCGTGTTTGTAGGACGATTCTTGAAGTAATTCGGGGGATATCCAACCAATTTGAAGCACTTATCCTTTGTGTGGCCTAACATGTCACAGTGGGCACAACTGGGCCTTTCTTTCTTTGTGAATTTGCTCCTAGTAGTGGAAGATTGTGAAGAGTTTACAACAAAAGCAAGGGGATCAGAATTAGTAGTAGTTGGAGAGGGAAGAACATCAATTTCACGTTGGGCTTCATCTTGGGACAAGAGAGAAAACATTGCCAATGGAGGGTAGAGGGTCAGATAGGAGAATCTGTCCACGAACTTGGGAAAATGAGTCATTCAATCCCATGAGGAAGGACATCACATATTCAGATTCTTGAAAAGTTTGAAGTTGCTGAAGACCTCCGCAAGTGCATTGAAAGGTGGGTTTGTAGCAAGATAATTCTTCCTAGACGGATTTCAGCTTGGTATAATAGGTGCTGATATCATCCATACCTTGCTGAAGAGACATTAATTGGCGTCGTAGTTGAAAAATGCGAGGGCCGTTCTTTCTTGAGAACCTTGTTTTCAAATCGTCCCAAATTTCTCTAGCAGTAGAAGCAAACAAGATGCTGGTGATAATGTCTTTGGAAACCGAATTGTAGAGCCAAGAAATGACAACATTATTGGCACGAGTCCAGGCAGCAAAGGTGGGATCATTTTCTGCAGGTTTCGGGAGAGTTTCATCTATGAAGGCTAGTTTGTTCTTCACAAAAAGAGCTACACGCATTGCTCTGCTCCAAGTAGTGTAATTCCTATTATCAAGAGGCTGAGAGGTGAGAACAAGACCAGGACCATCCGAATGATGCAGAAAGAGAGGGTTGGAAACATCTTGAGTGGGATCTTTTGCTGTAGCAGCCATTAGAGGAAGAGAAAAGGAATCAGAGTAGCAGTAGGGGTGAGAAAGAAAGGTTCAGCGATGATGAAGAATAATCTTTCCTGATACCATATTAGAACTATTGCAATATGAAATATATGAAAGAAAGATGATAACAGAGAAAATTACTCCCTCTGGTCCTATTTATAAGAACCTTTTCTAAGGTGGTCTTGGTCCTTTATATAAGAACCTCTTCAGATTATCCCATGCATTAATTATTTTTTGACAAAAATACCCCATTAGTAGAGGTAGGTGCGTAATAAATTAGTAGAGAGAGTATGACACAATTGAGTAGTTAATTGGAAAGAGAAAGATAATGGGTCTCAATAAATTCAAGGGTGGTTTAGGAAATATGATACACATTCTTGACAAATTTATTGCAATCAACTAAAATAACCAACTTCATTAATCGTGTGATATAGTTAAAATGTTCTTATAAATAGGACCGAAGGGAGTATTTCTCTACTATGATTAAACCAGAAAGAAATACAAATATATACAAATGAAGAAAAGGAAAAGGAAGCTAACAGAAAACTATCATACAACTAACAAACTAATTGTCAACAAACTAATCACTGTCAAAACTGATTCTAACTAAACAATAACAATCCAATATAAAGGGAAAGGATCGACTTTTCTCCTGACAAGGTAGCTAAGCTTGCGAAGGTGTTGGAATATTGCAACCTTTGTGACTTAGAGGAAACAAGGAGAGTTTCACATATGGTTTTGAAAACTCCCATGGAATCTATATCATATATTGAAGAATGTTTTCCCATTTTATTTTCATTTTTCATCACATCGTCTCTTATTTTGCTCTCTTCCATTATCACATTTTTCATCCCAAATGAAGTGTATACATCTAAGGATGAGGTAGAGGCCGTGAGCACCTTCTCATCCCCGCCTCCTCCTTATCTCTCCTTATATTTTCTCCCCCTTCCTATGTCCATTCCTTATATCTCCTTATAAAAAGTAAAAATAAAAAAAAAATAAGAATTATATGAAAGATTTAAAAATTGGGATAATACTAGATAAAATTAAGAATGTAATAAAAAAAATACTAAGTTTATTTTTAAATTTAATATATTTAACTATTATTTTAAAAAAATTAAAAGTTTTATGCACACATACACATACGAATAATCTTATTATTATTATTATTTTGTGTTAATCATATGTATCCCCTATTATCATGGACATCTCATAATCTTATTAATTTTAATTATACCAGAATCTATGAAAAATCCATCCCAAATATATTTTAGAGAACTTTTTTTTATCTCTGTTTTCATAAAAAAAAACCCTAAACTCAAGGTCTCAAATAGATACCGTCAGATCTCCGAGTAACAAGAAAAGTCCTTATCCTTCCTAAACGTACGTGTACAATAATATATATATATAGGAGGGTTATAATTACACCGGTGTAAGTTACACCAAATATTACACCGCTAATAACTACAAATCGAATATGTTTTTTAGTAATCCAACCGTTGAATTATGTTTGTTCATTATCATGATTATATGTGCCAAATTTCGTAAAATTTTGACACTAATAACTTGATAATCAAATGATTAGATTTTTCATATATTTTAAATGTATATATAACGTTAATCTTGAGACATTTCAATGGCATATCAAATAATTTTGGATTAATGTAAAATTTTATATGTATGATCTATATGATAGTAAATTTCAATCCAACGGTGGATTATTTAATACAGTTATCCGTTAAAAAATTATTTAGCGGTGTAACACTTGGTGTAACTTACACCAATGTAATTATAACCCTCCTCATATATATATATATATATATATATATATATATTGTAATAAAGTGATTTATAAATGAGATAACTTTTTCATACAACTAGCAGGTAACCCGTGCCTTCACACGGGTAAATCGATACTATAATTTATGTTATCCGTACTTCACACGGGATAAAATATTAGTTATCATAAGTATTTATATATTAAGAGAATATATTTTAATACAGTAATAAAATAATTAATGCATGAGAAAAAAAATAGTAAGAGCAAGACTGCCTCCCGTACGTGGTCCATTAAAAAAATTACTCTTATAATAAAACAAATTATAGGAATGAATAATTAATGAAAATGATTAAATATAATAAAAAAGAAAACAAAAGTGCGATAGAAAATAAAAGAAAACGACAAAAGCAAGATTCTCCCGTCGAGGATACATGTTATTCATTGCATAAAAAATTATTACTAAATTGAGAATAAAAAAACCAAAAAAAGAAACGAAAGTTTGAAAACACAACACATGTACTATGGGAACAATTTTAATATAGAGTAAATAAAATAGATAACATGGTAGGAACGAGACTGTCTCCCGTGGAGAAAACCCGTAGTTCATAAAAAGATTCTTTCATAATGAAACATATTAATAAAAACAAATAATGAGAGAAAATATTTTCATATCATAATAAAAAAAGAAAACGAAAGTGTGATAAAAAATAAAAGAAAAAGGAAAATGGCAGGATTAACACTGCTTCCCGTGGATGATACTTGTAATTCATAAAAAAAACATGTGATAATGAAGAAGAATGATATTATAAGTGAATGATTAATTAAAAACAAATAAAAAGGAGAAAAAAATACTATAATAGGAGCTAAATAAATGAATACATGATTTTGATAAAAAAATGAAAAGAAAGTAAAAAGGATGATACATTTTTTGTCATCGTCCATTTTTGATTTTTTATTACATAAAAACACACATTAGGAAATATAATAAATGTGTTGATATACATTAAATGTAATATAATTATAATAGTAATAATAATAATAAAGAAAATTATTGTGTGAGAAAAAATAAAATGGTAGGAACAAAACTGTCTCCCGTGTAGAATACCCGCAGTTTATAAAAAAAATTCTTTTATAATGAAACATATTAATAAAAATAAATAATGAGAGAAAATGTTTTAATATCATAATAAAAAAGAAAATGAAAGTGAGATAAAAAATAAAGAAAAAAGGAAACGATAGGATTAAGACTGCCTCCCGTGGAGGGTACTCGTGATTCATAAAAAAAACACTACAATAGAAACTAAATAAATGGAGATATAATTTGATAAAAAATGAAAAGAAAGTAAAAAAGGATAATTAAAAAAGGAAATTAATGTGTGAGAAAAAATAAAATGGAAAGAACATAACTGTCTCCCTGTGGAGAATACCCGCAGTTTATAAAAAATTTCTTTATAATCAAACATATTAATAAAAACGAATAATGAGAGAAAAAATTTTAATATCATAATAAAAATAGGAAATAAAGTAAGATAAAAAAATAAAAGAAAAAAGAAACGTAGGATTAAGATTGCCTCCCGTGGAGGATACCCGTGATTCATAAAAAAACACTACAACAGAAGCTAAATGGAGATATAATTTGATAAAAAAATGAAAAGAAAGTAAAAAGGATAATAAAAAAGAAAATTAATGTGTGAGAAAAAATAAAATAGAAGGAACAGAACTGTCTCCTATGGAGAATATGCGCAGTTCATAAAAAAAATTCTTTTATAATGAAACATATTAATAAAAATGAATAATGAGAGAAAATATTTTAATATCATAATAAAAAAAGAATATGAAAGTGAGATAAAAAAAAAGAAAATGATAGGACTAAGACTGACTCTCGTGGAGTATACCCGTGATTCATAAAAAAAACACTGCAGTAGAAGCTAAATAAATGGAGATATAAAAAAGAATATTAATGTGTGAGAAAAAAAATGATGGGAACAGCCCGTGGAGAATACACGCGGTTAATAATTTTTTTTATAATGGAACATATTAATAAAAATAAATAATGAGAGAAGATATTTTAACATCACAATAAAAAAAGAAAATGAAAGTGAGATAAAAATAAAAGAAAAAAGAAAACGACAGGATTAAGACCGATTCCCGTGGAGGATACCCGTGATTCATAAAAAGCGCAACAATAGAAGCTAAATAAATGTAGATATAAAAAAAGAAATTTAATGTGTGAGAAAAAATAAAATGATAGGAACACCCCGTGGAGAATACCCACAATTAATTAAAAAGATAATAAAAAAGAAAACCCTATGTGCGAGAAAAAATAAAATGGAAGGAACATAACTGTCTCCCGTGGAGAATACCCACAGTTCGTAAAAAAATTCTTTTGCAATTAAACATATTAATAAAAATGAAGAATGGGAGAAAATATTTTAATATCATAATTAAAAAAGAAAATGAAAGTTAGATAAAAATAAAAGAAAAAAGAAAACGACAGGATTAAGACCGATTCCCGTGGAGGATACCCGTGATTCATAAAAAAACGCAACAATAGAAGCTAAATAAACGTAGGTATAAAAAAAGAAATTTAATGTGTGAGAAAAAAAATGATAGGAACAACCCGTGGAGAATACTCGCAGTTAATAAAAAAGATAATAAAAAAGAAAACTCTATGTGTGAGAAAAATAAAATGGAAGGAACATAACTGTCTGCCGTGAAGAATGCATGCAGTTCATAAAAAATTTCTTTTGTAATTAAACATATTATTAAAAACGAATAATGAAAGAAAATATTTTAACATCATAATAAAAAAAGAAAATGAAAGTGGGATAAAAAATAATAGAAAATGAGGAATAAAAGTGACTCCTGTGGAGGATACCCGTGATTGATTAAAAAAACTACAATAGAAGATAAATAAGTAGAGATGTAATTTGATAAAAATAAATAGAGAGGAAAAATGATGATGTGATGTTTTTTTGAGGGAAAGGGAAAGAAAAGGGGAGAAGGAGAGGGTGACACTTGGCATATAGAGTGGAAGAATTTTATAAGAATAGAATAAATAGAATAGATTAAAAACGAATAATGAAAGAAAATATTTTAATATCATAATAAAAAAGAAAATGAAAGTGAGATAAAAAATAATAGAAAATGAGGAATAAAAGTGACTCCCGTGGAGGATACCCGTGATTGATTAAAAAAACTACAATAGAAGATAAATAAATAGAGATATAATTTGATAAAAATAAATAGAAAGTAAAAATGATGATGTGATGTTTTTTGGAGGGAAAGAGAAAGAAAATGGGAGAAGGAGAGGGTGACACTTGGCATGTAGAGCGGAAGGATTTTATAAGAATAGAAATAGAAGATAAATAAATAGAGATATAATTTGATAAAAATAAATAGAAAGTAAAAATGATGATGTGATATTTTTGGAGGGAAAGGGAAAAAAATGGGAGAAGGAGAGGGTGACACTTGGCATGTAGAGTGGAATGATTTTATAAGAATAGAATAGATTGAATAAATTAAAAAATATATAACAATTCATACAACACACGTTTTCTCTCTATCTCTCCATCACATCCCACATTTCTTTCTTTATCTTGTACATGTATAACATGTACTAACAACGTTTCTCTTTACGAATCATGAAGGAAATGTATTTTTCTAACATCAACTTTTACTCAATGAAACAACTAGCAAGGTATGCGAAAGAGCAATATATCCTACTTTTACTTACCTAGTTTAAATTGAGGGTGTGATTTTAAATAGAAAAACAAAGAACTATAATTATTAAAAAGTTAATAGCTAAAATGTAAATAATTTAATTATTATATACTTTATTGTCTTTAATGAGAAATTCTTTAACTGTTCAAAATAATCCCTATTTGATATAATTTGTCAAATAAATACACATAATATCTATAATTAATTATTTTTTAATTAATAATCATAACTTATTATCATTATTGTTTTTTTTTTTTTTGCTAAATGACTCTCTCAAGAACTATATCCTCTATGAAGCTTCAATCATGATGAATGAGCGTCAAACTTTGACCCTAAAACTCCGACTGCAAATTAATCATTTGTACTGAAAGTTGAACAAACAGCCAAGCTAAGGGAAAACAAATTAGCCAAAAAGAAGCTTCAAAACAAAACCTCTCAAGTCTCAACTCTTTGAAATCGTAGCAATTTGTACATGCGTAATTTTCGGGCTTCTACCTACTTACCCGACTTTTTACATGTTTATTGAATTTCTATTTCTATCAAACACAGTTCAAGACATATCGCAGAGGGACCAGCTGATTAGGTACTATATATGATATCACACTTCACTTGATATATAATTCTATAGTTATTTTTCAGGGCCGTGGATACCACAAGGCCATCTAGGCACCAGCCTAGGGCCTCAAAAAAAAAAATTTAGTAGGCCCCAAAAAAAAATTTTTAGTACTATTCCCAACCTGATTTCTGCCTATATTCTCTCTTTAATTGATCCATTTTTCTGTTATTCTTGATTGTACTCCTGATGTAAGTCATCAAGAACAAATGACTCTTATATTGAGATGCGTTGATACTTCTAAATTTCCAGTTAAAATTGAGGAGTATTTTTTAGAATTTTTAAAAGTTGATGACACATCAGGAAAAGGTCTTTTTAATGAGCTTGTTAATGTTTTAAATAAATATGGCCTTAATATTGATGATATAAGGGGACAAGGTTATGATAATGGTTCCAACATGAAGGGTAAAAATCAAGGAGTGCAAAGAAGATTATTAGACATAAATCCTAGAGCATTTTATACATCGTGTGGGTGTCATAACTTGAACTTAGTTTTATGTGATATGGCTAGTTCCTCTACTAGAGCTATTTCTTTTTTTGGAGTTCTACAACGTATTTATTCTTTGTTTGCTTCATCTACCAAAAGATGGAAAATTTTGCAAGATAATGTATCTAAATTTTCTGTTAAATCATTATCTCAAACTCGTTGGGAAAGTAGAATAGAAAGCGTCAAAGCTATTAAGTTTCAAGCTCCAAAGGTAAGAGATGCTTTGATTGAATTATCAAAAAATTGTGAAGATCCTAAACTAAAAAGTGAAGCCATGTCTTTAGCAACTCATGAACTTGAAAATTTTGAATTTTTATTAGGAATGAATATTTGGTATGATATTTTGTTTGCTGTCAATTCTGTTAGCAAGATTCTACAATCAAAAGATATGCATATAGATGTTGCTATAGATCATTTAAAAGGTCTTATCACTTATTTAAAACATTATAGGGAAAATGGATTTGCATTGGCTTTAGAATCCACAGAAAAAATGGCAATCGAAATGGATATAGAGGCAAAATTTCGTGAAAAACGTAAAATTCATAGAAAACCTCATTTTGATGAAAATATTAGTAATGAGATCACACATTCACCTGAAGAATCTTTTCGTATTGAGTATTTTTTATACATATTAGATCAATCCATTAATTCTATTGAGACACGATTTGAACAATTTTCACAATATGAGACTATTTTTGGTTTTTTATTTTATTCCAAAAAAATTAAAGCTTTAGATGAGGATGAGTTGAAAAAATATTGTATTAATCTTGAAAAGTTTTTAAGGTTTAATGAATTATCTGATATTGATGGTCTTGATTTATTTTCAGAATTAAAAGTACTAAGAGAAGTGTTAACAGAAGAAATTAGCACACCAATAGAAGTATTGAGTTATATTAAAACTTTAGATTCATTTCCAAATGTTTACATTGCATATAGAATTTTATTGACAATTCCTGTAACTGTTGCTACTGCTGAAAGAAGCTTTTCAAAATTAAAATTGCTTAAATCATATCTAAGATCAACAATGTTGCAAGATAGATTGAATGGATTAGCTATTTTATCTATTGAAAGTGAAGTATTAGAATCGCTTGATTATAAAATTCTGATAAATGATTTTGCGGCTAAAAAAGCTAGAAGATTAATATAAAATTTAATATTTTATATTATATATTAAATTTATTAAAAAAATCTCCAAAAAAGGCCCATTTTAACATTTCCGCCTAAGGCCCCAAAATGTCTGTACACGGCCCTGTTATTTTTATAACAAGAATTATATTTTTTATTCCTAGCTATTGTTTTATAAATAATAACAATAGTTGAAAACGCAGAGGTTTATGAAAAAAATTGAAATGTTGAATGCAACTTTTTAAACATTGTTCGCCTTTGTTGTCGTTAATATTGTCATTATTAATCATAAAAAAAAAAGAGAAGAATATTGGGAAAATTGTAGTAAATGAAGCTTTCAGAAAAAAGTCAATGAAGCAGGATTGAGATTGATGATTTCTTATCGCCTAAACTGTCCACGTGTAGTGTAGGTGCTTTAATAATTTTTAATTAAAATTAATGGGTTATTAGCATAGTTTTGAAAACCGGACCGGACGGAAAACCGGTGAACCGGTTCCGTGTCCGGTCCAAATAAACCAGTGAACCGTTTTGCAAAAAACCGGTAAACCGGTCAAAACCAGTAAAAAATCGGTTGAACCGGTCTTTCATAAAAAAAATCTATTTTTTTTATTTTTTTATTTAATTTAAAATACTTTTAAGATAAATAAAAAACATATGTTTGAGAATTACGCATAGATATTTATTATTTTATCAATTATTTTTATTTCTTTGTTTTATAAACCTTATAATAAGGTTGTTTAATTAAGTTTATAACTTCACATATCTTAATTTCTTATAATTTTGTGTTATTTCATTAGTTAAAATATTATATAATATTTAAAATATATATTTAATTAATACCGGTCCGACCACGGTTCAACCCGGGTTGAACCATTAAACCGTGAACCAGTGTCTTTACCGGTTTAATTACCGGTTCGGTTTTTAAAACATTGGTTATTAGTTTTATTTTTAAATTGAATCACGAGTTTCGTGTATTTAATTTCACTCAATTTTTTTTTAAATTCAGTTAATATTTTAATGATTAAATTAAAAAATCATATTAAAAAAGAGTTTAATTACTATACACTGTCAGTGACTCAATGTAAAACAATTTTACACAGATATCCAATGATGTGTTGTCACATCATTTAATAAATATGACACCCCATATTTTTTAAACTCATTAAATGATGTGTCAATACATTATTGGATAACCGTGTAAAATAATTTTACACTAACAGTGTATAGTTATTAAATTCATTAAGAAATACATAACTAGATTTAAAATTTGAAATTAAAATTAAAATAAGAATAATTTTAAGAAATACTTTTTAAGTCATTGTCATATAAAACTATTTAATTTAATAAAAAAAAGGATGGACTGAAGATATTATTAATTCATTATGTTTTGTTTACAATAGTTTGGTCTGAAAGTGAATTAAAAAAAATCTTATGTTATATGTGAAAATGATTTTCGTTGTTTCTTAGTTCTTGCTCGCTAGACCAGGGGGATAAAAGCACTGGAACGACCTTAATCATTATTTTGAAGGGAACGGTTGAGTATTTCATAAGATGGTAGAGTAAGAAAAATGTGGCATACCACAGTTATCACGTGGGCAACAATACCTAAGTCAACATATACACAGCTAATTTTCTAAATCAATTAAAGTTTCCAATCGTGAAAATATTAAGCAGTCAATTCTTTTCATAAAAGTCATTAATATTCCTTTAGTATCGTTACTTTTATCATTTATCAATCACAAATCTCTGGACTAAGATATATTTTTAATTGAATAAATAATAACAGAATATCCTTTATTAGTTTATTTTTCAAATTTTAAATATATATTGATTTTACAAAAACCTTATATATCCTTAATCCAAATTACAATTTCGCTTATTGTTGAACGTTTCAGAAAACAATATGACATGACAATGAACTGAATGAAGTGAAACATCATTAATAAATGCAGAATTTGCAAAAATGAGGCAGTAATCATATCTATCTATTTATATTTATATTTACAATATGTTACAATCTTGAAAAGAGATACTTTTTTCCCCGACTGAAATCACATGCATTATTCAATATTTACAGTTTATAGATGGCATTTTTGCTTAAGAAGGTAACTAGGTAATTATATAGCGACAAAATCTACCCTTTAAATATTTACAGTTGCATGTTTAGAATTCAAATTTGATGTTATCATTTAAACTGAATTAACTCCTACTATCTAACCCACCTGCTCAATGATTAAGAGATACTAATATATATGTGGATTTTTAATGGATTGAGTAAATTTCAAGTAATTAAATTAGAAGTTTATTATGTACAAGAAAAAAAAATAGACAATCATTGTTATTTGTTGGTACCAAATCAAACTATATTAAAAACGTATATCAAACGGGTTTAAATAAAGAAACACCTCATTTTGTCCGCCTTAATAATATTAATCATATCATAATACATACAAATTGATAATCTAGAAACTTCCATTTCAGCAGTCTTCTAAATATTCCATTCCACAATATAATCCTTTTTATTAATATGTTGTTTTTTTTCTTGGTTAATGATATGTTATTTTTGCTTTTGTGTTAAATCATATATTGTTCCATTTAATTTTTTTTAATTTATAATTGAGTAGAATTAATTTTAAAAATAATAATTAAAAATAAGTAATACATGTTTAATGAAATATATTGGATAGAAGTAATTTAAAATTAATTATTTGAAATTGATTTCACTTTTAATAATTAGTATATAATAACCAAACGGCCTATTAATCTTTACTACGTACTTAGCAAAAAATAACATGCAGCCCCATTCGGTAAATTTTGTTCACTAGGGAAGCGAAAATAAATTGATTCATTGAAGTAACATAGAAAATATAAATGTCTGAACAAATATATTTATTTTTTGTCTGAATAAAAGAGATGGATAATGATGGAGAGAGTAAGTTGATGACATTATACATTCCTTGCTGGTTGTCTCAATGGTGATGGAGAGCAAGTGGGTACGTTAAGCTTCTTATTATTATCATCATTATTCTTAAACTCCTATGTGTCAGAATTACCATTAAAAAATAATACTATAATAATGCTTTATTATTAAACAAATAAATAATTGAACTTCATACTTTTTCCTTTTCTCCATGAACTAGATTTAATGAAACATTGGAGTCCGGATATGAGAGAGAAATGAGGAAGGTGTAAGAGAATGGGAAGAGGATGTTACCATTCTGACCTAAAGCTTCTTCTGTCTTTCTGCTTCGTTGTATCTCTCTGCTACATAAAAAGAATCTCTTTCTTTTCTGATTCTCCTTTAGATTTCATCTCTCAGACTAGTGCTACTACTCAAGCTACAGATCTCTCCATTCTGGTATGTTTGCCTTCCAAATCCCAACTCTTCTCTCTTTTCTGTTTTCATTTTCCATTCAAGCAATCTGTCGAGGTTTTCTCCAAATCTGGGGGCTTTTCTCAACTGGGTTTCTGTGGAAATGCTCGGAAAAAAATTCATGGGTTTTCAGCCTTTCAAATCTCCATTTCTGGTTTTCGGAAGGAAAATGGTTGTCATAGTAATGGGGCAATTTTGTTTCTAGTGTTTATGAGAGGCAAATCTCAAACGAGATTGTGGAATTTGAAATTCAGAGTTTTGATGACTCTTTTTTCTTTGCCTAACATTTTCTTATGCTTTGCGTTTAAAGGGGGCTTGTGATCCAGATTGGGAGTTTTGATCAGCTTGGATTAACTCCCAAGTTTTAAGAGGTACTTTCTCTTCCTGCCCCCTTTTACTTCTGGTCCTTCGAGTTGTTATCACTTAGCAGTAATAGCCAAGAGAAAAGAAAATTGAAAGTGTTTCCCTTTCTATTACCTGTAAATTTAGCTGGTGAATTGGTGGTAACTTTGCTATATTTATTGTAAATAATTGATTTTATGTGCTTTAATAACGACTTTCCATTTAATTTCCAGCTAAGATTTATAGATTAACACAAATGGAATTTTTTTTTCGGTAGAAACAAAATGATGGCATGTTTACTTCTCTCACTGCTAACATCTCATCCTGATAGTGCTATTTTGAGCTATCCTTTCTGATGGTAGGTGGTGATTACCAAATTTTCCTTCTAGGTTCTAGTATTTCATTATCTGCTCGGGAACTCCATTGACTTAAATTGTTGTAAATACCTCTTACATTTGATTCATGGCTATGGATGGATATGTGGATGCTTAAATTGGAGACTCTGAAAACATTGATTGAAATGTTGGATGGTGTCTAATTTGGGTCTTAGTATTTTAGTTGGTTAGATGAAGAATAATAACTGTGTTACAACAATAATAATATAAGGTGATCTGACTGTTTAGATGAAACTCTTTTTATGGCAGCATATGCTCACAGTGCAGAATGTCATTCCGTAGCATAGTTCGTGACGTGAGGGATAGTTTTGGGAGCTTATCTAGGCGTAGTTTTGATGTCAGGCTTACTGGCCATCATAGAGGAAAATCTCATGGTTCAGTACAGGATTTGCATGACCAGCCACTAGTAATTCAAAATAGTTGCTGGGCAAGCTTACCCCCAGAGTTACTATATGATGTCATTAGACGGCTAGAGGAGAGTGAAAATACGTGGCCTGCTCGTAAGCATGTTGTTGCATGTGCTGCAGTTTGCCAGTCTTGGAGAAATATGTGCAAGGAAATTGTCAAGAACCCAGAGTTTTCTGGCAAACTTACATTTCCTGTGTCCCTGAAGCAGGTTAGCTTCATTATATTTGTCTTGCAGATTGTCTCATTTTTTATTAACTAATCTATTACATTTATGTGGAGATAACAATGATAGTTGATATTTCTCCTTTCTCTTTTCAGCCTGGGCCACGGGATGGAATCATTCAATGCTTCATCAAAAGAGATAAATCTAACTTAACATACCACCTATTCCTTTGTCTGAGCCCCGGTAAACATTCTTTTTATGCATGTAGTTATCCCTTTGGTTACAATGGTTTTATGTTCAGATGCTTCTGGTATGACCCTGTAGATTTGTTGTGATGTAATGTTTCAATTAGTTCAGCTTGTTGACGTTACAGGTTTTGACTTCCAACTTGATCTCAATGTGATATAAAAGCACGTAAATATTTGTGCATATGTTGATTGTGGCTACCTGTGTGTAGATGTTTACATGGATATTTGATTTGATATCTGTATGGGATGACACTTGCAAAGTTGTAATACCGTAATTTGTGCTGAAGCAATTACTATTGTAAGAGGGTAGTTTTGGAAATTGTTTTTATAGGTCAAGTCTCCATTCACACTATCTTGTTCGTTTGTTCAAGTCAGCGTTGGCCTATTGCTCTGAGCTTTAAAATCAGCTAGTTACACAATGATTGATTTCCCTGTGTTTATTTATTTTCCATATTACATTGATACAAGGAGTCTAGGATCATCTTGTTCGACAGCCATTTAGTTGTGGGCAAGACTTAACGGTCTTTTTGTCATTTTATATGAATTCCATCATTCCTTGTCTTTTAAGGGCTATGTAGGTATTCTATTATGTTGTCAGCTAAGATTTTTATTTGTCTATCAGGCCGATAAAGTTAATCAGTTGCATTGTTTGTTTTTTATTTTTATAGTTTGAAATGTTGCTTTATTATATTAATATTTGGATTAGTAGTTTTGTGAAGTGTGTATAAATGATTTCCACCTATCATTAATTCCTGCCTTGGAACGGCTAGAATCTGTTTCTATCTGATATAGTAAACGGGAATCTGTCTGGATCAGAGTCTATTATTTACTGCCATGTTCTAGTGCATGCTGAGCTCATTTCATTTTTTTGAAGTCTTTTTTATTTACTTTGACTTTTGCAGCTTTGTTAGTTGAAAATGGGAAATTCCTCCTTTCTGCTAAGAGGACACGGAGAACAACTTACACCGAGTATGTCATTTCCATGGATGCTGACAACATCTCTAGATCAAGTAATACTTACATTGGAAAGCTGAGGTGAGTTTACTGCTTGCAAGTGTTTATCATCCTCAGCTTATTCTGTCTTTGACTAAAAAAACTGTTAAAGCTACTATCTATGATTTAAGACTAGGAGAACTCATTCTAACCCCCAAAAGTATAACAGTAGAATTGACAATCTTGCTATGAATTTCAGATGGCGGCAGATGTAAACATTTTGACCTTAAATATATATTACATGCACACAATTAGTTAATAATAAATTGTAACTGTTGTTACCGAATATAGAATCATCTGTTTTTTAATCTCTACTTAAGGTAAATAGGTAATAGTTTAGGTTCTTATTCCATCATTAATTTTCCACTTATGCGCTGTATGTTAGTATATCCTAGTTTGCTTTTCCAGGCTGCAAGCTCATTTACTAAGTATTTTATGTTCTATTGCATATCCTCATCTTCTCACTTATGAGCTTTTCTTTTACTTTGATATACCAGATCAAACTTTCTTGGTACAAAATTCATTATATATGATACACAGCCTCCATACTCTTCTGCCCATATATGCCCTCCTGGGACTGGGAAGACGAGCCGCAGATTTTATTCTAAAAAGGTCTCGCCTAAGGTCCCATCTGGGAGTTACAACATAGCTCAGGTAACATATGAATTAAACGTGCTTGGAACTCGAGGCCCAAGGAAGATGCACTGCATTATGCATTCAATACCAGCTTCAGCACTTGATGCGGGTGGCACTGTTCCTGGCCAACCAGAGCTCCTTCCCCGTTCCCTGGAGGACTCATTTCGGAGCATCTCATTTTCAAAGTCTCTAGATCATTCAATCGAGTTCAGCAGCGCACGATTTTCTGAGATTGGGGGATCCTGTAATGAGGATGAGGATGGCAAGATGAGACCCTTGGTTCTGAAAAACAAGCCACCAAGATGGCATGAACAGTTACAATGTTGGTGCCTTAATTTCCGGGGACGAGTAACTGTTGCATCAGTTAAAAACTTTCAGTTGATAGCTGCCACCCAACCAGCTGCTGGAGCACCCACACCATCTCAACCAGCTCCACCGGAGCATGATAAAATTATTCTGCAGTTTGGCAAAGTTGGGAAAGATATGTTCACGATGGATTATCGGTATCCTTTATCTGCATTCCAAGCATTTGCAATATGCTTGAGCAGCTTTGACACCAAATTGGCTTGTGAATAGATTAATCATGAAGCAGAGGTCTTTAAAAGCGAGCTAATCAAACAATGGTGATGGTATCCTTCCCTTAATTTTTCTTTTCTTTTCCTATTCTTATTACCAGTGTCATGGAATAGGCCATTGTTGTTACTCAGCTGCTGTATGACTCAATTGTAACTGTAGTGTACCCCTGATGTAATAGGGTTTAGATAATTTTTAACTTACAATGTTGCTGTGTTACTTTCTCATGCGTATCCATTCCATGCCATGTTATCCTTTCTCCCAACAAACTATCATTTAACAGATTTTAGGTTCTGCTGTCGTCTATATTGTCTAGTACATGTTTGGTAAATGAGAGGTACATATGAAATCTCTCACGTGGTTCTGCTTGTGCTTTATTTCTTCCAATGTGGGCACTGAATAGATTGCCATTAGGATTTTTGTTTAGGCATCATGAAAATAATGGTGAATTATGAGCTGAAGCTGGGCATGGGTTTGTCTGGAAGTTGGACCCATGCAGCAATCATAATTTCAAATGGTTTTGGAAGAAATCAATAGTTAGTGGTTGTTAGGGTGAGTTGAACAAATTATACATACAAGTGACTGTCTTGTAAAATGAAAATTTGAGCGACTGGTCTCATATTAACCAACATAATAATCCTGTTTGAATTATTATGTAACGTTCTTCATAACGTTCACTAATCACTACAACTTTGAGTGTGTTTAGTAAGTTATTTCAGCAAGGTGAAAGCTGAAATTAGTAGCTGAAATAATTTCAGCTGTGTTTGGTAAGGTAGTCTTTTTTGGGTACCTAATAGCACTTTTAGAAAAGTTACTTGAGATATTTTTTTTAAAAAAAAAACTTATTTTTTGTTGTTAGCTGAATTTATTATAAATTTATTCTTTAACCACTCTGACTTATCATTATTTAATAATTAATGATTTCTTTATATGTCATTTTATTATATTTATCTAATTTTTCAGTTTTCAACAAGTTTTACCAAATACATTATTGGAAAAATATAAATACAAATGAGAAGTAACCTAATTTAGCGCAAAAAGCTTGGGTCCTTGTTTGGTTTCCCATCAACATCAATTTTTGCTTCTAAAATGATTCTGGCAGTTGTTGAGGTGTTTTGTTATTTTGCGTGAACACTTTTGCTTCTAAAAGAATTTATGTTAGGTTATATAATCTTTTTTTTATTTATGAAATTGATTCTAGACATTCTTTTTGTTTTATTTCTAATTTCTTAAATTTTTTAATTTGTTAAAAAAAACTCAAGTAATTATGTAAGATTTCAAAATAGAAAAATCTCAGCTATTTTAGTACTTTTAAAAAATAAAAAATAATTCTCACTTTTTTTTTGTGACTAAAATAATTCTCACTCTAGTTCTAATTCTATTTATAAGTTGTTTTAACTTAATTCACATATCGATGAAGTTGGTCAAAATTAGTTAATCTTAGATTTATAAAAAAATTATTATAACTCTAAAATTGTCCTCATTGAAAATTTCATCAATTTTATTGATTTATCTTCTCACCTTAATCATGTTTTTCATTATTCTATTACTTTTTCTCTTCAACTTAACAATCTCAATCTCAGTATCTTTTTCAATATTATTTACGATTTTCTACTTCACTCTGACCAATCTCTTAGTATTGTGAAAAATGAACCTTTATTGTAATGAGAATATTTCTGCAGAACAAAATGTTCTTCAATTTATTAGTAAATATTTCCTTTACAAAAGTAAAAAATATTAAAAAGTAGAGTAATTAAATATGATTTATTAAAAGTGAAGGGTAGGCTTGAAATAATGTATTTAATACTTCATTGTTTTTCTAAAGTGAGATATAAAGGGAAAAGGAAAAAAGCTTTCACACTTATAAATAGGATAGAAGGAGTAGCTTTTAAAAAAAGTTGTAGTATGTAATTACTTTTTTTAATGATATGGAGGAGCAAAGCCCTCAAAAACAAAAAACAACTAAGATTTCATTATAGAGGTCCATATTTTTTCCCAGCGGGGATTTTTTCCATCCACAAGACTCAAACCCGAGACCTTGCTTAAGGGAAATCAAGCATATACCACTTGAACCAACCCTCGTTGGTATTATACTGGTCCATATATAACTGCATGTTTAAAGTGAGTTTACTATTATCCAAATAAAATTAATCATTTATACTAACTCTTGAAATGATATTCACAAGCATAAATCAATTCTTCTTTAGAAAAAGAATTATTCATTTGTGACACTTTAGGTGTTATTAAACCAATAAATATTAGGGTAATATGTTATTGAATGAATATGTAATATTTTTTTATTAATGATAATGTATATCAATTAAATTAAGTGTTAATATATAATTTGGTCCTTGAAAGTTACATCCTATATATTTGTGATCCTTGAAAGTTTTGGGATCTGGATGGTCTCTAGTCGTGTGTCTTCTTTAGCATGTATAACTATTAACTACTAAACAGCTGCGGCAAAATTCCGTAGTTAAAGAATAGTATCTGTTTCCTAGCTATTAAACAGCTAAACCTGTTCGAGACAACACCTTAAAAGAGGATCCCTACACAAAGTTTCTGAATATATTAACTAAATTACATTTTGCTTTTGGTTATTCTATTACAAAACTATATGTAAAATGTGAACATTAATATATTTAAGGATCAAATTGTACATATTAATATTTTTAGGAACTAATTTATTTTTGAAAGGACTGAATTACAAACAAATTAACACATTTAGGGACTAAATTATACACACCTACACTTTTAGGGATCAAATCAAATAAAAAACAATATTTCTTTCACCCACAAATTTGAATATTAACTCATGAAGCGTGTATTTGGATTGTCATTGCGACACTTCCAAATCCACGTTTAGTTGTTGCTTTTGCAAAATGTGTTTTGGGATGCTGCGGAAGTGGATCCTGGACGGAACATGATCTTAATAATTTGAGTTTTAGTAAATCAAACTTTCCATTTTGTTCTCGTTTTATAACCTCATAAAAAAATGGACAAACAGTAAAAGTAATATGATTGAAGATTGTAAGGCTTTCCCCCTACAAGGCAAATGAATATGTAAGGCTTTCCTACAAATAATCTGTAATGGTCACAGTGCTATTTTTTTTGGATACTTTTATTTTCTTGAAAAATTGCTGAATAACTGAGTATAATCTTTTTTTTAATACTGGCATCAACTTAAACTTCATTTTCCTTGTAATAAAAAAATATTGATTCGGAAATTGAGGTGAAAAATACGTGAGAAAGAAGAAAAGCTCTTTTTGTTGGTAACAAGTGAAACAAGAAAAATTTGAAGTGGAGGCTCTTTGGATAAACAGAAAGGGCGCAGAACAGTATATCCTTTTGACTTTTTGGACCGTCTAATATATTATGAAAATGAATGATTGATGTCTGCAGAATATAAAAGAGAAATCAACGGTGAGTTAGCGTAAATTGAGGTAGCTGATCGAATAAACAAACACTCTTCTTCTATTATAAAATAAAATAAAATGAGATGCAAAAGATACCGTGGAGTTAGAGCGTCGACAACGGCAAAACTATTGGCATCAAAACAGTTGCCATGACAGTGACACTGGATGTAAGTAACGTAACGGACAAAAATAAAATCACAATATCACGATTGAATTTCACCAAGAAAATTCTTTGAATTCCAATTCTCAGTGTACAATATTTTGCCTAAGCCTATAGAACTAACAACTTGTTGTAACCTATATCGTACACTGTTCTTTTTACACGCAAATGCAACAAGATTGTGCAGAGGACAGTACAAAACAAGAAACTAGTGCTTGTATTTGACATCTCATCTATGTATTGTTTTGATCACAATGCAGTGTTTTAAATAACTCCACTGAAGTATTGTGCCAACCTAAACATTTTTCTTTTTCTGTTTTGTCGGATAAAACAAAAGAGTTGCATTGCATGGTTTACATGCAAGTTCCTTTGTTTGTTTACTTCTAACTAAAGAGCTCTGGGAAAGACCACATTATGAACTTGACAAAAATGTCACACTCCAAGAATTCAATATGAGCAGCCCGTCCAACGAGTGTGTTAAAGCCCTTACCGTAGGAAGAGGTTTCAAAGTTGATGTCGCAGCGCATGACCACGCGATGTTCAGAGTGAGTTCGGATTTGGTCCAAGCAATTGTTAAGCATCTCCAGGAAGACTTTCCCTTGTTTAGAAAAATCCGAACATGCTGCAGGACACAGTTCTATTCGGGCAGAATGGTATGGAACATAACCATCCTGAATGCAAGGAAGATTGTTAGTAATAGTACCCTTTTCATGAATCAACAAAAGTGTTTCCATAAAAGGACACTTGAAGTTTCAATTTTATACTATTTTCACTCTCTAGGGAATGATCCAGTACATGAATGCAAGGAAAATAAGGTTCAGTTAATTTAGGCCTTACAATTTATGCTAATTAATTCCCATCACAAGCATATAAAGAAAGTTACCTGAGGTGAGGATAGAAGAATCACATTCCTGAAGTCTGCCAGTGTCTTCTTCTGTAGTGCAAGGTAAAAAAGTATTTTAATCCGGCAACCAAACAATTGTAAAACTAGTACTTCTAGTTATATTACATCCCTGTGTTTCTTATGAATATACACCAACAAAATTGGACCTTCAAGGGGTGACAAACCCTTCCCGAGCCACTTATCTACTAATTACATCCATTTCAAACCCCAAAAACCCTCAAAATCTTCATAGAATAGGGACTAGAGAGACAGAGTAGGGGTTAGGGGAAGGACCACCGGTAAGTAAGAACAAAGTAATATGCTTTCAATACCTTTGAAAGATTGTAGATGAAGGTGTTCTCAAGATCTTGATCATCTGTGAAAGTTAGTTGGTGGATACATTGTGTGCCCTTGATCTTCTTCAAGAGCCACAATCCTGAATTGAATATAGAGTTTGAACTATACATATAACCCAAGTGTGGACCAGAGATAGAAACATATGTATACAAGTATCTTAGATATGGCTCCATGATGCTTTCTGAAATTAAAGAAAAAGGCACATCAATTTCCCCAGTTTAAATTTTGATGAATGTATTATCCTTCCCTCAATTTTGTGCATAAATACCTGCTAAAGCAGTTCTGATAATGAGATTACCAATAGAATGGCCAACAAAACTAAGCTTGATATCCTTTAAGTTTCCATTTCTTGAAGCTTTATCCATCTTTTTTTTCAGGAAAGAGATCACTTCCTGGGCAAGCCGTAATCCCATTTCTCTGAAGTCTCCAGATGTTTTGTCTTCGTTTGTCTCAGACATAAGAACATGTATTTTGGGGTCTATTAAAAGCCATTGGTTCCGTACTAGCCGTAAATCTAAATGATGTCCCTGTTAAATGTTTGAGTGACAAGGGTTTACTTAGTCAAATCCAATCAACAGAAGTACAAACAAGGAATTCCATTAACTTCTTTAAGTAATAACCAGTAAAAGGCAAACATAATAGCAAAATAATAAATCAGGCTGGCGTAAAAAGACAAGGTCATCAAACAAACAACATTAATTAGAAAAGTAAGAAGTTGTATTGCATGTCTCCATATTTCTCTTAGAATGCAAAGTCCACATTACCTATTACTCATGAATTTTGAAAACTAGGGTTTGATTTAATATATACTTGAATCAAAACAAGTACAACATACCAATGTTTACCATTGTTTTCAGGGATTGCTGCTTTATTTTTCAAATTTAAAAAGGAGTAGTTTGTTAAAATTGAAGGCCACAAAGTAACAAGAAATCGAGAAATAAAAGGCAAAACTGCAAAAGAGATTAAGGAGATAAAAGAAATTGCAAGAATGTGAAGCATGCCTGAAACCCATGAACAAAAACGACTACTTTCAAGATGTGCTCATGTCGCTGTTGGCTATTTCCAGACAACTTGTTTATGGATCTAGATCCATTTTCTAGGATATGTCTTGCTTTCTCCTTCAGAGGAATAAAGTATGAATTCACACTGGCAGAACGGTACAAGTTTTCCAAGCGTTCTACAATAATAATAGGAATGCGCAAAGGATCTCCAAATATATACATGTCTTGAAGTGACCGATTGTTGATCTGCATGAAATTCAAGTGATAAATTCCAATCAGCAGGAAATGGAAAGATTATAATTATAAATATCCCATATATAAACAATGACTTACCCTCATTTGTGCTATACCCCGTCTATGAAGTTCAGCTCGCATTATTGCAGTCTGAACTTGCTGAAAGAAAAGAAGAGAGATATAACAGATTTGAAGAATTCAATAAGCAGATCCATATAAATTAATTCCTAACTCAGCAGACACTTTATGAATTTAACAAGTCTTATATATTGTGTATTGGATTGTTACATCATCAGTTAATTTTCTTGTACTTGATGATCTTCCACGTATGCCACGGTACAATGATGACTTCTCAACTCCATTACTCATGTACTGGTGAGGCATCTCAACCTTTGAGTACACCATCCATATTGACCATTCAGTTCTTCGATCGTTAGCCCAGGAATCGTGTAGAAATTCCATTATCTTTGTTTTATTTTCCCTGGATGAAGTGAAAAGATTAAAGAGGAAGAGAAAAACCATGTTATTGACTAGGAGGATGCTTAATATTATGCTTAAAGATATTAAACTGAGTGCTAACAGTCTTGTTATCCCCTCGTATTCTATTGGTAGATGCTAACAACAAATGTTTACCAAAAAAACAGCCTCATTTAGAATAAGCTAAATCCTAGTTTAGCCTGCAGATCAGGCTCGTGCTTGCCTAATTATATCATGCAAAAATAAACGCAAAAAAGCCTTTTCTAGATGAATAATGATCACACTAGATGCACAGACATTGTAGAATTAATTTAATGAAAAAGGGGGCATAAGCATTTCTACAGTTGGCAAATTCATATACTTATCTGGGGATGAGTAATTACTCCAAAAATGCATTTTAACATACCTGTGGAATTTCAGAAATGTATTCCAGAGATATAGGAGCTGATTTGCAATAGACTGGAAAGAGTTTAACAAATCATCCCAAGAAAAAGGTTGTGAGGATTCCTCAGTAATATGATTGACATTATGAGCCGCTTTCTGTTGAAGGTAAGAAGAAAGTATCACATGAGTAATAAGTCTAAAACATCAGGAACAAAGAAAGAACAGATAATGAAGCATTAACGTGGCCAGATTAAAGGACCTCAGCACTGAATTGTGTATCATCAGACGGTTGATGTGATGCTCCATCATCAATTCTTTTCACATGTACTGGTGAATTATAATTGAATGAATTGATAACATCTGGTTTAAAAGTAATTCCAGTCAAATCAATAGCTTGGTTAATTCCTTTGCTTATTCTTCTCAGCTCCTCAAGCAGGATATCATGGGCGTCCATTAATGCTTTGATGAGCACAACCTGATTTGAAACAATAAAATACATTAGTTACCAAATATATATCTATTTAAAATCTGTAAGAAATAAAGAATCTTAGTCAATAATGTAAATCGCAATTTTACATTGTCAACTTAAACACCTTGATGAAACTAGAAGCATTGCTATTAAGTTATAAAAGATTTACTGTAATATGGCTTACCTTGTTTGACCCAACATTGTTTTCATAAGTTCCTTCAGAAGCCCAAGAATCACTGGTATCAAATTAACATTATTTAAAACCGAATAATATGTACCAAAAGTAGAAGAAACATACATAAGTTATGGCAATGCAATGGTTATTAGGGTACCTATTTGAACCATAAAAACAAGAATTCTGACAAACCTGGGTACCTTCAGTCGTGGTGTGCGATAACCGGGTTTTAGTAGACTGATATGAACACTTGTATCAACAACAACAGCATGGAAAGAATCAAAATGGACAGGACAATATGAATGCAACCCCAGAAGGGCTTTAGGAGGGATCCTATACTCATGAACTGAAGCTGCACATGCATCCAGTGAACTCTGTATCTCAGGCCTGCACAATGATGTAAACAGTTTCAGAGGCACCAACCTTTAATCATCATCATCAACTCCAGTTCAATCAATATCCTTGAATATAAGTTTCACTTGTTTAATACACATGGGACAGGGGAATGAGCATCATTATTCATTAACTAACCCAATTTCAGGTGTTGGAGTGTGCAAGAGCTCAAACTTTAAAATAACAGCAGAGGATTTACCCTGTGAATAAAAATAATCATTAGCAAAGCTATTTTTGATCTAGAAGGATAAAAAAGGTATAACTACTAGGTGCACACCACGAAATCAGTAAGCGATTACAGATTTACTTTTTTTACATATTATTAGAAAGAAAGGAGAGAAGATACAACTAAGAGGAGGATCAAAGATCCTCCAAAAAGAAACAGGAAAAAAAAACTGCAATCCCTAGTGGCTCCAGAATGCAACAAAGCTGAACAATTTCTTCGCATATCAATAATAGAAATTCCATAAAAAAACCACGATCCCATGAAGACAATCATATCCGATTAAGAACATCAGGGCAAAGAGACACTTGAAAATATGGTCATTCCTCTACAACCAAATGCACCAGAGAATTCTCTCAACTTTAGATATTTGGTTCTGACAACAGAAAGGTTTTCTCTTCTGTAACGTATAGAGCTTATTGCTTCTGCCATGAACTTATTAGTGAAAGGAAAAGGGTAGTACTGTCAAATATCAATGTAAGTAGTCAAAATTTGATGCCAGGTGACCTTATCCAGGTACTTGATCCATGCATAATTAGTCGATTCATTTTTGTACTCCCTCTTTTCCTATTTATAAGTCACTTTTAAAGCATTCACAAAGATTAAGAAAGTTGGTTAAAATTAGTTAATAGCCTTAAATTTATAAAAAAGAATTACGATAGCTTTCCAAAATTACTCTTATTGGAAAATTCATCAATTTCATTAATTTTCTCCCCACCTTATTACCTCTTTCGATATTCTATTAATTTCTCTCTACCTTTGTTATCTCCTTAAATATCCCATTATCTCTTCCAATACTCCTTTTGGAACGTGAAAAAAGTTATTGAAAGATGTAGAGTAATTAAATATGATTTATCAAAGATTAAAGGTAATCTTGGAAAAAAAAATTATGTGATGCTTGATGCTTCATAGATTTTTGAAAGTTACTTACATAAAGGGACAGCAAAGCTTCTAGGATATGACTTATAAATAGGACTGAACGTATTGTCTTTTTGACACAATCAAAATATAAGAATTACATTAAGGATTACATTAAGGATTGTTAGCTGCCAAAGATCAAAGGGGAGCCTTGGCACAACAGTTAAAGTTACTGCCATGTGACTACAAGGTCATAGGTTCAAGTTGTGGAATCAGCCTCGTGTAAATGCAAGGTAGGGCTGCCTACAATAGACCCACAATGGGTCTGACCCTTCCTTGGACCCTGCCATGGTGGGAACTATATTGCAAAAGGTTGCCCTTTAGCTGCCAAAGATAATGTATGTTTTATATCTTTGCCAAGATCTTTGTCTATATTTTTATTTTTTTCTGTAGTTCTTTGTCACAATTTCATATTTAGGTATTCATTATGTTGTACAGAAACAGAGAATTTCTAATTGTTTCAGGGATTTTAAAAGTCAGTAAGTCTGGTGACTCTGGTCATTTCCAGGGATCTTGTTTTGTTGGCCATGCAGGATACTTCAAAAAGTCATATGCTGCCTCAAATTTGCCTTGCTTATGATAAGCTTATTTCTAACATTTGTTGGTGGTCAACATTGTTAGTTTGTTAAACCATAAAGAACATCCGTGATTGCCCACATATGTCATAGGTTATACAAAAAATCACTAAAAATGAGAGAAAAACTAACCTCATATCCATCATAAGATAGATAGAAAGAGATCATAATACAAAGAAACACATCCTGCCTGGCATATCTAATCCGGAATGGAGGTGTTGTAAAACTGTTGTCCGTATCATCAATCATCCAAACTCTACATAAATTGTCAGCAGCCACTTCAGGAGCTGCAGCTCAAAGAAAAGATGAATCAAAAGATTTTACTCAGTCTAAAACACAAATATTATGCAAGACAGCAAGCTAATTGGGAAAAGAAAGTAAGTACTCAGAAAATCAGACATGCTAGTGCTGATGTCTCATGAATATCAAAAGGTATCACAGTTCAAAATAGTAGGCATAAAGAATTGAGAATATATCCTGGTCTAGGCTAATACAAGGTTTAATATAGAAAAATACACAGGCACTGAAACCCCCATTCAACTTTTGTTTTGCATGCAGGCATCCTTGTCATTTGCTGAAAAATTACCAAGTTCTGAATCTAGAAATAAAAAGAATAAGAAGATTATTTTAGCAATAGTCAAATAAAAATTATGATAATCTCAAAGTCTCAAGACTCTCAACCTATTCTGTAGAATAGTGAAAATAAAAATTAAACGGAGAATGGAAGAATAATTAGAATGAAAGTTCTGCTATATATATCCTATGCTGAAAATGGACATAAAGAACAATTTAATGTTCATTCAATTCAAGTTTATCTTCTAAAAGCCTAAATTTAAAAATTTCTGTCCTTTGTGTTCACATTCAATTGTTTTCAAACTTATTAAATGAATTCTGCAACTTCAGCAAACCAGTATGGTTGAGACATATATTTACAAGAGATTCACATCTTAAACCTAATTTGGCAAGACAAATTGATCTGCACGCTCATTATAACACATTGCTTGAAATAATAACAAAAAAATAACACCTTGAAATATAAACCTTAGGTTTCATGTAAGAAAATGCTTGTAGGGAAATCCCAGACACATTCACACAACCGAGCCCTTGACATTACAGGCAAAAGATCCAAGAACCAAAAATTGTTTTGATGAAGTAATGGCAGCAAACCTACAGAGAATTGCTGCAATAAAACACTCGCACATCACAATATTAGGAATATATGTCACCTTCATACTGAACAAACCGTGCAGGAATCCCGGGGTAGGAGTCTTCACCGTTCTCCCATCTCATGGTAACCTTGATTCTGTACCATCTGCATAACAAGAATAAGAATTAAAGATCAGAAGAAAAGATAATAAAAAAAGTAAAAGATAGCAAAAAGTAGTAAAAAGAAGTTTTTTTTAACTGTACATAAAATTCATGAAAAGTTGTCACATTTGATAGAAATCAGAACTTACCCTTGTTCAAAAAGGTCGAGATTATGAAACCTATGAATGTAAACGGCAACTTCATGAACAGCATCGAACATAGGCAAGTGGTGGTTTTGGGTTGCAGGGTCAGGTTGCTCGACATTGAGCAACCTTTTGGTTGACCAATTCTTTTGATTCAGACCAACAAACCATCCCAATCTCCGAAACATATGTAGTATTAGCAGACACAGTAACACTCAATGCCCAAATGATCATCCCTTAGCATTTCAATGGAAGTTGAGCAAAAACAATAGAAACCCACAAGTACCGAACCAAAAAGGAACCAACTTTCTCACCTCCACACCTACACTTGTTCCAATGCAAACCAAACTTTGATGGAAAATGTCAAGCTTGAGAAGACATATGCAACGTGGGTGTGGGGTGAGGCGATTGATTGGTTGGAGTTAGGAAAAGTTGGGATGAAAATGGAAAGGGGGAATGAAGAGTAGGCGTGGAAACAAGGAGAACAAAAACAGAATAGTTGCCTTGTTTTCGATTATTAATTATTGATAATAATTAATAATTATGTGTTGATAGATATTATATATACATGTACCTGACCTGGTTGGCAGTGGCAGAGCACAATGGAAGGGAAGGGCCCAAAAGAGTATCAATTTTCGTCAAACCTTCGATCGCAGGTGGTGCTTTGCTATTAATGATGGTGTTTTTTAATCCCAAAAAGGATCAAAAACAGCAACTTTGAAAATGGCACCAGGGCATGTTGTCGTGTCGGTGAAGACATAGAGGCATTTCGACTTTTCGTTTCAGAGTCACCTCATTCACGACATTTTATTTTAACTATGTAAAATAAATCGTAAATCAGGGGCCCTCTACTCTGAATTTTGTACTCTGTTACTCTCTACCTTCTTCTGTAAATTGGTATTTATGATTTCATTTTATTCTTTCCTTTTTCTTATTTTTTTAATATCAGGAAAGGGAAGAAACACAATCAGGGTTCCTACTTCCTGCTTTGCTTTATGCCTTTATTTGACACCATCATGCATACAAATTTGTCATATGATGGCCAGTCTATAATTTTTTATTTTATTATTAATTAATGAAGATGGCGTTAAATGTGTTTGATTTATACAAAATTTCAAGCCAATATTATTTTATATAACATTTATTCGGATACACATTTAATATAGGATCAGGCTAACACTATTTGTAATAATATTAATTTTTATTCATATTTAAAATGTGACTTCTATAAAAAAAAAAAACACAGACGAAATCTATTTTTTTGTTTTATATGTAGAGTGTCATTTGTTTTAAATTTAAGCGAAATTTTTATGTATAATAAAATAAAATATATAAATGCTCGTCAAACGGAACAAGACGTGTATAATAAAAATTGGACGTATCATGTCATATTAATCTTAAAATAAAATTTAGACTGTAACGTGTGTTCAACCTGTAAGTGTAACTGATTAGAATCTCTTAATCTATTCATTTATTAAGATTGTAAAAATGAGCCGAGGCCATAAATTAGCCCAATAAAAAAATATTGATGGAATTTTGAAAATTTAAGCTTGATCTTTATGACAAAATTAAAAGAAAAGGCTTGATCTTATACTATTTGATTTGATTATTCTCCAAAATCGATCTTGTATTTGATTCAATTAAGTTTTAGATTGAGAATGAGAATTAATTGGCACCAAATGAGTCGGCTCCCAATAAGTTAGGCAAAATGATTGGCCCAAACTTTTTTTGTATTTATTTGTTACTTTTATAATTGATTGAGATAATTTATAATAAATCTAATATTGCAACATTCTTTTAGTGGTAAATTTAATTTCTCAATTTAATACAACTTACAATTTGTTACTACTCATTCTGGTTCTTTTTATAAATTTTACGTTATCCTTTACATAAGACACTTTTCTTTTAGGGTATTATTTTTTCATAAGACACTTTATAATTTCAAGTTACTCCCTCTCCGGTCCTATTTATAAGATAATTCAGACAAAAACACACATATTAAGAAAAATAATTAATGCGTTGATTTTCAAGAAATTAGTCTATAAGATTACAAGTTTACCCCTATTTAAAATTAAATGTCACTACCATGATAATTGTGTCACCTTGAAACATTTAATGGTCAACAAGAGCCAGTATATGAAAAAACAATAAATGCTTCTAGATTTGTGTACTTTGTCTTAGGGCTTCTCCATCGTGGTTCCTATTGAGCATTATGCTCTTTGGGAGCCGGTGCTGGTACAGCATGACTGCTAGACGTCTGACAGGGGCACGTTCCCCCAGCGCACTGGTGCTCTGCTGAGCACCGGCGCTTTATATTTTTTTTCTTTTTTTATGTTTCTGGCGGTCAAAAGCTGACAGAAAACGTGTCAAAAACCTCCAGAAAATGTATAAGTAATTTTTTTTATTTTTATGTTATATTTATTGGCGGTTTCATACCGCCACTAACGCAAAACATTTTGAAAACCGTCAGAAAACATTTTTTTATATTTTTCATGATTTTCTTAATTTAATATTATTTTTACGAATATTTTGATATTATTTTCGTTTTACATTAATTAATATATTTCTGATTAAAAATAATAAATATTGAGAGATGTGTATTGGTGGGACCCATTTAAGATTTGTGAATAGTGAAAAAGTGGGGTGCTGGAATGGAGAAGAGATGTGCTTAATAAGAACTTGCTGATGTGGACTGGTGGGACCCATTTAAGATCCATGAATAGTGAAAAAGTGGGGTGCTGGGATGGAGATGGCCTTATAAATAGGACCATTGAAAAGTGTCAAACTTTGTCTTATAAATAGGACCAAAGGGAGTAACATTTATTATCATTTTTTCTTATTTATCTTTATTAACTTTAATGTCTTTCCAACTATCAAATGGTAGTGGAGTTAGTTAGTGATATTAAATAAAGGTAAAACTGAAAAGTTAAAACTATTTTTAAAATTTCAATAAAATTAACCAACTTTAACCATTTTAATTGATATGTGTAATTGTGTTAAGTGTGTCTTATAAAAAGGACCAGACGAAATATTTTATTTTAGACTAAATATTTTTTGTACAACTATTTTTATTTTCATTTAAGTGTTTGGCTATTGCACTTGACACATTCCAATTTTTTTCATTATTATGACTTATCTTCTATCATTTTTTATGAATAAGAGGGTAAAAAAAACCAAGAATACAAAGCAAAAAATAAAAAGACTAACTAGCTCCCCTCTCCTACCAAGAGCCATAAACATAAAAAAGGAATGGAACAATAGCAAAACTAGGCAAGTACTCATAGACTTTATAACCACAAGTTATATTTTTATACCAGCCCTTGCAAAGCTGTCACCAAGAGAGAGTTAGCCTCTCTAAGAGTGTGACTCATCTTCTATCATTTTATAGTGCTGCATTACAACATATATCATATTTAATGTTATTATTAAAAATTTATGAGAATATAAGATAAAATGTACTAATTTTAATTTTTACGATTGGAAATTTTATTAGCTTGTAAATTAAAAAAGTCAAATAATTAAGATTACGCAAGTGATGAGAAATTATGGTAATTTGCATGATATCATCGTTTCAAATTTCATTACCACCATTGTAGTATTTTTTGTCCAAATATCATTCATTGAAAAATGTCTAACAATACTTACAAAATATGTAAAATGCTAAATAAAAGTACTATCCCGATCCTATTTATAAGAAACATATGACTAAATCATCAAAACTAAAGAAATGCTTTGAAACCAGTTAATTATAATTAATAATGTCACGATTTTAATAACCTTAATATTAAATAATTAAAATAATAGTAAATTTACTACTAATTAGAGTCGTTATCAAGGTAGTACTTCATGCTCCAATAGTTAGTCATTTAAAATAACAACAGTATATGAAAATAGGTGAGTAGTGGACAATAAATCAAGGGTATAAAGGTAACTTCATAATAAATACAATTCAAATTAATATTATGCTTCTTATATTTAGGACCAAGGAAAATAATTTTTGTCTCTTATAAATAGACCGGATCGGGGTAGTATTACGAAGTGTAGTACAAATCAAAACAATAAAAATATAAAACGCATATTGATAAATCTAAACTATTTATCAATCATAAAATACAAAACCATACCCTCCTATTAAAAAAAATCCTTAAAGAGTCTTTAACATTAATTTCTTCCTTTTTCTATTCTTTCTAGATCGACACATACCCAAAAACAGGATTAGGTCAATAAATTATCTATCATAACTGAATTGGCCTGATCCAATCTAATTTAAAAATATATTTGTCCAGTCCAAACAGGTAAGGTTAACGCAATTTGAAAACCCACTATTCACAAAAAAAGATTGGGATATAGAGAATTTTGGATGGGGTTTTAGCCTTTTAGGTGCATTGAAAATCACATTTGAAGATATAAAATGTGGTTTGAAATTTGTGCTAGGATATTTGGGGTGCTGTAAATTAAAATTGAGTTTTACATTTAAACTAATGTTTAAGTCAATGTGATAAATTGCAGTTTTTGCGTTGAGTTAAAAAATTTATGTTAAAATTTGAGTAAACTAGCACTTCTCTCCTTGACTTTTATTGTGTCTTGCAGTTTCGTCCCCGACTTTTCTGAAATAGCACTTTAGTCCCTGACTTAATTAATAAATGCACTTTAGTCCTTAAAAGTGCATGATTTTTAATAAAGCTAGAGACTAAAGTGCATGTTTTTTTTAATAAAGTTAAGGACCAAAATGCATGTTGCAGGGACTAAAGTGCTATTTTAGCAAAGTCAGGGACGAAACTGCAAGACACTGTGAAAGTCAAGGGCGAAAGTCCATATGGAAAACAAGTATATGTTCTAGACCGGCATCCGGCTTGTAAGTGCCGACATCCACTTCACGGATTTACTTGGTTACGTACAACAAGTGAATATGTGTCTCGGGGCGCGTGAATCCACGTTAATTCAGACACGTTGTGCTCCTATTAAATTACTGTTACAACTACCTAACGAAATTCTCTGCCTTTTACCTGCATATAAATAAGGCTGAGCAAGCCGAAATCAGGTACATTATTCTGACTATTCACAAACCCTATCTGCTACACATGTTGACTTAAGCGTATGCAAGTATATCACCACCGGAGTATGACGTCAACCGCTATGGACAACCAACTTCTCACCGGAAACCATCGTTAGAAGAATTACACCTAAACAAATTTTATGCAAACCAAACATGCTCTTAATGTTTGTTTAATAGTAATGTCTGTAATGATGTCCAAACAACTTTATATATATAAAAGAAATTAAATAAGAAATAATACTAACTGAAGTATCGGGTTGATGAAGATAGTTTTGGTAGGACTTCTTAAAACATTTTGGCACATTGCTATATACCGTACGCGAGACGCACTAAACGATTTGTACCATTGTAAAGGGAGCTTCATAACAAAACATTTTTCTTGCTAATGACAATTTTTGTAATGGTAAGTAACTCTTGTATCCTAACCATTTGAAGTTTCCCACCCAACACAAGAGTTTCTTTCTTCCGCCTCCTACCAACGATGGGGATAGTAATTAAATCACCATTCCCTATCCTCTCATTCTCATATATGAGGGAAATTTTTAAATTGGAGAAAAAAAATAACAGATAAATGAGACAGCTGATTTAAATCTATGTAATTTTTTGCTTCATATATGAGGGAAATTACATTTTGCAATCAAATGCCTACTGAGTAAATAAACTACACTTTAGCTTTCAAACTGCCACTTGGGTATTATGGCATTTTTCCTCCCATAAAAAGGAAAACGCATGGTGCTTCCAAGAGGGGTGAAGATTAATTGCTCTGTTTTCTTAAGTAATGGGCTAAGAAACTCTACAAATTAAAAGGATATATTTATAGACTGAATTAAGCTCCAAGAAATTAATATTAGCATTACTCTGCAATTAAAACAGGGAGAGTAATGAACGTTTAAATTCAACCACTCCCCTTATCAGTCAATATATATTACTATACAATCATCCATATTAATCACTTTTTCTGAGACACGTCAATGTTAAAATTCAATCAAGATCAAAAATTTTGTATGATAGTATGTTACTACGTTACTCTTTTGGTTGGGGTGGTGGTGGAGATAAAATCTATAGACCTTATTATTCTATTGATAGAGAGAGACAAAACAGCAGCTTACCTTCTAATGTCATTCCTCTTTACACGGAATAGAGGCTTCCGAGTTTATATTCCAAGACCTTGGACTCTGCACTACTCCCAGATGCTGATTTATTTTGAAACTAAAAGACAAAGTTTTCTGCTATGAAAATTAAGATAATTGCTTGAAGTTGAAACTCTGTTGCAGAATGTTTGAATTTCATTTGATACTCTACACAGAAGAGATAACTGGATGCTCATGATTATTTATACACACAGAAAAGCCCAAGGGCCCCGGATATATATACTAATTCTATTGTTCTAATTAATAAATCAATTATTGTAAGTTTAATACTAATTCATCAGTTTCCACTTTCAATTGTCCTGCTTATATATCCAACCTTAATTATCTCCATTTTGAATCATGCTATCTGAACAGGCTCACTCCTGCCACTAAATCCATACCATTAGAGGGCACTACCTAATATACCTACAACACACTATTAATTTGCTATCTGAAAGAGAGAAAAGTTTCATTAATTGTTATCCATTGAATTGAAGTTATTAGACTATAATTAAATGTGATGCACAAAACACAAATTGGTTCCGCCGATGGGTGGTACATTAATTGTTTGGAACCCAATTCCTACTATTTAATTATATTGTTCATAGCATGAATCCAATCAATGTTGAGTGCGCAGGTTGTTATTCAGTCAATTCAAATAATGGGACAATGGGCCATAGGGGTATGTACTACGTAACAACATCCAATGCCAATATAAACATAAATTACATATATAGTGCACTCTCACTTTGGGTATGTCTGTTTATACGAGACTGGAATCTGGATATTGTAGACCCATCTTAGTGGAGCGATGTGGGACAGTGCTCGATGAATGAAAGCCACACTTTTCAAATTTTTTATGGACACTTTTTTTTCCTAACTAGTCCCACAACAGAGAGAATAATTGTAAACCCCATATTTTATTTGTTCTTTAATTATCAAGACAGGTTTGACTGACTTAATTAGACCAAGATATGAATGCTATAGCTATACCCTTGTGTGTTATATATCGTTCATACATATATATATATATATACATATACATATCAATCCATCATGATGAGCTCCTTAAATATTCTCTTCATTAATTATCATCCAAAAATTAGCCTATAAAAAGTAACTCATGACTTTTTTTTCACCATCATGTAAGTGATGGCGATGCCATTGCATTTCAGAGGATTTTATTCCATTATACCATTTTTTTCAGCCATATATATATTACGAGTTAATTTGACTAATTTAATTACTTTATTGATTCATCAGTTAAAAAAATTATTTAATTTACACTGAAATTAATTAAATGGTTGAGAAAAATATTTTTTGGTAGTTTAATTTAATTTCCAAGAGTTGACGTAATTAAATTAAAACCCCATATTAATATTCATTGATATTGTGAGCACACATATATTACATCTTGAATTGAATTGGAAATTATACACGAAGCCAAGTAATGAGAGCAATCCCAATCATTGAGAAACTAAACAGATTGGATGAATACGGCAGCAGAGCTATATATAGGTAGTTACTTGATTGGAACTCCACCAATTAAATTGCAGGTTGACGTAGAAGTACTTGTAGAAGAAGAAATAATAACAAAAATCATTGATGGAGGTTCGTATTTTGTACTACTCCTACCTTTTGCATAACTGCAAGGAATGGAAGGCTTGAAGAGGAAAATAAAAGCGAGTGCCTCTTGCACACGAAAAACCTTCAATTTGCACACAAAAACAGCTAGCTCACACTATGAGACAATTGAACAACAGAAACGGCAGAGAAAGTGTGTCACATACGAATAGAAGACAAGTGTGGCGCTGACGCAGCATGGACACCCTACCTTGAACACCCTTCAATTCCTTCCCCATATCTCAGTAACGGGGAATCAATGAATAATAACCCTTTTCAACTTGTAGAATGACACGACTTGCATGCGACATATATGCCTTCAATCCTAAATATATTATTTCTAATCATAACAGAAACGACACCACATGACAATATATGCCACTACCAAAATATTAATTGATTGCATTAGCTAGCTAGCTAGAAATTTTAAAAAAAATACACACAATTAAATTAATCATTTATTTGCCACGTGTTAGCTTCTTAAGAGTTAGATGGATTTTAAAAATTTTACGTTTTACAGATCACAAATTTCTCGCATAGACAAAAGAATGAAGTGACACGTCGATCCCTAAATTGGCAAAGGCAAATGGTTTTGTGGTACGCTACCTACTAAAAAGTTTAACCCCTCACGAACCCTGAATGATTCCCATGGCACTCATCCCCCTCCTTAATAATAACAATACACTGTGCTATATTTCCGTTTTTGGTTCCTTTATTTTTTTCCTCATTTTTCTTCTTTTTCTCATCTCTCTCTCTTCATGTCCGTTTGTGTATATATAGCATCCGTTGCTCAACACATCCTCATTCATTCAGAGCTAGCTAGCCTGCATGAGTGATTGAAGGGGTTGAGTTGGAAGAGACCCAGCTAAGCTAAGGTTTCCTCGCAACCCCTGAATCTTGCTTGTGCCTTCGCTCTAAATCTAAAGAGGCCGGAGGAACACCAACAGAGTTAGACACCATGAATCTCATGGGCAACCAGAGTCATTTGGCTTTTACCTTTGGCATACTAGGTAACACATATATAATATATATGCATTCATCATTCATATATCTTCCAGTTCCTCAAAATTATTTTTCTTTCTTTCTTTCTTTTTTCTTTTCTTGTTTCTTGTTTCTTGTTCAAGAACTCAAACTTATGTACTAGTCATGTTTAAGCAAATGTGCTTGTGCATGCCTTGTCTTGGTTTCTGGCTTCTCCTCTCCATGCGCATTTGGTTTTCTCCTCTATTTATTTATTTATTGTTGGCTTCTGAACAGGCTTTCACCGTCATTTATTCCAACTAGTTCTTGACATTTCGTTTTCTTTTCCTTCTTTTGGAAATAGTGAATGGGCAGGGCAGGGCAGACCCCACTGCTATGTATTATAGTTGAGTTATAGGTTGATCACGTACAAATTCCACTAATTACCTCTTTTTATTTTATTTCTCTTTTAATCATGGAGCTACCTAGCGAACTCCTTCGGGCCGGCTACAATTTTCACTCCCGTGTTATAGGTGGAAAAAAAGAGAGTTCTTTTGTAGATTTTTTTTTTACTTTTTTAAAAAGTAAAAAATAGTTTTTTAAAGTTTTTATTTTTATATTAAAAACTTACAATATATTTTTAAATTAAAGAACAATTTTTTTAAAATCATATATATAAACTGTCGGCTGTAATACAAGTAATGTTTTGAAGTCATATATAACCGCTTGTTTTCCTAAAGTAAGCGAATTAACAAATATATTATCCTTTTTGATGCGCAGGTAACATCATTTCCTTCCTGGTGTACTTGGCTCCGCTGTAAGTATATATATTAATGAATAGAATGCTTCCTAATTTTCTTTAAACAAATTAATTAAGATGAAACTAATTGAAATTTTAATTATATATACTGAATTATTGCAGGCCAACATTTTACCGGATATACAAAAAGAAATGCACAGAAGGTTTCCAATCACTACCATACTTGGTAGCATTATTCAGTTCTATGCTTTGGTTATACTACGCGAAGCTCAAAACAGACGCTGTTCTCCTTATTACAATTAACTCATTTGGATGCGCCATAGAGATTATCTACATTATCATGTACATAATCTATGCGCCAAAGGATGCCAGGGTAACCCAATTAACTACCTTATCATTTTCTAAATTCGAACATGTGTATAACAAAATTGATAAAGTTTATTTGTCACGAAAAATTAATTAATGCAGAAGTTAACGATTAAACTGTTTGTGGCGATGAACTTGGGGTCGTTCGCCATGATTCTGATGGTGACGCATTTTGCTCTACATGGTCCCCTCCGTGTCAAAGTCCTTGGATGGATTTGTGTCTCCATTTCAGTGAGTGTCTTTGCAGCACCTCTAAGCATTGTGGTGAGTTAATTGATCAAAATTAATTGCTTGCTTGCAGATCCCATCACATGTGTCACTCTCACTTAATTTATAATTAATTAATTTCTCTCTGTACAGGCACAGGTTATTCGAACAAAGAGTGTACAGTTTATGCCCTTCAATTTGTCGTTTTTCCTCACATTGAGTGCCATAATGTGGTTCGCATATGGTCTCCTTCTCAAGGATATATGCATTGCTGTGAGTATCTATCTATCTATTCTATTGAGTTATTTAGTTTAATTAACATGAAATTAAGAAACTTTATCTATTAAATAATAAATTAATTATGTATTTGTTTTTTTTTGCAGCTCCCAAATGTGCTGGGTTTCACATTGGGGCTAGTTCAGATGGTGTTATATGCGATTTACAGGAATGGAGACGTTAAAAAGCAACAGGTAGTTACAGAGGTGAAGGAGCCAGTGATAAACATAGTTGTTGTGAACCCGTTGGGAAGTTGTGAAGTGTTCCCAATCCCGATGGATGCCAACGTTGATGACGTGAATAAACAATTACAAGCAAAGAAATTAGGCGCAGAAGATCAGCTCCAACAAGATCAGAAAAACGCCGAATGCGCAGTGTGATAACTAACTCAATCGCTTGCGCGTACATTACATATCATATCATATTAACAGTTTGTTTGTTTCTTGAACATTGTGTAGCTGTAGCCCATCATTAATTTGCTTTTCCTCTATGCTATGCTTGTCTCAATGACTCTAGCTAGCTATCATCCTTACGTGTCACTTCAATATCAAATCTTTTTTCTCCTTCCTTCATCAAACTTTAGCTAGCATATATCCATCATCATCTGTTCAAACTTCAGAGCTTATATATAGAAATTATAACAACTTATATAATTAACTATTTTTATATAATATACTAATATATATATATAGAGTGACATGGGAATAAAATTAAGAGAAGAAAATGATATATATATATATATATATATATATATGAATCAGGATCCGTTGACACATGTGTCAAATTTTAAGACTTACACCAATTAATAACTTCTTGTAGAATGCGAAATTGATTAATCCAACCGTTGAATTGAAAGTTCTTATAAATTAGATCAAACTTATAAAATTTCATAAAAATTAAAAACTAATTGATACTCCAGCAAACTAATTTATTTTAATGTATAATATGTTTTTAAAATATAAGTAAAAATCCACTATTAGATAACATACTTACGAATGTACAAATTATCTGAAATTTGATATACATGATCATGAAGACATGATATAATATGATTCAACGGTTGGATTGGTCAATTTCATATTCTACGAAAAATTATTAATTGGTGTAAGTCTTGAAGTTTGACACCCGGTGTCAACGGATCCTGACTATATGTGTGTGTGTGAGTCAGGATTCGTTGACACAGAGTGTCAAACTTCAAGACTTACACCAATTAATAATTTTTTGTAGAATGTGAAATTGATCAATTCAACAGTTGAATCATATTATATCACTTTCATGATCATGTATATCAAATTTCAGATAAATACTTCATCAAACTAATTTATTTTAACGTATATGTTTTTAAAATACAAGTAAAAGTTCACTTTTAGACCATATGCCCACAAATGTCCAAATTATCTAAAATTTGATATACATAATCATGAAGATAATATAATATGATTCAACGGTTGGATTGGTCAATTTCACATTTTACAAAAAGTTATTAATTGGATTAAGTCTTAAAATTTAACAGCGGGTGTCAAGAGATCCTCTCTCTATATATATATATATTTGTTGTACGAATTTATTACATCATATATGCTTCTTTTTCACAATTATGGTAATCTGAAAGAGAACTTCCCTAATCCCTACATATATTTTCACACGCAAATTATAACACAAGAAATTAATAAACGACATATAATTAAGTCGTTAGACAAAGCCACTTTAATTTGGCCCAGATATTCCGTCAACACAATTGATAAAGCATTTTTGTCGTTGGTACTACTAGCACGGATGGAGCATCTATCGATCATTGTAACTGGCTTTAGCTAGCTGCTACTTTGCCAGCTGCCGCTTATGGCCGCCGTTGCAACCCAAAATTTGGTTAATTGGTACAAGAAAATTAAACATAAAGGTGTTTCCCCCGGCCCTATAATACTGCTTTTTTTTTCTTTAATTTTTAATATCAGTTCATGGCTAATTAATAAAATATGCGAGGATTCACATTTTGTGACAACATTATATAATCATCAACGTTAAAATAAGGCAGCGTTTGTTCAAAAATAAAATGAAAATAAAATTTAAATCAGCTTGGTATATTAATTGATATCCTTCTCCCAATTAATTAAGGTCTTGCATTTAAGTGTTAAGGTTTCCAACTCAATTCGAATTAATTAAAGTTCAATGTGATTTTCAAATGGCAAAGACCCACCATTGATTATGTCTTTTGTTGTTCCCACATATAATTTTTACTTCACATTTTAAAAATATCATACAAGCAAATCAGGAGTATGTAACCAAAAAAATTAGGAGTATACCAATAAAGCCCAACACAATTAGAGATTCTCAATTCACATTAAAAAGTATAAATATATAGATTTTCTCTCAAAAAATATACTTTTCATCATATAAGTTTGTTAGCAAATTAAAATTCATATATCATATTATTTAATGAGAAAAAAGATTGTGAACTGACAGTGCAAAAAGTTTTACACAGACAGTTAATCACAACCCTTGATTTATGGTAAGTTTGTTGACTTTACTAATTACTCTCTCTAGTCCTATTTATAAGAACCTTTTAACTACTTCACACGGATTAAGGAAGTTGGTTAATTTAGTTGATTACAATAAATTTGTCATGAATATGTGTCATATTTACTAAACCACCCTTGAATTTATTGAGACTCATTATCTTTCTCTTTCTATTTAACTACTCAATTGTGTCATACTCTCACTGTTAATTAATTACTCATCTACCTCCACTAATGGAGTATTTTTGTCAAATAATTAATGAATGAGACCATCTGAAAAAGTTCTTATAAAAAGGACCAAGACCCACCTCCCAAAAGGTTCTTATAAATAGGACCGGGAGAAGTACTATTTTAAAAGTCATATAAATGAAGAATCATGATTAAACGTCAGTGTAAAACTCACACTTTCAGTACATACTAATTAAACTCTTAATTAATAACATAAAAGTAAAAAAATCAAAGCTATCAAAACAATAAATATTACTATAAATATCAATTACACTTTCTAGTCGTTATGTTTTTTTTTTCCTTTCCATATTGTAATATAAATCAATCACGTACCTTTATTCAACACACATTTATATAATATAATTACGATCTTCAACTCACATTCTTTTAAGACATTATTATCAAAATTCATAATTGTCTTTTTCTTTTATCTCTCAGTACTCCATTGACTTTATTATCAAAATTATGAGTTATTTTTCTTTCATAAAATTAATAGTGTCTCAATAAAAATAAAATAAATTGACTTTATTATTATTGATTAAAAATATTAAAAAATAATGGGGCATATATTTGTTCAGGCAAGGTAAAAATGTTAAAATATTTTTGACGTAATAAATACCATTTTCATCAAAAACTTTTTGTTTTTAATATTCTTTTTCCCATTTTAATGGTATGTTTGGTTTAGAGAAAGGGATGGGAAGGAGAGGAGAGAGGAAATAAAATTAATTTACTTTTATATACTTTTATTTTTATAACATTTATTTTCATTAATATAAATAAAAAGATATTTAAATTATTTTGATTATAAAATTTTAAACTCTTCTCTCCTTCAAATCCCCATTATTTGAGAAGGGGGGGGGGGGAGAATGACATTAAAAAGGATTTTGCCCCCTTCTCTTTTTCTTTTCCTAATATAACTCTCAAAATCCCCACCCTTTCCAATTTCATATCACCAAACCCTAATATTTGTAAAAGAATGATATTATCAAAACCGTAAAACTATAATAGGTAAACAATTTTTTTTTAATACGGGAAAAGAATAAGTGATTTTTATCTATTAATATTTGACACCGTGTACTAGTAAACCTTTCTAATTTTTTTTTAATATTTTTCAATTGACACATCCTCAATTAGGGACGGCACCCGCGCGAGGCGAGAAATGCCTCCCTGCTCCCCGTCGCCCCATTTTATCCCCATCCCCACCCCTGACCCCCATCTCGGGGTAATTTTCTCCCTCATCCTCATGCCCCCGCATTCCCACTGATCCCCACGGGGACCCCATAATTAGAAAAAGAAAATAAAAATATAACAGTGTCAAATATTAGAAATTAGGATAATATAAAATAGAATTTGAAATTCAATTTTTAAATTAGAAATTAGGATAATATAAAATAGAAATTATATGTTATATTATAGTATATTATATATATCATATAAATAAAAAAATTATATATGTGTGTGTGGTGTGGGGCGGGGACCCCACAGGGCGGGAAGCATGATCTCGGTCCCCATCTCCAAATCTGTCTCTGGGGGGTTTTAGTCCCCGTCCTCATCCCCACAGGGGAAAATTCTCCATCCTCAAGGCTCAATATGGGACAGTCCCGGCAGGGATCCCCACATGCAGTACAAAATTGTCATCCCTATTCTTAATTCATTCATCAACGAGTTTGATTTAAGGGTATATATTTGATTCCACTTAAGTTAGATTTCGAATTAAATTGAAAAAAAAAATCCCTGCCAGGTGAAAGGCGATTAGCCACACTATAGCATGTGGATGTTACCAACTCTGATAAAATAGCCTCCCGAAGGATACTTGTTGTTTAAAAAATAAATCCTCAATTCATTTCTTTGATTTAATTATAATCATGCGAAAATTGCAACTAAGTCCCTAGACAGAAAATAAAATCTATACTCTGTTCTGTATAACGTGGTTGCCCCATCCTTTTACAACGTCAGTTTTCAAGCATCCTTAGACCTTAATACCGGATGCTATATATATGTCTTCCCCTCATTTTAGCAAATGCTTTCTCTAGTGAAATAGCTTTTCGTTTACTTTTGGTTTCATAAATAGGCCCTCCAGTTGTGCATGCACATGAGTAAATATCATGAGCTTAAAATTATAAAAGAGGGTAATCAGTTTCACCAGTTAATTAGCCTGAAACTTCATTCAGTACTAATCGCTATATATTGATGGGGCTTCCATTTGTTTGACTAAATACAACACCGCTAATCTAGAGTCCTGCGGTGCAAAATCACAATCACGACAAATTTGCTTTGCTACATATAGTACACGTACACCGTGGAAAATTCAAACACGTTGTATTTTAGTGCACATAACCACCTACCATGGAAATTAATTAAGTCCAAACACGTTGTAGTGACCCTTTTAAAGTCAACTACTCCTATATTTTAGTGGTATCAGTGGAGCGGTTGTGTGAATTAATTAATTAATCAACCAAAATTGGGTGTAAATTTGGAAAATTGAACCAAGAGATCAGGTAACATTGCCAATTTTTATTGGGAGAGTTTGACAAGTTATATATGTAGAATTAATACATATATTATATGGTTACTTGATTGGAACACGTATACAATATCGAAATCATATCATATAATGCTACAATAAAGAAAGATGACAAATTAATTAATATTGAATAATCGATTGATATTAATTAAGAAGATCACATGATAATGCTAGGATTAAGCAGGGCATAGTGTAGCAGCTCGTGATGTTGTTCAAGTAAGGCCATCTCTTCCTCATTGAGAGTGAGAGAAGCTTCAACTCCACCATTATCCCTCGTATCCATCAAGGAAATTGTATTACTAACCAGCTTATTCACGCTGCACATCCACACAGCCTTCCCCCATCCAAAATCCACATCAAGCACTCCATACTTACACCAACTCGAACACTTATAAACCACAACATTGTCCTTCTTCTTCAAAAGTTGAGCCCTCTCATTAAGACTCTCCATCACCACTCCAAATGCACCTCCCTCTTTGAACTTCTCCACCTTCTTCTCAACAAACTCCCTCATAGACTTCCTCATCCTCCTCACCAACTCATGCAACTCCACGTGGCTCTCTTCCTCCACCGTCACCGCGAATGGCCACACAAAGTTCCCAACCGCCGTCTCAGGAACCGCCGGCTCCATCCGCGGACGGAGGTTCACCGCTTGGAACAAAACCGAAGGCCTAAACGACGCCGTTTTCGCTAACAAAGCACATCTCCAAATGAGTGCTACCACCACCTCCACCCTCGACGGCTCAAACATCATGCCATCACTCTCTATATATAAAAACACACAGAAAATCAAAACTCACTGTAATATATATTATAATTAAAAAAATCAAATCAAAATAGAAGATGGCATCATCGCACCTTGGAGTGCGCTTTTGACTCTGTTCTTGAGCTCTTCAACCTTGGACGCGCCGAAAACGAACCTTCTCGCCGTGAACTTCTCGGCGGCAGTGTTTACGGAAGCTGACATGCCGGGAATCTCTCTTGGAGGAAACAGAGCAGCGCCGGCGGCCAGTTCTGGGACCACCGGTTGGGTGTTTCTGCCGCACGCGGCGGTCCAGGTGTTAAGGAGTGTGATCAAGGTTGCAAAATCGGCGATCTTGTGGGTGAGGGAGATGCTTAAGGTGGTGCCGCCGCAACCGAACAAGGTGAAGCGGACAAGGAGCATGGAACCGTTTGACATTGCCATGGTTTCGTTGTCGGTGGTAGGGATGAGGCATTCGAGGGTGTTGAAATCGGGGTTGGTGAGGATGTCAGAGAAAGTGGTGTTTGTTCGAGCTTCGATGAAGAAGACGCCTTGGTCGCTGCAGTCAATGGTGGCAGCGTCGTCTTGGAAGCGTCCGGCGAGAGGGTAGAAAAGGGTTAGCATTTGAGAGAGGAAGTTTTGAAGAAGATGGGATTTGGTGGAGAAATTGGTAGGAGTGGGAGGGTAGAAGAGGGTGGTGTTGCCATGGATATTAGGAGAAAGCTGGTCAAGCAGAGAGAGTTGGAAGGTTTTAAGATGCGGTGGTGTGGGTGTGGATGGTTTGATGCATTTTCTGCTTAGGATCTCAAATTTTATCTTCACACTCATTTTGGTTCTGCTTCTTCGAATCTCCACTTGCATTGCCTTCTTCTCTGTTTCCCTCCTGCGTCTTGCCTTTATAGGAAAATGTTTCTTGGACACCTTACGGTACCACCGTAATTGTACCACATTTTTGTTTTGCTTTTTGCACCCCTTTTCTATTTTTTTAAAATTTGTTTTTACTTTTTTTATTAAGAAAATAATTTTTATATTTTTATTTTGTTATTATATTTATTTTTATTTATTTATCTGATCAAATAAAAATATAAATCAAGAAAATACAATTCAATTATCATATAAAAAATATGTTAATTAACACGAGGTTAATTATGTGTTTATGTGTCCCGAAACGGTGAATATGTTAAAAAATGAGGTTAATAGTGATTCCGTTTGTGGTTAACATAGGATTCTTGGTTATTGCAATTCCTGTTAACACGAGGTTAATTATGTGACCAGAAACGGTGAATATATTTGTAAATGAGGTTAACAGTGTATACATTGGTGGTTAACAAAGTGAGATATTTGGTTAATTGAATTGGTAAGGTTAATTGTGTGCACAGAAATGGTGAATATAATTGTAAATGTCAAATGAGGTTAATAGTGTATACATTGGTGGTTAACAGAGTAAGATATTTGGTTAACAGAGTGAGATATTTGGTTAATTGAATTTGTGAGGTTAATTGTGTGCACATAAATGGTGAATATTTTGTAAATGAGGTTAATGGTGCATACATTGGTGGTTAACAGAGTGAGATATTTGGTTAATTTAACAGAAACGGTGAATATATTTGTAAATGAGGTTAATTAACATAATTTTTATACGATCGTTTAATTGTATTTTATTGATCTTTATTTTTATTTGATGAGATAAATAAATAAAAATAAATACAATAATAAAATAAAAATATAAAGATGATTTTTTTAATAAAAAAGTAAATAATAATTTTGCAAAAAAAAAATAAAAAAGGAGTGCGAAAAGAAAAGGGGGTGTGAAAAGTAAAATACAAATGTGAGTGCCCCTATTAAGTGTCTGTAAATCGAGATTGGCCTTTATAATAAGATTACTACATGCCCGTGTGTGTGTGTCGTATAGCTTCACGGAATTATAAATGCTTTTTTTTTTCGGCGGTGATGATCAATAAATTAAGAAAAACCATAAGTCTACAATCAGTCTTGGACAATATTTCAACAACATAGACAAAAATAAAATAGTAATAGAAGAGAAAAAAATATGTGATATTATGAATGATACAATGGAGAAAGTGTACCACAAAGCAAACATACACATATAAATATATAATTGGTATATTGTACCACAAAGCAAACATGCATAGTTGGTATATAAATTGAGTTTTGATTTTAGTGCTAAAGATTTTTTTATATTCCTATAAATGATTTTATTATTTATTTTCAATCTTGTTGTTAATAACACTTAACTCAAACAATGGCTTTTTATTTTATTTTTTCTTCTTCCACTACTATTACTAACTCCTCCGTATCTCGCTCTGCCTCCTCCTTCCACTTATTCTCCATTCGCTTGCAGCTGCGATAATTCTAAATCAACAACTACAAAGTTTTTGTTTGCACTGAAAATGATCGAGATATTAAACGGTAAAATCTTTGGCAATAGTTTCTGTTAGATGACGATGAATCTCCTCTCCACGATGGTGAGTTTGATGGCGGTGTGACTACACTGATCGCAGAGGTGGTTGTAGTGGGGTGCTCGATCGCTCGCTGCAGGTGGAAAGGGCTTGCTCCATAACCGAGTTGGGTTATGTTTATAAAAATATATTATATTTTTTTAGCGTTGTTAGAGGTGGAAAAACGGCATATCCGGATCAGGATCCCTTGCAGAGGCCGCAGCAGGATTAGCTACTGAATAGCTATATTATAACTACAGAAACGATATTGGTAACTATTTCCCAGCTATGCCGCAGCTATTCCGTAGCTATAAACCACACGAGAGAATAATTACGCACCTTTATATGATGTGCATGCTTGTGTGACGTATAGGCCGTATAGCTACACCGAATTAAAAATGCTTTTTTTTGGGGTGAAATTAATAAATTAATAAAGGCTAAATATTTTTCCAAAAAAAATAAAGGCTAAATATGTGTTGAGTTGAGTGAGTAAATTGAATTTTACTTTTAATTTTAATAAATAATTTGTTTACATCCCTACATTATTAATACACATGTTAATTCTAACCATGGATTTTTTATTTCTCCCTCCTCCTTTTTCTCCCCTTCTCCTTTGACTCCCTTTTATCCTTTGTATCCACAAATTTGGTGAGTTAGGGTTGATCGGAGAGACTCTAATGATTGAACTTCCAGGTGCAACAAGGAATCTAGTGATGACAAGAGGCGCTTTGGTTTATGACGGGAGGTCGGGTGTTAGACAACGATACAGTTCATCTGCACGGTGGTGAGATGATGGTGTGATTATGCTCATGATGAAGCTGGCCATATTTGGTGCCAAGAGAGGCTTCTAACGTAATGACTTTCAAGGCCTTAAATTTCCTATAAATATGTATTCTATATATTAAAATTAATAAAAACTTTAAATATAAAAAGATTAATTATTAATTACCAATTGATAAATAGTAATTAAAAAATTTATTTGAAACATGTTCTCATCTTATAATTTGCTTTAGGTTTATAAATATATTTGGATCACTCTGGAGGTGACTGTAGTGGGGACATGAGCTCAATACGAAAAGGGCTTGCTCCATGATTGAGTCGGTCATATTTATAAATATATTATACATTTTTTTAGTGTTGGGAAATAAATGAAAAATTAGAAAAAAAAGACTACAAAGCTAAAGATGTAGAAGTTGCAACCAACATAAATCAATGTAATCCTTTGGGTGGCTCCAACCAGATAGTCTCCTTCATCAACCTCTTGGCTTGTGTTTGGCGCAAAACGACGTTTCAAATATGGATCCAGACCAACATTGCTAAAAGTAGTGTTAGTCTGGATCCACGTTTGAAACGTGGATTTAGTGCAAACCTAACACATTATTACTAGCTTCCTAGGCTAAAAAAATCCACTTATTTGCTTGCTTCTCTAGGAATATACTCCTTTGGTCTATTTATAAGACCTCTTTTTGTATTAAAAAAAGCATATTATAAAAAAATATGTTTTAATGTAATGATTTTTAAAAATATTCTCTAATTACTAAATTAGCCCCTATTATATCAAACTCTATTTAATTCTCCACGTTAAATATTCATTAATTATGAAGGGTAAAGTTAGAAATAACTAATAAATGCTTCTCAAACTTTATAAAGGATATTATAAAAAGAAACAAAATAAGATTCTCAAAAGAACTTATAAAAAAACCGAAGAGAGTAGTTGACGTGAAAAATCCAACTCCACATTATTGAATATCGATATATTATAATTAAATATATATTACAATAAAATTTTGAAATTATTAAATATAGATACAATCTTTCCAAATGACATTTTAAATAACAAAAAAAAACTTGTAAATTATTTCTAACAAGTAATATTGATTGGGGTTTTATATAGATTTTAAAAATAGAAGAAATTTTGTGTTGAAAATGTAAAATAAATGAGAGATTAAAGTAATTTACTCTAAAAATTAAATATTTAATTTCAACATTAGTAAAGTTTAGGCGGCATATGATACTGGTATAACACAATACACTTCAATCACTCTTCTTGTTTCCCTTCCTATTCCTAAATAAAAAAAGCAGAGGACCACAATTGCAGACCTTATGCGCAATAAATACATTCCTATTTCAATTTTCCATCATGAAGCAAAATCCATCATCAATAACAGTAAATTAAGCTCGGCTTGAATCCAATTAGTTAAATTACTTGGCTGTATGCAGCAATTTTCTCTACACAATAATGCAATTTCAAGTAGAATCAGCTTTGAAATAATTTTTCCCCTCCTTTTCATATTTACCCTTTAACCCTATATACGTGGCCCAATTTAAATGTTATGTACACCAGGACAGGACATAAAAACTGAGATGTTTTGACAACAACAAATTACATCACCAATGGACAGAATTCACTCTCCGAAGCATTCGTCTTGGTTTACGCTTCTCCACAACTGGGATGAGGCACTTCATCAGCTGCAGGCAAAATCCAAATACTGAATATGTGAAAATCAATAATAAACACAGTTGAAGGCATGTACCAAAATAAATGGAAAAGGTGAAAACTGAAAATCAATGATAACAACAATTACTCATCAACAAGCAACAACTATTATAATACTGGTTTACAATATTTCAAAAGCAAACTACTCTGTTAGTGAAACAGGAAAGCCTATACATCAATGAAGAACTGATAATTTTTGTCATGTTACAGTGCTGATATACAATCCAACAATAGTTATGTGGATATATCCGTAACAACAAACATGTTATTAAATATACAAGAATTATGCAAATTCACTTATCAGCCTAGCAGAACCAGAAAAGGACGATACCTGGTTAAACCTCTGCTTTTTGTTTTCAGCCTGCATACAAGACCCAATAGTTCAAAAACTGATGAATCAGATTTTAAGTAAAATAACAACACAATCATCTCCAACAAGAACTAGGGAAAATAGTAGTAGATTACAATGTGTGATTTTAGTTTTCAATAATTTTTTTCCTGAATTTAATAGCTTAATTTCTCTAATTGTTACAATTAAATTATTATAATTGTTTTTCTCTAGCTAAATCAGTAAATCATTAAAATATCAAATTTTCTCAAAATCTCTACGCATGATAGTTATTAAATCATTATAAACTTACTCAGTTCAAAAGACGCCTATTAAAATATCATATTTTTTACGGAGAAAGACTGAAAGTTTACGAACATTTGAAATAACTTTTAATCCCAATTTTTTTCTTCAAACTCTCAAGTATTATAAAATGTCATTGATGAAAATCAGATAAAAGGGAAATTAAAAAAAATTCTAACTTTGAGCAAGAATAAATGTTAGTTGAGATTTGAGAGATTAGTCTATTACAAAATTAAAATATTTAATTTTAAAAGAGTAGTTTTGAATTAAAAAACATTTTGTGTTCATATAATAAAATGAAGTTGAAAACATAGCCTGTGCAGAGGGCCAGTCCAAGAAAGAAAATGAGCTGTGAGCATAGAATGCATACATAACATAACATAACAAACCTCTTCCCTCTGCAATCGAGCATTCTCTTCCTCCAGTTGTGTAACCAGAGACTCTAGCTCAAGTGTGTAAGCCTGGAAATTAAACAGCATCACACACTTACTTACCAGCTTTAATTAAAGAATAAAAAAGTAGAAATTGAAGTTAAATTTATTTAAAAAAAGGGAAAGAAGGAGGTGAGTGACTGCCTGCTTGCGTTCCCTGGACCTAGCTGCAGACTCTCTGTTTTTTATCATTCTTCTCTGTTTCTGAAGAGTGGCCTTATCAAGGCTTTCCTCCACAGCCACCGCCCTCCTCTTTCTTCCTCCAACAGCAACAATCCCATTCTTCTCATTGCTTTGAGTTTGAGGAGGGAGGAGTATGGTGTCTTGGTCTGTGACAGTGACAGGCTTGGTGAGGAAATCCTCAAGTGTTACTGTGATATTCTGTTGATCAGTGCTGCCGGCGACGATCTCCTTCCAAACCTCATCAGCCGAAAGAGAACACTCTCCTCGCAGATCCTCATTCCTACTTCTCGCCATCTTCGCCATTAACCACTTTCAAGTGTCTCCTCTGCCCACAAAGGAATCGCAATTCACTTCTCAAACTCCTTCCTCCAACACACAACAACCCAATTTATATATTACTCGGGCCCGCAAGTATTAGTGTGAATTTATAATCATTTGGTGTTGCTTTAACCACAAGTATCCTTTACTGAGCGGAATATCACATTAGGGTGGAGTTAGCTCTTTCAGCGAGAATTTTTTCCATTCACAATATTCAAATTCGTTGTTCAGGGAAATCAAACATCTACGACCCGTTGACGTGAGACTCAAAATTTAAGTATTGTATTATATAATAATAAAGATTTATCTATTCATTAAATTCTTTTTAATTTGTATATAAAGAAAAAGAAAATGATAGATGACTTACATAAATATAGTAAATGAAGAGTATTTTGTAAAAAATATTTTTTTATCTTATTATATTGTTAGGGGTGGTTGATAGAAGAACTACCAGTAATACATTTGACTAAGACAAAATGTTTGGTCCATTTAATTAAGCTAGTTGGTGGAGCAATCAAGTTACTTTTCACTAAACTCAGTGAGGAAAAGACGGATCATTCACAGCATGAAAGATTCCTGTCCAATTAAGTTATTGATGGTTGAAATCTTGACAAAATTGACAACTATGATAAATCAATTGAGGAAGAACAAGAGAGTCGGCAGAAACAAACAAATGTTCCAATAAAATAATCTTAATTTTTTTACAACGCCTTTTAATTAATTATTAAATAAAAAAGTATTAAATATTATTATTTTTAAAATAATTAGAATATACTTAATATTTTATTTATGAAAAATCATTAATTCTAATTTATAAGAAGTCTAAGAAAGACGATAAATTAAAAGAAATACTCTTAAGATACTGATTCACAGAATAAAAGTAAAAATTTAATATGAAGTATTTATTGTTTTAAATTTTATTCAATATTTGTTCTGATTAATGTCCCTAAGATACTTAAACATATTATTATATTTCATAAAATATTAATAAACGATATTAAAGGGAGAAGAAAATAAAATATTATAGATGAAAATGTGCATGCTCTGTTGTGACTTGTGAGTAGGAAATGGAAAGCTTATGCAGATGGGGAATTGGTGCTTTTCCTTTCGCCGTCCCCAGACGACACAACGCGCTTTTAAAGGCCACGATTTGAAATTTATTTTTTAAATAACTATTATTATATTTTATTTGTTATAAATTATTTATTGCTTTAAATTTATTATTATATATCTTATACCATTCTTATCAAATAATTAAGAATAATAATAGTTTTAATTCTTTTACAAAACAACGTTATTATGTCGACAAGAGAAAAAGCTTTTCAAACTTTTAGATATATTTTTTTTCTAGATTATGATATGTGATATTAAATTATTATTTGTATTATGTTATAAGTTTCTTGAAATACATAATAAAAAATAATAAAAATAAAATAATTATTTCATAAAATAAATACATATAGATATTACATAAAAATTGAAAGTATGTATAGTTTAATTACGACAAAACAACTTATTTTAATAAGTTCCTCTCATTGAATAGCTTAGGTAGAGTTTAATTAACTATCATGTCATTCTTCATTTTTCATCCCTTAGGGTTCGTTTGGCGTAGCTTTTTTTTCACTTATAAATTGCTTTAAAATTAAAGCAAAAAATAAGAGCTTTTAAAATAGAAGTAAAAGTTGTTTGATGGTTTTAATTTTGTTTTTTTACTTAAAAGCTATTTTAAAATTAAAAGTTGTTTGGTAAAATATTTTAATTTATTATGTTTAAAATTAACATAAAAATGATTTAATTATGAAATTTTAAATATTTCCAATTAATGAATTATTAGAAAATTTATGAATAAAAAAGAAATCATTATTTTAGAGTTTTTGAAAAGAAACCATATAAATTCCTCTTCTATGCACACAACATCAATGGCGTGAATCCAAATTGGTAAAAAGCAAGGTTGAAATTGATTCATATACATTCTTTACGAACACAGTGGTTGTGCTTAAACTTTATGGGGAAGGAAGAAGCAAATTCTTCCCATGAGGATGAAGATGACTGCAAATGACACGCGATGGGCACGACCACACGGTGGCGCAACATGGACGACACAGCTGCCCAACGTGGACAACACAACAACGCGATGGGCACGACACAATGAGGATGTCACGGTGGTGAACGAAACAAACATAGTGATTGTGCTTCAGTTTTGTGGGAGAGGAAGAAGCTCTCCTTGTAGTTGTAGGCATGCATAGGTTTTGCGGCAGAGGTTGTTCTTGTGCTCGATAAGAGAAAGTCGCAACAAAAAATATAAAAAGTAAATAAAAGTATAAAACACATGTTTGAAGGATCGAACCGTGTCCTACTTACAAAAAGCTCCGTGTTTTTAAAGCTCCTTATAATTAAGCTCCTGAAATTAGCTTTTAAAAAAGTTTCATTTTCTTCTAAACAAATAAGCTTCTTATGTCCATTCAGAGCTTTTGAAAAATATCGTTTGGCTTAACTTTTACTCTTAAGTGGCTTACAAGCTAAAAATGAGTCACGCCAAACAAGCACTAAATATACTTTTGCAGAAGAACTTTTAGGTAAAAAAAAAATTATGAACAAGTTAAATTCATTTGATATCTTTTATTCATTTTTTTTCTTTTAGAAATTCTTCTCCAGAAGTGTATTCATTTTTAAATTTTTATGTTATATATATATATATTAATATTATTATATAATAATATTAATTACCTTTTTAATTCTTATATTTTCATTCTATTTATTTTTAGTATTTAGAAATTTGATAAAATATTAATTAATTTTTCCCACTTTTAACCTTAATAATAGAGATAATAAGTGGAGAAAATTAATAATTAAAATAGAGAGATAAAATCATAAAATGACAAATTAAAAAAACACAATTTTTTTTAATGAAATTAACATATTTCTAATGCATTTTTTAATCTGTGTGTTTTCATGTAATGAGACACATAGATAAGAATGAATTTAGTATGAGTAATTAAACCACCAATTTCGTCCCCAACGTATTTCACCGCGCGACTTCAAATCGTCCCCAACGTTACAGTAATTCATTAATAATCTCTAACCTATGTAAAAAAATCAATTTAATCCCTGTATATGGACTAAATTGTTTGATTAATGTAAAGTATATGGACTAAATTGATGTTTTTTTACATAGGTTAGTGACTATTAATGAATTACTGTAACGTTGGGGACGCAATTGAAGTCGGTTGAATACGTTGGAGATGAAATTGGTGGTTTATTCAATTTAGTATTGAGTAAATTTATATAGTAGAAGTCCATGTAAAAAGAGATACGAGCTATATTCGTATATGAAAAGACATAAATTTATATCATATAAATTCAATTTTTGTTTTCTAGAAAAAAAAAATATACTGCTAGGATAATTATAAGTTTATACCTTTCTATAATTTTTAAATTTTAAACTCTTATTAATTTTTAAGATAAAAAATTTATTAAAAATTAAAATAGATAGTTTAATAAATCAAATAATTAAAAAGAGAATAACAATTAAAATAATAATTCATAAATATTTTAAATTACTTAATATATATATATATAAGGATTATGAGTGTTTATTGTAATTCACTATTTTATATTTAATTTAATTTAATAACAAAATTGTATTTGATTAAATTAATTGATTAAGAAAAATTATAATATTGACCCTGTTTCTCTTAGTGGCTTCCCCCTCGTTCAAAGGGGTCTTGATGTGTTATAAATGCTTAATTAAGTTATTTTAATTTTCCAAATGCATTTTAATAGTATACGTGTTTAATCCAATCCATCAAGTTAATTAATCACACGAACATCCAAATCCTTTATAAGTAGATCCCACCAAATTTGTGGGAGAGTGTGTTGCTAGCATTTTTCTTCTAGTTATGGGAGTAATAAAGAAGATCTAGAGATGGTCTAGTCCCCCACGAATTCAAACATTCCTGTGGAAAGCTTTTCTAACATGCAAGTTAATGATTAATGATCGAGGAACGAAGGATATGTATATTTAGCGATCATCTAGTTCATGACTCTTGTCCTATGTGCTACCATGCACCCCAAGACTATCATGCATGCATTGCCTAAAAAATTGCGATCATGTAATTTGGACTTATGGGGAAAGGTTGTTAATCAAAGAACATGGAGTAATTTCTTCAGCTTAGGCCTCTCAATCTGGTTTGATATGGGAATATGCCATGCTTATCTTGACTATATATGATTGGTACTACTACTGCATTTCTAATAACTATGTCCATTTGGAATGACCACAAAAATTTGTTGTTCAATGCAAAGTTAGAAGATCAACAATTTTATTCATCAAATTATTCAATGGTCATGTAATTTTTCAAGAGTAAATTAGCAAATTCATCGTGACTTTTTTAGGGTTATACAATTTAATCAATAGGAAACAGAAAAAAAACACAATATATTCCCTGACTTCTTGATTTTTCTTTTACTATATATAGTTCAACTGTATGTGACTTCTTGATTTTTCTTTTATTATATTCCAACGTCATGAATAATTTTTTAAATAGTCAAGAATTGATTTATTAGCTAGTTTACTCAATTTTTTAAGAGTTCACATGATTTTAAATTTTAATTATTTATTCATGAATAATTTGTATATATAATCAAGATGTTTTTCCTTTCCGTTATTCCATACTTGTAGATAAAATATGTCACGTCACTTGATACATAATTACATATAAGGCAAAAGAGGGAGATGAATTGGCTCTTTCATCCTTATTCGTTTCATGTGTTGTAAACTTATTTGGAAACCTCTAGTGCATGAATATACCTCAACTCATTGTCTTGCTGCTTCTTTGCATATGTCTTTCAAGATCCAATCCTTGGGCCTACATTACTGTGAATCCGTGGTTGCTTGTGGGATGTGTACGTCTTGGTGCGCATGCAACTTTATGTCAAAACATGTATCTTTCAACTATATTAATTGACCCCCCCCCCCCCAAAAAAAAACAGAGAAAACAACTATAATATATAAAGTAAACTAGCACTTAGATCCTTGACTTTTGGGTCGTCGTGCACTTAGGTCCCTGACTTTACAAAATTGCTCCCGTAGTCCCTGACTTTAAAATTTGTCTTGCAGTTTAGTCCGAACGTCAATTTTCAGTTAAATGTTGTTGACATGTAACGTTAAACTGCTGACTGGGATGTCATGTCGGCTTAAACGCTGTTGTTTGAGCCACCTTCATTCCATCTTATCCATCATCAACATTCTTATGCATCCATTCGCCTTCATCTTCTTCATCATCCATTCGCAATTCCCACTTCACTTCCGATGAATTCGAGCAAAAGAGAGGAACATGATCTATTCCTCCCAGTTCCACCGGATCTGGTAGACCCTCCACACCAGATCCTTCCCACCACTGACCAAACTTCCTTCTCTCTTCCTGAAATCGTTCCAAACCCTTCCACCACAAAACCCCTCTTCATCAGCCCCGACCCTCACACCTCCTCCCAGTTCTACACCTTCAAACCTGACTCCCATGCCCTAATGATCCACTGCCTCCTCTAGTGCCGCCTCGCCACCCCCGCTGAGATCCGCTCCGCCACTCCACGCACTGTCCTCAAGTCCTGGCGCAACGTCTGGAAGGACCGCAACCAAGAAACCGCTTACCTCACTACCTGGAAACGCATCCAGGACAAGCTCGCCGCCACCGTCGACCAAAACGACAACCACTTCCTCTGCTTCAAGAACAACACCAACCAATTCGTCTCCCATGTCAATCAGTGGCAGGACATAGTCATGAGCTTCCATAACGACATCGATATGAAGCACTTAGGGCTCAAAGAAACTGTAGAGAGGATTAAGCAGGTGTGGACTGTTGGTGCTAAATTCCATGGCATCCCTGAGAGTTATATTAGGGTTTGCATTGCTGCTTGATTCATTTGCTAAGAAATCAAAGATTTTGAAGAAGGAGCCTTATGCTTCTAAGAGACGTGGATGTGGGTTTCGGATTAGGGCTATTGTGCCAATTGCCAATTATAATGAGAAGGATAAGACTTTTGTGTATCGGGAAGAGGGGATGACTGTTTTCAAGTTGTATGTCGTGCATTCAGGGCATGAGCCAGGGCCTTTCGATGGGAATGCCAGGATTATGCATCGGGTTATTGGGCATAAAGGGAGTTATTTGATGGATCAGGATACTGTGGTGTATGGGGTGAATGAGGAAATGGAGAATGATGGGTTTGGCTCAAACGACAACGTTTAAGCCGGCATGGCATCCCAGTCAGCAATTTAACGTTACACGTCAACGGGATTTAACAGAAAATTGACGTTCGGACTAAACTGCAAGAAGGACTATAAAGTCAGGGACTACGGGAGCAATTTTGTAAAGTCAGGGACCTAAGTGCACGACGACCCAAAAGTCAGGGACCTAAGTGCTAGTGTACTCATAATATATATATATATATATATATATATATATCTTTCTTCGACAAAAAAAAGGATTACATTGCATATATGGGTTTAACAATTCAAGTTAGTCATAACAATTATATCAATTTTTTTCTCAATATATATTCATGTGCAAAAGTATGAAAGAGTTATGCATAAGAGTGTTACTATATATCAACCCAAAGATAATGAATTAACTTATTTATATTATCAATGGTGCAAGGAGAAAATGGTAATTATCAGAAGTTAGAACAATGACGCATGGAATGAGGGTCTTATGTAAGCAGGCAGACGGTTCTTCAATAAACTCTTTCTATTTCTTTACACGAATTAATTGATCATTTCGTATGTCTAGTTTGTGGAATAAGAAATCAAGACCAATTATTTCTTGGAATATTTTGTGTATCAATAATTTAGTGGGTCCTCAGCTAAAGTGACAATTTAGTTACTTAAAAAAGACTCAAAAAGAAATCTTCGTGAATGGGGATGGTCACAATAAAAAAAAAAATTATACAATTCCAAAAAACAAAATTAGAATCAAGTGATTATTACCCAAAAAAAATTATACAATCCCTTTTGGCTGATTTTTCATATCTTAGGGTTTACTTTGTTAGATTCGCAATTGGAGTTTAGAGATGCGTATCTTAGACTTCATGTGTACTATCTGATATTGCAGTGTCTCGTTGGACCTTTGGGCCGCTTCATTGTGTAATCCTTTATTTTTTTTATCAATGATATCTCTACTTTGACAAAAAAAAAGCAAAGACGGGAAATTTTTTATTTTGTTTCTTATTTTTTTTGGAGAAAGCAAAGATGGGAAATGAAAGGAAGTTATAGTCACATGCTGACATGCAAATGCAAGTGCATGTTGTTTCTTTCTTTTGGGTTTTCAAATGGTATTAAAAGCCCAGGCCCATGAAAGCAGACCCAAAAAAGAAAGCCTAACCAAAAGTAGCGCAATTTGACAAAAACAAAAGAAAGCAATAAAAAGGGGGAGGGAAAGTGTGAGCATTACGGTGACAGTAAAATTTCAAAGAAAAACCCATCCACCCGCCAAAAATACGAAGCAGCATTCTTGTGAAGGAATCTTGGAAAGGAAATGACGGCGTCGCCGTCGATTATGGTTTTACTTTTACGTGCAGTGTGGATGGTGGCGCTTCTTCTGGCACACGCCGTGACGGTGAGTTGCATACCCAGCAGAGAGTTTGATTCAATGCTTGACACCCTACGAGCCAGAGGGTACGACCTCTTTTGCAATGCAATCGTCACCTCTGATCTCCAAATCGATCTAACCAACAACCATACACGCTCCTTCACCTTCTTCGCTCCCACCGACGCTTCCCTCTTCGCCCTCGACATGACTCAAACGGCGTCGTCTTACACCGACACTCTCCGCTTCCACATCGTCCCTCGCCGCCTCTCCCTCGCTCACCTCCGTCTCCTCCCTGACGGTTACTCCCTCCCCACTCTCCTCCCTCAGCGCAGCCTCCTCCTCACGCGCCGCCCTGCCTCCTCAATCATGGACGTCGGCGGTGTCCGCATCGCTTTCCCTGGCATCTTTTACGGCCGTGACGTCGCCGTTCACGGCCTCGCGGGAATTCTCAGTCTTCGATCAATTAATCCTCCCTCTCCGGCGCCGGTGCTTCCTCCGATTCGTTCTGCTCATAGCCCGCATTTCTCTCCAAGAAGCAGTCCTGGCTCGCCGGAAAACCAAACGGTTCTTGGTCCGGTTCCGGAGTCGGCTTGGTTAAACGTCACAAACCGGCGGGGATCTTTTCCTCCGGCACCTGACCCTCGCGAGCACTGGAAAATGTTGATGCTCCAGAACCCGAACCTGATTGGATGGTTCATCCTCCGGTGAATCTTGGCGATTCGCCTGTCGCGACGCCGGTGGTTTCACCTCCGAGATATCCTGAATCGGTAGTATCTTTGCCGCCGGAGGGATATTCCGACGCGGCGGTTCCGGCGCCTGCGGGACTGGAACAAGATAGGACTTGGTGGATGAAAACCAAGGGTGAAGCATTCAGAAATTGTGAGGATCGAGAACAGTACATAACACCCCGTGATCATCATGTTCGCCGTATGCAGTGCTATGCAGCATAAGCTAGCTACAAATTTGGAACCACCATCATTCAATGGATGAAAAGAAAGTAATGCAAATCGTGTTGCTTTTCTTTCTTGTAACATTTGGAGTTTGAAATTTCAATGCAAATGCAAATAGTATAGTTTGTTAATTAGTATCATACTATATATCATCTCAAAATCAATCCATGAATATGTACAAATTAACAAAAACTTTGATTTGTTGTTAGTATTGGCTTTATACCTCTTGTCTATGATGACTTACTGTATCGAGTGAATGCACGTTAGAAATGTGTGATGCCCCTGTCATTATGTTTGCTAATTAAGAAATTAATATTTTGTAAACACTGAATACTTCCAATATATATATACCGAAAGGGAATTAGAAAAGAGTATCACTTTAAGGCCAACCATGCAAGAAGAGGATTAGATATATAGGACACAGACCAAGTTACACTTCATTATCTATATATACCATGAAAGAAACTTCAGAGTTTATATTTAGCAGTTAAAAACTAATTCAATTAATTAGTCTTCTGTTTTGACGCTCCAAAAGTCTCTTCAAAACGACTTTGGAAGAGCTTGACTTGTTGACTGTAGTCTCCAGGTCCAGGGTGAGGGTGATATAACTTTTGACTTTTGAGCAATATCGAATCTTGCTACTTATTCTCCTAGTCTCAGTGTTATAAAAAATAAGAGATGTTATTTGCATTTTCCAGATTTTAATTATAACAATTCATATAGTTATAAAGTTTTGATAAAATCAGTATAAGAATTTTAAGAACGACAAGTTTATATTAAAATGTAAAGTATTTATAGATGAATTCTAACGCTTGCGATAATATTATTAATATTTTTATTTTAATAAAAACTTTTTAATTTTAGAATTTTGATTTTATTAAAATCGATGATGATGATGATGATAATAATAATAATAATAATAATAATAATAATAATAATAATAATAATAATACTAATAATAATAATAATAGAGGAGAGGAGAAAGAGAAAAAACCAAAAAAAAGAGAGAAATTAACTAATTATAATCACGTTTATAATATCTATGTAATTTGATAATTGTGCCTTACAATTACAAATAGAAAAAGAGAGAAAGTCTTGAGCCTTGAATTAATCAACCTAGTCCCAAGAGACATTCCAAAAATGGGCAAATCAATATCAGGAAGCCTTCCTCTTTTCAGGTAAAAAAGAAGCAGGCTGACCCGAAGCAACTTTGGGTTGGTTTGGTTTACAGTTGAGTATAATTGATTTTAGAAATAAATTGTTGAGATGAATAACGCACGTTTTACAAAGCACGTTTTATTTCCTCTCTCATCTCTCCTTTGTTTCTCTTTGTCTCTCTCTCCACTATTCTCTCTCCTCTCTATCTCTCTTTTTTCCTCTATTATCTCTATTGTCTCTCTCGTCCTTGCTCTCTTTCATCTCTCCTTTGTTCTCTTCTATTTATCTCTCCTCTCTCCTTTATTTTCTATTATTTCTCTCTCCTCTCTCTCTTGTTTATTTCTTCTCTCTCCTCTGTTTCTCTACGGTTTCCTCTCCCTTCTCTTCCCCTCTGGTTTCCTCTACTGTTTATCTACAGAGGAGAGATAGGAGAGAGGAGAGAGAAAATAGGAACACAGAATGATAGAGAAATGAAGGAGAGAGGGAGAGAGAAATAGAGGAGAGATATGAGAGAGGAGAGAGAAACAAAGTATAAGCGGTGAGAGCAATGTGCAAGCAAGAAACTGGCGACAGAAATAGACAAGATAGAAAGAGGATAAATAGGAGAGATAAACGAGGAAAAAGAAACAAGAGGAGAAACAGAAGGAGAGAGAAAGATATTAAGAGGAAAGACAACAATCAGAGAAACCCATAAAAAGAGAGCGAGAAGAAGAAACATAACAAAGGTATATATAGAGAAACAAGGACATAGGAAAGAGAACAGCGAAAAGATAGGATAGAGACGAGAGGATGAAGAGAGATAAACAGAGGAATCAAAGGAGAGAGATATGAGAGAGGAGAAGGAGAGATAAATAGAGGATAGGATGATGAGAGAGAAACAAAGATAAATCAGGAGAGAGATGAGAGAGAGAAATAGTGGAGAGAGGAGAGAGAAAAAAATGAAACTGAAAATTAAAAACATAAAACATAAAACATAAAACTTTTTTTTTGTTTAAAAACAAAGGGAATTGGTTTTGAAACATGTGTAAAACTATTTTAACCCCATTTTATCCAACACGTTTAGTTTCAAATTTGGTACAAATTTGGATTTCGAAATCAAAAACCGAAACTGGCAACCACCCCAAACGACACCTAATATAATCTATTTTACATTTGACAAATCTGATAAGGATTAATTAAGTTGTAAAATGTATATATTAATTTAATAAAAATATTAAAAATCCATTCAAGTAAAAGATTCTTTTTAAAGAAAGGAATACATAGAATATTTAAATTTTAATTCTATTTAGTATTTACATTACTTTCCATTTATATTTAATAAAAATGTATTTACAATTATTAAAATTTATGTATTAATTCATTTTCAATTTATTTAATAAATCTGACATTTGGTAATAATATTTATCCTATTCAATGATTTTAATTGATATTATTTAAAATATTTAATATATTTCAATAAAATATAGTATGTAATAGTATTCCAATTAATTTTATTCTTTATATTAACATTTAGTAATAGGTTGGTCAAGTCAATTTTGATAACTGATTCTTTTATATTCTCTTTTATCCCCAATTAGATTAAAAGTATGAAGGACAATTAGTAAACAATAAAAATAAAATTTGATAATTTTTTCTCATCGTATAAATGTCTGAAACTAAAAAAGTTCAGATATGATTTTTTTTTTTTAATTTTTCTTGATAAAAGATTAATAAGAATAAAAAAGAAAAAAGGATTTTTTTTTCCTATTATTGGTTTATAAACAGAATCCATTTATGTTAGAGTCAGAGTCACCCCTATTTTCAACCTCAAATCTATTCTCCTTAATTAGAAAAAAATTGCAGGTACAATTAGAAATTCAGCATCCTTATCCACGAAGGACAAGTTAAGGTAACTTGGTGAAGGGTGTTTAGCACCCAACACGTTAACGTGTGGTCTAATATTTAAAGCTTGATAGAGATATAAATAAATAATAAAAATCACATTAAAGAAAAATTAAAGACTACCTTAATGAGACATGAGAGAGAAGGAACACGTATATATGGTAATAAGGTAGCTACAGTTACAAACCCTATAAATGACCTTCTCCTCTGTTGTGGTTCATAGTATTGTCGTATCAAATTCAATGGCATGCGAAAACAAGAATAACCGGAAGAAACAAAACCTTCTTTGTTCTCCCTAACAGAGATCGAGGCAGCGAGACAGCTCATACAGCTTAGTAATAGCATCGGAGATTCTAGCTTGGACGAAGATCACCATAGCAGCTCCAGTGTGCAATGGAAGCCGCAACAGAGGAAGGGTGATTCCACTACTGAGGTATCAGTATCAGTATCAGTATCACCCACCGATGATTCAGTAGAAGATGTATTGGCTGAAATAGAAGAAGATGAACGCTTTAGGAGAAGAACTAAGAGGTACCGTTACATTGAAGATTTATATAACGTTACACAGCCTATATAGTTCAGGTACCTCCCTTTTAAAGTGACATTAGAAGCCCACTTGAGATGGAGTACAAGTTCCATACAAATGTATATTATCTTCGATTCCATACTTTAGAACGATATAGTTCCATGTTTGTTTGGTTAATGAGAAACTTCCAGAAATTTGTAGATATATGTTTGATTCTGAATACTGCAAACATATATTTTTGTACAACTCAGTTCGATTTAGCCAATTCTTCTAGTATAGAGCATGATCAGGAGGACCAATTAATTTAGGTTACCCAGTGATTATGGGTGGTGAATAAAATTGAGTTTCCACCGCCATTGAGAAATGGAAGGTAAAGGTTGAGCTTGGAAAATTTAACGTCGGCTCCATTTTTTTGTTATTCCTTTAATCATGGATATTACGATTTTATGACATGACATTCTCCGTAAGAAACCCAATTTGAGTTCCAAACGTGCGTCAGAGTTTAGCTGCAATCTAACGAGTCAAAATACATCAGATTACATGCCTGTGATAATCACTTTACGTGCAAGTAATCCACACTATCGCCAAGGATTCCACATGACAACCGTAAGTTGCAGTTTAATTTGATGTTGGGAATGGGCAAGGCAATAACCGTTGGTTCATGGCCAGGTTTATCAAATCATACCATTTCGTTTCTGATTAAGAACGACATTGAATGCAAGAAAGTGAAGCGGTAGCTTTCTTCATTCAACCCGTTAATACCTTCCAATTCCATTTCCATGTTGTTAACCACTAGGAAGCAGGAATTCCAAATCCAACTATAATGACAATTCGTGTTAATTATTGGCATTATCCTCATATGAATAAATAAACAGATTAAAACTAATAACAAAATATTTAGTACACTCTGAATACACAGACATTTGATTTCTCAAAAGCAAGTCTAATATGCGAATTTATAACTATTCTACTATCATACAGGGGAAAGGCATGCTCAATAACTACTACGAGCTAATGAGGCAAATTTCACGTAATCAGTGCTCAAGTTCAAACACAAGAAGATCACCCTTGTTCTCCAAATTTATCAACAGGGTATATGCATTTTCATGCACCTTCAAGAACACACAACATGTGGTTGATCGATGTGAAAAGGAAGATTTTAGAACATAAATCATCTAAATCCTTTACAAGATTAAAAGCTTCAATGCTCAAGATGGAAGACATATTCTGTCAACTGCTGCAATTTACTAGGATCAGTTTCTGCTCAGTCACGACAGGTTGCTTCTTCACAGTAAGGCATCCGAGAGGCAGAGTCCACAGTCCAAACCTTTTGTATAACATCTACAATATACAACAAAAAATGTCAATGATGATAACATAGCAAGGAGAGGGGGGAGGGGAATGGTTGATATAATTTAATCCTCACGGATATTTTAAAAGCCACCCAAAACATGACTACACATGCGAAATTTGCAACTTTATTGATAGATCATTGTTTATGATAAGCAACTGTCATGATCAACTTTAGCAGCCAAATTCACTATCAAGAGTCATGGTTGTCTTGGGCTAAAATATTAATTAGTAGTTTTCCATATCTCCCCATCCATGTACAAAAATAATCAATATCCAATTTCCAAGGTTTCAAGGAGAGAGATAGTTCAAATTGGCAATATTTGATAATGACAGGAAGTTCTAATCTTTCATCCATTCTTTTCTTTTTACTCTTTTGGTTCCCACTCCTATTCTTTTCTCACCTTTTCCCCGACTGTCTTCTTAATTTATTAGTTTAATTTTATTACATTTCCTTACTTTACTGAAATACTCCTATTCTTTTCTCCCTTTTTCCCTGACTGTCTTCTAATTTATTAGTTTAAATTTCATTACATTCCTTTACTTTACCTGAAATAACTCCACATTTTCTTATTTTCTTTCTACCCCACTGTGAATGCTCTCACTTTCTCTGTGCATTCAAACAAAGTGTAAATTCCTCATTCTAAGTGTAAATTCTCACTTCTTAGCTGCTTTAATTTAAGAAACGGTTAGCCTAAAATTCAGCTACTGCTCTGTACCAAAAACAAGTATTTCCAGACAGATCATAGGTTGTAAATAGACCCCAAAATAAATCTTTTTAATTCCAAACCCAAACATAACCCCCAGAGGCAACACAATATAATTTAAACCATGAAGAGGTAGAAAATTATACTGAGAAACTATAATAATAAGATCCAGCACAAACAACACTAAAAAACAGGACTTTTACCTATACTACACAACGTAACACCTGATTCCATAACACAAGAGTATTATGACCTAAGAGGTACTTTTGTTGGCTATGCAATTCAAAAGTATACCATTTTGAAGAGTTGCTCTATACTGTATGCAAGACAAGGCTTGGCATATGCAGCAGATATTTGGTCAGTAGTAATAGAGAGGAGTGAAGGAGAGTTGGAATCCTCTTTTACTAAAAACTCATAAAATGTTATCTTAGTAATCCCTTTACAGCCAACATTTAAGTGTAAGATTCAAAGGAGTTCATTCAGTCTAAGGGTCCTCAAGAAAATATAGGAGTTGGGCTTTAGAATTCAGATAAATATGCTTCAACTATTCAAGCGGAAATAATCCTTGCCTTTAAATGTGAGCCCAAAAAAGATAAGTAGTCTGAATATAAGTATTCACAATACATGTAATTCCTAGTCACATGATAAAAACATGATTTGCTTGTGGATGATGTTTATGTAAAAATTTGATCAGGTTAACCAATTAAATTGGTTCTGAACCAAGAGGCAATTAAAACAGAAATAGATAATTAGACATGTGATGTTTTAATTCAACATGAACATTAAATTACTTACACTTGTAGCATCATCCTCATTCATTCCCAGAAATAAAGCAGTATCTGTAATGCCTTATTGTAGAATATGCAGAGAGAAGCAGCTGAAACATCTCCTTTGTGTAAAGTTCTGGAAAAGGCTCATTGGTATTAATATTTTCACTGTACTAAACATCTTTGAAAAAATATAGATGTTAAAGACTTTTGAACTCAACTATTTAAAAGCAATCCAAAAGCTAGAAATTAAAACAATTGCAGAAGTTAATGTGAAAGTGGTACATTGCCATGATATCCATAGCACCTTTACATATAGTTCATATTGCCACATTGGCATAAGAAATTACCTTATCCGTCTACATCTGTTCGTGTTATATATAAATGGAACAGGAAGTCCAGTCAAAAACAGGTGTTTAATCACTGGTCTTCCAAGTTTAAACTATATGCATTTTGTTTTTATCAAATTAATTTAAGGTTAGCCAATCGCTTTCATTCTTACATACTACTGCAACATGTAGTAGCTATCTCAATACTATATACAACCACAATATATATAGCTCAGCATAAAACCAATAATACATGATATATTAATGATAATCCATTCACACTTTAGGTTATGATTGTTTTATAGTTGAGAAATGGTAAAAGGCCTTTGACCGAAGCAACACTATTGTTCCTTTGATAAAGAGTAAGTTCCAGGTGCATACAGAAGTGTGTAACTTCCGTTTGCAGAACCATAATTGTAATCCAAACAGGCTCTTAATGATTTCCCCCACAGAAATAAGCAATTAAGTTTGAGGATAACATATAGTCTACTATCGACATTCAACAAGGTAACACATGATGGGTTATAACTTATAAATAAAAGTAAAGGTGACATTTTGATAAAGTAGAAGTCTATGATAACAGCTTCAGTCCAGCAAGTTAACAGATTTGATATATACAATATACAATTATATTGTTAAGAACTAAGAAGAATGGAGATACGATAAAGTGAATAGAATCATCAATCATGCTTTAATTATACAGAAGATGCAAGAGTCTCTACAGAGCTTATGTAGCACTGCTAAGAAACACAGTACAAAATCTTAAAAGCTTGCCTGAGAAAGCAGCAACTGGGCCTTGGAGTTCCTGACCCCAGTCAAACCCGGATTGCCTCATGCACTCCAGCATAGTCACGTAACCAAAGCTTCTGACCAATTTTCCATATTGCAGTGACTTCAGGCTTGCTTTCTTTGATTGAGGAAGGTATTGATTTCCAAAGAAAGCGAGCACTGTTGCTGCAATATCACAACAGCAAACATGAACATCTAAAAATAAAAACATTGCAAGACACAACTAATCCCAGCCCTTCCTAAATTGATTTAAAAAATTGTCAAATGTAATCATTTCAGTACCACTAGGTCAATCAGAGAAAACTAATTCAATTTAACATGTATAATATAAACCCTCCTAGACCAATTCGACATCACAAATTGAAGTAGCAAAAATGATATTTTCATTTGTTTTTTCTAATCCATATTGAGGAGAAAGCAAGCCTCAAAATAATCATACATAAATATAATAAAAGAAAATAGAATATTGAGAAAGAGGAAGAGGAAGATACATGTCATGAACATAAATGTGAGCAAGAAGATGAATGGCGTAGGGCCAGTCGTCTTGATAAGGAATGCCATCGGCCGCAACCTGAGTGAGGATCAAGTAAGTAAGCAACATACATAAACCCTCTCTTAACGGAAGCAGTGACAATGAATGAAATAAATAGGTGGCACCTGAAGCATGAGGTTGTCGCAAATATCAGCAACCTTGTCGTACGATTTCGATGCCAATGCTTCCGTCACCGTCGACAAATCCATCACTCTCCAACCTCTCAGTCTCAGATCAAATCCCTATCTCTGTAATAATCAACAAGAAAATTCTAAAGTAAGTAAAATTAAAACGGAAAACCTAATACTTCGCTCACACAACCAACACGGCATTGGCGTAGCCATACATCGATTCAGTGCGATGACAGAGGAAACCACCTCAAGCAGTCCAGCTTCTCCCACTCCAACTAAGGTTTGCTTTATATTCTTCATCTATCCTTCCTCTATGCTAGCTAACGACGTCGGAAAATGAATTTTCTATTTGCACCGCCCTTTTTTATAAGCACACTATCTTTTTTTTAAATCTTATTTCGGAAATTGATTTTTAAAATACTTTGAGCCTTTTTGGTTCACGTTTTCATTTCCTGTTTTCATTTTGTTTCCTATTTACAAAGAAAAAATTGGAAATGCCGAAAATAGCAAATTTTTGTTCCAGCGTTTCCAGTTTTTCCTTTGTAAAATTCCATAAAACAGAAAATGGAAACAAAAATGAAAATGCAAACCAAATATGCCCTTATATTCGAAAATTCATTTTTTAAATTACATTCGTTATTTTGTTTTGGATTTGGTATGCAATTTTTTAAACATATTATAGAAATTTAATTTCTAGTATATAATTCCAAAATTAAGTCGAAAATTCAATTTTTGGAATATAATTCAAAATATTACTTAGAGAAAAATTCTGAAATTTAGAGACGATTTTTTTTGGGACTACACATTTAAAAATTTATATTTTGGAAATTCAATTTCTGGAAAATAGGAATATTTTAGTAAAACAATGAGGTGGTGTGGTTAGAAAAAAGAACGGTGTGAATAGAAATCTCCATGAGCCTGAGAGTAAGCGCAATATATTATGGGCTGCGTTGTTCTTCTTGTCGGGAGTTACTTTTAACGCCCCCTTTTTACTATCCACACCCCCAAATTAAATTTCCTACTCTACCCCTCCTTACCCCTCCTCCTCCTCCTCCTCCTCCACACCACCACCACCACCACCACCACCTCCCCACCACCTCCACCACCTGCCCAACCCACCTGCACCTCTCAACAGCCCCCATAACTCTATTACATTTTTTTCTCTTTAAAAAACACTTCCGAAAATTAATTTCCGGAAAATTCCAACAAAAAACATAGCTTCCGAAAGTTCCCGGGAAACAATTTGCTTCCGGAGGTATATTTCCGGAAATTACCGGAATTTTTTTTTATTAGCGTCACTTTTAGACGGAACAGAATTCGTCTCTAAATTCCGTCTCTAAATCAGAGACTAGATTTTTCCTTACCTATGTGCTAAGTAAAACTCCGTCTCTGATTTAGAGACGGAATGTATAGACGGATTATGTTCCGTCTCTAAAAGTGACGCAAGTAAAAAAATTCCGGCGATTTCCGGAAATATACATCCGGAAGCAAATTTTTTTCCGGGAACTTCCGGAAATATACTTCCGGAAGCTATGTTTTTCATTGGAAATTTCCGGAAATTAATTTCCGGAAATGTTTTTTAAGAGAAAAAAATGTAATAGAGTTATGGGGGGTGTTGGGAGGTGGAGGTGGGTTGGGTGGGTGGTAGGATGGTGATGGTGGTGGAGGTGGGGTAGGGAGGGATAGAATAGGAAATTTAAAAGTTATAAACATTATTGGAGGGTGCAAATTGCAAAAATGGGGGCGTTAAAAGCAACTCCCCTTCTTGTCTCAGGTTGACCTAGGTCATGATCGATGTCGATGTGTCATATTCAGCTGAGCTAATGCTTGGATGGACTCTAATCAAGTGTTGGGAGCTTGGTCCACTACAACTCCATTACACTATCCATGGCTGCCCATTTTCTCATTCTAATCAAGTGGTACATTGATATTTTTTTCTAAACAAAAGATAATTAATTAAATTAATAAAGAGAGTATAAGAAGATAATTAATTAAATTAATAGAGTATAAGGGTAATCTAACCCATAATACAAAAAGTACGTACATTGATAATTATATCAAGCCCTTCTCAACCTTTAGATTGTATTGACAAAAAAAAGATTGCAAATTCTTGTAGTAGGCAGGTTTGGTTGCATTTTTTAGGGGGTTGTACACACAATTCCTATAAGAAACAGTAACTTCTTGACTACAATTAGGAATTTGATGAAAGGGCACAAATTTAATGTTAATTGGAAATGGAAATTGTATCAACCACTTTCTGTTATAGATTTGGAGTAATACATCCATAATTTTGTGTGCATCTAGTTTACACTGGTTTCCTTTTTGCACAGTAAACTTTTTTCTGTCAAAGCTTCCTAATAAGAATCGATATAATGGTGCGAAATAGTATAGATTATGAGGCAGATACACCTTGCCTTGCGTAATAACTTCTTTCTTTCTTTCTTTCTTCAAAAGGGCTCCTCAAGTTCACTTTAAATTTTAGAGACCCAAAAAAATGATAGAAGCAGTTTCCACGACAGATCTTACATTAAATTTCAATAATCAAATGGGCAACACCTCATGCACTTTTCAAAAGCAAAAAAGTTGAGGAAAAAAGGTTGAAAAAGAGAAGGGGAGGGGGAAGAGAGGGGAGCGCAAATTAAGAAAAGCCAATCAGATACCTCACCCACTCATTGGATTCACTTTACAGTTGACACGTTGTTCCGCATATTTTTGTCTTCCAAGTGAAGTAATCAATTCCAAAATTTCTGCAAAATTCTTTGAGAAAATGTTTAATACCCAAGTTGATATCTTTTCCAAAACCTTCTCTCTTGACTTTGCAGTTAAACAATTTCTTGTGACTCCTTTGATAACCCTTCTAAATTCACTCTAATACCCCTTCCAAATTTTCTCACTCTTTTTCCTCCTCATTTCTTCCTTAAATTAATTGAAGAAATGAGAGTCAAGTGAGAAATGAGTGGAAAATAAGGACATTGATACTGTCAAGAAGAATGATATGGCTATGCCTCATTAAACACTCAATCCATCGAATCCACACTGCTTGTAAGTCAGAGATTGCTTTCTTGGACTGATCACTATAGCACAATCCACGGACACCTGTGCAGTTGAATTCACAATCGTTAATCTATTGGTAAAACATAGCTCAATGATTAAAAAAACACAATCAATTCATTAATTACCATGGAGACGAGGAAAGAAAAGGGAGATGAAGAAAACAGGAAGTTGGGGGTAATTAAAGTGCAGTGCACCAAACAGAGTTTCATTGCTTACAAGACAGTTACAAAAATGTATGTATGTAACTATGTATGTTCACACTAGCATGATGTGGACAGAAAACGATGATCCCACTCCCACCCCATGTGCCCCACAAACAGAAGTCACATGGTGAAGACTTTTTCTTAGCCTAAAAAGTAAAAACAAAATGGCAGTAGCGTTTGACATTTGCAAGCTTCGTTTTTGGTCCATCCTAACTTTAATTTTAATTAAAGTTAGATGAGGGGTGCATATCAAAATGTCCATAGTCACTTTAATCAAAATATAACAGGCAGCATTACCATAAATGAAACCCAAAAACAAGGGGATAGAAAATTGCATCCTCCACATTAAATTTCTTTAGTAAAACTGCAAAATTTTATGGAGACAAAAAATAGAGATAAGGACAAACATTATTGAACTTCAGCTGGTAGTAAAGGGTGTTGATACTACCATAGTCATAGTGTAGTGGTTGGTATGGTACCCTCACCCAGGACTTGGAATCCAGCGACCTGGTTCCACTCTGGTGGGACCTAGCAATTTTATCATTTTCCCCCCACTTTCTAATCATTTGTCATTGGATAAAGTTGGGCCCTGCCCTAACAATCAATTTTTCCTCTTCCAATTGCCACAGTATTTTTGGATCCCAAATTTCAATTCCACCGTACACTTTTTTAAAAAAAAAATGCAAACCCTTGAAAAAGGATTACATCACTGTAGTCGTACCCCAAAAACAGAGAAAGCCCACAAATCAAGGTGAAAAATTAGGAAAAGAAAAATTCTACAACAGTGAGGCTACTGGAATGTCTCACCACCGTGCTATCCAGACAAATGCATAAAAGAGCGTGAAAAAAAGTATACTTAACAAAAAACCCATAATTAATTGTAAAAATAAAATAAAAGGCCATAAATGATGAATCAATTTTATGAACTACTACTAATAGTTAATAATATTATTAATAACTAAGGGAAAAAACGAATATATTTGTATGATATGACTCACATGAGTGAAAGCTTAAATAAAAAACAAAAGGCAACCGTTAAAAGACAATTAAATATTTGTAAAATCTTAACATTTAACCCGTTCCATATCCTAAAATGTAGTATTTGTTATATTTTATCATTAAAATTTTTAAAAAAATTAATCCTAATTAATAGCTTCCATTTTATTAATTAACATTTTTGTTTTACGAAAAATAAATCGTAATCTTATATTACTATATCCCTATCCCAAGCTAGACCCAAAAATTCCGCGCGCAAAATGATTCCTTTCATAAAGAAGCACCATACGCACACAACACAACGAGGGGGGAGACGTACGAAAATAAACCAAAAGACCAAATTGGAAAGGTAACACTCCGGAACATGTATCCAAAAATACGTGAATGAAATGAAGCGGTGCTGCAAACCAGAAAAAAAAAAAAACTGCAAAAATGTACTACTACTCTTACTCTACCTTTGAAAAAATTAAAAAGAAAAAAAAGGATCAAATCAGCAGAGAATAATAGGGAATTGAATTAGGGAGAAGAGAAGGCTGTGAACGGGTGGAACAAGCAATTAATAAGTCTTGGTATCTTCAGGACAATTTTTTTATAAAAAAATAAATAAAGTCACGAAATAGTAATAGAATAATAAAATAAAACAAAATAACTTTCGGCGCACGTTATCACAGGCAAACTGTACCAGACCGCGCACGTTAGCCGGGGGGAAAAAAGAAGAGAAGTAAAGAAAAAGCAGAGTGCGACAGAGGGTAGTGGAATTCGCAGTTCAGAGCTACAGTAATTTCTCCACACAAGAGTCTGAATTAATTGTTATTGAATCGAATGGCCAGAAAATTACCTGAACACCAGGAGAATCGAAGTTCATGACCCGGATCTTAGCCCCAACATCGCCCAAAACCCGAAGGTCGACCCGGTCGTTGAGGGAAGCGTCTCTTATCAAATCGGCGGCATCTGCCTGAAGCAAATTCACACGATCAACGGAAATCGTTGCCACCACTTGTCTTACGCTGTGAGCTTCCTGGTAGAACCCTGGAACCGACGCTTTTCCCAATGGGATTCCACGGTACATGACGGTGAACCGAGACTCCCCGTACTTGATCCCCACCTTGTTCGGGTTAACGGCGGTGAACAGGAGCCGAATGGTCAGAGACAGTGACGCGCCCGCGGTTGGGCCGGTAGGGTCGTTGGGTGTGATGCCCATGTACTGTACCCCTACTTGCTGAAGATCGAACTGTGGCTTTTTGGGCTTCACCGCAAGGATGATAACCAGCACCACCGCTAGCACCAGAAGTGCTAGAAACGACAACAGAAGGAACAAACAGCAGCAGCACCCTTTTAACGACGCCGACGAAGATGAACGAGACGGCGTCATTGGGGAGTAGTGACGGAGCTGTTGATGCTGATGCGGCAGGTAACCATTTGAAGAAGGTGCTGCTGCTGCTGCTTGTGCGGTGGCCTTTGTATTCTCTCACCGTTTGGGTGTGGTTGGTTACCTCTTGTCGTCATTTCCCTCTCTCTCTCTCGTTTGTGTGTGTCTTTCTTTCTTTCTTTCTAGCTAATTAGAATGAAAAGAGAGAGAGAGAGAAATGGACAATGGAGAATAATGAGAGAGAAAGAAAAATGAAAGACGGATTTTGACGATGGAGGAGACTTCTTATTGCTTCAGAAAGTAAATAAAATAATATTAAAATACTACTTTTTTATACTAAAAAATAAAATAATTGGTTTAATATTGAAAATTCCTGTGTGCTTTTAACAGCGGAATCACTGTAAGAACAACATGTTACTTACTCAACAGTATCACTGACATTAGCATAACCTTTTTTTTTATATATATGAATAGAAAAAAGAAATCTTTGTCCTAAATTCACAAGAAATTAGACAGGAACAGGAGGAAATTTTATAATTGGATTTCATTGTTTTCAAAATATAAGTGATGAATTGAGAAGAATAACGCATACAAATTTTCACATACATGTCTGGGTTATAAATAGATAAATTATTATAAATTTTTAAAGTAACAATGAATGCATGTTCTAGAAATGTTTCACCTTAATTTTGTGCACACTATATAAATTACAGACTATTAACATCAAGCCTTTACGTGTAAAAGAGCTCCTCACACACTATATAAATGTTTTTGGTCAATTCCTCTTACAGTTCTCACACTTTCATTGCTCTTAATCTCCATGTTTGCAAGATGTTCGAGCCCGCTGGACAACATAAATTTGGGCTGTAAAATGATATTGCTACCGTAGAGTGCAGCCCAAGTTTTGGGCTGCTATTCTTCTGTGACGAGAACGAGTTTGATGTTTAATATTTTCATATATTCGGTTCTTATTTTTCCCGCTATTAGTCTTCCTCTTGAATCTTGATGAGGGAGGTAATAGTGAAATGTAACCATATAAGTATGTATTTAAATTTTGAAGTGAGCGCTTTCTGGTTTTATTTTATTTTATTTTTTAAGGTTAAGTGCAATATGTCTTAATTCACAAGTTTATTAATTTTGGAAATTTAATGGCATATTAAAAGTAATCCAAATAATAAAATGAGGGCACTTCTCTATAGCACCTTGACCTAAGAGAGAATTAGGATGATTTTGTAATATTTACGAGTGTGTTGGATAAAACATTTTAATTAGATGAAAGCTAAAATTAATTATTGAGAATATTTCATCCATGTTGGATAAAGTAACTTTTTTAGGTAACAATAAATATTTTTAAAAGTTACTTGAGGTAGTTTTTTTTTTTAAAAATCCCTTTTTAGTTATTAGTTTATTATTTTACAATTTTGTTTCTCAATAACTGTCATTCATCATTATCTATCATTTTAATAATGTCCTTATAAGTCATTTAATCATTTTCAACTAATTTTACCAAACACTTTTAATGAAATTAGCTAGCGTATTAATTTTCAACTAGCTTTCAAAATTTCAAGGAGCACAAATTCATTGACGTGAATGTTCTCAGCTCAAACATAATTGCCTCTAATGAATGTTACATGTGGATAAACAAAAAAAACTCATATCTATTGATTATTAATTGAATTGGACATCTCAAAATAACATTAAATGTATTTTCTTATTTACATATATATGAAACATATTTATAATGAGAAATGAGAACAATTCATTGTAACCGTTATATATATATATATAATCATCTAAAGCTTAAGAAAAAGTTAAAATCATAATTTTTTTTGAAGTTTGGAACCAAGCTCCACTCATTAATTTTTTCTGGCTTAACCCCAATGATAAGTTACTTCTAATAAGTTTTGAACCGGATGATAGATAAAATTTGCTCTCAGAGAACTTCATTCATCAAAAAACCACATCTCATCTCATATTTAATAAGGGTTGTTTTGCAACCTTGGATTAATTAAGAATATATCAAAACTTCAAATTCCTCAAAATAATTTTTCACTTCTTGGTCTATGCCGGACAAATTGTTTTTCCTGGAGAAGCATGTGTGTATGTATTTTTACTTTCTTCATTGGCTAATTCTCTCCATCTCTTCAGCATATTCCATACTCTATAGAGCCTACAGGAGGATACACTAGAAACCCTGACTTACTTTTCTATGTAGGAAATAAAAAAAAGGACCATTTTGAGGGACAACCTGACTAAAGTACTCGGCTAGCTTGGTTATTTCAACATCAATTTGATTATTACGTTTCTCAAATACTATGTGATCGGAGCTCAGATTAAAGTTCTCCCAAGTGGGTCACTTTTGGGACACATTTATTGAATTAGTTAAAGCCAAATAGCCAAGCTCTAGAAGTAGGCACCAACCACATCACGTCTTTTCTTTCCCACTAAGAAAACCTTGAACTCTTTGGCAATTTGTTTTCTTCTTTTTATATTGTGGTCAGAGAAAGATTAGGCAGATCCAAATTAGGAATGTTATTAATGATTGGGAGTGGAATGTTTTTAATATGATGATGACGCAAAAAGTGAGGATGGACACCTGAACAAGCAAATAATTTGTTACCAAAACTTGATTAAAGAGATGAGATTATGATCAACTGGGGGAGAAAAACTCATTTTTATTGCTAGAAGCAAAGAATTGAGTTTTTTTGTTCCCCTCTAACAGAGATATCACTTTACCCAGTACTTCTTTTATAATACAACTAGTCTTTTAGTTCAAACTACCAATTAAGTGACAATTAAGTATATATAAGTCACACAAAAAATGTGGCGCCTTTTAATCAAAGTTGTCTGTTCTTTCTCATCTCACAAAAGGAAAAAGATGGATCCCACTACGATCGGTTCATGCATTTGCACTAACCAGCGCTAAAAGGTTGGTATATTCTTACATGAGGGTGAAAATAACACGCCTATAAGTGCAACCCAAAAGGGGTTAAAGATTGGTATTATGGAGAGTTTAGCAGCAAAAGAAGATTGATAAACGGTAGTAGTTCTCGAAAGCAGGGCATTCCAAAATCCGAGTGCTATGTTTGGTGGGAGTAGAGAAATAGAGAGAAAAGAAATGGGTAGAAGAGAAGTGGGAAGAAGAGAAATAGAGGTGAAATAAAAGTTGTTGGTGTGAGTGAAATATGTGAGAAATAGAAGAGAAATGTGAAAGTAAGTTGTTTGGTGTGAGTGAAATAGGTGAGAAATAGAAGAGAAATGTGAAAACAGCTATTTCTCTCCTTTTCTCTAGCAAAGAGTAGAGAAATGTGATTTGTAAAGGGCCCACCAAATTTTGCTATTTCTCTCATTTTCCGCAGGCTCACCAAACAAGTGCTGGGGGTGTATTTCTACCCACTTCAACCCACCCAACTCCAGTTCCCCCTTTTCCATAGTCACCAAACAGGGGGTAAAGGAAGGGCCATGGTATAGAAATGGTTTATAAAGAAAATTATATTTTGACCAAAAAAAAAAGAAAATTATATGAGATAATATACCAGAAAACAATGCCCATTAAACGACAAGTTACAAGCTAGGTTTGCTTTCTTTGAAACCTGGTGGCCTGAAACGTTCTTTGATTCTCTTTCTCCTCCTTGAAAATTTCTCCTTTTCTTCCTGTGTTATAAAAAGCAGCACTGGCCGGCACTTTATGGGAAAATATCCACATCCTGTATGTGTAATAATAAATGCTTCTTCTTAAGGCAATGATTTTCATAATAATAAATGATATGAAAAATAATATAATAGAGAAAACATAAATGAAGTATGAAAGGTGTGTTGGGACAACCAATGGTTATGACAAGCCCTTGTACGAAGTAGACAAAGAAAAAAATATATAAAAGAAATGTGTCCCTGGAAAAAAAGTTAACAGATTAAAATTCATGCAAATTGAAATGGGATAAATCCATCTAAGTTTGCTCGTTAAGGGCACAAACCCAACAAAAATATTGTGCATTACTCTAATTATCCACGGGGTAGCAATATAAAGAGAATAAGTGAAGAAAGCTAATTTGAATACAGAAAATACTAAAGCAATAAGTTTGAATACAGAAGAAGCTTGCAATAGCAAGGGATAAACTACAAAGCACAATATCTCATAGAATAATTGAAAATTGTGTCCAGGCGGGCCATCACTTCGGGTCCACATTATCAGCATCAGCTGCAGGATCTGAACTGGCGTTACCTGCTTCCGTCTTAATTGGTTCATCAATCCTTCTACCAGAATCATCGTCTAATTCATCATCCATCATGTCATCCTCTCCAACATTTATATCTTCCACATCATCATCATCTTCATTATTGCTTCCTCCAGGGATCTTTCTTTTCTTAGGACCATGCTCGAGCCTGTGTGTATCCAACTCTTTATCCATAGTTTCCTGTAAATTCTGGTCATTGTTTACTTTCCTCGCATTTCTTGCATTCTGCCATCTCTCCAATTCCTTCTCAACATTGGCAAGATACTGTTCTCCAATCTGTTTCTGATACTCAGACAATTCCTCTCTTCTTGCATTCTTCCATTCTAGGAAAGCCTGCAAATTGAAAAGATGGGCATTACATATATATATAAAAAATAAGATACATTTTAAAAGCCAATAATCCTGAATCCAGTGTGTTCATGAAAATGCACTCATAAACATCCAGGCAGCAACAAAAAATAACATCAATATTTGAGATTTGACTGGGCTAATGCTAGATGGCCGTCAATAGCAGTCTAAACAATATAAAAGATGAAGACCAAAACAAATCAAACGCCTTAGTTTGACAACCTCTTCTTTGTGCTTCTCAATTGACATAGCATCTTCATCCAAGGGCTTGTTAGGCAAATAGTAGATTGGAGGCTCTGCTTTAGTCCTGCAAAAATGCATGCCACATTCAATCAAATAAGAGCCCAAAAAGATTATAGAAAAACTTTCACACGTCTACCTATAATCCTGCAACTAGCAGGAAACGTCCAGTCATCAAATTGTTTCAACACTACAATGCACATGAACAGAAACTTATCTTCGTCTGAATAAAATGTGAATATGGACACTTTTGGACCAAAATTAAAAATAACCTGCAGAGGATAGCATGATATGATGTCAGATATAAGAGGTCCAGCTGTTGAAGTGACTAGAAAAAGATTTGTCATGACTCAAGAGAAAACTTTAGCCTAGTAAGTTTACAGTTCAGGGGCAAACCTTATAAAATTGCTTAGTCTTTTATGATGCTCACTCCACCGAAGAAATAGCAACTCCAATTTCTTTTCTTCTGTCTTAGCAGCAACACGTGCCCTAAGAGTCTGATGAGAGTAGGGAAACAAAAGAATATGTATATAAAAAAACTGTTAACAAAATCAAAATGAAACTTTGCAATTATTAAGAGCAAAAAAGTTATCAATTGAAAGCCAACCAAATCTCTTCTCCGTTTTTCAGCAATCTGTTCACGCTCTTCTTTCCTGAGCCTTTCACTTTCCTCACTGTGCTCTTTGCTCAGCCTAGGAAAGAGTTCCAAGGTATATTCAAGATTATTATGAAGTTTGGGATGTGAGAGAGAGAGAAAGAAGACAAAGTGGCAAGACAAATTGAGTGCTTAACATAGAGATGCTCATAGAACTTGCAAGCATCATAAAAAACAGGATATTGGACTTTGACACAACAATCATTTCAATTTAAAAATGGCACATTGCACCCTGATTCAATATTGCATTAATTTTTACCTTGTCCATCCAAATTGGCACTGAAGTTAATCTATAACAACTATACATGATATTCCATGTAGCCTTTGGTGGCCTATACATATGACGGTGACATGAATGTACACGTTTGCCACTAAAAGAACTTATAACATTGTTGTTTGGGCTTTGGACCCCATAAAACATGTCCATTAAATTGATTGGCATATGTAATCACAACCACTAGCAATCTGAATATCATATGCAGTCATTAATCGTTGACTTTGATAGCCAATTTGGTCAGGTTGGGTGAAAATTGACATAATGTCAACAGATCAAGATGTGAGGTGTCACTTTATGATAACACTTAGATATGCTGTGGCTATCAATGCAAAGAGTTGCCTTAGGAATAGGTGGAAATATATTCTATGCTCTCATGATTAATTAATATTAACAAGAACTCCCAAAAATTTTAATTTATACCTGTTGCATAATCAAATCTATCTGTGAGAACATGTCAAATGAGTATTTCTGAATATTCCAAAATAATGCATTCATCAAAATGTTTCAGTGTCTTTACAAAAGATTTCATATAATATTAATATTAACAAAGACAATGGCCATGTATAAATTTACCAATAAAGGTGTAGTTCATAATTCTACATAACCTTAAACAAGGTGGATTGACAGAATTCTTTTCTAGTGCATGTATTATATGTAAAGACACAGGTGGCTATATATAGGTACTTCAACTCCACAAACCACTTCTTCAATAGGAAGACTATTCTTATAGTAAGAGACATGAACTTACTCTTTGCAAAGAATTAGATCTTCGCATATATGCCTCTGTTCCTGAGAGTTGCTTGTCTTCCTTTCTGAATTTCTGGAACAGTTCAGAATAAAAGAGATATATAAATTATAGAAATAATAACAGTGACAAATAGCAATGATGAAATCGAGAGGACAGAGAGAGCATTTAAATGTATGCACTGAATTGTGCTTATAATTTAGCACTACAATCTGCAAATGTATTTCAAACCAAGTAATATATCTAACATACCTCCAGAGTTCCCAAAAGCTGACCCAGCATTCTTTTGTTCCTATTGACCAAACTTGGATCCTCATTCTTGGGCAATACCCGGGGAACATGTTCAGTGGCAGGAATCTCAGAATCCTTTCATGAGTAACAGGCTATAGCATTAGACATACAGCTTTAAACCAACAATCATCAAGAAGGCAATACATTTGCATTTAGCACCTTTGAAGTTCTTTGATTGCTATCTCTTCTAGACCATCCACTTTGTTGAGAATTAAAAGAGTTCCTATCATTCTGACCGACTGCACCAATCCCATTTACACCTTCAGCAGTTGAATCATTTGTCTTTACATCCTGTCCTGCATCAGCATCTTCAGCCAACTCCCCGTCATCCACCTTCAATCCCAAACGGAGATTGAGTTAAACACATGCTCCTATCTTCCCCTTTGTGGGAGAGGGGTCAGGTGGGTATACACTACCGGATAAAGCACACAACGTTTGAACTTTGAACCGGCGCCCCATGCCCCAACTTATTATATTCTCATTAATTAATTATCAGCAATGAGGAATCGAATTAATTAAGGGCTGAAAATAACTACAAAATCAAAATGACCAGAACAGAAATTAATAATTATATGGACTACGGAGTAGTACCTTAACCACAGCAGATGAAAGTCGACGTTTGGCGGGAGGTTGATCTTCAGAATCATTCCTGTCTCCCTGAATAACAAATTATACTGATCAGTATCCTAAACTCATTAATCCAGGTTGTTTACTTTTCTAATTTCAGCACCAGAAAAAAAACAATATTTTTTTGGTAGCAAAATCAAAGAGAAAATCTGTTGCATAGTGAAGATTGGATGAAAATGGGAGTGAACCCTAAAGAGAGGGAATAATGAAATACTGACAGTACGAAGAAAGGGACGTTGGCGAAGACCATTGGTGCGGAGACCAGGAGCTGACAAGGCACCTCTGCGAAGCCCTCGAGGATCTCGAAGCCTCTCCGTTATCTACAAAATTAACATAACATCATGCATTCATAAGAATCGAATATATATGTGTGTATACATCTATTTATATAGAAAGAGAGAACAATAGAAGGGAGGGAACAAACCTCGCGCTGTTGGCGAAGAAGTTCATCGATCTCGTTGCGGAGTTCATCCTCCGTCTTCTCCACCGCCGTGCTTCCCATTGGCGTAAGCAGCAAACCACCTTCTCAAAACTTCACTTCACTTCTTTATAAAACCCTCGCGCTCATATCATCCCATTTTTACTGCGCCGAATAAATTCTTTTTTGTGCGTTTTTTTTAAAGCCAGCTATTTTTTTAAAACTATTTTATGTACCAATCCAAACTGATGTAAATCACAATAACCATTAACCAATCAATAACAAAAAAATCGGAAATTGCAAATAAATCGTTTGTATAGGATGGTTTTCGATTCTATATGTATAAATTGATTCAATCCAAACAAAATCAATCATACATATCTATCAATATATATAATTCACTTGAAATTTGTATTTAATACATTCCATAATTATCATATGGTTACTCATAAAAAAAGATTAATCATTCTATTTATTTTTAGTTTAACATTATTAATTAAATTTTATTTTTTTTATAAATTATATTTCACCTTTTGCTCTTGGGAAGCCAAAGGCCAAAAATTACACAGACACATATTTGGGAACTACACTATTAGCATAATCATAACGAACATTAAAAGAGACGAAAGCAGGGGAATTTCTAAAAAAAGCTACAAGTCATAATGAGGCGCATGTTTAAAAGCAACTAGTTGATCCGCTACACACATAACTTCTCTCCAGGTGTGAGAGATGTAAACACTCCAATCTTTAGCTATTATATTTCGAGCATATTCAATAATTGAATGATAAGGATGATGCAACAAAGTACATTCTTGAATGAGTTTAATAGCAATTGCAGAATCACTTTCAATCCATAATTGCCTAACCCCTTCATCTCAGGCAATCTTTAATGTTGTAACAATACCTCCCAACTCACTCATAAAAAAAGACGTCGAACCAAAATTGAGCGTGAAACCTAGCAACTAACGACCAGAAGCATCATACATTATACCCTTACAAGATGCTCGGTTGTCATTCGCTTTTGACTGAGCCATCTGTATTAAATTTAGCCCAGCCTGTAGGAGGAGAGCTCCATAAATTATATTTATTTGTATTTATAAAATTGTCAATTTTACTAATCACCCCTTCAACTTAATCCATTCCTAACCTTTTATGTTATAAATTTTTGTCCTTTTATTTCGCTAAGTAACAAAAGCATTAAATCTTACTCATTCACAATATTTAGGTAATGTTTGGTTGGAGGGATTTTCCTAAAAGTGTTTGTGAGAAAATTGACAAGAGGAGTCGTCGATTCATTTGGGGAGGTTTTAATAATGTTCATAAGGTTCATCTGGTGAGTTGGGATAATATCTGTCAGCCTAAAGAATCTGGTGGCTTGGATCTTATGAAATCTTGTGATATGAATTTGGCTTTTACGATGAAGCTTGGTTGGAAGATGGTCCATAATATCGATGATCTTTGGGTTAAGGTAGTTATAAGTAAATACTCTTGTGAAAATGATCTAATCCCCAGAGTCCAAAGACGTTCTAATGGTTCTAACTCATGGAAAAGTATTTGTAAAGGGTGGCCTGAACGTTAGAAGAACTTTGCGTTTAGAATTGGTGAAGGAAGAAATACCAAGTTTTGGCTGATCCCTGGCTCCCTGATTTGGGTCTTCTGAATCAGTATGCTTTGCCTAATCCTGTTATTGATTTAAATGCAAAAGTGGTTGATTTTCTATTGCCTTCCGACCTTTGGAACATTGATTGTTTTCATCAACAACTTCAGCCTCATACCATTGCGGTTATTTCTGCTACTTCTATTAACATTGCAGCAGCTCGGGATGTTGTCTTTTGGTCTGCCTCCCCGAATGGTTTATTTACTATTGAATCTGCAGTTAAAGGTATTGTTCATAGTGACTCAGGAACTCGTCCTATCCTCTTCAAGAAAATTCGGCCTTGTCCCTGACCCTCAAAGGAATCGTTCTTTTCTCTGGCTTCTTGCGAATAATGCCTTTATGACAAATTCTAACAGAGTTAAGCGCCATTTGACTATCAGGGAATTTTTGTAACTCTAACTTGTTGGATTGGATTTCTCACAATTTATCTTCATTTCATGGCCAATTTTTCTCACCAATATTGACCCCTAAAATTTGCTATCATTGTTGCAGGTATTTGGTTCGCCCAGAACTCCTTCATTTTTTATGGTGTTCTTATGAATTTTGCAAATTCTTTGGCGCACATTCGTTGTTCCATCAATGAAGCCTCTCAGACTTTCTTTACCGCCTTTGTCCAGAATAGTTCAATGAGTGGTCCTAGCTCTGTCTCCTCTACTTGGGTGAAATGGAACCCTCCTGATATTGGGTGGACTAAACAATATACAGATGGTTCAGTCCATGCCTCTCTCTCATCAAGTTGTCTGCGGTGGTGTTTTTCGCAATCACCATGGCAACTTTCTGCTAGCCTTTGCTTATCAATTGTGTTCCGTTTCGATTCTTGAAGTGAAGCTGTTAGCATTTATGCACGATCTCGAGTTAGCTTGGACGAGGAAGTATACTAAGATTTCAGTGGATTTAGATTCGCGCGATCGCTCTCTGTATGATTTAGTTCGGATGCAAGGATACTTATGCGTTATTTGACACTGTTAGAAGAATCCAACAATTAGTTAATTTGGACAATGTTATTAAATCCGGACCATGTCTGGTCCGGTCAAGCTCATGGATTGTCTCTACTGCTGAACCGGTTAGAAATCTGTTTACTCGACCTCAAACCGGTGGAACCATCAAGAACTGGTTTGACCCGGCCTGAAGTCAGCACATGCGCTTGCAAACAAACGCATGCTTCTTATTAAAAAAATTCAAGAGTTGCACGCAGTATGGGTCGAACCCGCATACCCCTGGATCCAGTGTGGAATGCTAACCAGTTAACCTCATGCTCTTTCTATTACTTATGTGCGAAAGTTTATATATATTGTGTTTTAGTTGTCTTGGGAGAATATTGAGCTTTCACGTTTGTCGGCTTTTATTAAACACTCTCACAAATTTATATAGTATTATTTTTTCCTTTTGGCAATTAATTGATTAATATAAAACACTATAAATATAAAATTAATAAAAAGTTTAAAAAGAATTTTATATGATATAATATTCAATTACATCATTTGTTCTGTTTTTATATCAAACTCAAAGTTCAAAATATTTGTATACTTATAAAATCACATATATTTTTTTCAAGTATTATATATTGAAGTATGAAATTATTAATTTCTATATATACCGGTGTCGACCAGTGACCTATTAACCCAATAGTGTGACCGAGTCGATAACCGACCCGAGTTTTATAACACTGAATTTGGATTGGATTGTTCGCTTCGATCATGTTTTTCGAGAGGCTAATCAACCGACTGATCTTCTTGCTGCTCACTGCCTTAGCCATCACTCAGATGCTATTTTCTTTTATGAGCTCCCAACTTTTCTTTCTTTGTCCCTTAGAGCTGATGCGACAGGAATTTTGTTCAATAGAACCTCTTATTACCCGTTTGGTTTAGATTTTAAACCATCCGGAATCAATTCTGCAGAATTGATTTTAAATCACTTCCATCCAACGTACTTCGTAAAGCGTGCATCCTCTATCTCAACCATTCGTTTATAGAATCAATTATACTCAACTGTAAACCAAACGGACCATTAGCCTTTTGTTCTGTTTTTAGTTGTGTTTTGTATTTATGGGGTTTAGCCCCCATTTTTCCAACAAAAAAAATCACATCATCATAATGGTTAAATATTTTCATAATTAGGTAGCATGAGAAATTCGGAGAGTAAACATTTACTATTGTATCAAGAACATGATAAGAAACATGTAGGTTATACTAAACTTTTTTTTAGAAAAATAGTTAATAAAATATCCTAACATTACTCTTGATTATTTTATTACGTTTCATGATTAATTTCTTTTAACAAACCTTTTACATATTTAAATTGTAATAACTTTTAGTTTTTAAAAATGTTTTTTAATTTGTACAATATTATACAAGATAATAAATTAAAAATGAAAAGATTTTATTGAAAAATGTAACATTTAATATTACATTTTCATTATTTATTTATTATCTTTTACAATATTACACACGTTAAAAAAACATTTTAAAAATTACTATATACTCCCTCTGTCCCTTATTATAAGATCATTTTTAGAAGAATTGAACGTCCTTTAATATAAGACCCTGTACAAATTTTTAGATGAATTAATTAACTTTTTCCATATTTACCCTTAATTAATATTAAGTTTTCAATTCCCTTGTATTGATGAATGTGAACAATTAATGAAGTTTTACACTCATGAAGGTGATATTCCTAGTTTGCCTCAAATGTAGTGAATTTTAAATAGGGGTATTTTGAAATAATGTAATTTATTTTAAAAAATAATGCACTAACTAATTTTTCTTAAACTGTGTGATATGGTTGAGAGGATCTTATAATAAGAGACGAAGGGAATAGTTATATTAAATCTATACTATTGTATTTTGGAAGTTTGATTTTCACTATTCATTAGAGTTTTTTTTTGCTATATATAGTTAACTCTATCTATTGTTCATGAATTCCTTATAAATATATATATGGTTCCTTATTTAAAATTTAAATTCAAATTAGTGCCTATGTTATTTTCTTTTTTTATTATTTGTCACACCTTTTTTTCATTTTTATTATTATAATATTGAAAAAATTTTCATATTATCCATTCATACTAATTCATTTCATTAAATAAGTGGTTTTTTTGTGAACTACATTTACCTTTGACGGGAGGTAGTCATGCTCCAGTCGTTTTCCTTTTTTTCTTTTCTTTTTGTTTCTTATCACAATTTCATTAAAATAATTTCTCTCGATATAATTTATATTTATAATTATATTTATGATGTATTCGTTAAAATTTTCTATGAATATATTTTTTAACTAGAATTATAAAATTCATAATTATGTTGTTTTCTTCTACTTCAATAAAATTATTATTTTATATTTTGATTTATTATGTATTTAGTATGTTTTATTTTCAGTGTTCATTGGGGTCTTTTTGCTATGTATAGTTAGCTTTACTTTGCTATATATAGTTAGTTTTATCTATTATTTATGGATTTCATATAAATATATATGTGCGTGTGTGGTTCCTTTATTTAAAATTTAAATTCAAATCAGTGCCTATGTTGTTTTTTTATTTTATTGTCACACCTTTATTTCATTTTTCTATTATTATAATATTAAAAATTTTCTCACATTATTCATTCATATTAATTTATTTAATTACATAAGTGGTTTTTTTGTGAACTACATTTACCCTTGACGGGAGGTAGTCCTGCTCCCGTCGTTTTCCTTTTTCCTTTTCTTTTTGCTTATCATCACAATTTCATTTTTTTATTATTTCATTAAAATATTTTCTCAATATAATTTAAATTTGTAATTATATTTATGATGGATTTGTTACAATTTTCTATGAATATATTTTTTAATTAGAATTATAAAATTCATAATTGTGTTCTTTTCTTCTACTTTAATAAAATTATTATTTTATATTTTGATTTATTATGAATTTAGTATATAGTACGTTTAAATGCTAAATCAATTTTTTAATTATATGTTTAAAGTGATTTTTTTATAAATCATAGGTACCCTCCACGGGAATTAACTCTGCTCCTGTCGTGAACATTACAGAGTTGTGGGAGTGCTTTAACTAAACGTGAGGTTATAGAGTTTGTTGAGTGAATTCTTACATTAGGTGGTGGTGATTTAGACATTTATGGTGATGATGATCACTAATATTGAATTACCGAAGGACTTATTGATGGATTCTACAGGTAATACAACTGGAGATATAGTTTCATTTGCATACCATAAATTGCTTTCAGTTTTTGGAAACTTTGTATTTGAGATAGGATAAAACAATTCTTGCTCCTACATTAGATGTTCATTCATGAATATGTCATGACATTATTTCCTAGGGAAGAGAGGGTGTATTTGAGTTCTGACAATATGGAAGGTAAATGAGGAGATTGGTATTGAAGTTGATTGATTGACAACTGAGTTCTTAAATGATATTAGGTGTTTTGCACTTCCTTATCATAAGTTAATGTTAAAGAATGAGTGTATGTCATACTAATGAGTAATCTTGATATATCTGGTAGACTTTGTAATGGAACCAGATTAATAAAAGTGAATGTCAGACATGTCCCATGTTGGTGTGTATTTACCAAAACTGGTTTTCTTGCATGATCAATTATATGTTATTGTATCTATGGTTAAGTTCAACAAGACTTATGATTCTTATATGTAATGACAATTTTAAGCGTTGTAATGTGACGAAAAATATGATTTACAATGATACATTTCAAAAATATAAATGAAACAAAATTTAAATTCCATTTTAATTATTAATATTTGCTATTTGATTTTTCAAATCCATTTTTTCTTTTTTAATTTTTATATTCTTTATACACCAAGAAATATAGAATTAAATATTAAAAAAGGAATAAATCATTTATTTTTTAATTACACATATTTAATAAATTATGTATATTATATCATTCAATGTTAATAATCTATTGGAATAATATATTCATGGATCGCACGGGTTCAACACTGATTATTAATAATGAACTTACTTTACCGTTTACCATCCTTATTCTTATAGTTCATTCCCTTTTCTACCCTTAAGGTCCTAGAAATTTGAGTCACATGCCTAAGCCTAATTCATATTCCACCAACGTAACGGGTATTATTTAGAGCATCTCCACCGCGGTGGCTTATACCCACTTTTCTGACATTTTGAACAGTAAAATTGTTTGTTTTAGCGATGGAGTGTTCAGAGCAAGGGGGCTTGTAGAAAGCAAATGCTTCTACAAGCCCTGACAAAAAGCTGCGCGCACAGGCTGCCTTTTTTTTTTTTTTTTTTCCACTACCTGTAGTGATGGTTTTGAGCCGTCACTACAGGGTCCAATAATAAAAAAAACAAATGAAGACTTGTGAATAGTCAAGGTCGCCGTTTGTAATTTTTATTTAATTAATTTTTTATTATTTTTTAAATTAATTTAGGATTGAAATATATTATTCATGGTTTTTATAATTTAAAATTATTTTATTATTCACTAATAAAAATAATTTTAAATTATTATTTAAATAATATAAATATTGAGTAATGTGTAAGGGTGAGACCCATTTAAGATATGTGAATAGTAAAAAAGAGTTGCTGGGGTGGAAATGAGAGGTGCTTAATAATAATTTAATGATATATAATGGTGGAACCCATTTAAGATATGTGAATAGCAAAAAAAGGGAGATGCCGGAGTGTAAATGCTCTAACGTTGACTGTTTGCCCCAATCCCTAAGGGTGAGTTTGTTTCAAGGTATGTCAAAATATTTCCGGGAAAGTAAGGTTGGGAAAATGATATTCCCGCGTTTGATTCAAGTTTTAGAAAAACTTTCCCGGGAATTATTGATTCGCGGGAATGCATTTTAGCTATGATTTGCCCACTTTCTATTCCCATGATGAGGGGTGGGAATCTTACATTCCCATGGGAATAATGGAAGTTATTTTGCTAGTTCCACTTCATCCTACAATATTTTTTATATTTTCATTTTTTTTTAATTTTTAAAGTAAATGATTTTTAAAAATATTCCCGTTATATGAAATACATACCAAACATAAGTATAAAATTTGCCCGAAAATAATATTCCTGATAATAAAATTCCTGATAATGATATTCCCGGGAATATAATTTTATACGTTTAAACAAACTCACCCTAAGTTACACTCCATTCTAGTCACCCGCCGAGGCAATGAGCCTTTGACGTAAAGCATTCAAAGCCTCTCCTGGTTCTTTTCTTTTCCCCTTCTGTTTTTTTTTCACCAAGACAAAAAAGTAGCAAATAATGGAGCAGCCACAGCTCTTAGTGGACGAAAACTTCCCCCTCTTCAATCGACTCGCAAACCCTCCAAAAACCCCTCACCCTCCGCCAACAACAAAATCCTAACTCCCACGCCAAAAACCCGAATTCTGATGCCGATAACATCAAAGACACCGCCCCAGCCGCCACGTTCGCCGATCTTGGACTGGCAGAATGGGCGGTGCAGACGTGCAACGCGCTCAGAATGCAGGTGCCGCGGCGCGTGCAGTGGAAGTGCATCCCGAGGGTCCTGGAGGGCCGCCATGTACTCGGCATCGACGAGACTGGCAGCGGCAAAACGGCGGCATTTGCCCTCCCCATCCTGCATCGCCTCGCTGAGCACCCGTTGGCGTGTTCGCCCTTGTGGTGACTCCCACGCGCGAGCTTGCCTTCCAGCTTGCCGAGCAGTTCCGCGCCCTCGGCTCCTCCATCCGTCTCCGCATCGCCGTGGTGGTTGGCGGCATGGACATGCTCAAACAGGCCAGGGACTTGGTCGCCAGGCCTCACATTGTCATCGCCCACCCCCGGGAGAATCAAGCTCTTGCTTGAGGATAATCCTGATATCCCTCCTATTTTCTCTAGGATTAAGGTAATGATGATGAATTCGATGAAATATCTCGTTTTTTTCATAGTGCATATGCAATGGATTTTAATTGAGTAAGCTGTTGAGTGATGAGGCTAATTGATTTTGATTGGTGATTTGGTTAATTGGACATGCTAGAAGGGTGTGACGGGAATTTGCAAAAAGAGAACATAACTCTGTTACTCTCAACATAATTTAATTAGAAGAGTTTTTTTTTTTCATTAAGTTTTTATAAATGAAGAAAAAAAAAAAGAGACTGGCTGGCTGCCGCAGTGACAAAAGGCTCATGATACAAATTGAATGAAGATGCTTATTTATAATCTTTTATTTCATGAAACTTTTTTCTTTAGCTTTTTGATATGCTATATCATCATTAGGACAGAAAAGACATGTGCAGCCTTGCCTGAAGTCTCTATAAGATGATTTGCCGAGTGCTGCTAAGTGCTAACTATTTTATAGGTTCTAAAATGTTATCTTCTCTTTCTGTCTCATTAAGATTTTCAAGGTGAGCTAAAATATTTACTAGCAAGTTTGGGTGAAAGAAATTATATGTTTTCGGGTTAGAAAATAAAGGGGAAGGGAGAGAAGGGGAAGTTTTATAGGAAAACACTCCCCCGTGTTTGTGAGCGTAGTTAGGTTATAAAACTCTTTCTCCAACTTCCTTCTCTTCCCCCCCTTCTAACTTTTCCCTTCCATTTTCTTCAAACTCCCAAACACATCCCAGAGGGTTTGCAATACTTTTTCAAATTTGGCAGGAATTAGCTAGCTGTTTTTATTGCAGATTTGTTGATGCATACTGCTTACCCCTTGCTGATAAAGGTTAACATAGATTTATTGTTGTAAGTGCAAATTTTTTTATTGTAATAATTGAAAGAAAAGAGAGGAAGTACATGGGTTCAGAGGATAAAGATCATCCTGAAGAAAATAATGAGAAGAAAATGGCATGGCAACCCAAAGTGGCTCAAAAACTGCACCAATTATCCGATGTTACATATCTATATGGGATTTTGGATAAGAAATCATCCTCACTAAAATTATTAAAAGAAAAAAGCAAGCTAAAGTTGCTCAGAGATGCAACAAAACTATCCATTGATTAGAATCTTTTTGCATATGTCAGTGATAAAATAAAAATTGCATGCTGATACTGAATGTTTAAACATTATGCATTGGTTTGTCTTCATAATAATATGATTTAATATTTGATATGTGCTTCTGCAGTTCGTTGTCTTGGATGAAGCAGATCAAGTCCTGGATGTTGATTTTCAGGAGGAATTGAAATTTATCTTTCAATGCTTACCAGAAAATCGGCAAAACCTGTTCTTTTCCGCAACAACAACAAATAATCTGCAAAAGTTGCGTGAACGTTACCAGGATAAGCTGTATGTCTACGAGGCATATGAAGGCTTGAAAACAGTTGAAACCCTTAAGCAACAAGTTATATTTATCCCTAAAAAGGTGAAGGATGTATATTTGATGCATATCTTGTCTAAAATGGAAGAAATGGGCATTCGGTCTGCCATTGTATTTACCAACACACGCAGGTATCTTTTCAGATGAAATGATTGAAATTTTCATAAGTCATAACCAATTTTGTTGCCGGTATTATGGCTTGTTATTCTTTTCCTTCTCTTAGGTCCATAAATCTCTTTTTTTGGGGTGATATAGGAATAAGACCATGTTTGCATAACAATTATTCTGCTACTATCAATTTGTCAGTGCCAGGTCTGGGCATAGTTGACTGTAGATACTTGATCAGTTATTTTGTTGGTTACTCTGTTTTCTCTAGAGATGTTGTTTTCTTTCTTATGTCCTGAGTTCAGGATTGACAGTAATTGATTGGTTTTATCTATTGTTTCTATTAAAATTATAGTGTATAGATAAGGGGTCATTTGGAACAGCTTTTTGAGAGTTTATTCAAGCTTGTTTTATGACAAACACTTAATAAGGTGTTTGGTCAAGCTTATAAACATAGTTTATGACCTATTTATTAGTTCTTTTTAGCTTTTTTCAGTAAGCTTCTCAATAAGCTTGTGAATGGTGCTTATACTTACCTATAAGCTCTTTTGTGCTTTTTCAATCAGATTTTAGGAATAATCACTTATGTTCTAAGTGCTTAATCAATAAGGCAATAAGCCCAAGGAAAGAGAAGAAAAGAGAGAGTAAAGACTCACAATAATAGGATATTAAACTTATATTGTGTATTATGATGTGTTATCATGCAACGAATGCTAAAGAAGTAGCCCCTATTTTTGCTAGGAATTAGGTTAAGTACACAGATTTCCATCCCTCATCATATTAGGGAACAAATAACTAATTGAGGATAATATAAAATCTCTATGAATAAGATAAGGAATTAAGGATCCTAAAAAGATAGGATTCCTAAAGATTAGGTGACACATTTTTCCCTAAAATTAAAATAACATAAACTATCCTAACCAATTAAGCCCTTCTCTTCCTCTAAATATTTTGTGGATGTTCTAACAGTTCCTTAATTACAGAGACTGTCATCGTTTAAGTTTAATGCTGGAAGTGCTTGATCAAGAAGCTGCAGCTCTATATTCATACAAAACACAGGTTCAGAGGCTCGAGGCACTCAATCAATTTAAATCAGGAAAGGTTTCTGTACTACTTACAACTGATGTTGCCTGCCGTGGTTTGGATATTCCTACAGTTGACCTTGTTATCAATTATGATGTTCCAAGGTTACTTCTCTTTGCCAATTTCTGTATTTTTCTTAGTTTACTTTTGAAGCAATTTGATGAAAGGGATTTCAACTATGCAGCATTCCACGAAATTATATTCATCGTGTAGGTCGTACTGCAAGAGCGGGTAGAGGAGGACTGGCTTTGAGCCTTGTCACCCAGGTAAACTCATTTTAGACATAGTAGAAAAACCTACAGATCTCTTTCTGCTGTTTGAATCTGAGTTTGCATCCATTGTATTTGAAAGAATTTCTGGTAAATATATTGCTTTATTTTTCTTTTAATTTTCGCACATCAACTGCCTACTATGTCTGCACCATTTCATATCTGGAACATTGTTTTACTCGCCGCCACAGATAATGGAAGTCAAAAGCCAAGAAAATTGAATTTCATGGTGGTCAATTTCCTTTTTATTTATTTTTTATTTATTTTGTTTGTGGGAGGGCAGTAGTGGATCTTCAAATTTGGATAGTGATGGCAAGAAAATTCACAAACATGACTAATAAACTTTCAAATGTATGAATATATACAGAAATAAAATGATGAAAAACTAAGGTTTTTTTTTTGCTTGGCATATTAAATTCCTTTCTGTCACTATTCATTGTCAATGTCCAGTTTGGCTTCCACATCTGCATTAACAGTGACAAAAGGCCTTTAATGTGCCAATGCAGGCATTGTGTAAGGATCCCTATCTCAAATGGACAATAAGGTTTCCTTTTGCCAAATTTATATCCTTGAGGTTGTTAATTGATGAAATTGTGGGGGACCAAATTGTCATTTAAAGCATCTTTGGAGAATGAAAGCAGGAGTTTACTCTTAAATTAAAATAATTCTCCACTCTTTGGCTTGGCATGATCCTTTGCTCATCATATGAAGGCAGACCATTTAAATTTAGATATTTCTTAATAGTTCGGCTTATAGTTGTTTACCTCTCACTTTACCTCTAACTAGGACTATCCACTCTGTAATCTACTTTCTTTGCTAGGGTTTCTCTCTATTGCATTAATTACTAATCATATCTTTTGCATACTTAATCTATTGTAACATTCTGATCTCTACATTATTGAGCTTGTTTTCTTGTTGGCCATTTACTACTAAACATTCAGTCCCATACATCTAAAGTTCTATAGCAGTTTGGTCAACTTTTCCCTTAAGCATTATTGTTACTTTTTCCATCATAAATAACACTGAAATAAAACATCCATGTATATTCATGTGATCTTGCTTTTTGCAGAGGTATTGTCTTTGGTTATTTCAATTGCGATGGTGGTGTTTCATACATTATATGTGACCATTTTATGATTCTGATATTTATATTGCATTTATGTCCTTATGAAGTCACTATTTAAATTTGGCATTGGCAGAATGATGTTGATCTCATTCATGAAATAGAGACTCTTATTAAAAGGCAACTTGAAATGATTGAATACAAAGAAAATGAGGTGCTTTCTCTCATGAAAAAGGTATGTTTTTATGAGGTGACTTTTTAGTCTAGTGATTGAAGTGCATGTTTGATGTTTTTTTTTTTTGTGTCTTCATGATTGTGGCTTTTTAAAAGTGAACTATGTAAAGCTTCTTTTTTTAATTTCCAATTGACTTTTCTTTTTCACTTTGTTATATTGTAGGTTTTCAGTGCTAAGAATGTAGCAGAAATGAAGATGATGGATGACGGGTTTGAGGAGAAAGAAAACAAGCGGAAAAAGCAAAAACTGGAAATGCTAGCTGAGAAAGGGTTGTTAAAGAAAAGAAGTAAAAAGAAAAAAGAAATAAAGATTTTGCAGAGAAAGGAAAACAACAGAAAAAAGAGGAAGTGGGAGCATTTGAAGATACGGCATCACAAAAGAAAAGGAGTAAGAAGAGAGTGTAACTCAGTATATTTGAGGAATTAATACTCAAAAGGGTTATTTCTCTGAGCATGGAAAGGATAGTTGAAGATTGCGGCTTTTAGAAAGAGGTATTTATCAAATCCAAAAAAGTAGAGGTATCATTGGTCAGAGAGGAGCTAAAGTATAATAGTGTTATTGGGAGTAATAGTAATAGTAATAGTAATAGGACACTCTTTGGAGTTTTGTATTCTCCTGTTCCCAGGGTGGCAGTTTTTGGTTTGTTGACTAGAGAGGAGACTGATACTACAAAATTATGCAAAGCATCTGCCAATGTTTTGCGATTTTGGCTATTAACATACTAACATTAGATGTTAGGTCTTGAATACGTTTGTATAATCTAACGGGGACAAGTAGTTTGGATTTTGACTCAGGAAATTTATGGTTTTAGGCTCTGTTTGTGAGTCAGAAACCCGCTGGAAAGGTAGGGGAGCCATGGGTTGATATATTTTAACCCGTTCCATGATTGTGAGTTTTAAAAAAGGGGGGAAGATTTATGGGGAAATTAAAAACCCTCCAAAAATCATGTTGGACCTTATTTTTCGGTCTCTCCAGATTGGGGTGTTTTGAAGGGAAAGCTTATTGTAATGACACTTTTGCCCTTATCAATTTGAAAAAAATTACATCTTATTTTCTCTTCTCTCCCTCACTGTCTCTGACCACTCTGTTTTGCCGCGAAGAACCCTAATCTCTACATCAAGAAATTCAAACTCTGATCACTTTATCAAACTCTCTCAAATCCAAAGTTTCCTTCATCACCGATTCTTATTTGGTTTGTTCCCAATCATTTTCCCTGAGTTTGTTTCAATCATCCCTGTCTTTTTGTGTCCTCTTTTAAGCTAAATGTTCACATAAAAAATGTTTTTTGTCCTCGTAGTTACGGTCAACTTGGGTTTTCGTCCCTATATTTTAAATCCTTGATTTTTGTCCCTGCACTTTCTAAACCCCTAAACACTAGTCACTGCCGTTAGTTTGGACCGTTAAACCTGTGACGTGTCAATTACCTAGCATGCCACGTGTCAATTTCCTAACATGCCACATCAGGTTTAACGGTCCAAACTAACGGCAGAGACTAATGTTTAGGGGTTTAGAAAGTACAGGACAAAAAATCAAAGATTTAAAGTATATGGACGAAAACCCAAGTTGACCGAAACTACAGGGACGAAAAACATATTTTTCCCAAAAAATATTTTTCTCACGTTGACTTCAGCATATTGTTTTGCCAACATGTAGGATCTTAATTTATCTATATGAAAGAAATAATATTAATTTGTGTAACTGTTGCAGTGTTGCACAACGATTGTTGCAGCAAATTGCTTTTGTGTAACATGCAACCAATTGACATTCTTTGGGGCCATGATATGTAGAACATAAAACTCAACCTGGGGATACTTTAAAAAAGAAAATATGACAGCAGAAACTTTGGTTGGAGCAAGAGCTAGCTTGAGAAAATTAATTGGACCAAGTTCAGTAATTAAATGTTCATTTATGGAATTGTTAGCGTTTACCAAGACAAATCAGACTCTTTTTTTTAAATTGGGTGATTTATATATAACGTGGGAACTAATAATAGATTAAGAGGATAATTTTAAAAATAATTGCTAGTGTGTAACTATATAGTAATAAATTACCATACAAGTTGACAGGGCTGGCAAGGTCTTGTGTTATAATGGACAAATTCAAGATCTCTCCCTCCCAAGGTTTTCTTTTATTCTTCTTATGAGATTTCGTACGGGGTTTATATATTCCATGACGATAGCATATATGTATGTCAAAATTAATTAACTCACATTAATCAGCAAGCAAGTCTTAATATTTTATTTTATTTCTATGTACTTAAAATTTAGTCAAATGAATCTTTTTAAATTGTTCTCTATGAGCTAGCAGATCATGTGCCCCTTCACATTTCAAAACTCGGATTACAATGTTGCTCGATCAAGCATACCCTACCCATATATGCATGGAGTTTAAAGATTTAACCTTCTAGCTATTTAATTAGGCATTAACGATTGTTAGTACTTTAGTGTGTGGGGGCTAGCACTGGGATTCGTTAAAGAAATTGATCCAGAAGTATGAAAACAAATTGTTTAAGCATTATCTTTGATTTTTTCACACTAATTATTTTTATACACACCCTTCCTATATTCACTTTTTCTTTCAATCTCTATCTTCTTTTCTCATCACATTAATTCCTTTCTTCTCCTTACATTTCTACACTAAAAAAATCGAGTAGACTTGCTAATTCTATTGAGGTTTAATTTAATTAATTAAGAAGGCAATAAAATAAAAGTCAAACCTTAGATGCGTCCTTGTGTGTATAAGAGTAGACAAGGACATTGACTTTATTGGGGCCTCAAAATCAAAAGTAGTACATTTTTATCGCAAGAGAGAACATAAGGAAAGGAGGGATTATTCTTCAATTAATAATTTCAATGGGCAGGGGAGAGGGAGGAGAAGAACAACACACAAACACAAAGTTGGAAATTGGTCTCTCTTTGCACATAGCTGCACCCAAGCAACAAGAACAAAATGGCGAGGAAGAAGCTAATCATTATATTGATGCCACAGCTGGTGAAATAGAAGATGATGTAGGAAACGACAATTCTAGACAGGTAAATTAAAATTTTGTTGATCGATAATGTTGTTTGTGAAAATTATTTACAGTTAATTAATTAAAGTTGAATTGTATCATTATTATCATCCGATTTCCCTCTCTCTCTCATTATGGCAATTTAGTGCCTTCTTATAAATTAAAGGATGTGTTTTATTAAAATTATATATTAATTATGTGAAAAAATGTATTGAAATATTATCTTTTGTGCTTTATATACTTATTTGTAGTTTTTTATGGATATGCATAAATACAGAAAATGAAAAAATAAAACAAAATCAATTAATATAGAAAATAGGAAAAAAATTAACTACAGATATTTTCATTTATTCATTATGCATGCTTTTGAGAAGTATATATGGTTTTGATGAAGCAGTTGAATGTTATACAAATGGAGATGGATCGAGTAAAAGAGGAAAACAAAACTCTGAGGAAAGTGATGGAGCAAACAATGAAAGACTATCATGATCTGCAAATGAAATTTGAAGAGAACAATAAATTAAAAACGGTAATTAAACCCAATTTTTATTTAATAATTTTCTCATCAAATTCAAACCCTTGTAATTTGTACGTATAGCTAATAATAATAGATCATATTTAGGATCATCGAATTTCTCTCACTTCAAGGCACTAGCAATGAATTGGAAGAAGGAGCACCTACCATTAATCACGATGAGATCTTCGATATGAACAAAACGCCATTCCCTAGAAAAACAGATGATCACATTATTAGCGAGTGTGAATTGAATTTATCACTAAAAATTTCATTGATAATTTTTCTTATGTGTGGCAACTAAATTATTTATTATATGTTTAATTAATTAGGTGCAAAGATGCTTAGATGACAAGTCCATACTAATCACTACATATGAAGGAACACATAACCATCCACTCCCTGTGGGTGCAACTGCTATGGCTCCTGCAGCGGCTTCTTTATGAAGATAGACTCAAACTATTCTATGTCAGGTGGCACATACAGTCTCAACCAACCATCATCACTTCCTTACAAATACAAAAGCTTCCACCCTTTAAATCCATCTTCCAATATTAGAAGCATAAACCACCTTAATGACCCCTCCAAAGGGATAGTCCTTGATCTCACTAATAATTGTTATAATCTCAATGACCCACTCCGTTCTTATAAATAATCTAGTAATAATTTTCCTTGGAGGATGCAAAACAAGCAACAATATAGTGGTAATGCTATTGAAGTGAACAAATTTATTAGACCTGCAGGGGATGAGAGGGATGATAATAAGTCGAGGGTTTGCAATTGCAGCGGCATCATTTCTCAATAAAGAAAGCACCAACAACCATTGGATTGTAGAATCTCTCTCAAGAAATAGTAAACTTGATATTTGAGATGATGATCATATGGAAATTAAGGAGTTTAAGAATAATTAGTTTTTTTGGTGTGAATCAAATGTGTCCCCCGAGCTGATAGGTAGAGACTGATCCTTTCGAGGTGTAGAGATTATTGAAGTGAGCTTTGTCTCTCCAACAAAGTCTTTTCCATACACACTGTCAAGGATCGAACCCCTATCAAGATGCTTAAGACTAGAGGACCCAGTTATGTGTCAACCCTGCCGAGCTTTGTTGGTTAAGAATAATTAATTAAGTTCATATATGTAGGTTATATTACAACATTACCTTGTTATAGATAGGTTGTTCTTCTTCCATGTCCCTTGTAATTTTGATATTCTTTATGTCATGATATATACATATTTGTACGAAAAAGTTTGTGTGATTAATTAATTAATTAGTGAAAAAAATTAAAGGCTCAATTGGTAAAATATTGCAAGCCTTTCTTGACTGTATGTATCATAGTCTTGTAATATTTTAAAATTCATTATTCAAAAACTTTAAATATTAATTAAATAAATTATGAAAAATAAATATTTTTTTTCATTGAATGATTAATTAAATAAAAAAGTTGCTTAATTCAATATAAAAATTTAGAAAAAACCTATAATTACATAAAAAGAGGACGCATATGTAAATTATTTCACTGTAAGAAAAATGAAATTAATTAACTTTGTTGGGAGTTCCTTATGTGTGAGATGTGACATTAGTAAAAAATCCAAAAATTTTATTTGAACATGTAATATTTAACATTATAAATATAGTTAATACCGTGATTTAATACTAACATATTAGCGGAAAATTTGATATAATTGCATTGCTTAAATACAAAGTGTGCATATTTTATATCTATTTCCTATACTTAATTTTATATATTATTTATTATTTATCCTGCCACCTTTGTAATTTTAAATTTATAACAATTTTTAATTGAATGAATGAAAATCTAGTACAATTATAATGCTTTATTGTTTTTAAAAAAGTTATAATCGTTCAAAATATTTTAACAAAAATTTATTTCTGATAGAGTTTAAAGTTTTCTTTCAAAAATTTAAACTGGGTTAAATTAAGCATTATTTTATTTTGATATACAGAGTTGATATTTAAAATTTAATAATAATTTAACAATAACTTGACTTGGTTTTGTTTTAGTTATTTATGTCAATATTACGTATGAATTTTTTTTAATTTATTTTAACATGTCAAGTAAAGTCTATTATATTAAAAAACTTTATATAACTTTATTTTTTTTTATTTTATCACTTTATTATAAAATTAAAGTTATATTATTATAAAAAAAGTATTTTATGTATGAAATTGATACTGAAGTCTGAATATAGTTGATGTTAATTGTAATTATTTCAAGGTAGTACTGTAAATATTTGTGAATTTAATAATATCGTTAATTTCTTCATGACGATTTTAAAACATTATTGAGATATATATAACGACAAGGTTTCGTGATATCTCCAAGGCAATCTTAAAAATTACTAAGTTATGGTACTTAAGCAAGTTATTTACTATACTTATACTCATGCGAAAGATAAATTAAATTGACACATGCATGTCATAACGCACAATTAATTAAGCTACCTACCAACCATATGTAATATTTTTCTCTATAAATTTTCTTGTCCTTGCAAGGCTTTTTAATTTGTCCTTAAATTTAATTAGTAATCAGTATTGCACTAACCACTTAATTAGCATGACTATTTACAAAATTTCTTAGTAATGCGCGCGATATAGATTGTAGAAAATTTTGTTTTTCAAAAGTATCTGTAACTTAATATATACTAGTATTAGTTACTTACTAAACCATTATTTTTCCTTTTCTAAATAAAAAGAATTTTTATTTTCGTATTTGTGATCGGCTGCAAAATGTGAAAAAGAGAATTTTATCAAGTGATGCATTGGAGACCTAGAGAGAGCCTGCATGATCAAGTGTATACAGAAATCATTTTTTTGATGTTGATGAGGGCGTCATGATCAACCTGGTTTGTATCTGACAATTGTGATGTTTAGTCCCAAATAGACAAACAAGAAATATTGTTAAATTGAAGGACGTCTCATGTTTTAAATTTTTGTTTTTAATCACGCAAAAATTTAATCATTTTAAAAGCTGGCTATATATCTTTCAAATTAGCACGAATAATGCTATTTAATTATATGTACCCCATTCTTTTAGATAATTGAGATTGGCGTATATCTTACTTGTAATTAATATGGTATCAATAACTTTAAATTTAGTTCTTGTAAAGTGAGTAAAATATCCACCTTAATTAAAGAGAGCTGTTGTTAAAGAAAGTTACTTAATTGAATAGTTTTTCATAAATCAATGACAATAATATGCTTAAAAATTTCCCACACACACACATATATTATGCATTGTGCTTTGGTTTGACAAAACAAAAGTCTGGCTGAATTGCGAGCTTAGTGTGATGGATCCACAAAGTGAATGGGATGGAACGAACCAAAATTTTCAGATGAAGGGTCATTCCAATTTAATATATGGCTAATGCGATTAGTAAATATTATATGAGTTTAATATATGTACACTATCAGTATAAAAAAAATTTATACAGACATCTAATGATATGTTATCACATTATTTATTGAATTTAATAATACATGAGGTGTCATATTCATTAAAAGATGTGGCGACACATTATTAGATATTTATATAAAACTTCTTTACATATATAGGAATTAAATCCATATTATTTTATCGATCGGATAAGCACAAATCAAATACTATTTTCTATTTGACGGTAGGTAATATATTTAAAACTGTTCTACGGTCGTTTTAAGGTGAGTCTTATTTTTTAGGTACACATGTGATGCTTTTTAAAAAAAACAACATTTTTTGGTTTAGAAAATTATATATTTGGTCCTTGGTCTTTCATTGTTCAATGATCTTTGTCTCGGTCCGGCACCAATAACCAAGGAATGTGTCATTGCAAAACATATATAAATACGAGACAGATAACTTTATTCATTTTATTAGTTTTTATTGTTGTTAAATATTATCAAAATTATCCCATTGAGTATGAGAATTTGATTTCGAATTCAAAGATATAATTTGTTCAATTTTATTAGTACAAGGATCTTAGTATTTAAACAACAGGTTGCTACCCACTTTCAAAATAGGAGTACGATTCACAAGAGTTATTCAATTCAAAGCCACCGCAGGCTTTGTATTGAAGGGTATACTCTGTTTTTACAAGTAAAAGTAGCTACCTATTCATACTTGTGAATATTTGATCATCAATTACGTAATTAGTACCAGACAACTATTACTTTGTTTATTTAAAAGGAATATTATATTTCATGTTTAGTGAGTCAATGTGTAGAAAAGAGTTGAACTACAAAGAGAAAATAAAAATATCAAAACAATATAATTTAATTAATGCTCATTAAAAAACAATGTAATTAGTGTTAAAGGTTATATCATGCGATTGATTCCATGTGTTCACCACTACACAGAAAATGATTATAAGTTTGAATATATAAGATAATTAGGTTTGTGTCGATATATATACATAGATGAGGGTTCAACTTATACTAGTGTAAGTTACACCAAGTTTTACACTGCTAATAACTCTAAATCGAATGTGATTTTTATTAATCCAATCGTTGTATTATGTTTATTCATCATCTTGATCATCTGTGTAAAATTTTATAAAATTTGAACACTAATAAACCGATAATCAAATGGTCATTTTTTTCATACATTTCAAATGTATATATGACGTTAATTTTGAGACATCTTAATGACATATCAAATAATTTTAGATTAATGTAAAATTTTATATGTATGATCTATATGATAGTAACTTTCAATCCAATGGTAAATTACTTAATACGATGATCTGTTAAAAAGTTATTCGGCAGTGTAAGACGACTTGGTGTAACTTATATTGATGTAATTTGATCCCTCCTCATATATATATATATATATATATATATATATAATTCTTAGACTCTTAAAAATTAAGACATATATACTAGTATTAAATAAACGTATATAGTATCAGTATAGTGGAGTGTTTTTCACGTAAAATATGAAAAATAAAAAAGTAATGCAATGGCCAATGGTTTTCCATGTGTAAGAAAAATTTAAACAAGACATTCAATGATGTGCTGTCACGTAATTTATTGAATTTAATAACACATGAGGTATCGCATTCATTAAATGATGTAGTAACACACTATTGGATATTTGTGTAAAATTTTTTTACACTGACAGTGTATATTAATTAAATCCTTTTAAGATGAGTTTAATATATATACTTTCTTCGGACTCAATTATAAGGAAAAAAATACCCATTTATAGTGGATTAAAATATAAGCAAAAATTAACTATTTTCACCATATTAAATGATATCATCCCAAATTACCACCTTTATTTAATTCATATTTTATTTTCATCAATAACTATTTTCACCATATTAAATTATATCCCAATTACCCTTTTTTAATTCATATTTTATTTTCAACACCACTCTATTTAATGAGTCATGTGCCATGAGAAAGAGACTATGTCCACTTGAAACAAATTTCAATAAAATTACAAGTACGGTAATTTAAAAGAAATTATTAGATGGTTCCGGACCACCACGTCATCCATGGTCCCAATCAATTAACATTTGACACATAAGTAAATTGGTTGGAATTAAAAAAAATTCAAGGTCGGGCCATGGATTTTGTTTTATGTGTCAAATGTTAATTGGTCGGGACCAGGAATGACGTGGTGGTCCGGGACCATCTAATAATTTTTCGTACAACTACTTTTTAGATCAAATCAAGAAAATTAAATGAGTTTAACTAACTGTGAATATAGTTATTTTTTCCTATAAGTACATTATAAATGTAAAGAAGTTTTTTACGGAAACATTAACCGCAGATCATTTATATTATATATAAGGCGTAACATTTATAATGTCATGACGGGGCAATAGCCACTTGAGTTATCTTAAATTCCGTACCTAATGCCACGTGGCAAAACGAGTTTTCTCCATATATATATATATATATATCTTTTTCTTTGGTAACATAAGTACAATGATTTTGGTAATAAATTATTAAATAAGGAATGAAATGAATGAATTGTGGTGTGCCGTCTCTCTCTCTGAAGACTCAGCTTGTTTGGTTTGGAGTTGTAAAACTCAAAATCATGATTTTATAAAATTGATTTTAAATCACTTTTGTCCAATGTGCTTCTTAAAGTGTGCATCACTCATCTCAACTATTGATTTTCAAAATCAATTCTTGACAACTGTAAACTAAAATTCATACTCGCACAAAACAAAAGAAAGAGCCTCTCCTCTCTTATGTTAAGTTGTGTTGTGTTATTTTTGGGTGACAGACAAAGGTTAGAGGTTAGAGCAGAGCAGAGAAGAATGGAGGGTGAACGCAAACGTTTGAGTACGCCACGGCTTGATAGGCGAAACGCCATGAAGAACATCGATTACCAAGTGGAAGATGATGGGGCGATGAATAATATGCTGAACAAACGAGCTTCCGTGTGAAGGGAATTGATGGTGAATTCGACCATATATTCCGCAGCCTTGGCTTCTCTGGACCTGAGACTTTGCCATCCCAACTTCAGCTTGGGAACAATCCCAAAAGGCTCGCTTTTCTTCTTTAATTCCCAACAACCTGAAAAGGATATGAATATCTCTGAGAACAGAGATGGGGGGATCAAGGGTGTTAGGCCTCCGGTTCTGGCAATTGTTGCTAGTGATGGTGATGTTGGTGAAAAGGCTTTTTCTGATATGGTTGAAGAGTACTCCAACTCCTCCATGGATGATGGTTCCTTTAGACAGATTTTCGGGTCATGGCAAAAGGGCCACATTTTAGGGAAAGGCTCCTTTGGAACTGTCTATGAAGGCTTCACTGAGTCAGTATTCCTACCTTTTTTCTTCTCTTAAATTCATTTTTTCTTAACATTAACATACACTCATCTTCTTACAAGTTAAAACCATTACCTTGTTTGTAAGGTAACATTAACATATGCATTTTGTTTTCCTGCAGTGATGGGATATTTTTTGCAGTAAAGGAAGTTTCTTTGCTGGATGATGGAAGCCAAGGCAAACAGAGCATTTTTCAACTTCAGCAGGTGAGAGTGAGAGTGAGGGGACATAGTCATCTCATCAAAACTTATAACATGTAACATGTTCTTTTGTTAAGTTATCTTTATCTTATACTACAGCATCTGATTTATTTGATTATATGAATATTTTTGGCCTTCCTTTCTTTCCAGGAAATATGTCTTTTGAGCCAATTCAAACACGACAACATAGTTCGATATATCGGTACTGACAAGGTATGTTGTTCTCTAGTTGGCATTGGCAAGTCCTTTTGGTTCCCAACAATATGATGTTTTGGGAAGAACAATTACATTTTTAAGAATGAAGCAATTTAATTAAGCATTTTGTAAATGTAGCATTGAGCATCTTGAACATTAAATGTAGCAATTCTATAGAAGCATGTGCGGATTGTTACTTACTCAAATGCATATGGGTGTGGATTGTGGGACAATATAGCTACTTTGGGATATTTCAGATGAATAATTATTAAACTACTTTTCATTTTGGATATTGCAAGTATTTCTATTAATGAAAAATTTCAAGTGTTTTCTCCTCTTCTTTACTTTTTTATTTGTATTTATATCTTTTTATTTCTCAGGACAATGACAAGCTGTATATCTTTCTTGAGCTTGTAACAAAAGGATCATTGGCAAGTCTCTATCAAAAATATCATTTAAAGGACTCTCAAGTTTCTGTATACACAAGACAAATTTTAAGTGGCTTGAAGTATCTTCATGATCGTAATGTGGTCCACAGGTAACATGACTCAACTTCTTATCTTGATGCAACACAATTGATTATACCTGTAAAAGATACAACTCATTTTAGACTTTGATTTCTTCTTTTGTATTTTAAGCGAATATTCACTTGTAGTTTGTATAATTATGTAAAACACTTGATTAAAGTTGGATGCAAATGCCATGATTGGAAATTGATGGATGAAATATCTTGAATTTATATGGACTTGCTACATTCTAATTTTTTTTAATTGAATATTTCAATTTTAAGGGACATCAAGTGTGCCAATATACTGGTTGATGCAAATGGGTCTGTCAAGCTTGCAGATTTTGGGCTGGCAAAGGTGTCTTTCTTCAGCAAAATCAAATTTGTTAATTCAGTATCTATTATTGAAAATTCCAAATGCTTATGCTTAAAAATAATGTTGGTTCTATTCACCTTACAGGCAACCAAATTGAATGATGTTAAATCAAGCAAAGGCTCCCCATACTGGATGGCCCCTGAGGTTTGTCTCTTGCTTGTTGCATATGTTTGATAGCATTCCTTTAATTGGATAACTAGAATGAGATTGACATTTTAGCACATATTCCGAGTGTCCTCACTTGCTTTCAGTACATAAACATCAATTATAAGTAAATTATTCTACAGATGTATATGCTACCACTCATGATTTTTTTGTACTGAACTGCATAGTCACCATTTTGAAAGTGTATTTTTTCAATCATTTGTACTTTACTGGCAAAGGCTCATGAAACTGAAAAATGGAAAATTTCATACACATGAGCTTTTTAAATGTGACTTTGACTTGTTGGATTGTAGGTTGTTAACTTAAGGAACCGTGGTTATGGACTAGCAGCTGATATATGGAGCTTAGGATGTACAGTTTTAGATGTTGACCCGGCAACCTCCTTATTCTCATTGGAAGGAGTATGTGCAACACATTTCTTAATTCTTATTATAATCTTTTTTTACCTTAGTTTTTATATTTCCCTAGTTTTTCCTATCTCCTGTTTCCTTTTCTTGTCCACTCATTTTCTTTACTTGGTGAATTATATAGACTGTATAACTTATCTTTGATATTAGATAACTAATGCTAAACACATTTTTCCCTTTGTTATAACAGATGCAAGCGTTATTTAGGATTGGGAGGGGTCAACCTCCACCTGTTCCAGAATCTTTATCAAAAGATGCCCGAGATTTCATTCTTAAGTGCTTACAAGTTAACCCAAATAAAAGACCAACCTGCTGCTCAGCTATTGGATCATCCATTTGTAAAGAGACCAGTTTTATCTCCCATAAGTCCTGTTTCTCCACGTATTAATCTTATACTGTCTTGACTGAGAGATTTCAATCACGTGTAACATTGCCTTGGGGAAGATCAAATCCATCCTCTATTTTTGATGGTTTATGCTAGCAAAGTGATACACTGGCGGAATAATATACAAGAAAAGGTCAATAGATTTGCAGATAGTTACTACTTACTAGAGTTTGACTTACAAAACTAAAGCTGGTTTGGTTATAATCACATTAGTCCACCATGCTGGACCCTGATGAAGGATGAGTGCCGTTTTATCACTTAAGAGTTTTATTATGACTGGAGATGTGAAGTGGAGTAGGCCTCGTTTGGTTTGCAGTTACAATAGTACAAAACCAATTGTGTGTTTGGTTTGGCGTTGAAACTGGCCAAACTCAAGTTTAAAATCCTCAACACAACTATTTCTAGCGTTGGAAACGTGAGTTTACCACGTTTCAACGCTAAACCAAGTGTGGAGGAATTGAAATAAAATCAATTCCATAGAAGATGCTTTGTAATTCATGCAAAATTTATCTCGATCATTGATTATAAAATCAATTCTACCCCAACTGTAAACCAAACAGATACTCTTATATGCCATTACACAGCATAGGTTCTTCAGGTCACATTGCTTTTACTGCAGCCTTTTGAAGTTCTTTTTGTCAAGCAATAGTTATTGGATTATCTGGATTTATGCTCATTGGATCCTATTAGGACCTTACATTCTGCAGTCTCAAGTGTAGTCGAGCTGGTTGGTTGTACATAGTCATAGGAAAGCCCCTTTGACATGTAAATAGATAGCTAGCCAAGAAAAGGGAAGTAGGTACCTGACAAAAGATAAGAAGCAATTTTTGTTGTATTGATTTCTTGGACTTTTTCTTCCATTGGAACAAGGAATGATTGTTCACCTTTTTACTATTTGCAGCACTTTGTTTCGGTATAGGAAACTGCAACTCTCTATGAATTTGTGATTTGCAAAAGCTTTATCTCTCTCAAGCATATGAGTTTTTTCTACCAAAAACATAGACCTTAGATCCTGAAAATGCCATACCAATGATTCTTACTGTAGGTGAAAAGTGTGTGAGGGAAGTAATATTTACTTGAAGTGAATTGTGAATCATCTAATAAAGACATGATTGGACATTAATTGTATGTGCAACTTTTTAGGAAACACCATGTAATTCAAAGTATTTGTAATAGAAAAGTGTTTTGTCCTAAAAATATAATCAGAAGCAATATGCTTGCAGTGATCTCTCCTTTCAACTGCTCCTACAGTCGGATGTGAATATGATATAATTGAATGAAGAATTTGGTTCTTATATATTATTCTCCTTACAAATCAAATCAAATTATTAGCATTCTCCATCTCTAAAGGAACCTATGCGAATACATTACAGTTGTGGTTTGCATTATATGTCCCAACCAAGCAAAGTAGTGGCTACCCTAACAAGCGTGCACCTATAAACGTAGTTTAATCAAGCTTTATCATCGAAGTAGTAGAACACAAAAGATAGACCCATAGAACAAAAACAAAAAGCCTGGGAGGGTGGAGGAAGAGCAATTGTGGAATATGAGTTTCATCAGTAGAGATGAGGAAGATCGTCACTTACTCGAGTTGCTCCTATCACGGTCACGGAATAAGGAAGTTGTAATATTCAACTCATTCAACAGCCATGCCAATGGGAACCAAAATTTCTCAGGTGCAGACATTACCATCGGTTCACGCAAACAGATCAACTAAATTCCTCAAGTGGTTTCGCATGTTCACGCAAACGGACACAAACAACAATTTGGACGACATTCTCTACATCCAGAGCTTATTGACCCTTCCCTAACCTAACTGTCTTAGTCTTCACTTTTCATTAATAATCAGATCAGATTCAGAACCATAAATAGCCCGCGCATGACATCTCGCCATTTCAAAACCATACTGATAGGAATCATTCTTAGGTGCTCATGGCAATCTTAAGATGTGTTTCAAGCGAGTATTTAGTGTCTGTTTGTTTACAACTGAGTAGTATTGGTTCTAGAAATCAACTGTTGAGATGAGTGATGCACATTTTATAAAACACGTTAGATAAAAAAAATGATTTAAAATCAATTCCGCGAAATCATGGTTGTGGTAATCCAAACGGCCACTTAGTTGTTTAATGTGATCTGTGAGTTTTTAGGCTATTAACTATCATAACAAACATGGCTACGTACTGTCAACATGAATGTTAAAATGAGTTCACAAATCTATTTATTACTAACACATCCAAATAGTAATGTGATAGTAATTGATCACATTAAAATCCTAGAAGATAGGAGTAGTAAAAGACTAAAAGTTATGTTGATTCCAGCATGTGTCAAAGCTGACGCGGCCGTAAAACCAAACAGGTGGTTAATCTTTTAGGTCATGATCTCATGTTAGCCTTACATGCATTGTCATATATCGTGTTAAAGAAAACGCGCTGTAATTCTCTTCTAAATTTACTCTTACATTATGTTGCCACTTTTTCTGATGCCATTTAGTCGTATAGCAAAGGTAAAAAATGTATTAAGAGTTTATATATTTAAACTAATTGAAAAACAAACTTATTTGATTGAGAATATTAATAAAATCAGCTGAAAAAGATAAAGTGACGTATAAAACATTATTAATTATTAAATAATAATAAGTGAAATTATTAAGGGATAAAGTTATATATTTATTAATAAAGACACTCTAAACCACCTTTAATTTTATATATTTTTAATAAAGACATTGATGTTTATTTTCATTTCAATTAATCATTAAACGTTGTCTTTTATGATAATAACTCTTTCTAATTACTTAGATTAGCTTGTTAACGATATATAAATCCTATCCTCTTATCCTTTTTAAATTTAAACTATTGATTCATAGTTTTGAGAAAAAAGTCATATTATCTAAGTTTTAGATTTGCTAAATTAAAAAAAGAAAAGACAAAACCCAAGTTGTGTTTTTCCCTTACTAAAAATTTAAATAATATAATTTTAATAAAAATACACATCAATAATTTAAACTTGACAAAGAGAAAAGACATCCACCATTAATAAATCAACTTCAAGTTAAAAAAATATTATAAGAATAATTAAATTTTAGAGGCCAAATACGAAGTAAAAATTATTAAATTTTAGAGAAGTCAAACACAAGTGTATGAGCCAATATTGATCGGAAAAAATATCACCTACCTTCAAATAGAGCTTGATTGATAGAATGGTCCACAAAACCAAATTCATATTTAAAAACAATCAAGTGAAGCCAAAATAAAAGAACAATCAAGTGAAGCAAGTAGCAACCCATGAAGTGTACAGAAGAAAACATGCTACGGAGATCGTATATATACACATTGCTTCACCTACTTTGTTTTCACAAGTTGGTGGGTTGCGTACTTGCGTTGAATATAATCATATTACCAAATTGAGCTGAGAATGAACCTCTGTACACATCTGAGACAGCAGTTGCAGTTTCCGATAGGTCCCTCTTCATGTCTGAAATTTTAGACCCCACATGTTCTTTGTACTTTGAGACTGAATCAACTAACTTAAAGAGTTCGCGAGCATGCATTTGAATTTCTTCTTCACTTTGTTTAATTGCTTCCTGCAACTTCAATTCGGAGGCCTTGACAAAAAAAAGTTCATTAGATACAATATTATCACGTAAATCAGGTTAGTTTGACCAAGAGGTATCATCCACATCACTGAAGAAAAGAAAACTCATTTATTTTTTCATTCAAAATGTATTATTTATAATTATAAATATGCTGATTCAGCAGAGAAAACAGTAGTATGTTTCATGTTGAATTATTCCCCGTTAATAAGCTTGGTGATAGGCAGTTTGGCTTGATGGCCCTTGCATCATCTGTCTCTCTCTACACACACACAGTATTTTTACTTCTACAAACATAGCCCAGTTTGGATACAACTTCTGCAGAAGAACTTTTAGAGGAAAAAAATAGAATGAATCAATAAGATGAATTTAACTTCTCCATAAGTTGAAATTAGTTACTTATGAAGAAGTTAAATGAGAGAGCTTATGGAGAAGATGGACTACAAAGAATAATTTTTACTTATGGAGAAATTAAATTTATTTGAACTCTTTGATTTATTCTTTTTTTTTCCTCTAGAAGTTCTTCTCCAAAAGTTGTATCCAAACTAAGCCAATATAGCTGCATATTAAACATACTGGCCCTGTTCCTCATAAGCACTTGCACAACTACCTTGAACATGAACTATGCAAAACATAACAAGCAGTAAAAATAAAGGACTATAGCAACTACGTATGTGCTTAAAATGCTTGCAAATAAGCACTCATTCGTGCACTCCATGTAACATGAGCCCCCCCAAAAAATGATTGGAATACAACATGAGAAACGGGTAGCATGTTAGATAAGAATTAACTCAATATTAACCTGTAGGAAACTGGCCAGTCAACGTGGACTTACAGTGAATTTTGCTTGCCTCTCCAAATTAATTGAAAAACAACAAAGATAACAATGACAGATACGTGTTTAACATCTTGATTCTTGAAGAATTTTTAGCATTTCAAATTCAATTGATTATTGAAGAAAATATAACATCCAAGAAATTACCTGTAGAACCTCAGCTGCCTCTTTTTCCATAATGTCCAGGTCGCGATCTGCTAGTTGAACATCCTCCAACATTTTCTTAGCTTCGGAAGAACATCTACTTGTGTAGTCCTGTGTTTCCTTCTTTAATATGTTCAGTTGAGCTTCCATCTGGTGGATAAATCAATAAGCAGTAGGAAAGAAAGTCAAAAAATAGTCTTCACAAGGCAAGATGATTTCTGTTTCCATTACCCATCTCACTCCAAAAAAGAGTGTAATATAAATATTCCCATAAAGAAAAGGAAGAAAGTAGAAGTGTGCATGAACTTCATTTGATATCCACAAGTGTAAAGATGGCAGCTAAAAGATGTTTGTTATTTAAACCAAATATTTTGGCCTGGACCATCGTCCTGCTGTTAAATCTAAACCAAATATTTTGGACTGGACCAACGTCCTGCTGTTAAATAGCAGCAGACATGGTCAGATGGGAGTCATACTTAAGTCAGAGTACAAGTATGATGAGTGATTTCAATTAAAATAAATCACATCTATACAATTCAGATTTTCCATCTACCATTTGGCTTATACAACAGAAAGTTGAAATCAAGACTTGCGTACTGTATAAAGTAAGCATTGCTATTGCTACAGACTAAATATTAACATCAGCACTAAACACAATACAATGCACGTACTTCATCAATGCGCGACTGCACAGCTGCAAGCTGATTTCTTTTCCCCTCGAGCCTAGCAGCATTTTCATTAGACTTTTGCTGATGAGAAATCGACTCTTCCAATTTCCCCATAGAACTTTTCTTGATGTCATCAGCAAAGGAGTTAAGTGCAGGCTTCAGTGTGACTTTGTAATCAATACCCATTATCTCAGAAGGCGTAGTTCCCTTGGAATTTAACTGATACTGAATACCACTACCAATCTTCAACCTGGAAGCACCAGGAAGAGTGTGTTTGTGACAGAGACAAGACACCAAACATCAGAATTGATTCAATTCAAGACACAGCAATATCTTCTAACAAAACATTCAATATCATAATTGTTTCCAAGAGACACCACACCAATCTCTAATAGACATAACAGTGGAATAATGAATAGATGTTATTAGAACACATTCAACTTGGTAATTATGGTTACAACTACAAAGCTGTGTCTGTGAGAGGTGAGAAGAACATAATAACCTCCTAAGGGCCTGGTTGCAATCCATTGCGAGTGCTTCAAGGTCCTTGAACTTGTGGGAGAGACTAGTGTCAAGTTCCCACGACTTTTCCTCCCAGTATTCCTAGCAAGCTCAGCCTCCCCAGTATCCCTCTCCACAGCCTGCCAACTCCCTCTTCATCCTCTCCACGTCTCTGGCATTGAACGTCTGAAGCTCCACCCTCCTCTTCAGCTCCTTATTCTCCTCGCAGATCCTCTCGTTCTCCTCCACCTTGGCCTCCAACTGCTTCTCCTTCTCTGCCAAAACCTTCTCCGCCACCTCAATCCGCGATGTGAACTCCTCGATGATCTTGTGGAACTTGTTCACATCATCTTCCAACAATCCCTTCTCCTTCTCGAGCACGTCCCTCTGAGAAGGCGCAGACCTAAGCCTCTCCAATTTCGGCCTCCAAGCTGGAAGCATTTTCCTCAGCAGCCTTGAGCTTCTCCTCGGCGAGGGCCTTCTCATGGAGAATCTTCTTGCGAATCTTGCGGTCGAGTTCCTCAACGGCGTCGTCGTCGCCGCGGATGAAATGGAGGTAGCTGTTGAGAGTGTAGTGGTAGAGGACATTGTCGTGGAGGAAGGAAGAGGGGGAAGAAGAGGAGAGGGAGAGGAGGTGAAGGAGGAACTTGCAGATCTGAACGAGCCAGTGAAGGAGAGCGAGGAAGGATGGCCATTGGTGAGGGGCAGCGGGGGATTTGAGGATGGATTTGTTGAGCTTGAAAGGGAAAGAGAGGCGCTTAAGGAGGAGAGGAAGATCGTCTTCGAGTTTGGAGGAAGGGGGAAAGTCAAGGAGGGAAAGGAGGAATTTGAGGGTTTCGTGGATGTCTTTGGAGGAAGAAGGGGACGTCGATTTGAAGGAGATAGGGAAGTTGTGAGACGAGAGGAACGAGTTGATCGTCGAAACGGCGGATTGCTGGAAGGAACGCTCTTTGTAGAGGTCTAATGTGGGGCGGAGACCACCGCCGATTCCGACGGAGGAGGGACGGCTGCTGGCGTCGGAGTCGCGGGGACGGTAGGAAGGAGTCGGCGGGGGCGGAATAAAGGACTCTTTGGGTTGCCGACGCGCGGGGCCAGTGGGTCTCATCTCCGCCCAATTGCTTCAATTTGAATTTTTGCGTCTTTTTCAGTTCTTTGGAACTGTGTATGTGTGTGAGAGTGTGATTCCAGATTTCGATTTCCCGCTCCTCATCATCGTTATTTGACAGTTCTGCCCCTTCTCTTTCTGCGTTTTGAGACTACAGATACATACACGACGCTGACACGTCACAGCTATACTTCTTCTTGGTTTTTTTTGTAAAGGTGGAATTTAAATAGGATTATTTTTAAGTTACATGGTTAACGTTATATTCATTTCTGAATTTTAATAAATTATGATACATTTAATTTAAATTAAAACAAATACAGAGATATTTAGTGGGGATCGAACCCGAGAGCTCTTTCCATAATTTTAGTTTGCATTGCCAACTAAGTCACAACTCTTTGGTACCTTGTCTTGAATTTGAAACTTATTCTTTAAAGAGTTATTATTATTTGTACAGCAAATCTCTGTAAAACAATATACAACAAAGGAATATCACGTCTTTTGTTGAACTCTTTCAAAAAAAATGAAAGATAATTGGAAGGTCACGTCTGGAAACCTACGACCACATCAAGGTTATAAAAAGCTGTTTCTGAATTAAAAAATAATAAATAAAAGTAAGAAAGTAAAAAAAGAAAAAGTGGGAGAAATTTTAAATTTTCACTTTTTAGTTTCTTCCCCTTCAAACCGTCCAAAACTTTTCCTTTCCTATTAACAAGCACTTACAATTATCATAGTTTTCTCTATTAAACACAATAATAAACTCTACTTCTTTAGGTTTATCCCCAAAAATCATGCCCTCCACTATGTTGTAAGTGCAGACACAACCTACTTGTAGTGTTAATGATGCATGACAATCAGTTGTAGCCCCTAAACTCGGCTTGGACCTCTTTCATATTTTTATGAGTATAAATTTGCTTGAAATTGTCTTTCAATTGGAAACTTTGTATTAGAAGACATTGTGCTATTTAAAGATTGAAAATCAACTTGGAACTCCTTTTCTTCCCTGTCTCAAAGTGCGTTGTCATATTGGTTAACAATTGCTCCAAGGTAGTTGAGTGGTGGACATATCCATCAAAGAAAGTATGAACACTCTCACTACGTTGTGAGTTGACATTCCTGCCCAAAAATGATGTTTCAAGAATATAGGTATCCATCGATGACGTTCAACATACAAACCCCTGAGCCATTCATTCTTTTGCAAATTATATTTAATAATCACCTTTTCCCACTGTTCTTCAAACTCAGCCGGTGTGAATGTATCGTAAATTGCAGCTTTCAATTGAGAATAAGTGCAAGATTTTGTGGTAATTTCTCCAGTATATGCCATAAGCACCATCTATGATGTGTATTGGGAAACACTATCTCAATTGCATTTTTCATAGCATAACATTGATCAGTTATGATTGCTTGAGGAGGAATGCCTGACATGCACCGTAACCAGGATTTAAATAACCACACATGCAGTGTCTTCATTAGATAGCAACCCACATCCAAGTAGTACCGATTGACCATTATGATTAACCCCAACAAATGCAGCAAATGACATATCATACTTATTTGTAAGATAAGTTGCCTCAAATGTAATCACATCACCAAATGATATGTATGTTGCCCTACTTTTTGCATCTGCCCAAAACACATTTCGAATATGAAAATCATTATCCAAATCAATGTCATAGAAAAAGTCACTATTTTGCTCTTGCATCCTAGCAAAATAGCCCTTGAGAGCCTCACCATCACCCCCTTTGCCAATTGCTCGCCTTTACTTTATAATATAATTCCTCACACCTCTCTCAATATAAGGCAACTTTTCATAGCCCCCTACATCCGTAACAATGGAATGAAAACTTTTGTTCAATCTCACCTCTGCCCTATCATTGACACCCAAGACTCTCCTTACACGCATGCTGATCTCCCTTGTTTGACCTGAACAATCTTGCTTTGCTTGGGCTTAGCTCATGAGAATCATGAAGAATGACCTTGGTTATGTAATACACCCATCAGACTTTAAGCAAGCAGTAACATGTGCTCCACATTGAGCTTTGATTGATGACACGACTTTGGAAGAGTTCTGCATAGTTGATGTGCGATGTCCTTGGCGTGCACATGCTATGAGGGAAAAAAATTAAGAGCCATTTTATCTAACGAACATATCATGAGCAAAACTACAACATTGAAACACAAACTATGAAATTTCACCCACTTCAATAATGATGAAGTGAATGCAAATGATTCATCATCAAATGAAGTTCAAACATTATAAATATGTAGTTTCTAACCAAGTGAATACAAGTTTATATCCTATTCATCTTCAGTTTATAACTAAGTGAACAAGATTCTATAATTCATCTAGTTACAATTTCTAACCATATAAAATAAGGTTTATAAATTGTTATTTATATTTTGTTCACATTCAGTTCATATCTAAGTGAAATTAAGTTTATAACTTATTCACATTCAGTTCATATCCAACTTAAGTAAAGTTCATAACTTGTTCACCAGCAGTTTGTAACTAAAGTATGACTAAGATTTATAAGTTCTTCACCTTTGCTCTACACCTTTTAATTTTCACCCACTTTATTCATGGTCATGTGAGTGCAAGTGATTTAATATTAAACTGAACTTGAAACTCAAGTTTCCGACATTAAAACTACATTCTTATACATGATTTAAACAAAAAAAAACTTGAAAACTACTCTCATATACATAAACCACGCACATGTCCTGAGCGGAGTACGTTCTCCATTCGCAGCGATTTCTTTACCACCGAAACTTAGGAACCTTTCACTTTCCGGTCTACGAATTCTTCTTTCCTAAAAACAATGACAAACGAAAGAAAAGATGAGAAGTTGGAAAAACAAGGGAATAAACAAGAGGGTCAAAAGTGAGAAAAATGATGGGAACCCACTTGCAAGAGAGATGTTGGGAACCCAGGAAAAATCAGACAACTAAGGAACAAGATTTAGGACGGAGGTCTGATGAAGATGTTTGATTGAACTCACATTTTGCTTCTTTTGAAACTTGTGGAAGAAGAAAAACAAGAGAATGAAGGGACATGCACAGAAACATGGGTAGTATCCCTAGAGTGTTTCTCTCACTCCTCTTTTTTAAAATTTCAATTTCAACTTTTTTTTTAAAATACAAATCTGGCGCCGCAACTTTTCTGTGCCAAGTTCCTCCCATCTCTCTTCACTAATTATTGACGCGTGGATGTTGTATAATGTTATACAAAAGTTTGCTATACAAATATAATAACTCAAGATCATATACATAATGACATCAAATGTATTTTTATTTAAAAAATTTAAAAATAATATGTCACTTCTTAAATAGATTTAAGTAATAATATTTACTTTCTAAATAAGCTATTCTTGAGTAAAAGTATTCATTATATATTTAAAAACATATTAGCTATTTAGCTTTCACATTGCTTTGCAATTGCGCTTAGATTAATTATCTGTAGCTAGTATTAGAAATATTTTGGATGTTCAACTCAAGAAAACAAAAGCAAATTGAATGTTACCAAATAAAATTATATTGAATGAGATACACTTTTGTATATTGAGTATACAATATATCAATTTATACATACATACATATTGAATCCTCACTCAATGGTGTTCTCCTTGGCTCTTCTCATGAGAAGGGTTGTCGTCCCTATGTGTGGAGTGGAACTAGCTTCGGTGATTCGAACTGCCTTGATCAGTACAAGAAAGGTTACACTGAAGTCATTTCATCAAATAATGGACAGCCCAAGCAAGGCTCAGTTAACTAATCGTTAATCAAGGTGTACTAAAAAATTCAAGTTCCCTTGGGGAGAATGAGGTCTGGAAGTTTATATGCCCCCAATGCAGGGGTCAAGAAAAATAATAAATTGAACGGACGGTTAGAAGTTAGTACTGTAGAGTCTTGTTTAGTAAGTTGACTTGGTGAATCGGGATGGAACCACCTAGCGTATATAAGCCTTCTTGACTGCAATTCAACCCCAGAAGTGGCTGTGGAGGCGCCTCTCGTTGGGTTGGCATGGCTAAATATTCTTTTTCCTCCAAATTCCTGTAGGAACACCATAACATACTGGAGATGCCCCTGTCAAGAAAGGGAGGGTGCAAACTTCACGAGCCTGACCCATGAAAGCTCCAATTTTGCGTCTGTGACCACAGTTGTTCATAGGTGAATCACTCTCAGGCAACTCCCGTAATTTTTTCCTTGAAACTTTCCTCTTTGCTCTACCCTTGCCGCCCTTCAAGTTCATGGCCTCAAATTCTTCTGATAATAAGTTGCATTCCAAGCATTCTGTTGGAAGATCTGATCTCTCTTTCAACCATGCGTCAAGCATAGCCTTACCAAATCGATCTATATCCTTGTCTGTCACTTCCCACAGGTTGGCAACGATGGCTGGAGAACCAGCCAGCAGATATGATAGGGGAATACCTTGCGGCGCATAGCTCCCATGTAAGGTCAACGAACCACTACTGCACCCCATCAGAAGCGTTGCAGCACATTTCTCTAGTTTCTGAATCTCATGCCTGGGAATGTACTGTGCTCCTGTGAAGACACGTTCAATCACCCTTATGAATATAGAACCCACAGGGAATTAAAAAAATATTATGTAGTATTAAAGATATTCCATCAATCTTTACCACTTCCATGCCCAAAGTATATGAAAAGGTCATGACTTCTCAATGCTGAAGCCAATTCTTTGACGGTGGGTTTAGAACCTGCCTTTCCCTATAAAGTAACAAACAAGATGAGAAGACAATGATTCCGTAGACGTATAAATAAAATAATTAGCAAGAAAACCAAAATCCGTAACATTTCTTCTCTTAAATTCTAATAAAATTCAAACACATAAAATACCTCAAAGTTTTGACCTCTAAAGTAATTCTCAAATTCAATTTGAGTGCCACCGAGATCACCATCTGGATTTAATAAATAAAAAGCATCCGATGGATCTATCGAAGGAAAGGACACTAAGTTCCTTCCCACTTGCTCCTTATGGTTGCCTCCTTTATCGAGAACAGCAGAGATGCTGCTAACTGAAGGCATGCGATAAACCTCCTGGTTCCTTAGTATGGGCAAATTTTCCCAGGGAAGCATCTGTCGCAGTGGTAGAGCTTGTTATTTAAGTAGTCGGTTATCAATAGCTTAAATACACATTAGACTTTGGGTGTTGGGGCAAAAATGCAGAAATACAATCTGATTATATATGTTGAACATACCACTGCTTCGGATGTAAGTTATAGAGCACATATGTATTGATTAATAAAATATGAAAGAAATAAAAACCAATACTCATGCTTACATGGAAGGTTAAAACGAATTCAAAAAAGTAGAAGCATTTTATTAATTTACTGTACCAAGTCATCCAAAAAGTAGAACTTAATGCTTAAAACTAATTCACAGCTACATAAAATGAAAGTCAGTTCGCTTACCTGCACCTCATAATCCAACACAAAAATTATAGGCTCTCTATTCACAGAGTCATCCACTTCCAGCTCATTTAATGCTTCATTTAATAGTTCAAAAGCAACCTCAGATGACATTCCAAATCCATTGGCTGCATTCAACAATATTCCACTCCTTGCTTCATCACAATAGCCTACTTTAGCAATGTAGCAGTCTTTCTTTGAGCAAAGCTGTGAAACCAATGTTTTTCCTTCACAAACATATTTGGAGCCTCCAAGGATAATTTTAAGAAGACCCTCATTTACATCCAGTTTGCATCTAGATCTTAGATCATTCACAAGATTCTTAAGCACTGAGTCAAAATTTTTGCAGTTCAACCATTCTCCAAGAAGCAAGCATTTCCATGAACCAAACCATGAATCTTCAAGGTTCCTGGTAAGGTATGACAATACAAGGAGAGATAACAATTAGTTCCTTAAAATTTAAAACTACTTCTACCCATGTCAATGATGTCATTATGCATTGTGCTATTTTCAAATTTTAGTTCCTTAATAAAGAATAGAGAAAGAATGCAAAATAAGCAGGGTACATTCTTAAATTAATGTTCATGCAAATTAACTTAGGAAATCATAGAGGTAATGCACCTCAGCAATTTATCAAGACGTTGATCAAGGTTCTTTCTCCGCTTCCACCATAACATCCTATTCTGGGCTGTATCTTCAAAAGGAGATGATGTTGACAAGTAATTCTCTTCCAAAATCATTTTGAAGGCTGGAGCGATGTCATCAACCACTGTAAAACCCCATGGGCAATGCCAGTCTTCACTAGGTTTCATACACTTGGGAGAAGTGTCTGAACCAGTACTCATATCATCCTCATCTGTAGCAGGTGATGAAAGGTTATAAATTACCATGATAAACTTCATAAGGTTAATACATAAGATGCTGTATGTATGTAACTACAGGAGCTATATACCTTGTAAAATAGAACCCAGTGGCAGTAATGTTACAACAGGTTCATTCTTGAAACTCAGTCTTGATACCAGCATCCATGCTTGAACACATGTAGAATAAGGCAACAATTCCTGTAGTAAACTAGCATAATCACGTCCAAGCAAACTTATACTGATGATTGTAGTCGATGGAAGACCAGTCAAAAACTTTTTCACATATTCTACAAGTTCTACAGTGGCATCGGGCACAAGCCTGCAACAGGAAGCAACACAGACAATTAGAGCATGGCTTCACGCTGTATATCAATTGATTTTTTCCTTTATTATGCGATAAGAACAACGGTTACCTGAGTAAGTCAAATGTGCCTTCACTGATGCAAGAAGTTTCAGTAACATATGGACCCTGAAATTGAACTTACATTATCAACATTTAACGGGATGTGCATGTCATATACCCAAAAGCAGCAATACAAAACATTAAACAAGAACCATGAAATCCTATTGTGCATTTGATTTGCTAAAAAATGAAAGATTGTACAACATAAAAATACTTGTCCATGTTAGATTAACCATCTAGTGTAATGTGCAGAGCCTAGATGCAAGCCCTACAGAATGTGTTCCTCATGCCTATGAGCAAATTATACAATTCTGCATCCTATACCATCGAAGTTAAAGGCTGCTAAGACGATGAAATAAACATAAAACCAAAAAAGTACTAATGTATTGAAAAGAAACACAAAATAACGAGTGGACAAATTCACAACATAAACTTCCTAACTCCCAAACCAACAATCAGTGTTTATTTTCAAAGGCCCATGTATATAAAAGAAGCTACAGATAAATTCCATAATATTGATAAACATGAAGATATGCCGCAACATCAACAAGGGATTATACCTTACATCTCCCTGTTAAATGTGAAAGAAACTGGTAAGTAAGATGAGTTCCAATTGAAGCTTGGTGGAAATATGAAGACCAATAATTTTCTCCCAAAGCTTTGCTAAAAGATGACAGAGAAAACTGCTCGCTTGAGGCAGAAACAACATACATCACAGCAAGTAATTTAGACACCTGTTGCAGTATTATCAGCATACTAAGGTCATAACCTGCTTGATTGATGAAAGAAGAGTAATGAAAGAGATCAAAAAGCTGAGAGTCAGGATTAAGGTACTCTACATGCATTTGCAATCCACGAAATGCTTCAAGTCAGCAAGTCCATTATAGACAATAACTGAATATATCACAATCTGTTATATCAAATTTCTGATGTTCTTCAATTTTGCATTTTTCTAAATTGTGTGAACTGGATATTTTATACAACTCACGTGGGTTGCTATGTCGGCAACTTCTACTTAAGTTTCAATTATTAACATGAAAGAGGATAGATAGTATTGTCTTGTATATATGGAATATGGATTTCAGCCACCATAGTAAAAAGGCAAAGTTCTAGAAGTCCAAGATATATATTCTTCAGATTCAACTTTCTTTCATGCTTTGAAAACAATCAGGACTCAGGAGTCAGGGCAAGTAATCTGCACTACTATAAATCTACTATCAAGCATAGGCTAAGGTGTTCATAATGTGAAATTATACCATACAAAAATATTAAACAATTTAAGCAAATATTGCAACATAATAACATGAAGATAGAGGATATGACCTTTTGAAAAACTACAGGAACCTCACGAGACAGTACAAAGGCTACCATCAGCCAAGAAGCCAGGTCTTCAAACTTGATGGAAGATAGATTACAAAAAATGTTCCTGTAAGGAAAAACCAAAATAACGAAAGTCTATGAAAGTTAGTTATATTGTTACCAAAGCAGTAAACCTAACTAAAACTTTATAAATATAGCTGGAATACAAGAAAGCAAATATTTACACTTCAATAAAGATTTCCATAAAAGCATAATGGATCTGGCAGATCAGAAAATTAAGGAAGAGGGTTCTAAAAAGTCAACATTATTTATACAATATTCAGGTTCTTGTCTTTTATCAAAATATGATCCGCTGATTGTCAGTCAAGTGTCAATAATTATCACCTTCACACTTTCTCTATGAACTGCACCATGCACTTAGAGGATCTTTTTCCAAGCACAATATGTGCAAATAAAAAGACAGTGACAAATCAACAGTGAATATGCAAAAGTGATAAGAATAAAGAACAATTCATCAAATATTTTAGACAACAATTTCATGGGAGGGAAGCTACATTGATTCTTACTACAAACATACAATGCAAACACCATATTTGAAAGACCCAAACATTTTCAGAAACCACATTATAAAGTAATGTCATACACTCACAGCTACATTATTGCTGATCTGAGAGGTAAGTTAACAATGAAGCACATTTTGGATGTTAATGTGCACCTATAAATTTGTTTTTCTCATGAAAGAAGGAATGTAGGTCACATGCAGGCTTCAATATATGAAACATATTAGTAAGTACAAGTACCTTGTTAACTTGGAATGATAGTGCTTCAAAGAATACCAACATATGTCATGAACTATTTCTGCACGTTCAATAGCAAATACATCTCCCGGGATCTCCTTTGCAACCAAATGGTGAAAATAGTCTAGAGTGATGGATGAAAACGTGTGGCAGAACGGGTTTCTGCTTACCAGAACTGAAATGCTTCTTAGAAGAATTTTACGTGTTTCATCGATTTGACCAGGATAAGCAACACATTTCACTGTGAATAAAGTCATATTAAAAGAAGTGAACAACTCAGCAATAAATAAATACATGACTCATACCTCAAAAGAGAGACCAGGAGAGACATAGAGAGAGGGGGCAATTTCTCAAATATTTAATATAAAGCAAGTTACAAGCCAACTTTTGTGCACTTTCACATTCCTAGAATCTGCAAAATGCAGAAGACAAATATCCCCAATTTTAGTGGCAAGCTTTCTATTGAAGATTTAAAGTGATCTATAATCAAGTGAAGCTATGGTTTATGCTTGGAAATTACTCCTCTCTGTTATCATTCAGCTAACCATGATTGCTACTCAACATTACCTTCTTTACAAAGAAATCTTAACCCTATAAACACAATAATAGACTTAGTGATTAACCCAATACCCTGTCATTCACAGTAATAAGGCACCTGGTGAACGATGATGATAATTATCACATGATTCACATCGTCTTATTAGTTTGCTCTAGCAACTTTGAACTCTAACTACCACGATCATTACAGTTGTCTAGAGCCTCTAATCAGTTCCGATTTCGTTATTGGAAATTCAATATCAGTTCATGTATCTTTAATATTATATTGGTTATAAGCATATATTATTTTTCAAGCACAAAGGAATATAAAGCAATGTAACTGCCCTTGAATAAGCTAAATCTCAAAGACTCAAAAATGCCCATCCATAACAAATCTTTGGTCTAACATGCTGCTTGAATGTGAGCAGCCTAGCTATCAATTATATTTAAAAAAAAAAAGTCCACAAAAGTAACAACTATTAGCAAATACAAGCAATTGATTTGGTATTCATTTCCAAGGGATGCAATCATGGAAATATATAGCCAAACTGGTAACTTTGATAAAGGCAAAACACATTGTCAAAATTTGTGAAAGGCAATTTTCAAGAGGCTTGCATTTACCTTACTAAAAAAAAAAAAAGAAAACAAAAACACATAAAGGCAAAATATCTAGAAACAAACAAACTATGAAGCACCAGTTGTAGATGCATACTGAACAGTGCTTGCATTTACACAAGAGCAGAATAAAAAACAAAATATGAAATAGCACTCTTACCTACTCGAGTGAATAGCTTCATTGAAAGTTGCCTTCGAACAAACTCCCATTTAAGATTAAGAAAATCATTTAGTAAGCCAGATTTCACAACTTCAGATGGAAGACAGTGCCAACACCCCATTTTAAGGAAAACACATGTTATTGCACACCTTGAAGAAATGCTGCAACCTATCTTGTTCACAACTGACTCCTTTTGACTAAGCATATCAGATGGACCAGAAACTTGATTCCCCTCCGCACTTTCATTGACTTCTGATTTGCTGGAAATTTTTGTGTGTTGGTTCTGTGAAGATCTATATCTTGAACGAGTTAACCTTGATTTATTCTCAACTAACACGCTTGGTTCCTTTGGTAAAACCTTTCCTGCATTTTTAGTTTTTCTATTTTGTTTTGCTCCAATCTTGGTTTCTGGTCCTTCTTTCATGGATTGCGTTATATTTTCACCTGTTCCATTCAATGTAAAGCAAGTACAAGTCTTACCAGTAGCACATTTTACATCTGGTGCAGTTCCATTGCTGCCATCTTCGGGGCAGCTAAGAGGATTTTTCCATTCTGAAAGATCTAATTTATTCAGAGCTGATGTGTACCATTTTTTTGCAGTCTCTTCAGAAGTAACCCCTTTGGAAGTGTTGAATTTACTTAGACACAAATCTCCAAGATACTGATACAGAGTAACTTCAAGTATTAATTTACACTTTGTGCAACAAAATGTGGTGCTGCTATCCTTGAAAATCTGCTCAGCAAATTGAAGTTCCTCTTCTGCTAAATCCCAGTGTCTTTTCTTAACATACAGTTTTCCTAGTAAATAACACCACAAAGATGGCAAATCAATTTTATACCAATCAGAGCTTGAAAACTTATCAATCCAGGGGGGAAAAGGGCTACATGTTTCCTACCTAAGAGGGAAGAGAAAGAAACTGTAAACAAAGGCAATTGTAGTGAACAGGATATGGCTTTCCCCCATCGGAGATAGGTTTCAGCCTCAGTTCCATCTCCAATCATTTCATGGATTATTCCTACCTGCATGCATATAAAAAGTTGAAATGCTGTGCAAAATGGGCCTCCTCCAAATACATTTAATTCCATATATGAGAAGGATGACAAGATAGAAGCCAAACCTGAAGAGTGCTCTCAAGATAACACTGCATAATTTTCCACGGACTAAGGTAATTGTCTTTTAAGTCCCATGATATAGAATCAAATAACAAAACTTCCCTGACAACTGATATGTTCACTCCAATTTTCTCAGCACCATCCCTAAGATTCTTTGAAAAATCAACCATTACAGTGTGCTCTTCATTCTGCTTTGGAGCATTATGTGTAAATTTCCCTTGGAAGAGTTTGGCACGTAATCTATGAGCTTCTTTTGCAAATGAAAGAGCCTAATAAGTAAAACGGAAAAAAGATACTATAAGTTGGGAAATAATGTAAGGCCAAAGAGATGTAAACGAACAAATAATAATACTAAAATATGTCTTTCATTAGTAGGTTTTTGTAAGTACCACCATTAGCCTTCGTTGGGGCTTGTGGCATGCCTATGCCTTGACCTTAGAATGGGTCCTCCACATAAACTTTTTCATTAACAAAAATAAAACAAGAACCCAATAGCTTAAAATGTGAGTAAAGTTTTAACTTGAGCTCTTACTAGCCATTGTATTGCCAATTATTTAAAATCCATTTAATCAACAACTAATCCTATTACAACAAAACAAACAAGCAAGGAATGAAATAAGCTCGGGTGCTTGACTATAAGGAAAACAAAATTCCTTTCATAAAGAAAAAGTCAATCTGAATTGAAAAAACCTAAGACATTTCCAAAGCCAACAAACTCAATTTTTAAGGTTTAAAAATTTTAAAACTTAGTTTTTAAGGAATTAAGGTCTGCTTGGTTGAATAATCGTGTCAAATACATTTTCATTATTCACCTACTCAACCAAGTAGAACTTTGGAAAAAGGAAATAATGATGAGTTATCACATCGAAAAGCCCAAACCAATTTTAGTCAAAAACAAGAAAACCATATCGGAGTTGAAAATTGATCACCACTCACCAGTATTTCAATCTTCTGAACAAACAGCAGACACTTAAGAAAAATATGAAACATGTCTCAAATAGCAGTGATCTTTAGTTTAAAGGGCTGATGATCAGTAATATAAGAATTTAAACTAAAACCAAAGTTACTTACCTCTATTAACCGCCCATTTGCAATTAGTCTTTGACACAAATCATAGTAAAGATACCCAGCAAGAAAAGTAGAATGACTCGAAACAGGAACCTAGGAGAAGATTTACAAAGAACAGAGTGATTATTTAAATAAGAAAGAGAGTCTGATTTATTCTGTCTCAAAAGGACCTTACATTTGAAATCAGTTCAAGTGCAGCATTTTGAACTCCATCAACTGTGATGTCTGATTGAAAAGAGCTACCATGACTGCAAGAATTCCTATGAGAGCTTGCAAACAAAAAAGAGAAATTCTGTTGAAACCCTATTAATGATGATTGGTTTCCCTGAAGATAACGTATCCAGAAATCAATATTAGAAAGTTCACTAAACCCATCCAACAAATTCAGGATGAATCCCTCATTCACAGGTGAAACACAAAGGGCGTGACTAAGCCTTCTACTTTCCCACAGTAAGGTCAGCCACTTATCAACGGAGACATTCTTCAATTTAAACATTCTAATCACGAGCCAGTACGCATCATTGGAGAGTTCCATGAAACCCTGAAGATATGCCATTGAAACCAAAAAAGTGTCACTATAAATCTTATACAGAAACCAAGATTATTTAAGAAGAAAAGCAGACCTTCAATTGTAATAAATCAATTATGTTATAGAGTAGAATCATTATACTGTCAGACAATGCAGAACATTCTCCCTCTTCAAAGCGATCCAGACAAGAAGTGTTCAACCATAGAGACAAAGCAGCTTTGACATCTTCAAAGATTAGCTGCTTAATTTACAAAACAAGGTAAGCATTATTTTTATGAAAGAAGAAATTTGAATTTTTTAAGATAAAGGGAAGATCAGAAACCCTTCTTAAAACAATAAAATATAAAGAGAACAAAGAATACATCAATGAAGCAAAGTTGCTTAATCCCTCAACATAAATGTAAGGGAGACTAAGCTATGGTTTAGAAACAAGGAAACTGTTGGTTTTAATATCACAAAATGGTGATGACATCATCAGTGACTGTTTCCTATCCCCACCCCCCCAAAAAGAAAAAAAAATTAGAAATAGTCTAATGAGTAATGACATAGTGGAAATTACCAACATATGTTCTAGTACCTTTGAATCAGGTTCAGCTTCCTGGGTACATAGTGCACGTAGGCAATATGTCACACACAACTGATGATAAATGGGATTCTCATTGCTACACATCTCACCAGAAATTTCCTTCTGTTCAAGTGGAATTACTTCGTATTAATGGCATATACATACATCTCCAATATACAGTGTTTTATAGATAATAAAGGTTAGATATTTGAGGGAGACACACAAAGAACCAAACAGCATACCATAATAGTTATTGCTTCAGACAGACACTGAATGCAGTCCCTGAGACCACCTATGCCGCAAACCCTTAGTGCCTTTCCCTTTCTAACTAGAGTTTGTGCCTTTTGAAAACAACTATCTGGAGTATTATATATATCTTGGAGCAGGATACCCGTGATTTTCATTTGCATTTTCTGACATAATTCTGGGTATTTCAGACTCATTTCCTCATATGCAGTAAGTTCCTAAACAGACATCAAGAGAAAAAAAAGAAACATGTTGACAAGAGGTCCAATACACATACTCATTAAATACATAGCAGCAAAAATGTGATGAAATTTCAAAGCAAAGGAAATATTCACTAAGATGTTGAACCTGCTCCAAGATCTTGCCAAGATTCCTTTTTGACAGTTCTATAGAAGATGACAGCAGACAGTATAAGGAAGAACAATCAACACTCTCATCCACATCCTTAGCACGTCTACATTCTATCTGTAAGCATACCATATGATATAACAGTCCATCAGAAGAAGCAAACTTAAATAGAAACCTGCTAAATGCTTAAAAGTGAATGCTTTGTTATGCTACCTTCACCCACTGCTTCACTACAGGTATAGGAGCCGGAAGCCTCTCAAACAGATTGTTAGCAGTGGACCAGTTTTCAAGGATCTCAATCATTTTCTTTCTGATCTTAAGACTGTTGATCTCATAGAGAATATCTAAAAGAAGAGCACTTCTTGTGCAAGCCTCCATTACACACTCGTCCAAAGAACCTTCTGACAGGTCACCGCAATGACATTTAATACAGAGCCACGATGCTTTACAACACAAGTTTAGAACCTTTGAAGCCTGTAGTGATACATCAGACAAAAACAAAAGTAAAGTTCTAGTAAAAAAAAATATGACATTTTTAATATTTACTTTTAGATACTACTCTTTCACATTCTCATTGTCCATCAACAATCCAAATATTTGCACTTCTATAATTTTGCAGAGTCAAAATCAATGGAAAGAGTAAAACAGTCTAACATGACTTGAGGGGCTTTTACTCATAGTTACGCATGTCTACTTCTAGATACAACATTTTTCAATCATTGGTTCATTACTAATCACCATTTTCCTTTTACGAGAACCGGTAAAAAAACATTGTTCAGTCCTAGCAATTAGTTCTTTGATACAGTGCAAAAGCTTGGTGTATTAAGTGATCTACAATTTGATTCTTACCACCCAGTCTTATAACTAAAGTTTATGCTCATAGTGTGCACCTTCAGTACAAGGTAGTTGTTTGCCACATTTGAAGCCTATTGGGCTTCCAAAGGAAGCATGGAAGAGTTAAAAAGTCCCATCTGTGACCCTTACTAAATACCTGAAGCTTTCAGGCTAAACTGGTTCTTTAACAAAATGTATCAAATAAGATTTATGGAATGGTTCTATCTATATTCCACAGAAAATTTCAGCTTTAACAAGAAGTCCAATCTTCTTACTAACAGCTAATGGCTTCTATCAAAAGACAAAGCTTCTAGTACTGAAAGCAGAGGAATAATATTGGTTTTCTCCATTACCAGGAGCAGCTCATGAACTGCTTGTGGAAACATCTTAAAAAGAAAATATATGGCGTTTCCATAATATTTACATTACATAGCAGATTTCAATAAAAGTGTTGGGAATGGGATATACCTCTTTTGGTTGCTTGTTTCTGTACAAAACTACAGCAATATTATAGAGACAGGCAATTATGTATTTTAATCCTTCTGTTTCAATCCATTTGCTAGAAATGATCTGCTTAATTAATTGTGTGCTCTCCTGAAATAGAGGAAAAATACATTAATTTTTGAAACATGAAATCTAAATATTCTGCTAATAGTTCAGAAATTCAAGAACTTTTTTTTGTGGGAAAGACACTATAGTAGTAGTGATAACACTTAAGAGCATTTCATGATAACAAGGAGAACCTGGAGTTTAAGATTGTTTCTGATGGAAAGGGTGAAAGCTGCCAAAGTTACATTAAGCACTGTTCTACTCTTTTCATCAAACCCATCTCCATTCTTTTCAGATATAAAGCTGCAGACAGGAAGAAGTGAAACTTAGATATTTATCATCACAAATAGCACAAGATGGAAATAAACAGAAGGTCTAATCTTTCAAATCTGTTGAGATATCTTACTTTATAAATAATGTGGAAAATAATATGCTCTGAGAAACTACTTTTCAGAATTAATGTGACAAGTGAAAATTCTAGAGTAAGAGAGAGCAGGTTCACATATAAGACAAGTGACTAGAGCAACAACACTTTTTTTCCAATAAAAGTGAACAGTTGACATAGGATAAAATAGAAAGATTATATGCCAAGCATGCAAAACTATACTCAGTCAAAATAAATTTGGACATTCACTGGATATACCTTGGACTAGAAAGAATAAGGTGACAGAGGATAAGAAATGCATCTTGGACAGTGGACAGCATAGTCATAGCAGTAGTGTCATCCTTTTCAGTGACCAACTGTTTCCTTTCTGAATTAACTGATTTAGCAAGAGGTTGGCATAGAAATTTCAACGACTCTATACAAAATGACCGGTAAGTCATAGAAGCCTCACAATCAGAACCTGACTGTATGCACGTGTGACCATCAAAACATTGGTTTTCAACACTGGATAACACACAATTACTTTTGCTGCAATTTTTCAAGGAACCGAGCAAAGGTGGCAAGCTCTGTAGTATCTTCTCATTTTGAAGTAAGATTCCAAGCAAGCTTTCAAATTTTGCACAGCCAGATGATGCAAGTTCTCCAGTTCTGGACTTCAAATTACAACTGACAAGGAGCAACCCAGCAGCATAAAGCCTCAGTATGGAATTAATAGGTGTCATAACCTGCCAAACTACTTCAATCAAAGAAGAATACAAAATGTTGACAATAGCTACATAAATGAAAATTACACACAAGAAAACCTTGGCTAAAAAATACCTGTTTAAAATTTTCTGCTATTTTGTTTAGATATGCTGCAAATGTACAGCAAAAACTTGCATTTGCAGTCTGACATTTATTGACACAATAATATACAAGTTCAACAAATTCTGTTCCTGTATTTCCCTCTTCAACCTGAAAGGATATATATAATTGATAAATATAGGAATCAAGCACTCTACCAAGAAAATACCAACATTAATTTTTAGATGGAAAACAAACTAAACCGGTAACTAAAAAACATGTCTTACCCAAAAACTCATCAACTGAACAAAATAAACCTGTAAATCTTCTTAACATCAGCAATCTATAGATGATTGAATTGTCAACACCCTAGGTGGCTTGAATGGTGATAGGCCAGCCACTTAGGCCAAAATGGATGGGGTAAGTACTAAGTAGTTTTGTATGGTTACTTGTGGCTATGTTCTTACAATTTAGTGAAATTCCATCAAATTATGAACATGGGATATAGAAAAATAGCAAAATAAGTACAGACAGCATTGTGTCAGATTCAAGTTATGATTCAGAATCATTGAGTTCTAGCCATAGAATTTCATAGACATTACCTTGCACTCACGAGCAACACAATCCAGTATATCAGTGATATACAAGGTTTTATTCTCCTGCAGTGCAAACAGTGAGGAACATATCCTGTGGGCAATCTGCATTTAAAATTTTATCAGGATGGCAAGTGAATGATTTATAGCTGCATTTATCCAAAAGTGGAGAACTAGGTTACCTTGTAGACTTGATCTTTAATTGGAGATTTCACATACTCAGTCAATGTCATACAGCAGAACATAAGCACCAAATCTCCATCAAAAGATGGTGTCTTCCCCAGTAAGTTTAAAGCACATTTACCCAAGTGAATTACTAACATCCTATGCAACTTCTCGTGCGATTTGGATTCTAATCCCCTGAAACAATAATAAATTGTATAAAGAGGATTTAACAGCATATATCAGGCCATAGCATACAACTCAAACAAAAACATAAAACAATTAGTGACAGCAACAATAAACATTGACCAACCTGAGCCATGGCCTTACTTCCTCCACCAAATTAAGCACCCTCCTGAAGTGCCCATCATCTTGACCAAGGCCCATGGCTGCACACCTCACTAGGCTCACAACAATCTCAACGACCAACAAGAACAAATCCTTATCATCTCCGCCTCCCTTATCTATTTCGGGAAGAATCTTACCCTTCCTCTTCACTGATCGAAGCTTCTCTAAGAGCGCTAAGCCCTCGGCTTCGGCGTTGTGAATGCGCCCACACGCCTCAAAGCAGTGAATCAAGCGAAGTCTCTGGAAGTGGACCTGGAATGGCTTGGAAGCCAACTGGGAAGCCACGACGTCCAAGCAATCCAAGCAGAGCCTGTAAATCTGGAACAACTCGAGGAGCAAGACGGTGTCGTTGGACTTGGAGACCTCAGGAAGTCGTTTGGGGAGAATGGATAAGGAGGTGTTGAGAAAGGAGAGAAAACGCTTGGCGAGTGATCGAATTAGGGTTTGGTCATGGTTGGACTTGTTGGTGGAGTTGAGATCTGAGAGGGGGCGGAGGTAATCGGAGACTAGAGCGTGGATGCCAGTGGAATTGGAAGATTGGAGCTTCGAGATGAGAGATGATTCGGTGGCGGAAGCCATAGCGAGAGAGAGAGAGAGAGCACTGCGAGTGCGATTCAAGCAGCAAAGAGGGAGTGCGACGGAGAGCTTAGTTTCGAAGGCGCCAACCCTTCCACTTTTATTTATTTCAAACTTGCGGGAACTGAAATGTTGAAAGGACATGGAGACGCATCAATATAACGGTCTTTTTCTTTCTTCTTTCGGAGGAAAAAATATGTTAGTTTTTTCTAAAACCTCAAAGAAGAGTATTTTTTTTATTTTTTTAAAAAAAGGACAAAACTTAGAAACAATACCATACATATTGTTGATGTTGTTGTCCTATTACAATATTAAACATGGATTATATTTTTCACGTCAGATAATAACAAATCCGTCACTCACATACTCCTTCACCCCGTAAAGTCTCGATATTTTGCAACTATAACTCGTCATTTTTTTCAAGGTGAAACATCTTCTCTCTACACAATCTCTCATTAATTTACATTGAAAGATAAATATGAATATTATAGTGTTGCACACCACATGAAAATTTTCATTTCCAAATAACTTTGTACATGAAGTTTCTCTTTTTTTAAGAAACAAAATGTCCATAACATAATAATAAATAATAATCGAAAAAGAAATGGTGTTATCTCAATTAATTCTTTTAGACTTGTAGTAGACCCAGAATTAAAGAAATTAATAAGAACAATTAATGGTCAGTTATATTGGATTTTGATGATTAAGCTTTACTACTGAAACAGAGGAAAAAGAGAGAAAAAAGAGTAGCGCATTCAATTTTCATCTAATTAATTTTAGTTTTATTAATTAAAATATTAATTTTACTCATCCCATAATTTTATCATGGGTTATCAGTAACATTTGTTAAAGAGAGAGAGATAGCACCGTTTTTTATTATTATGTAATGGGCATTTTGTTTTTGTTTATTAAAAAGAGAGACATGTATAAAGTTATTTGGAAATGGAAATTTTCATGTGATGTATCTATCTTTCAATGTAAGTTAATAAGAAACTGTGGGGAGAGAATATGAGAGAAAAGATTATTCACCCTTTGAAGAAATGTTTGAAATGGTGAGTTACAGTTACAAAATATTGAGACTTAACGGGGTGGGTGAGTAACCGTTTTGACGTGGAAAATATAGTTCATGTGTAATATTGTAATAGGACAACAGCATGAACAGTATGTATGGCACTGTTTCTAAGTTTTGTCCTTTTAAAAAATGTTTTTATTCTGATTTAAGAAAATTATCGATCTTAACTTTTATTTTTTATAATTTTTAAATTTTGTTTGTGTTAACACATAAATTTCAAACCATCTATTTGTGAAACACAAAAAATTGTTACATTAAAATAAATGTATATTCATTACTTTTTAGATGGAAAACCAAACACATTATCAATGGTTCTTTTCTTTTTTTATGTTAAACACATATATCCTCTATTAGAGCATCCATAAATGGAGCAACCCTTTTTAGGTGCTCCAAATGGGACCCATTTGTGCACATCACTAATTTTCTACCCTTCCTAATACAAGCACCTCTGAACATTTTATCATCTCTACAGTCCAGCAACTCTATATGGTTGTTTCCAATATCTCTTAAACTGATTTTTTTATCACTCTTGAAAGTTGTTTTAGGAAGCAATTGAAGCCCATGGAGCAACTCACGAGAATTGCATGCAATGCTTGAATCCCAAGAAGCATCAATACTTCCCGGGCTAGATTACTTTCCAAGCTCCCATTGTGGATGCTCTCGATCTAATTCATGATGTAGTCAATGTTAAGGCTCCTCGATTCACATATATGCCTTCATAATTTTGTTTTACTGTATATAACATAATTCACCCGTATATATCAAATTAGGGTCCTCATTATTAAACAAAAGACATTAATCACTCTTTAATTTTGTTCTCAGGCCCTCACATGACTTTCTAAAACACATCCGCATGACTTTTTTTATTAATATTTACTCATCTTTCTATTTAAATTCAAATGATTGATATATCGATATACCATGGTTGAGAGTAGTACTAAAATAGGTATGATTTTGCACCTCTATACAACCAGATGGTAAAGTGATGATTAGTGTAATATCATTAGTAGAGTTATTAGGTTAAAGTATTGTGACTAAAAAATAGAAGCTAAAAGAATTTTGTCCTTAGACTCATATGAAATTAGTTGAAATTTAAGTTTACCTTTATATATCGAAATACAGGCAAGAAAAAAATATTGATAGATATTGAATAAAAATTAAAATAAAACTAATTATATTCTAAAATATAAGTATTTAATTTAAAATAATTATCCTGTAATATATATTAAATTTAAATTAAATATTCAAACCACATATTTATATTTAGTAAATCCCTAATCTAAATATTATCATTCAAATTTAAATCCAATACATAATGTTATTACATTTAATAATATATAAATTCAATTATTTTTTAATTTTAAAATGTGTTTATATTTAGCACTCTTGTTTTTTTGCTTTTCATACCGCATTTTACCTATAATTTTCCAAAATATCACTTCTCTCCCTACTTTCCCTCTCATCCACAATCACCACATCTTTTGCGTTTGTTGTTTTCAGAAGCATAGATAAAACACGGCTTCCGAAAATAACTGGAAACAACAAATGTGGAGAAAAATATAAGGGTGGTGAAGGTAGTGATTGATGGTGGGTAATTGATGATAAAGAGGGGAGAGAGGGTATTTTAGGAGATGGTTGGTTTAAAAAGTGTAGGGGTGTTAAAAGTAAAAAGGGGTGCTAAAAGCAATTTTCTGCCCGTTTTGAAGAGGGAGTTGGGCATACAGAACCCATTCATGGGCCCGACCCAAATAGAGGAGACAGCCTCTTTATACTACAACACTACGTAATGTAAAACCCTACAAACGCAGAAGTTGCAATTGCAAAAGGGTTAAAAGGAAAGGAAACCCTCCTCACCAACACAGCGGAGCAGCCTCAAAATTTCAAAATGCCAAAGTCGAAGAGAAATAGACAAGGTATGCGTTTCGTTGCTCTGAATACTCGCTATATTTCTCTTTTTCTGCGTAATCAAAATTTGAAGCAAAGAAGGAGAAGACGAGGATGATGATGATGGTTTTGTTGTCATAACTAAAAAACGCAGTTACTCTTTCGAAGACAAAGAAAAAGGGAAGGGATCATAAAGAGGCGATAGTGAACGGAATAAAAGAGGCAGTTGAAAAGTACAGTTCGGTGTACGTGTTCTCTTTCGAGAACATGAGGAATCTGAAATTCAAGGAGTTTAGGGAGCAACTAAAATCAAATAGCAGGTTCTTTTTGGGCTCAAACAAAGTAATGCAAGTAGCTCTAGGTCGTTCTGCTGCTGATGAGGTTAAACCGGGCCTTCACAAGGTTTCAAAGGTTGCTCTCACCCCCTTTTTGCCAACCAACAATTATATTTTTCTAATTTTTTCTTTCATTTTCTTATTATATTCTACTGGTTATTTTTCTCACAGCTATTGCGTGGAGATGCTGGGATGTGTTTCACGAATTTGTCTAAAGAAGAAGTTGAAAGGTAACCCTGGCAAAGCTAATATTTTTGTAGTTTTATTGGTGATATAGGTTATGCTATTATCTTTTCCTCAAGTCCTTAGCAATTGAATGACTAGAAGTTTAGGTATACATACCAATGATCAAATTTATTATTGGTGTGAGATGCATGTCTTTTGTGTTCTATGTCAATATCACTCTCTGTCTCTCTCATAAATGATATATTCATTTGGTATTATTTGCTGAAAAATACTAGTTTAATAACATGTTCCAACCCAGTCACTCTAGATGTCCAGTTTAATGTTTAAAAGTGTGGTTATAATCACGGTTGTGGTTACATCACAATCCTTGATATTTCGGAAAATCACAGGCAAATACTGCCACAATTGTGGCTGCGATGCAGTCGGAAATTTCTGGAACCTTCATATTGCGGATGCAATTGTGGTTCCTGACTGCAAGTTGAAACCTTGGACTCTTGTTTTCTTTTACTCAAACCTGATCTCTGTTGATGCCATTTGCAGGCTGTTCAATGAATTTGAGGAACATGACTTTGCAAGAACAGGAAGCATTGCCACTGAAAAGGTCTTTAAAGTCTAGTTCATTTTTAAGATATAAAATTTTCCATGCAATGACCTTGTCAACAGAAACCATTTGCCTGTCATATCATTTATGTACTCACACTTACACGATCTGAGTGTTTCAGGTGGATCTTAAAGAGGGTCCTTTAGAGCAGTTCACACATGAGATGGAACCTTTTCTCCGGAAACAAGGCATGCCTGTTCGGTTAAATAAAGGTACGCTATTTCATTGTTCTGTGATTTTGGTTTAAAATCACCTGCTGACAGTGGACATGTATAATTGATATTTCCCAAATTTACAGGAGTTGTGGAGCTTGTTGCTGATTTTGTTGTTTGTGAGGAGGGAAAGCCCTTGTCACCTGAGGCAGCTCGCATACTGGTTAGTTGTTTATTGATGCTAAGTGTTATTACATGCTCACAATTGTAGTATCCATCAGTATTTGGTCGAATCAGTTTTAAATTGTGGGTGTAGGATGACTTTTTTGACTGAATGTTAGAAAAATTTCTGGTATTCCTTAATCTAAGACCCTTTATAAAGTTTTTTAAGTATTTATTTTTTTCCGTATTTGTCCTTGATGACTATTAAACCTTTCTAATTCCTAGATTTTGATTAATATTGACAATTAATACATTCTTTCACATGTGTCCTATCAAATCTTAGGAGTCTATGACCTTTAAAAGTCTTCAATCGTGCTAAACTCAACTAAACTAATGTTTAACTTTTAAAAAATCAATACATTGAGACATCCTTCCTTATTCCTTGCTCGATCTGGAATGGCCTTGTAAAAAATATGAATGGAGTATATTATTTATCTTTTTCCTCATGTATGTTTCTGTAGTTAGTAACAATGCCATTGATTTTTTTCCCGGGAAGTGATGCATGCGCAAATTTTTTGCTTATGGTTTTGTATTCTCTTTAAATTCTCAATATTCTTTTCCGACTTTTGGCCTTAGAAGTAGATAATTTGGGTTAGGAATAAACATGTGTCATGCTCAATTATCACAGACCTTGCTGTGTCAGTTTAACTACTACTGCATCTTCAAAGTGTTAGTATTTAACAATGTAATTTTGATATTTATATTATTAATGTTATAGTGAGGTTGACATAGTGACTGCTCTTCTTTAATCTTTACAGCGTTTGCTGGGAATCAAGATGGCTTCATTTCGACTTCACCTGGTTTGCCGGTGGAGCCCTGATGATTTTGAACTTTACATTGATGGGCCTGGTGATTCAGATGTTGAATGCTCATAGGACCTTAATTTTAAAACGTTGGTGATTACAAGATCTGATGCCAATGTAATTTGGATAGGAGAGGCTACCTTGGTCTACTCATACAACGCTATGCAGTATTGGCGTTTTTTTGGATAATGTATTTTTAGGAGAGTTGATAAATGTGAGGTTTCTGTGACGTGTAGCCGTTGTCTGTAACTTACCAAAAATTCAAATTATTTGGTTATTACAGTTTTAATTAATTGGTCTCGGTATTTTATTTTTGCCGCTCATATTCAATTTTTGTGTACTGCTCACATTCAATTAGTATCAAATTGGGGGACTTGCAAGCTTATCACTGCCAAAATTGTCTTTCAATTTCAGTCTGGTATCTGTGAACGCAAGAGACACCCGCGTCTATCCCTGAACCATAAACCCTAAATTTTAGGGTTTAGGGTATCTGTCAGTCAATCCCCTGATTTTGGGAACAGGCAAACAATACATTGGATTGATTAGTATCGTTTTAATGTTGTATCTCAATGAGAATAAAAACCTATAGTTTATTTTCGGTACAAGAGTCACGCATATTGGTCTTGAAACCAAACTAACGAATACTTCTATTGCAAGGAATCAGTACACAATTTTCAAGTACACATAACAATCGTTAATTTTGTTAAATTTTATAGCATAATGCGAGCAAAAATGAGAATAAAAAGAAAAATCCTTGATAGATTTACTGGTTTAGAGTCCATATCTTATCAAGAAAACATCAATAAGACTGCAGATTCTTTATCCTGCTGATTGAGACTTTTCACGCTGCTAGTGTTTCAGCCTTTTTATCCTCCAATTGTTTTAGCTCCTTACGCCAATCTTCCAGTTTTGCTAGCTTCTCTAACTGCTCTGGCTTCAAATCTTGCTCTTCAGTTTTCTGCTGCAGGGCTTCTGTAAGTCGAATCTGCACCCAACAGTCAAACGTTGAGAAAACATGAAAAAACACTATGTGATCCCTTGATAGTTCTTCAGCAAGATGGAGGAAATTAAAATACATGTACTGTTGTCCCTCCCCATATAATCTTTAGATGATGACCGAAACACAAACCCTATAGCATAACATAAACAAGGTTAAAGAGAACCTTGAATTTGAAAACACGGGCAATCCTCTCAGACCAGATACTTCCTTGAAAACACCTCAAATAGTGGGCACTGTTTAAAGCCACTTGACCAGTTGAATGTGGATGACACATTTTCATTCGGCTTCTTGCTGAACATCGACCCAGTTATTACTTGTTACCCATTTAGGCATTTACCATGGTATCCATGCATTTGTTGCAGCCTGAACTCTCATCATTTGGTAGGTTTTTTTTTGTGTGGAAATGGCAACATTACGTGAACTTGTAACCACTAACCGGTATATAAACAAAGAAACCCAAGAAAGACAAAGAAGGAGCAGGGGATCCTCATTGGCTCAATGAATGATTAATAGCCAAATATTTGAATGAAATATGATTTATGAAGCCAGAAGTTCAATTATCAGAAGTAAAACAATAAGATCAAGACAAATTGGGAAAAGAATAGAGTTTTAATATGTTTAGACTGCGATATACAGCAGCCATTGAGGGTTTTCCTTTGGAGATAACCAAAAGGCTACCTAAAAATTATGGGGGTATGAACATAGTGATTCCCAGTAAGTACTGCTGCACTCACACTCACACTCACACTCACAGTCACACAGTCCCCAATCATGAACTGAAATACTAGATAGCCAGCAGCACCTTAAGGACTTCTATACCATGTCACGATACTAAAACAGAGAGGAAAGCAAGCAGGAGACAGGTGTATCTGACTATAATGCGACCAATGGAATAAATAGCTCATAAGATAACCTATATACTAAAAGGACCAAACTATCTCCATGATCAACACTAGCAAAATTGCTAATCTCTAATTCCATTCTTCCTTTTAAATATCAGAGACCAGAGTTTAGTCTTGCCTTACTCTCCATTACCCACTTGGAATCAGCATAATTCAATTTGAGGTTTTAAATTCTATGCTTCTTACATTATATGTTAGCTGCATTATGTTCATAAAAAGTATTATAGGGAACCATCATTCAAGGTATCTGGACATGCAGAACAAATGGCCTTTCATATTTACTCGAAGTAACTTCAACAGACACTGTATCGTTAGCTCAAAAATATCAAATGTTTTTAGAAGCTTGATCACATGCATGAGCATGATGGACAGAGATATCAGGCTAATCTCCCCTAATGCAAAGCATAGTTGGTTTACCTTCTTTTTCAGTGCTCGAATCTTTTTGTCTATATCTTGACCTGACCCAATTGGCTCTGAACCTTCCACACAGTCAGCAGTTGGAGTAACAATGGAGGAATCTCCAGAGACAGCTAGTTCACTAATCTGAGAGGTTAAGGAATGGACAGATTCTGATGATTGACTTGAATTCTCAAAAATTACTGTCTCTTGCTTTCTACTATCTTCAGCCACATTTAATTCTGAGTTCTTTTCCTTTTCAAGGGCAGCCTGCAAGAAGTAAATAACATGCAACACAACCTCGAATATAAGCTCTAAGTCTCTATTCTCACAACAATTGAACAAAATCTACAAATACACTTCATAATAACTAAATGAATGAGAGAGAGATAATGAGACATACCTGAAGCCGCTTTTCCTTCTTTCTTTCATTCCTCTTAACCGCTTTGGTTTTTGGTTTTGTATCCGATTCAGGGTCATAACCAGGAGGTCCAGTCTGTGAAGCCATCTCCTTTCTCAACTGCATAATCAAAACCGAAAAGATAGTCAGTACTATGCAACATTATGATATATGCTTTCTCAATTCCAAGTCAATCAAATAAAGGTGACTTTCTGCACAGTATGAACCCCTTTCCCTGCAAAATGAACTTGTGATTGCGGCATCCCATAGGGTTCAGTATTGATCTAAAAATTGAACCTTTAAGAAGTCAAAGGGGTTAGGGTTGAGAAGGGTACGAGGGCAGGCTTGGGATGATAAATAGCGACTTCTTCTTGAGGGACATAGCCGGCTCTGATGCGAATAGGCTTCCGGAGGGTTCCATCGGGTCGCCGGGTCGGGGCAAGGATCCGTTCACCTTCTTTTAGGGTTTTGCTAAGCTCTGCAACTTGTTGCTTAAGTTGATCTTCGCTTTGGCGACTAGTCGCCATCACTTGCACGCTTGCTGGCTCACTCAGTCACTCCTCTCCCTCTTTGTCACTCTGCCTCTATTTGGGTTGTTGCTGTCCCACATCCTCTTAGTAATCAAATCAAATTTCCAACACTTCTTCAATTTTACTTTGTCAAAATAATGTTAATCACACAGACTCGCAACTTTAATATTTGCCTTTTTCTTTTTTTTACAAATAAAGTGAACTCAATTATAGTTTGATAATAAAAATTATGTAAATATGTATTTAGTAGGGATGTCAAAGAAAAAAAGATACCCGCATATTTATATAATGGATGGATATAAATATGTATTTAGTAGGGATGTCAAAAAAAAAAAAACTCGCACAGGTGGATACCCGCATATTTATATAATGGGTGGGAACAAATATTATACTATCCGTCCCGCGGGTACCCGCATACTCATTGGAACATATTTTTCTATTAAATATATTTGAATATTAGGATTTTTTTATCATTTTATGATGAGATATAATTTAATTTATATTATTTTTTGATGATATTCTTAGTATATTAACACGTAATGGTATTATATAATGATTATTTTATATATATATATAGTATGATATTATAATATATTATATAACATTTCCTCTCTTTTTTTATAAAATTTAAATTCTTAAACATTAATGAATACACGTGAATACCCACGGATACTCGTTACATGCATGAGTACCCGTTAATTTTAGTGGGTATTTATACGGGTAGTCGCTACCCGCCCCGCCCCGCCCGTTGACATCCCTAGTATTTAGTATGGATCCAATAGTGGTTGTATTGATCCAATTATGTAAATGTGTATTTAGTAGTATTTCCTAAACAATGGTTAGTCGTAGTGGAAGTGGACTGTGACTGTGATCCCAGACATAACTTTATCTGTAAGGTCAAATCCTAAGTCGCCACTCTTGGAAGGACTTTACTTAACCACCACTCTCGGCCCGAGGGGTAAACCCACAATTATGTCGGTGGAAGATTCTCTGACAAAAACAAAAAAATAGTGGTTGTATTTTGTGTTATAATGATTAGATTTCAACTTATAGACTATAATTTTTTTATCTTTTAGTTAATAAAAATTTATAGCATGTTCGGGTTAGGAATATTTTATAAAAATCATTGTTTTTATCTTTTCAATTTATAAAAAGTAATATTTCTTTAAAATAAAATAACTTTTTTGGTGCATATGAATTTTCTATTGTAAAAATAACCTAACTTAAATAGACATTTTTTGGGTTTCATAATTTTATACCGCTCTCTTTACATCCGAACTAAGATATGCACCGATTTTTACGGTGATGGGGACGAGAGAGCAAAACTCGCCTCATTGCCATGTCTACTTCTATGTCGATGAAAGTAGAAATTAATTTATTGAACTTTCCGTCTTTCCCAACACATTCAAAGATTTAGTGTTTGTTTGGTTTACAGTTGAGTGGAATTAATTCTGAAAATCAATAATTAATATGAGTGATACACGTTTCAAGAAATAGGCCGGACGAAAGTGATTCGTAAAACCATGATTTTAATTTTCTCAACACCAATTATATGGGCTATTAAAATAAAATGGTAATTTGGGAAATAAATATAGAAAAGAAAAGGGATGGAGATGTGCAATGTTAAAATCATTAAGTGCATGTTTGGTTGAGCGTTAAAACATGACACGTTTCTAACTCTAGAAATAGTTGCGTTAGGAATTTAAACGTGAGTTTAACCAGTTTCAACGCTAAACCAAACACACACTAAAAAGATTCTAGCGTTAGGAATCTAAACGTGAGTTTAACCAGTTTCAACGCTAAAACGCACACTAAAAGAATAGGTAGAAATCAAATCCCAAAAAAAGTTATTTATCATTCAAATAAAAAAGTGAAAAAAAAAAAAAAACGATTGGAGTTGGAGAGCAGGCACCAGGCAGTGCTGTTCTGTTTTTATCAGACGAAAATGGAGAGGAGGAAACCCAAAGCAGTGTTCATGGCCTTCGGTACTAAAGGCGATGTCTACCCTCTTGCTGTCAGTGCTTCTTCCTCAACACTCTTTGCTTGTTTGATTCTCCAAAAATGAAGAAGAGAAATGAATTCACTGCTTTCTATTTTGTGACTTCTGGGAATGATCATGGGTAAAAAGTTTTGGCGCTTCACCAAGCCAAAACTTGCCGTTGATTGTTTCCCAAAGTGGCTTCTGTTGCGTTATATATTTATAAGCACAACATAGGGGGTCATACTTAGATTCGCAATCAAAAGCACTGAATCTTTTGTTCTACTTCATTTCAACTAAACTTTTCTTCAAGCAAACTTGACTATTCGAAATACTGGCCATGTCGTGTAATGTTCACGCCGGATACTTCATTGACACTTCCAGTTATATTTTATATTTTTTCGTCTTCAAATTTTTTGAACTTTTACATTAAGCCAGATAGAAATGTCTTAATAATTAGATAAATGATCTAGTATTTTATTGTGTCTAAAGTGATTTATCTGACTTTTAAAATATTGATTTTCTCCTTTTGATGTAAGATTTAGGTTTTATCTGTACTGTATTACAAATGTTGTGCTCTCTAATTTTTAAAATTTATTGTATTTATATATATGTGTTGTATCCTATCTGTGTCCTATTACTGATTTCTAGCCTTTTTTTATAAAACTAATTATGTATTAATTTTATGAACCTTGGACATTTGGTATATTTTTGGACTGGAATTCCTCAGTATATTTGTTTGTGAAATCCATGAGTGCATAAACAGTTATATTATCACCCTGTATATACTCTAATGTGGTGTATGATTGCTGATTGTCTTTAACTTTATTTTCTAGTTTAGTTTGGCTTGAAAAATATAATTTGCTAAAGTTTGTATTGCATTATTGTTGATTTCAGGCCATTGCGGCAGCTTTTGCTTGTGACCAGAGACAATACCATGTGATTCTGATAACTCATTCTGCACACAAGGTTTGCATTAGAAACATTTACATCAAGTCGGGAAGAGCATTATATTAGTTTTCTATTCACTCTGGATACAGGATACCCTTCATTGCCTTTAGTGCCAGATGGCACTTCGTTTGTCACACCCATATTACTTATCTACCAATCATGATTCTCATCTTACTTGGCAGCCATGATGGTTTGCTTAACTGTTATTCATAAAATTTCAAGTTATACAGAGAAATGACTTTTTATTGCTACCTATGTTAACCATGTTAAAATTATGTATTACTTATTTTTATTTGCTTCCCTTATTGTTAGTAGCTGACACTTGAACAAAATATTGCCTTGCAGAGCTTATGTCCTCACTTGGCTGAAAAACATGTTGAATATTGCCCGGTTTCATCTCCCCCAGTTCTTTCTGCTGATCAGAATAATGATATTGAAGGTTTGGACTATCAACTTGGCTCTACTTACAAAATGTGGAGAGCTATTATAAGAGGTGAAGCTATAATTGTAATGGGGCTCCTATTTTACCAGGGAAAGCAGAATCATCCTTTCTCTTGCAGAAAACGAAAATTACCAGAGATCATAGACGAGAATGCTTTTCTTTAATTGAAAGCATATTTGGAGATAGCCCAAGCTTGGACAGTGATCTTATTGTGATAAATTTTTTTGCTTTGGTATTCTACATTTAAAACTGCAATTAAGATGGACTTTTTTGAAAAGATTCTGAGATCATCAGGGGACAGGGGTTTGATTGAAGCTGAGACTTGTTATTGTTAATAGCATTTGATTTATAAAAATGTTCTGGTTGCAAAATAATTTACATAAAACTTTGGTTTTGTTCAAGGAGATGATGAGACACCTAATACTACTGGTAGGGAAATTATAATCATCAGTCATTTCCTAATAGTAAACATGGTGGGGCATAGTTTGCAGTTGATGTTCCTGATAAAAAAGTACAATAATATTATATTTCCATGAAATAACATTAAGTGGAATAGTAAACTGCTATGCATGTATGTGTACCACTTGCTTGTATGCATACATAAACAATTCCAAATTCCACTAGGTGGTTAAGTGATCTTGTAATTAAGGAGATTTTCATGATGGTTCAGGAAGGATGGAACCTTGCAGAAAGTTTTTCTATCCGTTGCGTTGTAGCTGCACCTTATGTTGTTCCATACAGGTACTTAAGAAGTTCATTCCCCTTTCGTATTATCAAATATTCTGGAATTTGGATACAGCTATGCTTGTTTTGTGGTGGGCAGTGGCACTCTTGCAAGAGCATCAATGCTCATGAATTTCTCCTAACATTTGGAACTCAGATAGTTGAGTATTCCTTAATAATAAAATATGTACATTTTGAAACTTTAAAAATTTGCTCAATAGCTATTGGTTGGCAAAATTATCTTAAATAATTTATTAGTTTCACTTGTGAACTTTTAACTAGAGTGCTAGACTGCTAGTGTAAGCACAAAATATGCAATTCTACTTTGTAGGTAAAGAAAACTGAATCACAATGTTTAAGTGAAAAATGCCTTCGTGTTTGAAAGTTGCTTGCATTAGTTGGCAAATTGGCATATGAGCTGCTTTTAGTGTCTTTCATTTTTCGCCTCAGAAATGCAGTATGATTTCCATAAAAGATTATTCTCTCAAGATATTTGAATTTTGAATATACAATGTCATATCCAGTTGATGATTGAGTTTAATTTTTGAAGCTACTTTCTAAACACATTTTGATCATTGGTTTACTGTGTAGTGCACCTGCAACATTTGAAAGCCAATTCCAAAGAGATCTTCCTCTTTTGTATAAATACCTCATTGAAGCTCCTTCTGATAAGGTATTTCTTTAGTTTTTATATTTGCCCGCTTTCAGTTTGGTAAGATGCTGCATCAAGTGATTCTGTTTATTTTCCTGCTTACAATTGTGCTTTTCCCTTTATAAAAGAGACACCGTGGTGTAAAATAAAGATAAAAAAGTTCTATTCTAACCTGCTGCAGTTGAGAACAGATGCAACTTTAGGGTTTAGAGAGGGCAAAGTGGAAAGAAAGAATGAAAAAAATACGATGCTATGCACAAATACAATAACCTAGTGCACCTACATATACTAATGATTAGGTCAAGCACTGGTACTACTAAACATTTAAGAACCCTATCATCTTATCTTCCTGCAGGTCTGTTGGAAAGATGTGATTCATTGGATGTGGCCTCTTTTCACAGAAAATTGGGGATCATGGAGAAATGATGACTTGCATCTGAGTCCATGTCCTTTTACTGTTAGTGTTTCCTATGCTTATCTTTTTTATGCATTTAATAAAATTAATTTATGGCTACAAGTTTTTGCACCAAACGATGTCTGTGCCACCTGAGTTAGGTTTCTGTAGACAAGGGTAGCAACTCACACAGGCACTATTTTATGGGGATTTCAGGATCCAGTTACCGGCATTCCTACATGGCATTATAGGCCACAATCTCCTCTTGTAATGTAAGTAATGAATTCTAAATGCTAAAATTGTTTTTAATAAAATTAGTTTCAATGAAGTTCTTTTACAGGACTTACCAGAACAGCTTCACATGAATATATTTTTGGCCTTGTTGCTCTAACATTCTATCTGCTATTTGTGTGTTAACCTAGATCCAAGTTTTGTGGGATTTTGGAATGACGTATTTTATGGCCTACAAGTTACTGAGGCTTTATTTATTGATAAAAAAAATTGTGTTTTTTATTGTATATTACTATATTATTTGTAAATTTGTAAAAGTTGTTTACAGGTAACTAAATTGCCACTGAACAGTTTTTCTGTTATGATCATACACGTTAAAGTTCTCGATAAAGAAGTATTTTCTTTTGATACAATGCAACTTGATTACTGAACCTTTTTTTATTTAGATAATTGTATGATAATATAAATATAAATTTACATAATGTTTAGAGTTGACATTAAATATTAGGTCTGACTTTTATCACTGACTGTGTGCTCTGTTCCACAGGTATGGCTTTAGTAAAGAAGTTGTTGAATGGCCTGGTATTTATTTTGGTCTCTTATAAAATTTATTCTTTTACCATATGCCACATATATCTATCTTGCCTGTCTAGAGTTGGAGTGACTTGCTTATGTTTTAATTCTCTGTTGTGTGCATCTATGCTGTTTTCTTTTATTTATCCATTTGGAGGAATTATCCTGATGTAAATAAGACCATAAATTGAGTGTGTCATATGATAACTGCACTAACAGTTGATGGGTGAAGAGTAGGCTCCAATTAAATGCTTCTCAAATCATGTTATCACATTCAAGTGTCTCATGGAACCAAATTTGTGCCACACTGAGCAGTGGGTTTCTGTAATCATTGTATCTGGAATCACTTAAGGTTTGTTAGGTAGGAATGAAATTGGAAGAATGAAAATGAGGAGTGCATCAGGACATATACTGTGCTAAATACATGTCTTGTCAACTTTTGTTCCTACCAAGCATTCACTCAGTAAAGCATCAAGCACAAATTTGTTCAAAATCAAAGTATGTGAACTGTGATTTTGTGGTAGGGCTAACATTGTGATTTATTAGTCATGATTAATTCTTTACTTTTGATTTTTTGATTGAGAAAACTCTCTGATGACATGACTCATGATTAGTGGGGATGTACCAAAGGCTGTTTCCCAATCCATATATGATGGCGTACATGTTATGATATAATGTTGGCATATTTTTACCAAAATTTTGAGTCCTTACTTGATGTAGGATTCCTCTACCAGTACAATTAATTGTAGATTTTCAGTTTTATCACCTGATTAAGTTTAGTGCATTGACAGCATATTGGCCATCAAAAGTGCGGGTTTGTGGTTTTTGGTTCCTCCCTACTGAGTGGCAGTTTACATGTAAGAAATGCAGAGAGACATCAGTATATGTTTCATCAGGAAATCAATATACTATAGATGACTTATGTCCCAGTCATTTAGTGTTGCAAAACTTTATAAAGACTACACCAATTTTTATTGGGTTGAGTGCTATTGGAAGGTATAGTTTGCTTCAATTTTGTTTTCAACCTGGTAACACAGTATAGTTGTTGATCTATTCATTGTAATTATATAATTTTCAAACCTAATTTTTCTCTTCTTCACTTGCAGCATGGGTTTTCTTAAAGATCCTCATGCATTTATTTGTGTTCTTCAGACTGTCCTGAACACCACAAATTATAGATTTATTCTCTTTACAGCTGGATATGAACCTTTAGAATCAGCGGTCCGTACAGTTGCTGTTGAAGCATCATTTGATCACAAAAATAATGAAGATTGTGTCCTTCTTTGTAATGGACGACTATTTTGTTTTTTTGGGTGAGTTTTCTTTAGCTACTTCACTACAACAAACTTAAAGGTAGGCTGGAAATGGGGTTCCTTTTAATAGAGAAATTGTGATTTCCACTAATGACATCCTGCTTTCAGGGTTTTAGTAATTTGAGTTTAGATTAAATTTGGATTTAGATATTGTTGAGTGTCCCTTACCATTGAAGTTATGGTCTCTTTAAAACAAAAGAAAATGCTAATAAACCACTCATTTCTTTTAATATTAAAGGATGACATGTTTTTTTTATAATGTGAATGTGAATAGTTCCATACCATATCGTTGGCTTTTTCCAAAATGTGCTGCTGTGATTCACCATGGAGGCAGGTAGGATGCTTTGTTTTCTGATACCCCAGCTGTTTTTATAGTATCATCAAATTGAAGGATTTAAGAGGGATGCTAACTAACAGATATTTTTGCATGGAATGTCCATTTGTTTTTAGTGGAACTACTGCTGCTGCATTACAGTCAGGCACACCACAGGTTAGTAATGAATCAAATCCTTACTACCATACATGCATTATTAGATGCAAGATACTCATTTGCGTGTTTTTTAACATCCCTGAGACATTGAACAAGGCAGAGCAGAAGACACGCTTTGTACTAAAATCTGTCTGATACTTAGATGATATTGAAGGATGGCAACATGTTGAATTAGCCAAGGTTTACAGGCATACTGCTTGCCAGAGAAGATTTCTCATAATTTTGTTTTTATTTATAGTTGGATGAACATTCTCTGATGGCTATTCATTTGGCATTTTTACACTAATATACTCCTTAAACTTCACGAATGGGGTGGAGATGTACACTTAGACATATCCAGCAATTAATCAATTATTTAAGGAATATGCAATTGGGGTAATATGAAAATTGAAACAATGTTGACTAGTATCTTTACTTGTGATTGAAATGGTCCTTTTTAGTGAAAGGTCAAGACTTGAAGATTAATTCTTCATTGCCATGATTCCTATTGCATAAAATTACTCTTAAATCGTGTATAAGTAAATTACTCTTCACAGGGTTGTTTGATTAAGCAGACTTTTCCAACTCAACAAAATTTTCTTGAAGCCCGTGATCATTTATTGTCAGATATACTTTACTTTGTTTAGCAATGTTGCAGGTAGTGTGCCCTTTCATGCTAGATCAGTTTTATTGGGCTGAGAGAATGTATTGGCTAGGTGTTTCACCTGAACCGCTCAGTAGAGACCATTTGCTACCTGATAGAAATGATGAAAGAAGTATCCAGGAAGGTGCACATGTACTATCACTGGCGATACATAATGCATTATCATCAAGAGTCAAAACACGGGCTGCAGAAATTGCTGAAAGATTATTATTTGAGGTAATAACTATTCTTCAAGCAGGTGATTATATTTAATTATTTATGCGTTCCTTTTTTGTCCGGATCACTATTTATTTTAGAGCTAAATTGGCATTGCTATATAAATGATGATTTTTTTTTTTAAATTATATGGCTGCTGTGACTTTTTCTATTCTATACGCATGCTTGGTTTCATTTTTTAACAAAAGATTTATTAGCTTATTTGACTCCATTAATTAATTTAATAACGTATAGTGTTTTTTTTTTGGGACTTAATAATGTATAGTGTATAGTATACTAGTTGAGGCCCTTTTATAAAAGTTGCCTCAGATTTAATCTGAAAACTGCAAGCCTAAAGGTTCAAATTTCTATAGCTATACATGCATTTTTGTCACATGATCTTTCAACTTCCAGGACGGAGTATCAGAGGCAATTAAGTGCCTCAAGGAAGAGCTGGGTTTAAATTGAAATATGAAGGCAATTCATTGAAGTGTTCCAAGAATTCATCGTGCTTTTCTTGGCATTAATTCAGATTCATGGTAATTGACTAATCGTGTTATCAACTCACTACATCAGAGGAGCTGGCAGCAATAGATATTTTGCACTTGCTCTTCTAATAGATCCAATCTTATGATGGTTCTAGTTCTAGTTTGAAGTTTACAGTGTTAACTTTATGATCTGAGCGAGCATTCTTATACATAGGAACTTTTACCTTAAAGTAGTTGATCTTATATTAGTGCCCGTTTGGTTTAAATTTTGCACCATTCTGAATCAATTCTGCATAATTGATTTTAAATCACTTCCGTCTAACGTACTAAAACGTGCATAATCCATCTCAACTGTAAACCAAACAAACATCTATCTGTTTCTGACTAATAACTGGTCATCATGATTAAAAAATGATGTCGGTGAGGATGTCTTTCTAGATTTTGGCCTGCCGATGCATTTAGGATTAGCAGTCTGGTGTTATATGTTTAGGGTTAGGAAGTGGTAAATAACTTTGTTCATTTCTTCTCTGATGGAAAACGCAATATATTTTTTGAAAATAAAATGATATAAATTAATACATTTTTAGATTACCGATCGATAATGATATATATGCTTGTTCATGAAGATGTGTTGGGAACAAGTGTCGCATGATGAACATAAGCCTCGTTATTTATGTGATATACCCCAATTAAACCCTTTGCTTGTGTCAAATATGAGTTACAGTAATATTTTTAAAAAATCTGGAGTAAAACACCATTTTTGTCCTTAAAATATATATGACCAGTTAATTTAATATTTAAAAGATGGAAATTATTCAGTATCATTTTATCATTGAAAGATCAATAAATTTAATAATTTTTTTACATTAATTTAATCTTTTTCAACATTTTTATTTTTTATGAATAGGTTTAGAAAAATTTATGTTTGATTTAATTTTTAGAATGGAGAGAGAGGGGGAGCAGATCCCAGCGCCGTAGCAAAATTAGCTACCTAATAGCTAGGAAATAGCTATGCAATATCTGTAATTAATATCGGTAGCTATTTCCTAGCTATTCCGAGGTTAAAGTGGCTACAAAGTAGGGGTGTTCATATCAATACAACCGCATAAACCAAATCAAACTGAAATCCAAAAAATTGAAAATCGCAAAAACTAAAATTATTTTATTGAGTTTGATTGATTTTCGGATCCTATGTTGAAAACCAATTCAATCCAATTCAAACTGAACTTATATATAAATATATTATTACTTATAAAATAATCATATATTTATTCTTATATACATATATATTTATGAAATTACTTATATTAATATACTTTTTATGATTTTATTATCTAATATCATGTTAATATTTCTATAAATATATCAATTTAAAACTAGTTTTAAATTAGTTTTCTTGTCTCGTGGCCCTTTTTTAATATAATATTATAATTATATTAATAAGTATAAGTATCAATAAAAATATTTACTATTATTTCATAATTTTATCACTTTTATATAACATTTATTGTCTCTTTAAAAAATCGAAAATCAATCCAATCCAATTTAAATTGGATCGGATTTGAAAAAATATCAAAACCAATCAGATGATAAAATAATAAAACAACAGTGATTAAATCTAATGATTTTTACCTCAAAATCGATCAAACCGAACCGCGAACACTCCTACTACAAAGACTGCAGCGCGAGAGACGATACTTACCAGAGAGATGTATGGTGATGATTTTGCTTCCCTCGTGTAGATTTGCAACTTGCAAGGGAAGGGAATTTAAAACTAATTAATCAAATTAATTTAAATATTCTGTCACTCATATTAATAAAAATGAGTATTATAAAAATAAAAGGGTATATAAAATGAAATTAACTTTATTTTCTCCTCCTTTAACTAAACAAAATAAGATAGCATCTCTCTTCCATTAAAATCCCTATGCTTCCAAATAGACCTTACACGGTTACACCAAACAAATTTTTCTTAATTATATTATTAATTTTTTATTTAGTCATTTGCTATTATAATTATTGAGTAGGATTACCCTAAAGATGATACTTGTGTCTCACACACACAAAACAATTATTAATTTATCATTATATATTACTAGGCATTTGTTTGGTTTATAATTAAATAGAATTGATTTTAAAATTGATGGCTGAAAATGAATTGTGCATAAATTACCATACATTTAAAGAAATTTATTTTCTTTCAATTGTTTCAAAATCAATAATTAAATGTTAGATAGAACCGATAAAATGAGCTAGTCCGACCGGGTTGGTCGCAAAAGCCTGTAAAAATATAGGGTTTGGGCACTTATTTTAGAAATCCGAATAACTCTCGGGCTTTTTAGCCAAGCTCGATAAAGTCTACTACTTGCAAGACCCGCAAAAAAGTCGGGTAGATCGCAAAACCCGCAAAAAAAAGGCTACCTACAAAAGCCCGCATAAATATAGGGTTCAGACACTTATTTTAGAAATTCGAATAACTCCTAAGATTTTTAGCCCAAATAATTTTTGGGCTTTTTAACACATCCTGATAAAGTCCGTTACCCACTTCTGGCCGGATCGAGTAGCCCGAATTGTCAGGTCTAACAGTAGAATTAAGTTGCTTAATTAATGCTATTTTTTTAGGAATGAGTAGAGCCGGTAAAATGGACTATCCCGATAAAGCCGCTACCCTCAAAAATCCGTAAAAGCCAGACTAACCTGCAAAAACCCACATAAAAGGGCTACTCGCAAAAAGCATGTAAAAAGATAGGGTCCGAGCATCTATTTTAGAAACATGAATAACTTCAAGACTTTTTAATCCAGCTCGATTAAGCTTGTTACCTGCATTGGATCAGGCTGGGTAGCCTGAATTGCCACCTCTAAGTTTGAGGAATCCAATGTTGCAACTACATTGCTAGCTGAGAGCCAATAGAATTAAGTTAAACAAGTGGAGACACATGCAATCATGCATACCTTTAAAGTTTGAACATGTATATATAAAAGGTTTCGACAAAAAAAATGTATATATAAAAGGTACAACTTGGCCATCATAACAAGCCAAGGCAAAAGTCTAGGAAGCAAACAAAAAAGAGAAAAGTAAAATAACTAGCAAAATGAAATTTCCACCCTAAAATATCGAGTATAGGATGTGTGGAGAAAAGAGAGAAAGAAAAGGAAAAAAAAATAAAGAAAGAGAGTGAAATATATAATAATTGATATGATAAGAAATAAAAATAAAAATGAAAAGAGGAAATGAGTATATAAAATATGAGTTAAAAAAATAATGATTAAAATAACTACAAGATCCCACTTTTCAAGTTCAAGTTTGGTGGTTGACTTACAGCAACTAAATTAAAAAATAAAATCAATTAAATAAATAAATAAAAGAAGTAGCTATGGGCATGAAGTCAGTCACGTGGGAAAAGTTCATGAGAAATTAAATCTTGACTTCCATCGCAGATCGCTACCTTACAACGAAAACTAATTAATTAAATGCCTTCGATCAACTTCAAACCAAATCCCGTCTAAGAAAATCTTGCATGCTTCAATCAAGTATTATTCTGTTTCTGATTAGTAGGAGTAGGAGCCTGCAAATATTCAAAAAAAAGAAGAAACGCGCATTAGATTCAGATAGCTAAGAAGTTGCCTTCTGAAACAAAAAAGTGGCATTATGATATCATTATTGATATGTATAATTGATAACTCAAGTGTATGATCTGGAAGAAGAAGATTAAGACTTAAGAAATAAAGATGAAAGTACAATTTAAAAGCATGATTATATTTGAGCCCTCAAGGAGGTTTCTCAGAGACAGATTCACAGAGACTGTTTGGCATACTGACTACCTCCGATCCAATTGTCCTTAAAAATGGAATGGAGGTGGACAGAATGCCAAAATGTCTATGGAACAAGACCTGTGAGAAACCTTAGAGAGCAGAGAGAAGGCATAAAGAAATGGAAGTTCTATGCTAGCTGAAGAAGAGATAGGATTTGTAATAAAGAAATGGGCAAGAAATCACACAAAAAAAAGCTTTCTATAATTGGTTTTGAATTTAAGAGTGACTTTTTGTAGAAAGAAGGTGCATCAGCGTGCATGAAGTTGTACAATCTGTGGGGATATGGTGGGCGCTTATGTTGTTGTAAAGAGTGAAAACTTTCAATATTCAACCGTGGGTTTGTCTGCTTATATGATAGGAATTAATTAATATGCTTCTTCTTTAATTTCTTTTTTTTGTTTTTAACCGGGAATTCCCACAGACATAACTGTGGGTTTAACCCTCGATCGGTCAAGTCTATCTGGGGCCACAATCCACGTCATAATCCACTTCCACTTTTTGGTACTTCTCCTTTAATTTGCTTGCAATAAAGACTCGGCGGGTATATATCTTTTTGGTGAAACTATATGTAAAGTTTGGCTTTGCACTGTATTGTATATCTTGCACCTCGTTGCAGACTGACTATAGTAGCTAGGCATGCGTTTATGCTTTTTGTTTTGCTGCAAAAGGAGGATGCAAAATTGGCTGTCCATGTCTCCCACTCAGTTTATAATTACTTTGTCAACTATAACGGTTTGTCAACTCAAACTTTATTATTTCCTTTACAAAAAAATGAAAGGTGAAATGCAAGAGAATATACTTGTCTTTTAATTAAGAAAGTGAATTTTTTTTAATTAGTTATGTTTCTTATATATGGGACAAAAAATATTAATCTTTTTGTTTCTTAAATATAGGACAATAGTATTAATTAGTTTTTTCTGGAGTGTAAGGCATCCATATTCATATGGATTACCAGTCTTCCTCTCCCATCTTGTTCATCTTCATTCAAGAGCAATAGATCACACACCCTCACCGTTCCCCACAACAGGTCAAGAATTAAATAAACTTCAACTAGTTTCTGAATATCACATGACACTAGTTTAGAGAAAACTGGAGTACCATAACCTTGCCATTCACAGAGATTCTAGCTATAATGCAAATTCTATTTGCAATTCACAATAAATCAGAGAAAGAATCAGGGATTTCAAACTATATAACCATTCTGACTTATAAATTTAAAATAAATTGCCTCTATACTTTTTCTTTCTACTCTTCTCGTCCAGGGTTAAGAATTCTATCGCAATATACAATAAATATGAAGAAACGAGATATACACTCTATGATTTATGAACCTCTGACTTCTCCCAGTGATTCTTTGCTAATTTGATGCTCGTTTCAAATTAATATTATTAGAATTCAACAATTTGTAGTTTCCTCATGTATCTTCAATTTATATAATGAGCTATCCTGCAATGCTACTTCCAAAGGCAGGACTGTCATCTTGAACTATCGCTTCAACTGGGTTTTCTTTTGCCCAGACAGCAGCATCTAGACATCCAAGCTCAAATAGTCTGTCAAGAATTGCATCTTCTGCTGGCTCAAGCGCCCAATTGAAAAGCTGAAATTATTCCATGCAGAATATTAATATACTAATCCTGAAGAAAATCATCATGTTAAATTCAAAAGATGCAGTGTTACCTGTCGGGGGCTAGATGCATTTTCAGGATTACAGTCTGGACTAATCCCTATCCCTTGCAATCCCAAACGACTTGCTGGGAAAGCACAAATACGAACCTGTAAAGCGGTACATGCTTATTGAGGTTGAAACTCGACAGTAAACTTGAATAAACCAACAATATTTTTAATCACATCAGAATTGAAACAAAATAATCGGAGTGCTTGAACATTTTCAATCATGTCAGGCATAATAAATTTATCCAGAAAATACTTAGCTTTCTTTTGCTCTATATCAGATGTTCTGAGCCATATATTTATCTTAATACCTCAAATTAGTTGTTGAATAGAAACCATGGGCCATGGGGTTTCAATTTTTTAAGCTCACTGACAACAAATAGTAGAGAGAGGAATATGCCACAGGTTCATTTTGAAACTGAAAAGTACCTTAAAAAATGAATAGCCTAAAATAACATTGCTGACCCTGAAGTTTACTCTTTAATCAATCGGGTAGATTATCTAAATATTGCATGGGAAAATTACTCAATTAACCATCTCAATCTTTGTATAACACCGAACCCTCCAAATGACACCATATAACAAGTGACCTAGCAAGTAATGTGTGCAATCCAATCGTCTTTTTCTTGCAAACAAAAATGATTAACTTCTTGAACTTGACCTGGATAGATGTTTTCACTGGAAAAATGTATTCTGAGGAAAGAATTCCCTTTTAAATAATAGCTATCACAGAGAAGTAGATCACTAGAATGTATATTCAAGCATAATTTAATATAGAAAGTACAAAACAAAAAGAAGTTACTTTATAAGTTACTGTTTGGTTTAAATTCCCAACAGTGTAGAACCAATTCCACATAATTGATTTTAAATCACTTCCATTCGATGTGCTTTATAAAGCGTGCATCACTCATTTTCAATCATTGATTTTAGAATTAATTATACTCAATTGTAAACCAAATAGGCCACGAGTGCATTTAAACAGAGGTTTCGCCAAATAATCAATCAATTGGATCAATAGTTCATCTAGTAGATGTATTAATGAAAATACCGTTTGTGCTGCAGATGTCGGTGGCATAAACAACGTCAACCCCCCATCAATGCATAGTCGATTTCGAAACATCGTTGCTGGCCTAGGTGCAAGATATCTGGAGTGAATAACGGAGTATTAGTTTCAAATTTACTTAACCATTATTGAAAAACATTACATGCAACCAAGGTTACAAAGTATACTAACAAATCACCCTGGAATAAAGGAAGAAGTGAAAACTGCATTGATGAGATCTTCCTTAGAATCAAACTGATCCACCAACAGACCCCTAGGTCTCCAAAGAAGCTGTGTCACAGCAACTGCAACAGAAGATACATATTAAGGCACAGCACGACTTTAAAAAATCTCTATTACTATCAATAATGAAAATGGTTGAAGTGCAGAACATCCAGCATTACCTCGAACTCTCCCGTTGGATCTTATATGAACATCATTTGGCAAAAACTTGTCAAGGACATCACGCAGAACAGCCTACACAGAAAAAATTGCACAAAAATGGTGAGATTTGAACTTGAAAAAAAAGAAAAAAAATCCCCACAAGCATAATATTATACTCCCTCCATTCCTATTTATAAGTCACCTTAGAAGTTTTTTGTGCTCTTTTTTATAAGTCACTTTACAATTTCAAGGAAACATTTATTATCACTTTCTTTGTTTGCCCTTATTAATTTTAATAGTGCAGTTAGTTAATGTTATTAAATAAGGATAAAACTAGAAAGTTAAACCATTTTTTAAAACCCCAATAAAATAAACTAAATTCAACTACTTTTATTGTTATGTGTGATTCGGTTAAGTGTGCCTTATAAAAAGGAACAAAGGAGTAATAAAAGAAAGTCTCAGCATTCCATCATGGATAATAAATTAGTTACATTTTGACAGGCCTCTGCATATCATACAGATTCTCATTTGATTTCGAAAACTCTTATATCAATTAAAAAATATTGTCAACATTAATTTCCGAGAAAAACAATTATATATCTTATAAAAATGACGAAGTGGCTTTTTCTTTTACCATTTTCTGACTGATACTTCATAAATTTTCAAGATGGGTTCTTCCATTCTAAAGTTCCAACTTCCAATACAGTGCAAAGAAAGTTGCATCACTCTAAAGACTCAAACAGTTTAGATTACCACTTAACCCAAGACTTGTACTAGCCAGATCCTAACTATCAGGACTTTTTTTTCATGGTCTCCAAATCCACAGTGATCTTATTTCACTTGTCAATTGTTATGTTTGTATCCATGGTCGATGGTTGATGTAATATAGAAATAGCCAAAGCTGGGCTCTTGCCAAAGGAGGCAAGAGATTAAGAGTAAATAAGCATTGGTAACTAAGACTGAGACAGAGACCAATAATATAAAGTACTTCCAGTTCCAGAATAGTGGCATACCCCCAGCCGAAATGCAGTCCCCCGATTCCGACAATCTTCAGCCAATATTTTAGTAGCAACCAAGGCTTCTTCCATACTAGCTCCAGAAGCAATCACAGCACAAACTATAGCTCCAGCGGAGGAACCAGCTAATGGTGTGGTTTCCTGCATTCAAATCATAAAACTCTCATTATAAACTCAAGGCTTTAGCTAATAATTCAGACATACAATCCTTTCCAAAATTGTAGATTAAATAACTTGCAGCACAAGCATAGTATGCCAACAAGGAAATATAAGAAATCACGAAGTTGGGAGAGTGTAGAAACTAGTGCCTAGAAAGAAGGCACATCCCAGTTCAAATTTGACAGCGGATAAAACATGGCGCACTGAAAGAGAGCAACACTGAGAACTCCACAGCACCATAGTCACAACTAAATTCATAAGTATCCCATTTATCATCAACTCTATTCCTATTTCAATTTGAACTTCCACGAACAAATATTATAATATAACCTGATCATACTAGGTCAAAGAAAATCACTTGACATGAACGGTCATAATTCAATATCGAATATAAAGCAACAAAAAAATCCATCATTAATAATAATATATATATATATATATATATATATATATATATATGGGGACATATTCACCTTTATGTAACCATTTTGAATGAGAAACTGAGCAACTCCAAGATGGTAAGGGAAGAGAAGACCAGCAGCAGAGAAGCTAAAGCCAGGGCTAGTGACCACTCGCCTATTGCGCTCAGCTTCAATATCCTTCACCCTCTGCTCCCAAACGACGTCGGGTTGAATCTCATCCTCTACCACGGCCCCAATTCTATCCTCGTACAATTCCCCTTTGAGGGATGAATTCTCAAACATGGCCGAATCGGAGACAGGGCCGCGGCTCTTGATGAGGCGAGATGCCAGCCCTAAGAAAATCTCACCGGTGGCAACGGCGAAAGATTTCTTTTCGGAGGGTTCAGGAGGAGAGGAGGAGAGTTGGACGTTGTGTTGGGGTGAAGAATTGGAAGCGAAACTGAGAAATTGGGTGCGCGTAGGAAGGAGTGTGGAATTAGGGTTAGGTTGTGGAGAAGAGAAATGGAAACGGTGGACGTGAGAGGGTGAGAGAAGGGAAGAGATGGAAGGAGCCATACCCAACACCAACAGAGGAGACTCCTCTGCTTGCCTTCTTTTCTTTAATGTTTGGTAATTGGTGCTACGCGTCACTGTGTTTCCCATTAACTAACCTTTTTCCTCTTTTCGTTATTTCGGTTTCCACGATGGATTTTTTTTTGGGGTCTCACTGCCATGGACTCGTTTTGGTCATCAACATGAATTGTTGGACTTGAAACCCATTTTTATTCTCTTACTGTATTGGGTTGAAAAGGATAACCTATTGACACCACCCCTTTTACTATCCACACCTCTATATATTTTTTAATTATACTATTCATAAAATTCCCTCTCTATTTTTCCCTTTCCCTTCATTTTTCCTCCTCCTCCCTTCTCTTTTCCCATTAACTTCATCCTATCGGAGCAACACATTGCAAGCATCCACTTGATTTTTCTTTTAGTTTTCGGAAACTATATAACTTTTTCAGAATTATATACTAAAACTTAATTTTTAATACAGGGTTGAATTGTGCAATGAACAATTCTAAAAAATTATATACTAAAAATTTAATTTTCGTTCAAAAAAATCAAAATTGACACTGAACACTTATAGAAGCTTACTTTTTGTATTTTGATTTTCAATAATATATATATATATATATATATTATTTATCCTATTTTTAAAAAGATATTTGACTTATTCAATAATATAATTTTATAAAAAATCTAAAATTTTAGTATAATGTATAAAATAATATATTTTCTTAAAATATATTAATATATAACAAAAAATTTAGTATAATTTATTTTAATTAAATTTTGTAATTTTGTGATAAAAATATGTACAATTAGAAACTTAATTTTACGATATATATTGCCGGAAACATAATTTTTGGAAATCTAGTTTTTGATATACAATTTAACTGTATTATTTCAATATGTGTCATTTAAAATTTATTTTATTTATCATAAAAATCCATCTTATTTATCATTTGAAAGTTTTTTTTTACTACACTAAAATTTAAAATTTAGTGACTTAGAATAAACAAGGAAAAAGTATTTGAAGAGAAACGAAAAAACCATAGTTAAAATTCCAATCAATAATTTAAAATTGAGTTAAATATATTATTAGTCATTGAAATATTGTCAAATTTTAGTTTTAGTCCCTATAATTCAAAATCAATAAAAAAAATCAATAATTTTGATTTTCAAAAATTAAAAATAAACCAATTTAATTCTCATTACAAAGTTTTTCTATGAAATTTAGTCAAATAAAAATATGCATTTATTCACGTAATATGCAAGTTAATATATTAATATAATAATATACATTAAATGTTTCATCTTGTTTAATTGTGTTTCTTGAAAAAAAAAAATTAACTTGTTTCTAACATATAGTTAAATGGAATATAGTATAGAATCTAATAAAAAGAGAAGAATAATGAAACATATCTTTTCATTTCTTATTATGAAAATTTCCCTAAATTCTTTTATCTTTTCATTTAAAGTGATGCTCCTATCTTCTCTACCCAATGAAATGTTGCGGTTGTCGAAAATATTAATTATTAAAATAAATCCCTTTTAAGAAACTCCTAGTTTTTATAAGAATAAAATTTAAGAAAAATATAAAGATTCTTTATATATATGAGTCGAAAAAAAAAACTTTGTTTCGAGAAATTCCTTTGTTACAAGTATGAGTGTTTGTATCATAAAAAGGAAGGTATCTTATCAACATTAAAAATAGATTTTACAAACAAAAAAGAAATCATAAGAAATCTGTAGTTAATTAAGTGATTAGATATTCTCAATCAGTTGAATTATTCTCACTTTTTTTGTTGGATTGAGTTCCAATTTGTTGAAATTAAAGAAGATAAGAAGAATTATATATAAAAGTACTTGTTATAACAACACATTCCTCGATAAAGTCTCAGTCAATAAGCATTCCACCCTGTGTTCCTGGGAACAGCACAAAATAGTCACATTCAAGCAAGTTATGTTCAATTGGTGTTGTATTATTGGGAGAAACCATGATAATACTACATCTACTTCTTCAACCCCTTTCCAAATATGGTTTGCCCAAAATGTGTGTCCTCTAATAACCAGAAAGCGTATCTTTTATTTTCTTATTAGCCAGATAAGCTTCTTCTTAGCCTATGGCTTTTTCAGTCAAACTAAGCTTTACAAATCATACATCCATAGTTATGATGGGTACCATGATCATGACAATAGTGTCCTTTATCAAGCTCGTCCTCTGATTTTCGTAGTAGCAGCATTCGGGATACACACAATGTGTCTTATTTTCCTTTCCTTTTTCAGCTTTTGCTTTATGGCATTAAAGAGTCACCGGTGCCATTACCTATTGAAATCTATTGGAGAATATGTAGTCAAGCTTTTGGTGGTACTTCTGATTATAGAAATTGGAGACAACCATCCTGTGGGGCAACATCATGCTCCTATTCTTACCAAAGTTACCTCATTCAATGGTACTAAATTGGATTATTCTGAAATTGCAGAGTTGGCAACATGGTGTTTTCTCACTGTTGATGCTCTTAGCATAATTGGTTTACTTAGCCCTGGTCACCACTACACACTTTTGGAAGCCGTTGTGACATTAACATTGCACTTGGGGTTAGCAAGAGGGAGCCATTATGGCATCCTTGCCGCTATTTTTGTGCTTGTGATTGTGGTGATAAAGAATTTTTTGTGGCAGCACACGGATAATCATCCACGAACTCCCACTAATACTGAACATCATCCAATTGCTCCGGAAGTTGTTTGAAGGTTTTGAAATATTATGTTCCCTTATTGTAGCTTTATTATTCTGCAAGTAGTTTTATACACTAATTTAATTTCTTAAACCTCTATGGACACGTATATGTGAAAATAGAATTCATATTGTTTCTGGTTTTCTTAGTAATTCTTGTCCAGTTTTTTGTGATATATGAAAATCTCATCCTAGTTATCTAAATTGGTTGTTAAAATTGTATGATTGGTAAATAAGTGTTTCTAGGTGGATATGTGTGCTTGAAAGACAATCATGAGAGATTGGTTCAAGTGGTACATGTTTGATTCCCTTTAATAAATTTTGGGTTGGAGTTTTTTTGATGAAAAATAAATAAAATAAAAAATAGTGATTTGACAATAATTAAAATTCAATTAGAAAGATACAGAAATCTTACTAAATTATTTCTACTAATAATTAAATCAACTAGGCTGGTTAAAAAAAAATGCATGTTATTCTGGTATTTCTAAAACGGAACCCAACGCTAAATTCGATCTCAAGATCTCTTCAAAGCGCACTAAATATTTTAATTCTTTGTAATAATAACCATTGTAAAAAGTTACTATAATACTCCTTGATAGGGATATTTCGATTCACCCCAGTATCATAAATAAATTTCGGTTATTATAATTCTTAAAAATTCGTATCTTTCTTGTATTGTTTTTATATTATTCTTTTTATTTTTAATTATCTATCCAATCAAAGAAGTTTTTTTATTGTTTTAATTTCCTTAATTAATATTTAAATTTCTCAAATTAACAATAAATATGATGAAATATTTACAAATCATCATTAAAATCTCTGCTTCACATTACCAAAAAAAAAATCATCATTAAAATATTTTTTTATCAATTAGTTTAATTCCTGAGATCTCTTTTTATCTAAACATTCTTTAGAACATTCAAACTTAACAAAATTAAAAATTCTTGAGATCTTTATGTTTTATTCACCCTTATAAAATGAATTTGGATCGTTATTTTTTTTAAGAGTAATAACCTCCACAAGTAGTAAAATAGACATATACAGTGACACACATTATAAGCTTCCATCTAAAATTAAATTAACATTAGATATATTAATTAAGGTATTTATAAATAACTTTTAACACAATACTTATCAATTAAATTAATTTTTAATATTTTTTTAAAGTTAAAAGTCTCAAATATATTTGTATTTATTATATTTTACTACCATTAAAATAGCATTCTATTATTTAATACAATATTTTTAAAAATAATTTCCAATTTTATTTTTTTCATTTTTTAAAAAAATATGTACTATACCTTGTAATGCACATATGATATTTATGCTATAGAATGCACATTAAGGATTTTATATTTATACTAGTGTATAACCCGTGTAATGCACGGAGATCACTTAAGAAATTGATGTCGATAGAATGGTGAGAAGATTGATTTTTTAAAATTGAATTTTGTGTATATGTGGATGGTGCGATAGTAAAAACACAATCTGACTAAATGATATGGGTTATAGGGAACTCAGGTGATAATATATAAGATCCAGTGAATGTTTAGTAGTAAAATTGTGTATATCCACCTGGGTTTGCTTTAGTCGATGTGACACCGGTAAGACTTTAAAAGGATATCATTATTACATCACATTATAAGGTTAAATGCAAGAATCCGAGTTACAGACTCTATGTATTGTTTTGTTATTTCATTTTGCTTTATATATTGATATATAAAGATAAAGTATCAGAACACTCTACCATATTAACAATTATTGTTCCATGTAGCAAACCCTAAACCCTAAATATCTCAACAAATAAATTTGTACTCATGTGTATGTTGATGTTTAATCTCTCATCTCTTCCAATTTTTTAATTTTAGTATAGTTTTTTTATTTAAGGTGGTTTGGTTCGGTTCGGGTAATAGATCCAATATCTTTAATTCGTTATGTACCAGAACCAATCATTGACGGGTTTGATTGATTCGGTTCAAATCCAACCTGATTTAGCTAAAAAATCCAAAACAATCAGATTGGTTCGGTAGGATTTAGGGTTTGTCGGGTTCGTCGGATTGAACCAAACCAATGAACACCCTAAATAATATATTAGGAAAATACATAATAAATTTGATGTAAATCAACACATTTTATTATATTACCACATCCAAACTTTAGTATCAATCTCAACAAATATATATTTGTACTCATGTGTATCAATATCTACAAATTAAACAATTTTAATATAAATAAAATATTAGGAAAATACACAATAAAGTTGATGTAAATCAACACATTTTATTATATTACCACATCCAAATTGTAGTATCAATATCAATAAATATATTTGTACTCATGTGTATCAATATCTATAAATTAAATAATTTTAGTTTGAATAAAAGAGATGACACGACTTTTGATAACAGAAAAGTAGTAAAATAGATTTAAATAACTTTTTGGTCATGGTAAAATATGCTGCTGAGTGGAACATTTTGGAACATTTTCTTGAACTAACATGTTTAATCTCACATGTTTAAATAACTTGAATCCCTTTCACTTGAACTAACATGTTGGAACATTTTCTTCACTTGAATTTCGGCTGTGGTAACATTAATTCATGCTCTGAATTGTAAATTGAGGCCAATATTACCAATTCTTGGAGCAGCCACATCAAAGAGGGACTCTATAGGATGGATCCACCATTTTCAAGATGAACAAGTTTCCTCTATTACCTCTTGATATTCTGTCAGTAGAAGAAATTCAGACTAATTCAGTCAGTATGGAATTCGAATCCCAGGGGACAGTAAATTCTGTACCTTAAATCTTCATCCAAATAAGTAAATTCCAATTGACCACGACCACTCCCAGGGGATTTAATAGGTATCTGTACTCAGCATTGTAGATTCATTTGTCAGGAAAAAGTTGGTGAATTACAAAAAAAAAAAAACAAGAAAAAAAGGGATAAACAAATAAATAAATAAAGATACACTCATCCTGGTATGAATGTTTTAAGAGTATGTTATTGTAACAGTACTCTTCTAACAGAATTCCATAGAACATAAACTACGGAACTCTATAATCCAAAATCTTCTGTTAAAATATTTATCTATGGTTTTTTCAACCTGATTAGATTATAGAATATCTGGAGTTCTGGACTGAAGTGTTTTGCCTGAATGATCACTGTTAATCCAAGCTTCAGAACAACTTGAACTGGGAAAAACATTTATCGGTATATGTTATTAAGCCCTGAGTTTCAAGGTTGTTCACCTGAGTAAGAAATTGGTGCTGAGTTTTAAATATTTTAGTATTCCTTACAATTACAATATTTTCTTAATGTATGGCAAATAGACCAAATATGAAAAGTAATTACGAGCAGTATAACACCTACCAGATTAGCAATCTTGAAGAAGTCAAACTTGACAGCCACCCTTTTTGAGTTGAGAGGCACTAAATTGGCAGTTGCCTGCAGCAATAGTGGCAATTTGTAGGCTCCAAAGCATTGTCAATTTGATGAAAAGTTATACAAACAAAATTACTAGTAACCAATTATTTAGCTTTTATAACTAACTCCTACAGATAACACCAAATATTTGTTTATCAAAGAGCTTGAAAATAGCCTTTAAAACTTCATATTACAACAAGCTGAAGCTACTACTACAGACACACATTCATTCTTGAAAGCTTTCAAATAATAAACTCAGGCTTTGAACTGAATGGATCAAAACAGAATTAAAAACCAGTTTAATTATACTGAGTTGTTATTGAGATTTGAAATCCCACAGTAGAAAAGGCAGTATTTAGATCCACTGGCTGGGATTTGATGTCTAAGGATATATAGTGAAATTGAAACTTTCATTTATAACAGAATGCTAGAGAAGTAAAAATGCATCTGTGTGCAGCACAATTCAAGTATGGCTTACCCATTTATCTTAAATACCAAGCCGATGGCTCTAGACTTGCCATCTACTTACTATTGCATGAATTTAATCATCAATCACATGAGAATAAGTTGCACCATGAAACACACTAATGTTTCTTGAATTCTTCTAGTTAACAGATCATATCAAGGCCAGATTTTGATTCCCATTTCAAATACATAGATTTACTTACACAATGCTTACAAGAAACCAACTGAGCTTACTTATGGAATGTTAAAAATCGTATTTCATATTAAATTTTCTCTTCAAGAGCGGCCACCGGCCAGTTCAAATACTTAACCAACCTAGTTGCGTGAGTAATAGCTTGTTTTAAATTTTGAGCCGTGCAAAATCAATTCCAAATAATTGATTTTAAATCAATTCCGTTCAACGTGTTTCGTAAAACATGAATCACTCATTTTTTAACCATTGATTTCTAAATTCAATTCTACTCCGCTCGAAACTAAACGGACACTAAGTGTAGTGAAGAATTGGCATTGTTTGTCTTCAAATGATATAAACAGATATTTAAATTAGTGGTTAGAATTGTAGTACCTGGTTGTAGAACGGCCAAGTTTCAATATTTTGAGCTCTCAAGGTATCCACATTAATTGCCTGATAGATCTTCCCATTTGGCCGCAAGAATTTTGGTCTCTAGGATGGTTTAACAACAACTAATTCTCACTTTACCGAGGAAAGTGAATAAATTTGAGAACAATGCCACAAAATCAATCATATAATAATTATATAAAAAAGAAGAAGAATGACTCCTATATGTAAATTTTGTCTGAAGTGAGATCAACTAAGGAACAAATACAATGACCATGTAAACCCCTAGAAGTAACCAAACCTGTGTTTGTAGAATTGATTGAGATGTTGTATATAAAAGCTCCCATTTTCCATTGAGCAAATCAGACTTGAGAGGCTCCTTAACAGAATTCACAGCCTCAAGTTTAGGAGCAATCTAGGTAAGACCCAGTTAAAATCACAAACTAGGAAACCAAGAAAGATAGTGAAACAAAGCCACTTAAATTATGCATGTAACATAACAGGTAAGAGGTAAGATCTTAAACTTATTTCTTAATTGTTTTCACTTTAACCTGGTCCACACGTTGTTGATCTTCAGGAGTAGCCTCAGCGCCTCGGTCAAGGGGTGCAATTGTTTCGTAGAGCTCCACCTTGAGGCTCTGAACATCTCTGCCTCCAGTGAGAAAACCTGGGAAAAATGAAACCATGTTCCTCCATTTCCCAGAATCAGCACCAGGTGGTAATATGATGATATGGGAGGTGTTCAATTTTGGTCGTGAGGATGAGAAAAGAAGATGTGGCTGTGATGGATGGGAATCAATTATACATTTGAATGGCAGGGTAGCACTTGGAGTGGACAGAGCCATTGAGAGATGAGTCATGCTTATGCACTCTCAAGCATTACAATTGTAGGAATAGAAATGTAACCATAATAACAAGAACTATGTGTCACACTATGCTGTGACTGACCAAACATTATTCTCAAAACATGACAATGACTTCAACTTCTATCTGTAACCTGAATTGTACCTTAAATTATTTCCCCTTAGAACATTCATGAACTTTGTAAATTAAACTTTTTTTTTGTTAATATTAACAAATTAAACTTAACTTTGTGACATAACAATCATGATAACACACATGTGGTCATGACTCATGTCATGTGGCCCAGATTATTCGCACCTCAAGGAATGAACCCACGGAAACTGATGGGCCAAATCAATTTGCACCTCTACGAATCCAACTTACAGATACTGATGGGCCTAATCAGTAATCCTTCACCCAACCTTTCTTTGCTCCCAATTTTCTCTTCCTTCTACAATTACCAGTTACCCGTTGACCAAAAAAAAAAATTACCAGTTACCCATAGATTTAGTTTTTGAAAGAATTCAATAGTATGATAGATTTAAAATTCCTACCAATAACTTTAATATTAAAATCCAAAGATATAACTTTTAAACCAGTATGTGTAACATGTTTACTTGATAGCACAAATCAAACATTTTCTCCTTTTTAGCTTTGTGTCATGCCGTAGGAACATTTTAAAATTTTGGATATTTGTGTGTAAAGCTTCTTTACATTAACGATGTATATTAATTAAACCCAACAAAGAATGTTATGTTGTACGTTTTTTTATTAAAAACGTGTGTTTTTTGCAGTAATTTAAATACCATTGTTTAGTTTTCTTTTAAAAAAACATTACTAATTAGTTTTAAATTTTATTTATGTTATTTTTCTTTTAAATTTTTTATTTTGTAAAGTTTACTTTTTTATGAATCATAGTTATACTATTTTTAAATATTAAATTAGAAAATCATAAAATTTATTATGGTATTTTATAAAATCATAAAATTTTTATATACCGAATTTGTTGTTTTTAATTAATTAACTTTTAAGGGGTGAAAATTCAATTTTACAATGAGTTGAATTGATTTTTTTTTGTGTTAACCACAGGTATCCCCTATTACCAGGGGCAATACTGTCCGGGGCTTAGTCACAGTTAAGGCTCCTCACCCCTCCCGAATAGTGTGTTTAGTGGGGATCGAACCCGGGAGCTCTTCCCACAGTCTCAGACTGCGTTGCCAACTGAGCCACAACCGTTTGGTAGTTGAATTGATTTTGAGAAAAGTGAAAATTATTAACCTCTCTGATAAATCAATTTTATTCTAGGTATAAAATTTTTATATCTATACTTTAAATGTCATTCTAATTTATTGAAGATTTTATGATAACATTCACAAGTTATTCTTTCAGTTTTTAACATCAGTTATTTTAAAATTAATTTCACTAAAATTTAAAATAAATGCACCAATTTTTTTACAAAAAAAAAATTAAGATGAAAAGAGACAAAAATCGTGTCAAGGATTAGGTACAGAAGAACGGATATACCAATTGGCCAGTTGTATTGAAAGCCATAAATAATATAATATTTATTTTGATTGGAACAGAGGATTGAGTGTCACAGGGTTGATCAGAAAAATGAGAAGGAAAGGATAGATAGAAAGAATCCTTTAAAAAAAAATTCATTTCAATTTGTTGGAGACATTTCATATTTGTTAATTAAGTAAAAAATTAATAATCAAAATCTCATAGACCCTCGATTTAATATTAATCCAGGCTGCATGTGTTTAGAGTTAAGATACAGTTTTACTGTAAACTTGCAAGTATATGTTGGATTTAAATTAAAATTAACTTAATTGGCATTGGCATTAAATTGAAAAAAAAAAATAGACAGTGGGGGGAAGGTGTTAAAACTTAAAAGCGTGTGGCACTTGTGAAATATGAAGAGTGAGCACAAGAAACCGGCGTTTGGTGCAACACCATGAGAAAAAAAAATTAAGAAGCACCCACCCACCAAGAATTTGATTGTACGTAGCAACTTTCATGGTGGTTGGATTGTTGACATGTGCTTGTCCTCTCCTAACAAGGTAGCAACATGGACACATGCACATTTGAGGTTACTTATTTCCATAGATGTTAAATGAACCATTATGTTTGGCCAAACAATTTTTTCTTCCTTTTTAATTGTCATGGTTTTTTTATGAAGAGCTTCATTATACATAAACAGTAACACATAAACAATTGTTTTGAATAAATTTTTTTTAGATTCACCGTATATATATATATATATATATATATATATATATATATATTAAACTCTTATTTTTTTTATTCAAAAAATATATGATCTTTATTTTATTATATATGAATGGATTGCACATTTTATTCCATCTAAGTCTAATTAAAACAACACATGCATTACACCAATCAAATTCAAAATAATAGGTAAAAAAACTCATTATTACGGTTGTACATGTATAAAGTTAGGTTTTGGATGTGCTCGTGAAAAAAAAAGTTGGGTTTCGCATATAAATAGATTACTTTAAAAAAAAACAAATATAATATAGTGTCTGTTTGATTTACAATTGGTATAATAGATTTTAAAATTAATAGTTAATTAAAAATGAATAATATACGTTTTATAAAATATATTAAAAATTAATTTAAAATTAGTTTTATGAAATTGATTATGCACTATCTCTAATTGATACACATAGATGTTTACTGACGCGCTTCATTGTATGTATAAAAATAAACGACTCTGTTCTAAAACTGGATTACTTTACTCCATTGGCAAGAAAAAGTTTATTATTGGACTAATAAAAAGATGGGTTTGTAACAACTTTTTCTATTTCTCAACGTAGTCGTGGATACGTTTAAGAAAAATAAGGATACCAATTCCAACCATATCCAGATGGAATGTGAATTATGCTATATATGTATACACACACTTTTTGTGGTTATCTTTCTGTTTGTTAAAACTACATGATTCCAAGTTATCACGGGAGCTCGTTCGTTGGGTTTGTTCTTATCTCTAAGTTAGTGGACACAACATTTTCATTACTTTTTAAGTTAGTGAGTTATCTTGTTAATTGTTTTACCAAAAGCCATGGTATAAAACTAAAGGAACTCTTGTTGGGTCTGTGAAGACAATGCACTATGGTATTTATTAGTACCCATTCAGAAGCTGCAAGAATTAATTATCACGGAAGGAAATTTACTTTTTCTTTTCTTAAACAGTAACCTTGAAAGCTGTCAATAATATATACAATTAACTAATTTAAAACGAAAATGTTAAAAGACTAAATAAATACTTTTACTGGTAAAATAATAAATTTATGTGTCTTTAATAAAGATAAGAAAATATATATATTAACACAAGAAAAAATTCTTAAAATAAGACCAAATATATTTAATTACCTGGTCAAAAATAGAATAAGTAATATTTATGAAAAAAAAGTACTATGCCTAAGTTAAATTATAAGCATAAGTAATATTTATGGAAAAGATTTATAGTTATATGTGTAGGGATTTTCTTGCCTCTTCAGTAGTTTAGATTATTGACCCAAAAAAAAGTTGTTTAGATTTATAGTTATAAGCTAACTCCTAAGTGTCCGTTTGGTTTAAATTTTGGAGCATCCAGAATTAATTCTGCAGAATTGATTTTAAATCACTTTCGTCTAACGTGCTTCGTAAAGTGTGCATCATCCATCTCAACCATTCAATTCTAAATGGTTAGAGAGAATACATTTCAATACTATATAGTAATATCTATGTAGCTTAAATAATAAAATTAAATAATATCAACAAGTTTTTTTTTGTGTTAAATACTTCCCAGTAAAATTTTACCGTAAATCATATATCATATATATAAATATACTTAGGCTACATTCGGCTTCTCTTCTATCTAGACCCGTGTTGCGCGTCTCCAACCTCTTGCAAATGACGTTGTTTTTTAAATGGAGAGAGAATAGTGTTGTGTGTGGCCTGGCCGACCACGTGTTATTATTGCTACTAGCCACTGAAAACTTTACTAACCTTTTCTTCCTCGGGGTGTTTTTTGGCTTGGATTGCATATGAGGAAAAATGAAAAATCATATATCTTAATCCAATTTAAATCAAATTGGATTAGATTGATTTTATTTTTTATAATATTAGTTTATAGAACATTTAATAAATTATGAATTGAAATATATAATCAATATTATAAATGTAATACAAAATCTCAAATATATTTTATAATAAATCAATTATCAACTTTTTATATTATAATTTTGAGACCTCAACTTGGAGAGTGAGACACTCACTCACTTTACTCTCCATTTCAATGTTTTTATATCTTCTCACTTTCTCTCATTAGATGGTGAATTTCACTTACAAGTTGTGAGAATGAGATTCTTCCTTTAAATCATTAACACTAATTTTCTTTCTCATTTTATTTGAATTTTTAATTAATACTAATAAATGATAATCTTAAATTTTATTAATTTTCAAAATTATATCCTATTATTTTCTATTTCAATCTATTTCTAAGTAATAAATTTCTTGTTGGATTGTGTTGTGCTTTATTCTGTGATTTATTAATAATATTTTATATTTTTACATATTTTTATTGAAACTTATATTTATGGGAAATGCTAACGAGTGTTCTTAGGACACTTGTTGAGTAACTAAAAATAAAAAGTTTTTATTGGAGTGTGTAATATTTAATGTTACATATGTAATTTAATACTGTGATTTCCAATAAAAAAATCTACACCCTCCGGTCTCAAATATAAGCAACAAAAAATCCTCTTTTGTTGGTCTAAAATATAAGCAAATTTCAACTAACTTTGCCTTATTTAATGACCTTGGACTAAAATATCCTTTATTTAAATTCAAATTGTTCTATCCAATGACCCTATTTAATAAACCATGTAGATATAGTGTTTCCACTTGGAACAAGTATCAATAAAATTGGAGTCTCCTATGAAGGGCAATTTAGAGAATACAATTCATTTTTAGATGACATCAAGAAAATTTAATGAAGTTAACTAACATTTCTTAATTAGCGTGAGTTAATTTTTTTTTGCTTATATTTGAGATCAGAGTAGTATTCATGGATCCTTAACCAGTGCCCTACGTTAGCAAGATCCTATATTTATTAATATAAATATAAAATTATATAAAAAAGAGATTATGAGACATGAAATTAAATTTAAAACTAATTTAAAATAAATATGTTTATTCTAATATTAAAATGATATCGAGTAAGTTAGATAATAAAACCATAAAAAATATATTAGTATGTTAAATTCATAAACATATACTTATATAAGTATAGATATGTAATTATTTTATATAATATATATATAAATAAAAGTTCAATTTGGATTGAATCAATTTTAAATATAAGGATTGAAAATTGATTTAATTAAATAAACAATACAGTTTTTACATTTTTTTGATTTTTTAAATTAACTTTTATGATTAACAAGAATAACAATAACATGTGGTCTGTCACACAAAACACTCTTCTCTCTTTATCTAAAAAATGGCGTCGTTTGCAAAGGACTAGAGACGCGCAACACGAGTTTGAACATGAGAGAAGTCAAATCGTTTGAAATACAAACACATTCCACCCCTAAACTTTTAACCACAAATAAAATATTTTTTTATTTGATGAAAATCTCCCGGATAAATAAAACCCTCTCAAAAGTAAAGAATTCACTATTAGAAACCCTTAGCCTTACAAAGGGTCACAATTCCAGTACTACTTACCACTATTTGATTCCAGTACTACTTACCACTCTTTGGGTCTGTATTACAACGTGCATGTACCATTGGTCTCATTGGCTTTCAAATTAGGAAAAATAAAAAAACAATTCCCCACTTCTCAATGGCCTACGTGCCTGGTTTTCATTAGTCAATTTCTTAGCTTCTTCCTCACAAAAGCATACCACAATACCACAAAAAAGATCGATTATGCAGTCAAATAGGATTAATAAATTAAAGAGCTCTAAAGACAAAAAAAGATGTAAAAAACTCATCTTACATTCATGTTTAATTTTATCATAAAATTGTTACTATATGTTCATTGTGAATGTGAACACAAATTTGCAAATGTGAACACATTATTTTAGCTAGTATAATCTCCACTATAGCATGTGAATTTTAACCAATCACATGGAGTGTGTTGGGGAGAGTGTTCAAAAGAGTGTGTTGCTAGCACTCCTCTTTTGATAAATACTAACCGTATTCAACATTGTTTATTTTTAATTTTATTCATTTAATAACAAAAATTGCTTTTTAAATTATTAAGTGATTAAATTTTAAGTTTATTTAATTAAATGTCATTATTTAATTAATTATTTTTTATCAAATATAACTTTTTTTAGAAAATCGCATATTAATTAATATAACATTACTAAAACTAAGCTTTTTCATTATTTAATAGTAGTATGACTTAGATTATTATTTTTTAAAAAAAAAATCTTATGCACGATGATAATGATGATAATATGCTGGTAACATATTCCCTTGGCTTTATGCTGTTATTCTCTTTTTCTTTCTTTTTCACTTTGCTTCTCCTCAACGTTCGGTAGCCTAAAAGTGAGCCCTAATTTTTTTTAAAAAAGAAAATTAAATAAAAAGAGAGAGAGAGGGAGAGAGTTTAGAAGGATAGATTACAGTAGAGCTTGCAGTTAAAAAGAGAGTGAAAGTGAGTTTAATTGTTATTTGTGGAGAGAGAGAGAGAGAGGCCACCTATACCATGAACACTGCTTTAACCTCTTCTTCTTATTCGTCTTGTTGTTGAGGTATTCGGAAATTGCGTTTTGTGCGTGGTGTGTTTTGTCATCGCTTAGAGAGAGAGAGAGTGAGTGGTGGTGATTCCAGATGCTGTGGAAATGGGGAAGAATGAGGAGCAACAATATGTGCAAGATGAAGAGCAGAGGCAGAGCGATTGGGTTGAGGCTCATCGATGCTGTTCGGTGGTTCTGGGAGCATTCAGTTTCAAGTGCCTCTTCATTCTCTTGTTCAGTCTGTCCGCTTTGCTATCTGGAATCTTCTGGATTCTTCCTAAATTCACAATCAAATATAGCTTTGATGCAAAAGATGTAATTAAGCAGAGTGGTTAGTCCTCTTTCCCCTTACCCTCTCTGAAAACCAATTGTCTTTTCCCCTTGCTATCGATTGTGATTTTTTTTTTTAATTTGCGTTTTGGCTATTTAGTTTTCATATTCTAATTATTGTAACTATTGTCTGTTTGAAATTCATTTTGTGTTTATGGTGTCTTTGATATCACTCCACCGGGGTGTGATACTGATTGGTTATCTTGAATTTGGGTTGTGAAGAAACCGGTTTTTGGTTCTGATGTTGTTTCTTAAAATTTAGCTGTGATGTTTTGAGTGAATCGCTATAACTTCCGTTTGTCAATTGAGGAATTCTCTTTCTACTGACTCTATTGTTTGTGATCACTTTGTCTGATGTTTTGCAAATGATTCAATTTCTCGTTTTTGGTTAGATTTTGGACATAACTTCTATCAACAAACTTGATTTAGTGGTACTGGTACCTGCTAAGAGAATCCGCAAGAATACTTGTAGAGCTATGGTTAATGCTATTGCTAACTTGCTAAGCATTTGATTTTCATAGGTCCAATGATTTGATAGCATCTGATATGCATAATTGGTGTTGTCTTTTTTATTGTGTGCATGACTACTGTCGTGGATTTGACTTCCTGTTATGTGCTAATGTCCTATGAATAACCAATGAATTGCAGTGAAAGTTTGTATATGTATCACTTGTGTTGGCTCAAGAATTTAAAATGCGGCATACTATTAGTAACTGTATTTTGAAAAATATGTAAGTAAAGGTGTATATATGGAAATATTCATTAAGATTGTGTAGAAGTTAGAACTGGAAAATATTATTTCAGTGAAGCTTTAAATCACCAGTAACTGGTTAACTTATTGTTTGCACTTGCACCTTAGCAAGTGCTGGTAGACTCATCAGCAACACCATGACTTTGGAAGAGAATATTATGCTTGGTAAATATGAACTGTTTGTCCTTCCCTTCAAGTAATCTTAGAAGCAATTTTTTATACTTTTTTTTTTTTAAATAATTGTTATAGTTACTAACATGTATTATTTGAATAGACAAGTATATTTATTGAACTTGAATAAGTTGTAGTCAGCTGCTCACTGCTGGCAAATAGCCTGGCAATGCTTCATTGCCAAGGATTACTTTTCAATTAACTGGAATTTTTCAAATATATGTCAGAGAATATTATGATATCTATCAGGAATCCTGGAAAACTGTGGTTTCCATAGATTTGAACTTGGAAGGAAAGTATAATTCACGTAAGTCCTAGATCAATGCATTGATGGCTTAACATAGTGTGACTACCTCCAAAATAAGTAAATTATTTTAGGTTGCAATATTGTACAGGTGAACAAAGTTCTTTTTTTGTTCATATCCTTTGTTCTGTGCTATACACATGATCTGTGAAACTGTTACTCATAATTTTATTATCACTTCCTTTTTCTATTATTTTTCTGTGATTAATCTTCTGCATTATGGACTTTATCTCCATTTGAATTCTTATGCAAGTGACATTAATGAATTTATCAATGGTGTTTTCTTTTTCCTTGAAATATTTTCAGCTACTGTACAGACATCCTTCAGGCTGGAAAAACCAGTTTCACAGGTTATTCCTTACATTGAAAGATTAGAATATGATATATATGGTGAAATAGCTCTGCCAAATACAAAGGTTTCACCCAAACTTCTGCTCTCAAATTTTGTTCTTAGGACTCTCCTTAGACATAGAAAGTGGCTTATAAGATATCTACTCTTAACAGGTCGCTATCCTATCTATGCATCAAAGTGTTACACCTAACTGGACTGACGTGGTGTTTGGAGTTCTCTCTGATCCAATGAACGTTTCAATAAATCCAGTGTCCTTGAGTGTGCTGAGGTCATCATTAATTGAACTGTTCCTCCAGGAATCCAACCTGACTTTGACAACGCCAATATTTGGGAATGCATCGAAATTTGAGATCTTGAAGTTTCCTGGAGGGGTAACTGTAATACCAGTGCAGTCTGCTTCTATCTGGCAGATACCCCAGAGTCTGTTTAATTTTACTCTTAACAATTCAATATCTGAACTGCTGGATTATTTTGATGACTTCAAGGATGAGTTGAAGTTCGGATTGCATCTGAAGTCTGATGAGGTATAGTCTCATAATCTGGTTCACTTATTATTTTGGGCATCACAATTTTGGTTTTTTAAGAGCCACTTCTCTCAAAACCTTTAAAGTTGTAATATATTTCTGGTTTCTCTCAAAATAAACTTGAATTTAATCAAAACAAAATTTTCTTCTCAGCTCTTTTTATTTGGGTGCACAATTTACTGAAGTATTCATGGAAGGAAGGAGAAAACAAAACTTCTAATTTTTTGGAATAGTTTGCTTTGTTTAATACCTAAAATCTACTTGCACTGATATCTAACACCCTGTGCAGAATGTGTATGTGCAAATAACAAATGCAAATGGCTCAACTTTAGCTCCTCCAGTAGTAGTGCAGGCTTCAGTCCTGCCAGGCTTTGGGAGCCTCTTGCCCCAGAGATTGAAACAATTAGCTCAAACAATAACAGGCTCTGCTGGAAGAAATCTTGGCCTTAATAACATAGTTTTCGGCAAAGTCAAAGAAATCAGGTTATCATCTTTTTTAAAGGATACACTACATGCTTACCCACCTTCTCCTGCTCCTGCTCCTGCTCCTTCCCCACAGTTAATTGATCACTCTGAACCACCAATTTCACCATATCATGCACCTTCTTACTCTCCAATATCCCCGGCAATCGCTGAGAAACCTCCTTGTTTTGACTGTGAAATATCGTCACCTGCACCTTCTACTGGGCCTGAGCATCCTCCAGATCCATGTCCATACAGTGGCTCTGTATATCATCCAATCCCTTCACCAAAATCTTATTCTAAACCATCGTTCCGCCCAGCTTATTCACCTGCTGCTGCCCCTACCTCCCATTCTGCCAGCCACTCAACTGAGGTAGCTCCAGATCTGTCACATGTAGCTGAGGCGTCCCATGGATCCAAGCTTCGCCAGGGTGAAGGGAGATCTAAAATATTGGTGTCTCAATCACTTGCTCCATCTTCTCTATGTAAGTTTATCTGGCATAGTAGACTCTCCTTGCATTTCTCATTCTTGGCTATAGATGGAACTGACAATAAGATTTGGATGATGCTGATAACATATTAAAGCATCCTCTTAAAGCCTTCGTTCTATCTATTTGTTGCTACTAATCCTTGCTGTAGAATGGTTACTCTTAGGTTTTTTAGAGGGGGGGGGTTAGAATTGTGGTAGTTTTGTTCATGATGGTGGTCCTTAAACCCAGGTTTGGGTTCCCTTGATTATGGTACACTTTCTGGTTTCGAAGAAGGTGAATATGATCCTGATTAGCTTCCTCACCTGAAAATGAGAATGAAAGTCTAATACGAATATCTAGGCACTACATTGCTTTTGCATGATAGTGAGAGGTATAATTGGTGGGCTTTAAACAAAAAAATAAAATAAAATACAAGAGGCCTCTGTTTGGGGCTAAATATTCTTGCATCAAACATAGTATGTCTCTGAAGGATAACTGTTGCAATGTTGTGGCACCTTTTATGTATGTCAATTACTTTTGAAAGTTATTGAAGGCAGAAGTAGTTGCTAATTACCTTTTAAAGCATTAGTTGCTGTATCAGATGATTCAGATTTTTTTTTTCTAACACGATAAATTCATTGAATTCTGGTCACCTGACTTGCTTTGTTGTCTTAAAACTTTTTTCCCCTTCTTTCTGTGCAGCTTCAGCAGGTGGTGATTTCCATAGTGAAATCTTTCTAATGGCATTTTGTATGCTATTAATTTCTTTTGTTTTCTCAATGATATTACATTTTGATGATATGGAGATGTTGCCTAATGAAGGATCCTCAAGGCAAGCAAGGACTACACCTTAATGATGCTTAGAAAGTTTTGCACAGACAAAGGAAGGAAGCTTCCGACAAATTTTAATGTCTATATTTTACTTCAGGCATGCAACCACATGTAAAGCTAAAGGGTCAAAGCCAGAAAGTTGGCAGGCCCCTCATCTAGTATTATATCCTCTAAGAGGTGTGAATTTGATCCCAAAGGGGTCAACTAACAAACAACATGATCCAGAGCAAAATTGGTTTTCAGATGTCAAAAGAACCATTCCTTGTATTCGATCAAGTGTATGATATGCGAAGAATTATGGGTTCTTTGAGCATCTGAATCTGTAAAACAACTACATTAATATCAAGCAAAGGAATTATTAGTTAGTCACACTTGTATAGCTGTATGCTTCCCCTACCCTTTCTTCTCCCTGCTTCCTAAAGTAAAATAAGTAACCAAATTTATCCATGGTAGAAACATCGAGAATGAAGAAGAGGAGCGAAATGAAACGTATGTTTTGTTTTCATAAGTCTATACAGGCCGGCTTTTACTCTGAAAAAAGTGGTCAAAGAAAAACATTCAGAAAAGTACAATAATTACTAGGTGTGTTCTAATTTTTCTTGGTAAGCGGTGTGTTCTAATTGGGTTCTTGGAACTTCGAAGTGACCCCCCAAAATAGTGATTTCGAAAAGAAATGTTTTGCTCGGATTTCTGTTTCAAGTGTATACACTAGTTAAAAGGACAGGCAATGGTTTTACTGGTCAACTCAATAACCAGGGTTGTTATAAAAATCACAATCTTTTTTTTTTTAATTTTCAATTTACTGGTAAAAAAATGTTACTTCTATTTGTAGTTAAGCAAGGCACTACATATTGATGATTTTTTTTGGGGGGGCGGGAAAGATCACAAGTTGGGAGATAATTCTACTTAACTTGGATAGGACATCTATGTGCAATAAAACTCTTTCTTCGAATATTTAATAGACCAGTGGGCTAGGACAATCCCATATTAGTTAATTCATGTGCCCGATGATTTATGTATTGAAGTAGTTCATCAATATTATTACTTTACAAACAAAAAAACAGATAGGCATACTCATACGTGGAATAGAAAAGGCTGGCTTTTTCAACCCTCTTTCACACAAGGCGGTTGCGAGTTTTCAGTTTTTGGTTTTTAAAAATTTTCAATTAAGTTTTTACAACTCAAAATAAAAAACTGAAAAACATTTTTTGTGATTTTCAAAATGTTTGTTTTAAAAACCACAAAAACAAGCTTTCAACTTTTAGTTTTGAGTTGTAAAAACTTAATTGAAAATTTCTAAAAACCAAAAACTAAAAACTTACAACCACTCCGAACGATCCCTTGGGTTTTGTTTGGGAAAAGGGAGTGAGAGGAGGAGGGGTTATAGGATTAAGAACCCCTTACCCTCTGTGTTTGAGAATGTCCAATATTTACAAAGTTTACCCCCTTCATCCTCCTCCTCCTCCTGCTCCATTTCCCTCTTAACCCTCCCCAATGTTCCCAAATATACCCTTAATAGAGTGATGAATTTTAGATGCAATAACTTTGCCTTATTAATGTTCGAAATTTGTGGTGATCACACTATTTTCAATGTAAATAGATGTAATTTGAAATAAAGACAAAGAAAGCCTATATATTTTATGTAATCAAAGCATGTTCAATATTAGTTAGCAAAGGCTTAAAGGAAAGGAAATGATATTTTTCTCAGTTGTGTGTAACTGTGAAAGACAGAGGAAGTAAATAAAATTCAAATATTGTCGTCTATATAGATTTAAAGAGTCATTTTTTTTGGTCGAAAAAGAGTCATATATGGATCTGATGGTATGCAATTCAAATGACTTGGCAACTAGCATACAGATTAAAGAGAGAAGCGATTTTTGTACCAAGAGAGAGAGAGATGCTATTCACTAACGCCAATCCCCAGTTATACATGCACACCTAATCATCGCTTCCCTTCATAGTTCATACACATGCAAACTCTTGAGCAGTAGACTAACTAGATCATTCTATTTCCTTAATAGTTACACGGACAAAATTAATTCATTATCAATTTAGATGACAGAAATAGCATCTGATGCAATCCAGCTTCCCACAAAAAAGAAATGAGAACTTGGTTTCTAGTTCTTCAGGAACTTCAGAACTACTTACAAAAGTTATATGCCTAACTCTTGCCCTATAACTAGAGCTTGATTACAACTCCTTCAAAAATGCCATCAGGCTGAAGTTAGGTGCAAACAGTCTTGGATCAACAGGTCCTGGAAGACTGAATGAAAGCGTGAATGGTCCAGGAGAGCATAACTGCCGGATTTTCATCTGGAAAACACGTGATTGTTTTGTTATAGTTCTTCCACCAGTTAACAGCCCTCTGATATGAACCCTCCCATCAGATTCAATATCACAACTGAACTGACCTGCTAGGCATGATAAAAATTATTTAAAAAAACAAAGAAAGGATCTTTCTGAAAAGTATGCATACATGTTAGGCCAGTTATGAATTTATCAACAGATGAAGATGGCTGGATTTTCTAAAACAAGGACTGGAGAAAGAGAATGGGCTGAGGCGGGCAGATCCTTTTCTAAGGACTCTGAAGCAGCATGCATGTGAAAAAATCCACACTTGCACCATCATCTTTTGATTTACACTTCTTCCAACCCCTTCCCCCCTCCCCCTCTTTTTCTTTCCAAAAACATCAGGTAAAATGAATCACTGGTGTTGTAATAGAGGCATCTCATAGTAATAGCATATCATGTTCATTGCCGGTATTAAAAGAAATGTCACAGCATTCAACTTTGTATTCTTATTAAAGAAGGTCCTCCTACACCACAAACTAACAATGGATAACTGTTCTTAACAATACTAAAAAGTAACATACATGGTATACCTGTTAATATACATTATTTTTTACCAAGATATATGTTAAAAAAGAAAGGCACTGCCTCTATAGTTTTAATACATGAAAGGGTCATTTTCATTTCGGATAAATTCAAAAAAGAAACCTTTCAGCAGATAACTGAATGCAATAAAAAGACTGGCAGAAGAAACTTGAGTAAATAGAAAGAGGAGAAACATACTGAAATCTTTCTTGACTCCTGGCAAGGAAACTCGGAATAGATATGCCACTTTACTAATACCAATATCCACAGCACCAACAGATGGACCAAATAGCCCTTTCTGGCTGTCCCTGTTAAAATAAGAGAAGAATCTTGGTAACAATGGTCAATGTCAGGGATAGAGAGAAGGGGCATCAAGGTAGGCCCATCAGATTTGCACATCTTCTTGGAAGGATCTCCCTTAGCATTATGTTTTGCAGGGAAGACACAGGGAATTTCTGACATTGGCGGAGTATCATCAATATACTTTCTCTTGTACTCTTGTTGAGACTTTCCTGATTGGCATCCCCCATTTGGAGTAGTCTCTGGCACTTTGTTCACACAATTACTGTCACCTTCCTTGCTTGATCGAGGGTGAAGTCGAACACGTAGACATTCACTGAGATTTAACTTGAAAGTGTTGCCACCAGTTAAAGACCTGAACCTATTTAAATCCTCCTCTTTGATGTAAGATGTAAGAGGATCATCAATTAAAACAACCCCTTTAACAACTCTGAAACTCTCAGGGTACCATATCTGTTGATGAAGTTCCAAAGGGAAAAAACTCGTGAACTGGGGACTATCCTCTGTAATGTGAGAGTTGGGCAAGGATAACTTTCCCTTTAGATACATATGGAACATATTGACATCCAAGATAAGATCAGGAGAAGCATTTCTAAGGAGATAGTAATATAACCTCTCTAAGAGAGAAATGCTAAGATATGAAGGGCCCAAATCACTCAAGGTATATGGTGGCAATCCAGCCATTAGTCTATGAAGAAGTGAACATTTTGGATTATCAGACTTGACATCAGGTCCCAGGTAAATAGTGAAAATGAAGTCAACAAGAAATTTCCTATCAGTATTCTTAATTACTGGTTTGACAGACCTTCTCTTATAACAAATATTTCCTTTAAGGTCCATGAGCGGTGTGGATTCACCTGTACAGGGGACAGTAGCAATAAGAGGAAAGACCTAAGAGACAGAGAATCACATTACATTACAATCCAGGAATATATTTCTAAATTGTAATTTTTATTTCTAATTGAGGAAGAAAGTAATCAATCAAATTTGTGGTTGAGAGGGTTTCCTTCCCCAATGATGAAAACCTAGGAATTTCACATGCAATGCAGAAGAATGAGTGTGAGAAAGAATGAGAGAAGACTCACAGAAAAGGCTGAGCTGAGAAGAGAAGATCAGCAATTTGAAGGAAGCAGCTCCACTCACTCAACACTGTGCCATTGCCAGTGAGCGACTCACACGACAGAATACAAAACCACACTGTTTCTTTGTTTGTTTGTTTTCATTCCTCTCTTTATTTTCTGTCTAGTTATTATGAGTCACTTCACTTGGGACATTAACTACACCGAAATAAGTTAACTTTTCGTTTACTTGATGATCAAGTTTAGATTTTACAATGTTGATTTTGCTTCAGTTTTTTTAAGGAAAAAAAAAAGTCAATTAACAAATGTCTAAGAAATATTTAAATAACTAAATATATTTTTTAGCAAAAGTTTTAAAATTTTACTCGTAAAATAAAAGAGAAGCTTTTATAAAATGCTATATTCTAGTGAGGCAATGCCTTTGTTATTACACCTTTTTTCTACCGCTCTATTTGATATAAGAAAGGAAGTAGCTTATGTATTGGGAAACCTCTGTGTTACCACAATTAAAGGTGACGAGAAGCCAAGTCTTATCCCATGGCACCTGGTTTCACTTGTTGAAAAAGGATGTTTGCCAGGTTTTATTGATTTGGTTAGATTTGTTGATACCAAAGTTGCTAGGCTAGGACTTCGATTCTTAGAGGTGGTAAGAGATCTTGATGGTTGTATAAATAATTCATAGATTATGGCTAGATCAGATTTATTAACATTGTTTTAATCGGAATCAGGCCAGTTAGTTTGTGTAATCAATGATAAAATTCCACCTCTTAGTAAATACCAAGTTCTTTAAGATATAAACCCCTGGCTATTTATGATTTCTTATGTTGTAGGTGCTGAGGGGGGTGCCAAATGGTGAGGGCCCCAAGCTTGTAGAACAAGAAGATGGGATTCAAGCCATGGAAAGACAATCCTTTTGCAGTTCCTTTCATGGTTTTCAATCGATAGGACCATGCTAGCGAGGTAAATGTCCCTTTCCAGAAATGGTGAGGCATGACTCGCATTTGGGAATGAAACAAAAGTAACGAGGAAAAAGAAAGCATAATAAATGATGTTATAATTTCTCAATGACGTTTTTACAATTTATTATCTTTCAGGGACCAATGTGATCCACTCATATCTTTCACGGACCATTTTAAGGGTTTATAAATGATTTTATTATTTCTCAAGGACGTTTTTACAATTTATTATCTTTTAGGGACCAATGTGACCAAACTCATATCTTTCGGGGACCATTTTGAGGATTCACTTGCATTTCTGTTAACTTTAACGGAGGGGAGTTAACAAAAGGACCTAATTGACCGGCGTTACTATCGCTCAGGGACGTTTTTTACAATTTATTATCTTTCAAGGACCAATGTGACCGACCTCATATCTTTCAGGGACCATTTTCAAGGTTTACTCTAAAACGAAAACCCCAGTTAGGTTCTGAAAGATACACGTGTCATCATTTAGTCCCCTAAAAAATATTTGTCACCAGTTAGGTCCCTCCTCAAAGATTAAAATGGTCAACACGTAAGCTGATGTGGAATGTTTTTGTGCGACTTGGTCTGTTAAGTTCCAAATAAGCATAACATTCTACAATTCTACCTGGCAAATGACTTAATATTAGGGTTTCTATTATGTCCCTAATAATGGGTGAGTCTTCTTCCACAACTTAAACCCCAAATATCAAACTCTAGAGTTGCATTTCGGAAATTTACAATAATTAACCATAATGAAGAGAAACTGCAAATTGCAATTCACCAATATTTCATCTCCAAGAAGACAATATCTGTGAATTCATGTGGTTCATGATTCTTTTCTTTCATCTTCATCAAAAAATCGCAAAAAAAAAGGAAGATTATGTTAAGGATGTGCTATCATGGAAGGAAAGCCAAATTATTCACTTTCCACACTGAAGAAAACCCTAACGGTAGGGTGCCCCCTCACGGAAGAATATCCACCCAAGATTAGGGACCTAATATAAACCCTAATGTTAAGCCATTTGTCATGTAGGATTGTTGAATTGGATGCTTATTTAGCACCTAACAGACCAAGTCATACAAAAATGTTACACGCCAACTTCTATTAATGGCGTTTCTAACTTTGACTAACTGAGGGACTAGTATGGTGACCATTTTAATCTTTGAGGGACTTAACTGGTGACAAACATCTTTGATGGACCTAACTTGCGACGCATGTATCTTTCAGGGACCTAATTGGGGTTTTACTCATAAAAAATAAGTATTAAGAGAGTTTTATCCCCTCGAAAAAAGTTCAAACTCTAATCAATGGACTCAATATGATTTTTAAATATCGATAATTTAAAAATACTTATTATGGACTATTTTTTAAGTTTTGTAGTTAAATCTCATCACCTAGTTTTCATGGCTTAAATGATTTTTAATGTCATACTAGCATGTTAAGTATTATTTCACCCAAAATAAAGTTGGTTTCAACCTTCGAATATGAAAGAAATGTATCTCTTTAGCAGGATAAAAAATAATATTTCATGAAAGGAGAAAAAATTCCATTTATTTTTAACACCTTGTATAATTTTTGTAGTTGCTATCAAATGATTTTTTTTACCAAAAAAGACTTTCTATCACTTTTTTCTCCGCAAACTATATACTTGATGAATCCATAAACACCTCACAACTACACTAATGTTAAGTGGTTTGACCTATATATTTATATGGTTTGTCTTATGTATCTGCTATTTGTTGGGATGGTAGTTCTTGAACCGACCTTACTTCAGTCTAAAAGCTCCTAAATTGGGATCTTCAATGGTGGAGTACCTACATAAGACATTTCAATACTCGAGTGAGAGAGAATTAAAACAAAATGTCAATATTGGATTTGGATTAGACTATACACCTAACATTAGTGAGATAATGCTTTTATATAATGGTGAATAACGGTGAGTCATAACCCTTGTAGCTGGAAACTTGCCAGGCATGGAATGTGTCACCCAAGTTTAAATTTGATGTGGCACGGTCGTGCATGACCTCTCCATACAATCTCTATTGACATGTGGGCTTACAGGCCAAGAATTATGCTTACATGAGGGTTGGACCTAGGTTTTGCTGTCTAATCCATCTCAATATATACTAATAGTCAAATTTTCCCAAAACATAGAGAATCATTTCAAAATAAAATAATGTTATATGTTCCAAGAACTTAAAAATAAAAAATAAAAATTAACCTCTTTTTTAAAAATTATATACACTAATTATTATTTAATTGCATATTCATTAATTACTTTCATTATTATTTTCTTAAATTATATATTTTTAGGGAAACTTATTTTTTATTATCAATTTTTATCTTTATTTCACCATCACATTAAAGTTTCTTTTATGATTTAAAATAATTAAAATATAACATTTTTATTAAAAAAATCCAATGCATGAATATAATGCTTCAAAGAAACATACTGAGTAAATAAGCTATTGTAAAAATATCTTGGTATTTTAATTTTTTTTAGAATGTATAATAAATTATTATTAAAATATCATCCAATTATAATATTAAAAAAATATAAAAAAATAAATATTTAAGTTAGAGAAAATGTTAGTTCAATAAACAAGTTAGAAAATGTCAGCACAAAGTATATCGGATATTATTGGACACTTGTGGTTATGGTAACCGGGTAACCGAACCGAGTATAGTGCAGGAGTAATTGCAGTGCTGGTAGCTCTTTAATTCCATTTTCCTCACCAGAAACTCAATTTACTCTCATAACGGCAAATATTGAAGCCATATCTTTGCGTCTTTTCTTATCAGTAACTCGTTGATATACCATCACTTTCATTCTCTCACTTTCAAGTTCCCCTTCCATCTAAATCCCCAAATCTTGAAGAACCCTAACACCTAAACTGTGAATCGTGAACCCCATTCTCTACTTCTTTACAACTTATAATGGTTTTCTCACTGTTGTATTTTAATGTTTAATTTTTTTTTGGTTTCTATAGATTGCTTGAGAGTGCTTTCAACGTGGATGGTATCGAACCGGACCTTCAAAGCAAGTTAGTGATGCTTCCTATGCATTACTTAAGTTTGATTTTAGAAATTTTATGTTTAATTCCTCTCTTTGTCTGAAGTTCAGAGTAATGCATTGCTTTGTTTGAAAGGGATTTAGAAAGTGGCAAATAAGAAATTGAGGAGATATATAAACTGATGTCTGAAATTAGGGAGGTCGATTTTCATTAATTATTATACCGGAGAATAAGAAACTTCTGAAAGTTTCATCTTAGTGGGATTGCAGAAGTAAGATTTATGGTGGATTGATGAGGATCCTTGGAACATGAAATAAAAGAAAAAGGGAAAGAAAGAAAGGAAGTGAAAACTGAAAACAATGTGTGTAGAGGTCTATAACTTCATTCAATCCAAAGTATTGTAAGGTATATTTCAGATTAGTCAAGTATAAACCAGACTTAAACTTCACGAAACCAAGTTTTTGTGGTGATTAAGTGGGTATTAAGAGCAGACATGCATGCATAGTTAAGCCTTTATAACACACATCTCTGATTCTTTCCCCACTCTGTTGGGCTCTTCTAATTTACTTGCTTTCTGTTTTAAGTAGTAGAAGACTATTGGTTTGTGTGTGTGTTTGGAGAGCGGGTACAAATTTTGTGTGAAATATGTAAATTTATGTATAACTGCAAAGTTATATTGTTATTGAGAGTTGGCAGTGCCATGACATGCATAAAGCTTTTTTTCGAATTGATGGGTATAGTCAAATTGTATTATTTCCCCTGGAACAGTGGTGTTGCTGTAGCACCTGCCCCTGATTGGCATCTTCATTGGATGTCTAGGAATATATGATTCTTTCATTTTCTTCCTCAAGCTTCTTTGTTGTTTTTTATATTTTTGCGGCTGCCATGACATGCATCGCAAGAGTTTCGCCGTAATTCCAAGCAAGTAGATCGGAAAAATTTTCTCTACATTGAGTACTTACTTCGTCGTGGCAACAAACAGCTTGATCAGCTTAGGAACCCTGGTATTACTGGGTTATCTTCCTTACAAGTTGATTTCTCTAAAATCAATAACACTGGCACTTCTAGTCAGCCTTAAAATGCTTGTCATTTACACTTTAAACGCAGATCAGATATTCCCAATTTATTAATTCAAAATTAATCAAATGTTGAGAGTTGAGATGCTCACCTTTCAATCAATAGAAAAAGAAATTAGTTGTGAATATTGTGGAGTCGCGTTTGATTATGTATTTTAAGGACATCAACATTTTCGATTTTCTGTAGGTCAATAAATGATTGCCTACCTCCTTGCATTCACGAAGTCATAGGACTTCGTTTGTGATTGGATCAAGGCTAATTAGGACTGCACACAAAAACAAGTTTGCACATCGTATGTATAAATTTTTGTTGATACAATTAAATTATAATGAGTGCTCTGGTCCGACTAATAATTAGTGGATACTGGTCTAATCATGATTTGTATCAATAATATTGGGCCACGTGTATTCCACGATCAACCTTTTAAAATTGTGAAATTGCTTTTTTCTTTTCTCATTTCTTCTCACGCCCTACTATGGTCTTCCTCTCCTTACTTTCTGTTCACATTTTTCTTTTTCTGGTTCTTCTCTCTCTAGTTATTCTCTCTGCCTCACAATGATGGAAGTGGTGACCCGAAGTGTCATCTTTCTGCAAAAACTTGCACAAAGTGCCATCTTCCGTCGCATCACTTCCGATTGGGTTTGACAATGGAGGTGTTGTAGATGCAAAGGGCTTTTATTGGTGTAAACCATAGGTATCTCCTATTACCAGGGACAATCCTATTCGGGGCTTAGTCAATGTCAAGGCTCCTCACCCCTCACGAAGAATGTGTTTAGTGGGGATCGAACCCGGGAGCTTACCCACAATCTCAGTCTGCGTTACCAACTGAGTCACAACTCTTTGGTGACACAAAGGGTATTTTAGTAACTACAATTCATCAAATTTTTTAATTTTTTTAAATTTAAAATCTGATAGTTTCGAAACTCTGAACATTTAGAGTGTTTTTGGCTTGCCATTTCAGCTAGCTGAAAGTTGAAAATAGTAGCTGAAACCATTTCAACGGTGTTTGGAAGGTAACTTTTTTGGGTAGCTACAAAGTAGCTGAAACCAAGTAGCTTTTTTAAAAAGCTCCAATTTTCAGCTACTAGCTGAAAATTAATTACAAGTTTATCTCTCAACCCCCCACTTATCATTATTTAATACTTAATGTTGTCCTTAAATTTCATTTTACCATTTTCAACTAGTTTTACCAAACACATTCAATAATTTTTCAGCTTTCAACGAGCTTTTCAGCTTTCAGCTAGTTTTAAGCTTTCAGCTAGCTTTTCAACCAGTTTTACCAAACACACTCTTAGCTCCTGCGGCTAAGAAGTGGTGAATATTAATGAAAAGCTTTCATTTCCAATGATGTTATTAGTTGGCAGCAATATTTATTGTTTTGTTCAGTGTATTTAAAATTTCAAATTAAAATTGTAATCTTTCTCTTTTTAATTTTTTCATCATCTCTCTCGCATTTCACTGTTACACCTCTTTCCCCTTTCTCTCTCTACCCAAATAGCTTTGGTTGCCACGATTGCTTTCTCTCTGGTGACCTTTAATCTTCCCCTTTATCTTTCGCTTTCTGGCTGGCGATAGCCTCTACCTTTTATTTTCCGTTTTCTCCCTTTGACTCACTATTTTCCTCCTTTAACTCTTTTTCACACCCTCTTTGTGTCTCTATTTTTGCTCACCTGAAGAATTGAGTAGTCCGACAGTGACGATGGTGCGTGGTTGGCAAGGGTGAGAAGGAGAGGGTGAGGCTCAAGTGGACCTGCGGCGGTGCTCGCGGCAGGATGAGGCGCGATTTCCGGTTGAGTTAATGACGTGGTTTTGCGATGACAGAGTTTGGCCGCGAGAGTGGTGAGCGGTGGTCACACGCTTTTACTCATAATTCTTTTTCTCCTCTGTTTCTCTTTTTGTTGTTTATTCTTATCTATTCTCCTATTTTTTTTATTTCATTTTCTTGCTGCAGTTTTGCGATTCAGTGTCCGTGGATGAAGAACTATCATCCTTCAGCGATTACTCATTGAGAGAGGTAAGGAATTTTGTCCCTCTATTCTGCTACATTAATCTGCACCGGTTTAAAGCTTGAAATTTCCCTTTCTCTTCCTCACAGTTGAATAGGACATAAGGGTTCTTCTTCCCTATTTCTGTATTTATTACTTTTATATAAAACTGACATATGCAATGAACCCTGTGATGATTCATTTTCTAATTGTGGATGTTTTTTATTGCCAGTTCTGAAAATTCTTTCTTCACTGCAAGCTACGTTTTAGATACTCTGCTTCGAATAGCACTGCAGATTGACGGTGAAGGTAATTCGTTTTCCTTTTTTTTTGTGATTTCGATTTTTGGGTTACATTCCTCAACCTGTAAAACCCTAAAGTTCTAATTTTTTTTTTTCATTTTTGATGTGATTAGTGTCAACCACTGTGAATAATTTTGGATTCCATTGACATAACACCATTTGGGAAGTATACAACGAGCCACTGTGAAGAATTTTGAAGACGGTGGTGAAGGAAAATTTGAGGTTCTATCCCAGTATGAACTCTTATTCTTTGGGTTCGGTTTTTTTCATTTTTTCCAGTTCAATTGCATGTATGGGATGATTTTGCAATATGTGTGCATGTAACCCACAAACTTCTGGTTGATTTGGTAATGGTGAAAAAAACTTCTCCTTGGGTGTTCCCTCTTACAAAAAAGGTAGGCAAATAATAGGAAAGAGCTTCTCGTTGGGTGCTCCCTTTTGCAATAAGGGTAGGCAAATAATAGAAAGTGATGTTATATTATTTTGAGGCATCAAGCAACTAACAGTTATGCATACATTCTTTGAGGATAAATTTGAATTTGATTTAATATGTTTTCTCTATGTTGATTAATAGTATACATGTTTTTGGCTATATGAATGAATGGATTGCTTATTCTTCTCATATTCTATGATTCTTAATTGCATGTTATCACTTCAAACTTCTAATGAAATGTTATCCCTGCCTGCGCTAAGTTCCGAACTTTGTCTATGATTCTCTGATTATCTTTTTATTTTGCTATATTTTCAAATTTCAATTCTGTTTTTTTTTCCTGCATGGTTCTATAATCCTGATCTCTGAATATTTGTATCCACATGTGCACTTTTCTCTTAATATTTTGTGGTTTCTCTGGAATCTTTTTTTTTTCTTTTTCAGGTTTTTCTAATTCTGAAGCTATTTTTTAATCTTTCAATTGCTATGTTTCTTCAATTGCATGCTTCTTCTTCTCATATTCTATGATTCTTAGTATGCGTTTTTAGTGTGATTTTAGGAATTAAAGAATCCAAGCTACTTCAAAACCTTATATAATTGAGTTTTTTTACTTCTCAAACTTCTAACGGATTTGGTATTAGTGGAAACAACTTCATGACTGCTTCCTCTTCTAAATAGGGTAAAGGGAAAATAATAGGAAATAACTTCTCCTTACTGATTTGGGATAATCCTTTCAAATTTTGATAAGGTGAAATTTATTCCTTATAATTATTTCAAAAGTAGATGAAAGGTTGCCCTTATGTTTAGTTTTGTTTCATGTTTATAACTTCTTTTGTCACTGTTCATTGAGGTGTCTAATCAATATCCCTTTATGGGAACCAAATGCTTATGGGAAGCCATGCTTGCTAAATCTAAGATGTTCAGAGAACAAAAGTAATATTCGAGCACGGAGTATAGCATAACTATCAACTATGCTTATTCATATACTTTTAGTGGGCTTATTCTTCTAGATGGAAATAATATTCTATAAAAATTGGTGCATATTTATGTGGTGTTATAGGTCACACAACCAGGTGACTAAAACTTTTAATCTATAGGTTGCAAAAATTCATTATTGCGTGTATAGCGTGTATAGAGTGTATAGAGTGTATAAAGTGTATACTGATTTTTTTTTTCCTCTTAGATAGTTGCTTTTTACAAGAATTTGAAATATTAATTTATGTTGATTCTAAGTTCCTCATGTCACATGGATACTTTTATTACAAATCCTTTCTTTTATTGCTTTGTAAATTTCCTGGGAAATGGAGAAGGGTACACTATGCATTCATAGTTTTTGTTTTGCTTTTTATTGCCCTTTTCTCATTATCTCGGTAACTTTTACATGCTTGAACATATACATATTTTTTTTGTGCTCCCTTTGGGCTCATATGAAATGTATCCCATATACTAATCATAAGCTTTTTGTGTCATATCCTTGTGCCTCCTCCCATGATCTCAATTATTAACACTCAAGTAGACAATTTGTGGGCTTTTTATATATGCTGATTTGTGTAAATCTCTTAAGACGCATATGCTTATTTGTGTAAATCTCCATAACAGGTATCTCATATTTAACATATCCTTAACATCGCTCAATGTGATGCAGCTCACTTACTAGAGTTTACTTTTGATCCAGTAGTATAGATGATGTCCTAATATGCTGAAAATCCAACATTCTCTATGGTTGGAAAGAGAATCATCGTGTTTTTATTGATAATAATGTGTATAATAGAAACTTGGAAAAGCTATGGTTTGTTTTAGAACTCCTTGTATAAAGCAATGTTTGATAATAATGTTTAATCAAATGAGTTGTCATAATAAGGAAAGCTAAGGAAAGACCAATACAACTTTCATATTGATACAGGTAAAATGCATAGTTGTTTTGATATTTTTTTGTTGCATAATGTGGAAAATTGGTGTCTATGTCATCAAGCGATAAGTTCCCTCACATGTTTTCATAGAAAATTACCCGTGTGATGGGGCGTGGCTGCAGAAATCTAACGTCGCTTTCATTTGAGAGCCTGGTTTGGGTTATGTGCCATGTGGTTCCGGATTGGGGCCCAAACCTACACTGAAAATTTTCAAATACCGAATTTGCTTGTATTGAGCTCGTTTCAGATCTCACGTTTCATTTCTTATTCCAGGACACAACACAAGTACCATCATCATTGTCTCCGCAGCGATTCCGTCTTCTCTTGAGGTAACAATTTTCGCTCTCAAATTGTGAAAATATAATATATAATTTCTATGGTTAAAAGCCTCCTAGAATTTCAGTTGTTAACTTCATGGGATGGTATTTGAATTCTTAAGATGGCTTTTTGCTTGGTGATACTAAAATTGCGATGAGAATTAAAAATGTTTGAGGTTTGCATAAAACGTGCTAATTTGATCATACTGTTATTGTTTCCAGGCTGTACAGTGTTATGAATTCGTGAATTGTTTTTCTGCAAATTAGGATGGGAACCACTAAAGGTCAAAGGCTTTCTGGGATGCAAAAGCAAGTACTTAGCTTATATAGAGGGTTTCTGCGTGCAGCCCGTTCCAAATCCGATGAAGAACGCCGCAAGATAGAGTCCATAGTATCGCAAGAGTTTCGCCGTAATTCCAAGCAAGTAGATCGGAAAAATTTTCTCTACATTGAGTACTTACTTCGTCGTGGCAACAAACAGCTTGATCAGCTTAGGAACCCTGGTATTACTGGGTTATCTTCCTTACAAGTTGATTTCTCTAAAATCAATAACACTGGCACTTCTAGTCAGCCTTAAAATGCTTGTCATTTACACTTTAAACGCAGATCGGATATTCCCAATTTATTAATTCAAAATTAATCGAATGTTGAGAGTTGAGATGCCCATCTTTCAATCTATAGAGAAAGAAATTAGTTGTGAATATTATGGAGTCGCGTTTGATTATGTATTTTAAGGACATCAACATTTTCGATTTTCTGTAGGTCAATAAATGATTGCCTTACCTCTTGCATTCACGAAGGCCTATGACTTCGTTTGTGATTGGATCAAGGCTTATTAGGACTGCATACAAAAACAAGTGTGCACATCGTATGTATAAATTTTTGTTGATACGATTAAATTATGGTGAGTGCTCCGATCCAATTAATAATTAGTGGATACTGGTTAATCATGATGTGTGTCAATAATATTGGGCCAGTGTATTCCACGACCAACCTTTTTAAAATTATGAAATTGGCCTCTTTCTTTTCTCATTTATTCTCACGCCCTACTATGGTCTTCCTCTCATTACTTCCTGTTCACATTTTTCTTTTTCTGGTTCTCTCTCTGGTTATTCTCTCTGCCTCACATTGTTGGAAGTGGTGACCCAAAGTGTCATCTTACTGCAAGAACTTGCACAAAGTGTCATCTTCCATCGTATCACTTTCGATGGGTTTGGCAATGGTGGTGTTGTAGACGCAAAGGGCTATAAGTAACAATAGTTTGAACAGGATACTGATTCAGTTCTTGGATCTATTGAAGAGGAGACTATGAACTAACTCTATGCAGAGCAAGTCAAATTCAAAACAAGAGTGCAAAATAAGAACCAGAAGTTTAAAAAATCCCAAACATTGAGCAGCAAAAAAATAAGAATAACCATTTCTCCCACAAATGCATATTATAATAAAAGATCTTCTTTGACTTGACCAAAGAAATCCTTCGCACGCCCTTGCCATCACAAGTTGATGTGTGTCATTGAATGGATTTAGCACCAATTTAGAACCAACGTCGCCGAAAAAAGTCTAAGAGGTTTTGACCAAAAAAATATCTAAGAGGGTCTAATCTACAAATAAAAATTTGTGGGTAAAAGTATAAAATCAGATTATTTTTCTGATGTGCAAAAAAAAATTACAAGTGTCGCAATAAGATCTATAGCATGTTATATCATCTCGAGCTGTACCACAGTAGGTGATCAAGTAAATGCTATACAAAAAAAAAAGCACACCATATGTTGTATGTTATCTTGGAGAAAAAATCTCACCTCAGAAAATAAGAGGAAAATTTTCAATTTATCAATTCAACAATAACTAGACAAAGCTAATCAATCTTACAAAAAATAACACACTGAGTTATTATGTCTGCTGCTTACTAACATGTTCCATAAAAAATGTTCAAGACAGAATAAAGTGAAAACTGAACAATCCTCCGTAAGGAAATTAAAATGGATACTAACTGAATGTGGAGATTATCACGATAGCCTTTCACTGTTATGAAGATCCATGAATGCACATATGAGTATTCAATGTTCAAAATCCAAATTTCAATATATCAAAATGATCAACATGGTTTCTTTGTTGTTTGTATTTATAACAACTTAGCATTCATCTAATGTGCTAGTTGTTTCAACCAAGAGAATCATCAGGTCAAAGATATGTTAGAAAGCACGGTAAACACTATACTTGCTGATCACATGGCTACGGTATTTGCAATTTCCCCGACCTCAGTAGACACAAGATGACAAGAATTGCGTATTATAATATTTCTCAGCATAGAACTAGATACAGATACATAGGAATACAACTCCAATAAAGTTAAAATCATCAGACGTCAAGACTTCACCAGGTATGACTCTTTCCTTCCAAAAGGTCTCATGCAAATCACACATCAGCTCTATTTGAGCACCATGGCCAGCACAATATAGTCTTACTCAATTATGATTTTTAAGTCTTGAAGCAATCTTACCAACCATTAAACATCCTGCAATCGGAGGTTTTAATGCCTGCTACCTCTCTTCAGTGGATGAAAGTGAATATGTTATCTATGCTACATCAAGAAAGCAATGCTGACCCCAAGGAAAAGGCAATAGCCAAATCTGCATTTTTAAAGCCAACCAATTCGAAATTGGCACCTTCAAGATAAATAAATCATTGCAACTGACATCTTGGTTTACATATACGATCTTCCTAGATTTAATTGACCTTGGCATGGATTATTGTTCAATTTCCATACTCACGAACACTGTTTCAGGTGATCTATCTCACTTGTATGGCAGCATTTGATACAATACTTGCATAAATGGATCAAACAGGCATTGAATACATGGACACTTCCTTGCACATAATCATGTTTTTATTTCTTTCATAAATGCAACTGTGGTGTAGAGCAGAAAGAACCCAAATAGAACAAACATAAAAGTAAAAAGTTTTTGACCAGATTCCTACTTTATACATGCACACTACACGGGAAATGTCTAGATCCCTATCTACAATAAATCCTTCTACAGTACTTAATTTTTTTTCATGATAGTTTCTAATGGATAATAGACCTCATAATTACAAGAAAAAATTCAAAATCAGCCATCAACACCAAATCTGAACAATGATACGTACTTCTGAAGCAGGTGCAAACATGGCAACCTTCAACATACTACTTCTAGTAGTATATTATCAATACAAATAAGTACTAATCAAGAGCAACAGAACATTGTGTGGTGGTATTACTCAGTAACTCAACAGTGAACATGATATATAAACCACAGTATCCAAATCAAACAAAGAAGGAACAGAAGTTGGCACAAATATGGCTCTGAACACTGTAATACAATATAATCAAGGCAGTCATAAAAATTATATGCAATTCACTCAGCCAAATTCAACTAATAACTAACTAGTTTATGCATCATATATCAACATAAAAATATTGCAGAAAAATCACAATATAAAAAGGATATCAGTAAATCATAGTGCAAAATCATTAGCATTAACATTACAATAGTAAAAGAGAAATAAGCACTAATAATATCTAAACTTTGAAATTGCAAACTTTCTCAGCATAAGATATGTATAGCCAAACAAACCTGACTCATGACTTCCTTTATCAATTCTTGAGCAACTTCAATTTGTCTCTTATCACCAGTAACTTAAACAGTCCTTTCTTTAGAATCATCCCCTTCTGGAAGATGTTGAGGTATCAACTAAAACAGTTAAAAGTAACATCATCAGAATCCATAAGCAAAAGACCAAATCAAACTCTTACATATGGTGCAGTTAAAAGTAACTACAATAAATCCTTCTTCAGTTACTTTTGGCTATTATCTTCTAACTATACAATCACAACCACAAACATGCAGAAGACCAAATCAAACTCTTAAATATGGTGCAGTTGATTCATTCCTCTAGAGAATATTACTCTACTTTTATTCTCTTTCTAGTTTACTTTATTTGCTATACACTCTGGCTATTGCAGATGTATAAAATCTTAAGAGGGCACAAACATTGGATGATGTCATTTAGGCAACCCATTCTTATAAAAATTATACATTCAATTGTCATTCTGGCTATTCAATCATTTCCTTGCAATTACATGAGCACTTTTCAGGTGTTGGTGAATATAGTTCTCTACTGCATCAAGTTTGTTTGTTGCAGTGTATTCATTACAATTGTATTCTCTGCTGTACTATAAATGTTGTACTTTGTCTGTTAGGACTAACTGTAACTAACTGAGTTCTGTTAGTGCAAATGTATTCAGTTAGCTTAGACTTGCTTCCACATTGCTATAAATACTGTAGACTTGTAATCAAACATTTTCAAGCAATGGATTAAAAATGAGAGGAGTTGGAAATAAATACTGTTCATAACAATTTTTGTACAGATGTGAGGCAGATTGCTATATGTACAGTGTAAGTTTACAGTTTTTGGTTTTACATTTCTTGTTTTTCACCAATTGGTTTGAATGTCTTTTGTATCCCAATATATCTCTCATTTCCTTGGGACATCAAAGCTTCCCGAATATATTTCCTCTTCCTAAGCTTCTTGATCTTCCTCAACTGTTTGGGATTCACAATCTTCTTTGTTTTTTCCAATTTCTCATTCCTTCCCTCAGTATAAGCTTGAATGAATTTACTTCTCTTATCATCAGGTAATAAAGCCAATCTTGAAAATTTCTTGGGACTCACTATTTCCAGTTTCTCAGTAATTTCCTTGAACGCTGGAACAAGGCCATGCCTTATAAAGCATCCATTGATAAGCTGCATTGAATTTGATTCAGGGAGATTTGGGGCATCTTTTAATTCAAGATCCAAGCAAAATGGTGAGTCTTTTAACCACATCCTGAGGGAGTGAGCCTTGGCTACAAGGACACCATGTCGTGTCTTACAAGGAAGGAAAGGTGACCCCATCTCCCAAAGGCATGCCTTCATTGTGCTATCAAGGGATACCATGTTGTATTCTGCTGTTCCTGTTATGAGTACAACTGATTTTGGTGACTCTGGATAGCCCTGCAACGAGGCATCCTGCCATGACATTGAAGTTCCAATGTTAAGGTCAAACAGAGACAAGCTAGAGCTGATTAAATGATTTAAATTGCTTTTGTTATCAATGATGGAAACATTTATGGCTCATAATGTAATAGCCCAAACTCAAACAAATCTAGCCAACCTTCGTTTCATATAACAAGCAATTTTAATGTCAACTACTAAGTTATAGATTAATCAAACAAACCTGCAGTAAATTACAGAAGTATCATTTGGTATGATCCAAAGAAAGAACCATGATTGTATTTCACTACAATATCAAGTCAACTGTCCTGGAACTGGTTTCTGCCTTAATATTTACAACATTCTGCTCTCATCCTAAAAACCTTGTCCATTTGCTGGTTAACTTTCTTTGGTTATGCTAAAAATTGTGTAGAAGTGCAAACACTGTTATGGCACAGTCTAAACACATTTCAACTCTATTAAGTTTTGAGCCAACATCCAGGCTTTAAGCTTTAATAAACATAATTATAGTCAGAGGAAGTTGGCTTTAAAGATCATTATCACAAGAATCATACGAAACTAGCTGAAAGCTGCGCTTATGCACAACCTTAAAATTTGGCAAGTACTATCACCATGGAAATAACATATTTTCAAGTATGTAGTAATAAAACCTTGGACCTTAAAAGTTAGGAGTGAAAAACCACAGACAATTTTGAAAGCAACTTAGAAGGGAAAGAGAACTCACCTGCATGTGGTCAAGCCATAGCGTAAGGCCAACAAGAGCTGAACCAGCAGATAGTTTTCTAAAATCAGCCCCCCAGTCCTTCTCAGCAACTCTGCAATAAGCAATAAGCATTTACAAAGACAGTAAATAAGCAACCTAACAGAGCCGGTAACACTTTGGATGAAAATTGTGATAAAGAGATATGCTACGTCTCAACAGTTTACAACTACAACAAACATATACACAGTTAAGAACTATGGAAAAGGACTTGTAATACCTACCTAAATATATCGTGGCGATAAATGCTTCTCTTGATTGCTAACTGGAAAACCCATGATGCAGTGGCCCGGAGTTCAAATGCCCACAAGAGATCCACCAAAGCATTTACAAAGTTAAATGCTGCATTATCTTCCAGATGTTCTAGTCTCTCCAGACATTGGTCAACCTCTGAAACTAGTGACTCGGATTTTTCTCTTAGAAGCCTATAGAACAAAGAGTATAAGTTAACTGGAGAAGTATGAAAGAGCCAACCTGTGCTGCTTCCTCTTAACGGCTAAAAAAGACAATCTTTTTGCATTAAAAAAGGAGTAATCAATACCTGATTGGGAGATCAAATCCAGCATCTTGGAGTGCATTTAAAAGATTTTTGGCTTCATTTGCTCCCTCAGACAAGCTTGCAGCTCTGATAAAGCACGTCCATATTCGATGGTCTGGTTCAATGGCTGCTTCCTTCATCTCTGTGAGCTTTTCAATTCCAGCTTTAACATCTCCTTTTCTGAGATATGCATCAATAACAGAGCTGTAAGGTAGAGTATCCAGAACTTGTCCACCTGTTCTCAGGTTCTTAAGGACTTTCTCAGCTTCCTCAGGCTGCCCAGATGTACCATAAGAAACCATAAGCAAATGCATGGTGGCAGTAGTGGGCTCTATTCCTGCTTCTTTCATCATGGCCAGCAGATTTTCAGCTTTCAGATGATCCCCAGAAGTTCTATACATTTTCATCATTAAATGATAAAAAGAACGGTCCAGCTTATAACCATTTGATCTGAGCTCTTCAAAAAGTTCCTCAGCCTGTTCATACAGTTGTTGCTTACCAAATGCTGCAATCATGCTTCTGTATGTGTCTCGCTTAGGTTCCAGACCAAGCATTCTCATTTTATGCATCAGTGACAAACCTTCTTCCGGTCTATGGTCTCTGCAGTACATTATAATTAATGTATTATAAGTTTCCTCATCTGGATTAAGACCGGCATCTTGAATCTTCTGGTAAACAGTACCAATGTTTTTAAAATCTTCAATACTTGAATATAATTTAAGCATATAATTGAAAATTTGAAGATCGGGCTTAAATCCTGTCTCTTCCATCTCACATAACATGGCTTCTACATCCCTTACTCTTTTGAATTTGCACAACAATCCAATCATAATTCTGTAAAGATGCATGGTAGGAAAATAACCAGCAGCTTTCATTCCATTGTATACTTTCTGCACCTCAAATAAGTTTCCTGCTTGAGCAAACGCTTCAAGCACCAAAAGAATGGAACTTTTACTTATCTTGAACCCCATGTCTTGCAACTCCTGGATAACCACATAAAGTTCATTCAGTCTCCTATCAACAATTAAAGCTTGTAATAAACCGTTTATGAAATCTACGGTTGGGGAAGGGCCATCTCTCATCATTGTATTAAAAATAGCTCTAGCTCGTTCGTAACAACCACTGGATGCATAAGCATGTATTAAAGCATTCCAGACCTTTCTATCCACTTTTGAACATCTTTGCCTAAGATTCCCCACTAAACTTTCTGCCTTTTGCCATATCTTCAACTTCCCATATATTTCAATGATATCAATATAAAGAGATACATTATCAAGTATAATACCATTTTTCTCTGCATGATACACCAAATGGTGGGCAGTCTCAGGTAAGCCCATTCTACAGTAGACAGACATCATACCCCTGTAGAGACATTCAGATGGCTCAACACCATTGAATCTCATGTCAGAGAAAATCTGAGAAGCTATGTCAAATAGTTCATTCTGCATGCATTCCTGAATAAGAGATTCATACATAGTACAACTTTTAAATGAACCCAGTCCTCCTTTACTTCTGTATTCCTCTAAGGCTGCATCTAACTTTTTAGCCTTGCAAAGTATAATGATGAGTGCTTCAGTGATCATTTGAATATCATCTGGAGCATGTTCTTTCAAGAATTCAAGAAGTTCACATGCTTCTGAATATCTTGCAGATGAGCTATATGAGCTCAAAATGGATAAAAAGATCTCATGATCCAATACATAGCCATTGCTGATGGCAACTTTCAACATTTTAGCAGCATGATCATAACATTCCCCCTTAACAAGAACTGATGAAATGACTTGGGGATTCATACCACTCAGTTCTTCCATATCTCTAACAATTCTTTCAACAACATCCCCCATGTTTTCCCTCACAAGCGCATGTAGCATGACCTCGTAGAGACCATTATCTGGTGTGAAGCCTTCACGTATCATTTCCTGATACAGCACCATAGCCTTTTTTATTTCATTACATCTCAGAAAAAAATCCACCATAACTGAGTATGCTAGACGATCAGCTTTGATCCCTGACCTGCGCATGCAATTAAATGTCTCTTCAGCCTCTACTCTCTTTCCAGCCTTCGCATAAGAGCAAATTAAAGCACTATATGTGTGCAAAGTGGGCTTAACTCCAGCATCCAACATTTCTGACATCGCACTTGCAGCTTCCACGGTCTTACTTGCTTTCCCAAGTGAATCTATCAAAACAGTATATGTAACTGCATCAGGATTCCTGCCAGATGATTTCATGTCTCTGTAAAGCTGCAATGCCTGGTCATGCCGGCCTTGCTTTCCATACATGTGTATGATAGTGTTGTAGGTCATCTCATCCTTGCCAAACCCCATTTTCACCATTTCCTCACAAATATCCCGTACCTTATCCGTATTTCCTTCTTTCGCAAAAGCATACAATAAAGAATTATATGTTACTGCATCAGGTAAAAATCCTTTAGACTCCAATTCTTTAAAAAGATGCTCAGCTTTCATAGAAAGCCCGCATCTACCGTACACCGAAATCATAGCATTGTAAGTCCACAGATCAGGTTGACAATGGTGGGTCTCCATGTCACTAAAAATGGCAATTGCTTCCTCCAAATTTGACTCTCTTGAACAAGCACTTATAAGGGTATTGTAAGTTATTGTATCTGGTCTAAGACCTGACTTCCTAACTTCATTTAAAAGCTGAGTAGCTAAATTAGGTGTCATTGCACCAGACTTCATCCTAGCATTAATCAAAGTATTGAAACTAACAAGGTCTGGCTCACACCCTCTCTCACGCATTAAATCAAGCAGTTCTTTTACCTTGTTGAAGCGACCATTCCGTGCATAAACACCCATCATGGCATTGTAAACTTGGACTGTATCCTCTATAGCTGACTCAGCCCTTGTGAAGATTTCAACAGCTAGTGCTTCTTCATTAGCCTTTCCCAGCACACCCAAGATTGTTGCAACCATCCTTGCATTGGGTGCGTACCAGTGCCGCAAATTCAAGCATTCGTAGAGCTCAAGCGCGCGTTGCCAGCTTATTTGACCTACCCATTTGACCACAAAGCAAAAATCAGTTGGTGTCATCTGAACTCTGCGTTCTTCCAACACATCACCCACGAACTCATCAGACTTCAGTCCCAGAATCCTATCCGTCAAATACTTCACTCTTTCCCTCCAATTCTTGTCTCTTTTCAGTGCCAATTTGTTCATCTTTTTAACCCTTGTCTTGCTACGCCTCCCCAGAGATTCCTGTGTTTCATCGCTCACAGAGTAACCCGGTTTCTGGGTTTGCTGAGTTTCCTCTGTGTCCTCGGAAGCTGGAGTCTTGGTGGAGAAAACATCATTTTCAGCCAAATGGGTGTGCGTAGAAGGGTACATTTCTGAGAACTTGGAGTTTGGCCATCTGATTGAAGGTGATGCTCTGCTATAGGTAAACTTAACAGAGACACTTTTATTGTCATTGAATTGTTGGGAGCAATCAGTGTCATCGTTGGTAGTGGAAATTGAAGAGGAAGGAAGAGCAGCGTGCCTGCGTGGTGGCTTTGACTTTGAGTGTGGTCGCTGAAGTGAGGCTATGGGTGTAAAAGAAAGCAATCCCGAGCCTGAACCTGAGACTGAGACAGAGACAGACATGTTTGTTTAGGAAGCAAGCTTAGACGTTGGTGGCGGCGAGGTGAATCGGTTGCAATTCATATATTCGGGTTTTCCAAAGTACAACATTTGTTGTTATGGATGTGGTTTCAGAAACGCCAATGTGGAAGAGAGGGGAATGAGCAGAATAATAATAATAATAATGTGTAGAAGAAAAGAAAAGGGAATGACTGGATGAGGAATGGAATGACACTTCCAGTTCAGAACCTCTTCTCCTCTGCCTTTTTATGTCTTTATCCGAGTGGATATTTTGCTTGGCGGGATAAGAACCCAAAGTCCAGAGGGGATCCTTCCCTTTTATTATACCTACTTTGCAATATATATTTTTTGAAAATACAATCTTTAATTAAGATGTCAAATAAAAAAAAAACTCAATTATGTTCCCGAAAGACACATGTATCGCGAGTTAGTCTCCTAAAATACATGTGAATTTGACTGCATTGTCTAGTATTTCATCTCCAAGAATACAATATATGTGAATTCATGCGTGTTTCTTTTCCTCATCTACATCCAAAAATCGCAAAAAAAAAAAAAATTATGTCAGGGGTGTGCTATTGTGGGAGGGAAGTCAAATCGTTCACTCTCGACACTGAAGAAAACCCTTATAGTAGGGTGTCCCCTCACGGAAGAATATCCGCCCAAGATTAGGGACCTAATATAAACCCTAATTTTAAGTCGTTTATCATGTAGGATTGTTGAATTGGATGTTTATTTGGCACTTAACAGGCCAAGTCATATAAAAATGTTACACGTCAGCTTCTATTAATGGCGTTTCTAACTTTAACTAACTGGGGGACTAATATGGTGACCATTTTAATCTTTGAGAGAATTAACCGGTGACAAACATCTTTAATGGACCTAACTGGCGACGTATGTATCTTTTAGGGACTTAATTGGAGTTTTACTCATAAAAAAAAATAAGTATTAAGAGGGTTTTATCCCCTAAAAAAAGATTATATAACTCCACTCATATTAATCAGTGGATTCAATATGATTTTTAAATATCGATAATTAAAAAAATACTTATCAGGTTCTGTTTTTTAAGTTTTGTAGTTAAACCTCTTCACCTAGCTTCCATGGCTTAAAAGATTTTTAATGTCATGTTAGCATGTTTAGTATTATTCCACCCAAAATAAATTTGGTTTCAACCTTTGAATATGAAAGAAATATTTTTTATTAGTAGTATGAACAACAATATTTCATGAAAAGAGAAAAAAATCCATTTATTTTTAACATCTTATATAATTTTTGTAGTTGCTATCAAATGATTTTGTACCAAAAAAGATTTTCCATCACTTTTATTTTCTTAATGTAACCTACAAGCCCATGCTTAGATATCTAATAAAGAATGGAATAGAATGAAATGAGGCATGCACAAAAAAAAGTGAGTAGAATGAAGTGGAATAAAATGAAATGAAGTAGACTTAGGCTATATTTGATCTCAGAGATTTATGAATAGGCAAGTATATTAGCATCTTGATAATAGTTCTTATCCTTTGGATCTTAAAGAGGATTGCTTCAATCACCTCTCCTACGTGTGAAATTTTTCTTCACAGATTATATACTTGATGAATCCATAAACACCTCACAACCTCGCATAGAGATTTTATTTAACTTAAAATGACATCACTAATGTTAAGTGGTTTAACTTATATATTTATATGATTTGTCTTATGTATGTGTTATTTGTTGGGATGATAGTCGTTGAACCGATATTACTTCAATCTGAAAGCTCCTTTATTGAGATCTTCAATGGTGGAGTACCTATAGAAGGCATTTCAATGCTTGTGTGAGAGAGAATTTCAACAAAATGTCAATATTGGATTTGGAATAGACTATGCACCTAACATTAGTAAGATAATGCTTTTATATAAGGGTGAATAACGGTGTGGCACAGTCGTGCATGACCTCTCTGTATAATTTCTATTGACATGTGGGCTTACAGGCCATGAATTGTGCTTACATAAGGGTTGGATCTAGGTTTTGCTGTCTAATCCATCTCAATACTAATAGTAAAATTTTCTCAAAAGATAAACAATCATTTCAAAATAATATTATGTTAAGAGTGTATTTGGTAAAACTAGTTGAAGAGCTAGCTGAAAGCTGAAAAGCTCGCCGAATGTTTAAAGTTAGCCGAAAGCTGAAAAGCTACTGAATGTGTTTGGTAAAACTACCTGAAAATGGTAAAATGACATTTAAGAACAACATTAATTATTAAATAATGATAAGTGGGGGTGGTTGAGGGCTAAACTTGTAATTAAATTTCAGCTAGTAGCTGAAAATTGGAGCTTTTTAAAAAAAACTATTCCAAGTAGCTTTTTAAGAAAAGCTTGTAGTTACCAAAAAAGTTACATTCCCAAACACCGCTGAAATGGTTTCACCTACTATTTTCAACTTTCAGCTGACTGAAATGACAAGCCAAACACACTCTAAATGTTAAGAGTTTCAAAACTATTAGATTTTAAATTTAAAAAATTAAATGAAGAATTGTAGTTACTAAAATACCCTTTGCGTCACCAAAGAGTTGTAACTCAGTTGGTAACGCAGGCTGAGATTGTGGGAAGAGCTCCCGAGTTCGATCCCCACTATGTAGTGATTTCAGGTCAAAGGACTTCACATAATATTTATCAATTTAAGAAACGTTCATGACACTTATGTAGCAACCATGCAACGTTCTTAAGGTGGGTCAGTCCAGTACATCATTACTCTTAATATGTACCTATGTGAGCCGATATCTCATATCCATGATCAGTGAGATGTGATCATTAATGAACTCACATACTAGTCTAAATGTATCTTTTGCCCTAAGATGATTCTTGACCAGGAACTACTTTTAAGAATAATTCTTCATAAGATCAAGTCGTCCACTTGATTTATGAAGTTTAATCCTACTATTCTAAGGACATTAATTATATTCCAAAGGAATGAAATGAATTGCCTTTATAAAACAATATGATACAAGTGATACAGGTGATGGATGTTTCAAAAACATATAAGTCTCTAGTGCATATACCAACACTCAATCAATGTAGAGAAAATTTTTCCGATCTACTTGCTTGGAATTACGGTGAAACTCTTGCGATACTATGGACTCTATCTTGCAGCGCTCTTCGTCGGATTTAGAACGGGCTGCACGCAGATACCATCTGTATAAGCTAAGTACTTGCTTTTGAATCCCAGGAAGCCTTTGACCTTTAGAGGCTCCCATCCTAATTTGCAGAAAAACAAATCACGAATTCATACTAACACTGTACAGCCTGGAAGCAATAACAGTATGATCAAATTAGCACATTTTATGCAAACCTCAAACATTGTTAATTCTCATCGCAATTTCAGTATCACCAGGCAAAAAGCCATCTTAAGAATTCAAATTCCATCCTATGAAGTTAACAACTGAAATTCTAGGAGGATTTTAACCGTAGAAATTATATATTATATTTTCGCAATTTGAGAGCGGGAATTGTTGCCTCAAGAGAAGACAGAATCGGGCTTTTTTGACCGTGCTGGTGCCAAAAAAAAATTTAATTACCTAAATAATGTGTAAAAAAATAAATTTATTAAAGTGGGGTGGATTGTGCCACGGTGGAATGAGATGCGCTAACTGCGTTGGCGCTTCATGAGACACCAACTCAGTTAGCGCATCAGAGTAATATAACACATGATGCGCTAACTCATGATGCGCTAACTCAGTTAGCTCATCATGATGCGCTAACTCAGTTAGCGCATCATGTGTTATAAATTGGTGTCTCATGAAGGCAATTAAGATTTGAAAAAAAATTGCAAGAAAATAATTTAAAGTTTAAATAAATGTTACGGGAAAATAATTTTAAATAATTATATGTTATATATATAAATGATGGTATTTAATACAAGTTAATTATTTGCGGGGAATGGAGAGAGAATACAATGTTGCCATTCTCCGATGATGTTACCAGCATCTGGTGGGTTCACATACCAAGCCGACACTTCCACACAGCACGACCCACCGGGCCAAGGTTTTAACTTAAATGAAGCATTTGCCCAAGAAGCTAGTGCATCTGGAAACATAGTGGAAGGTGAACAAGACGACATGGAACCAAGAAGAAACCCACCTCGGGATGCTAGGAACCGTCGACGACATTGTATTCTCTCTCCATTCCCCGCAAATAATTAACTTGTATTAAATACCATCATTTATATATATAACATATAATTATTTAAAATTATTTTCCCGTAACATTTATTTAAACTTTAAATTATTTTCTTGCAATTTTTTTTCAAATCTTAATTGCCTTCATGAGACACCAACTCAGTTAGCACATCATGTATTGAGTAATATAACACATGATGCGCTAACTGAGTTAGCTCATCATGATGCGCTAACTCAGTGTCATATTACTCAATACATGATGCGCTAACTGAGTTGGTGTCTCATGAAGCGCCAACCCAGTTAGCGCATCTCATTCCACCCCACTTTGGTAAATTTATTTTTTTGCACATTATTTAGGTAATTAAATTTTTTTTTGGTACCGGTAAAAAAACCGACAGAATCGTTGCGGAGGCGATGATGATGGTACTTGTGTTGTGTCCTGGAATAAGAAATGAAACGCGAGATTTGAAACGAGCTTAATACAAGCAGATTCGGTATTTGAAAATTTTCAGTTTAGGTTTGGGCCCCAATCCGGAACCGCGTGGCACATAACCCAAACCAGGCTCTCAAATGAAAACGACGTTAGATTTCTGCAGCCACGCCCCATCACACGAGCTTCCCTTTATGTTTGATTTTCGGAAAGAGGAGAATGAGAAAGATCATTTTGTGAACTCCTAAATTGTAGCTTTGGAAAAAGTTTGAATTGTTTAAAGAGTTTAATATATATATATATATATATACACCAAAAAATTTTACACATATGCCACGTTAATAAATGATATAACAACATATTATTGGATGTTTATATAAAATTTCTTTACACTGAAATTGTATATCAATTAAATCCTTGTTTAAAACATGGAAGGTAATGGAATGAACTTCTATTTTATTTTATCCAGTATCCTACTATTTTTTATTTTTTAAATTGGACAGCTGAAAATACTATGCTAGGATTTTTTTAATAATATTTTTTCCACTCAATTTCACTGCAATCCATCCCATTTCAGTTTTTTATCCACTTTACTCTTCACTGGATATACAAAGAGTTCAAAAATCACTAATTTCTCATTCATTCCAAAAACATTAAATAAATAATCAAAACAACATTATTTAGTAGGTTGTTATAAGTAATCAGTTCGTGGAAGAGGATTAGGTTGAGTGTATAATGGAAGAGGATTCGAAACCTTTGACTTTGAAATATATTGTAGAGTTTTTTCCCCTTCCATTATTTACTTTTGTCAATAGGTCCATTATTGGATATGGTAGGAGTGTGATGTAAAATCTAGATGAAAAATTAATTGAAATTTGGAATGTTAAATAAAAACTGAAAACTAGCTAATTTTATTGATAGTGTTTGAAAAAATTAACTAAAAAATATAAAATGACTAGTGAAACCATAATTAAAATGATAAATAATGGTGAATGATAATTATTGAGGAATAAAATAGTAAGTAACTAGGAAAAAAAACTTTTTAAAAGAACTTTCTCAAGTAGTTTCTCATAGAAAAGCAAATAGAATAGCTACCTGAAAACTACTCCATCAAACACTAATAAAAAACCACGAGGCTTGAGTAAAAAGGCTCAATTGGAGCACAACAATTTCCAATCCACCAAGACCTAAAAGCCTGAGGGTTTCATTTTGAAATATCACAACAGGGTCCCATATTTTCTGAATCACTAAACAAATTAAATGCATTGTGATTGTTTTTAGGGTTAAATATGTTTTTGGTCCCTCAAAATATGATGAAATTTGGTTTCGGTCCCTCATTTATTTTTTCATTGGTTTTGATCCTCCATTTTTTAAAATCACATGCTTTTAGTCCTCCTTATTAACCGTACTCTATTAAGTCACTCTCACAGCTCTACTACGACTTTTTCAGGTAAAAATTTACAGCAAATTTCTTGCGACTTTTTCTGTAGAAAATTTATGTATAGTAAATTTCCAAAAAAACTACAATTATTTAAAATAAAAATGCTGCTATAGAATTTCTTTGCTTTATTGTAAAAAATCTATAGTAAATTTTTCGCAAATTTTAGACTCTATACAAATTTTCTTCCAATTTTGATATCTGTAGGAAAATTTGAAGGAAAATCCATAGAAAAATCTACAAGAAATATTACTATGTCATCACTTAGCGGAATATAACTAACGATGAGGACTAAAATCGTGTGATTTTAAAAAATGGAGGACCAAAACCAATGAAAAAATAAATGAGGGACCAAAACCAAATTTCGCTATATTTTGAGGGACTAAAAACATATTTAACCCTTGTTTTTATCTTGTGTAGGAGCTGGACCATGTTAGAATGAAAAAAATTAACTACATGGTAACATGGATCACATATTATGCAATATCAAACAAAAAAAAACCATTTTTTTTACTATTTTAAAATCTAAAAAACAATAACAGTCTAAAGATGTTTCAATTTTCATTTTCAATGTTAAAGCACGATATAGAACAATTGCATAACAGTTTTCAAAATAAATTTTAAAAACTGAAAATAAAAAAGTGTTTCAAACATGTCCTTATTTTCTATGTTTCAAATGAACAATTTCTTTTGTTGGGCAAAAACATAATAATTTCTTCAATCTATAATCAATAAAAATCTGGAATACCATAGTAAATTTGGAGATGGGACACAACATCAAACCGATGTTACCACAGTATAACTTGGTATAACCACAAACTGTAATGTAAAATTTCTCAAAATCCGAAAACACAAAAAGATCCGCATATATCGGTAGAAATTTTTTACTTAACATCAGCAAAACTGAAAAACTAACAGGAGGCGCCTCCCTACTTCTTACTTTTTCTCTTCCTTCTCAGCCTCGGCAGCTTTCTTCAACCTTGCACCCATGTGACGCTGGTTCGTCCTCTCTAGACGCAGTTTATAGTATGCCTTGAATGACTTCATCTCATCAGTAACTTTTGTAAACTCCACAGATGGCCTCTCGCGTACAATGGGCATGTACAGACCCTGGACCTGTGTTGCTGTAGCTAGCTCCTCTGGAGCAGAGTCACCATTCTGCAGCAAGTAGGAGAAAATTTATAAGCTTATTCTGAGATTACCATCATTCAATCAGTGTACTTCAGTTAATCATTATCACCTTAAATTTACGAGATCGCCTTGGGAAGACAACCAACTTGGCCTTGTATGTCTTCAGCCTCTGAACATTAGCCTGAAGACTCTCCAAAGAACGGTTCTTCCTTCTGTGATCAACAGCAATCCCTATAGTCCCTGCAACTTTATCTGAAATGCCAGCTGCCTGAAATACAGAAGGGGTGTGTGTGTGTTAAAAAGTCTACAAGGTTTAACTGTAATGTAAAGGCAAATCAGAAGAGGACCAACAACTAAATGCTTCCATAGTTCCATGAATATGGAGTTCAATAGATTAAAAACAATTAATTTGTTGACCCTTCAATTTTTGATTTTGACCTAGGATGTTTAACATAAGATACACATGATTCTGAAACACGGTACTTTTTTATGATAAGCACTAAACTTCCACCCCAATGTAACATTAAATGAAGTAATCCTTCCGTGGCATCTAAATCTCCGTTTGGTTTGACGTTTCAATGCAAAATCATGATTTAATAGAATTGATTTTAAATCACTTTCGTCCAAAGTGCTTCGTAAAACATACATCACTCATCTCAGCCATTGATTTCTAGAATCAATTCTACTTAACTGTAAATCAAACGGACACTAAACCATTACAAAGAAGTGACAACTGGTAAAAGCAAACAAACACTACAAATCTCCATGTTTACATTGAGCCAAAATTCAACAAGAAACTAGCATTTTACTTAAAAGATGAAGCAACCAACCTTCAATTCTTCCAAAGAGAAGCCCCTACCAGCCCTCACTTTCATATTATATTTCAGAGTCTGGCCATGAACAATGGGACGGAGTGGCCCAGCAGTTGGACGAGGGAAGATTTTCACAGCTTTCTTCTGTCTTGCTAGTAATTAATTTTTTTATTTTTTTAAAAAGAAAAGATGAGCAAGTTAGCAAACACAAAATTAAAGATTGCAATCACGTTTGACAGGAACACATGGGTTGGATAAGGGGCCAAAGGGGAAATCAAAGAAAGACAAGGAAAAATAGAGTTGTTACCAAGTCGTCTGCGGGTTTTCCTGGCAGGTTGATTAAACCATGTCTTCACATAGTTCTGCCAGTGTTTCCGAAAGTGTCCATTTGGGATAACGTTGTTGTGTTTAACCATTGCTTAATCTTATCTGCATAATTAGATTTAGTGCCATCATTCATCGACACAATAACAGAGTGTTATTATTCTTTTTCAAAATCACATTATCAAATTGCAGCAAATTTTAAAATGGAGTAAGCATACTATTACTCTCTTTCTAAATAACAAAACTACAAATAAAACTGATAGTAAAATTCAGTGAAATTGAAGATGCTAATGTGTTTGGATCTGCAGAGAAAGACACAGCAAAGAAATGAAAGCGAAACTTACGAGTAATGGCGGCTGAGCTGGGCAATCCTCTTTCTGTTACAGTGCCCAACTGCTACGTTCGTTAGGGTTTATTACAAAGAAGGCGATTACGCAATACCAAATCCTTAAACGGGTTAGGGTCGGGCTAAGATAGTATACAAATTTAAATGGGTTAGGGTCCGGATCAGGTAAGAACAAACTTTGTGTTTTAAAAAAAAAAGAAAAATAAAATAGTACACGTGAATGTGATGTAATTATTTATTTTTAAAATGAAATAATAATATCTATCCATCTGTCACTATATTAATCTAACTCTGGATCAATCCTGGTATGAGCTTTGTTATCTATGCAGGAAGCAGCTTAGGTGTTGTCTAATATAGCGGTTGGTTCTATTGAGCACAAGCAATTGATATATTCTAGTGAGGCAATGCCTTTGTTATTGCACCTTCTTTCTACCGCTCTATTTGATATAAGAAAGGAAGTAGTTTATGTATTGGGCAACCTCTCTATTACTCCAATTAAAGGTGACGAGAAGCCAAGTCTTATCCCAGAGCACCTGGTTTCACTTGTTGAAAAAGAATGTTTGCCATGTTTTATTGATTTGGTTAGATTTGTTGATATCAAAGCTGCTAGGCTAGGACTTCAATTCATAGAGGTGGTAAGAGATCTCGATGGTTGTATAAATAATTCATAGATTATGGCTAGATCAGATTTATTAACATTGTTTTATCAGAATCAGGCCAATTAATTGGTGTAATCAATGATAAAATTCCACCTCTTAGTAAATACCAAGTTCTTTGAGATCTAAACCCCTTGCTCTTTATGATTTCTTATGTTGTAGGTGTTGAGGGGGATGCCAAATGGTGAGGGCCCAGGCTTGTAGAACAAGAAGATGGGATTGAAGCCATGGAAAGACAATCCTTTTGCAGTTCCTTTCATGGTTTTCAATCTATAGGACCATGATAGCGGAGTAAATGTCATTAGTCCAGCCTTTCCAGAAATGGTGAGGCATGACTCACATTTGGGAATGAAACGAAAGTGACGAGGAAAAAGAAAGCATAATAAATAATGTTATAATTTCTCAATGACGTTTTTACAATTTATTATCTGACCAATGTGATCTACCCATATTTCTCAGGGACGTTTTTACAATTTATTATCTTTTAGTGACCAATGTGACCAAACTCATATCTTTCGGGGACCATTTTGAGGATTCACTTGCAGTTCTGTTAAATTTAACAGAGGGGAGTTAACAGAAGGACCTTGTTAAATTTAACAGAGATGAGTTAACAGAAGGACCTAATTGATCGACGTTATTATCCAGAGACGTTTTTACAATTTATTATCTTTAAAGGACCAATGTGACCGACCTCATATCTTTCAGGATCATTTTGAGAGTTTACTCTAAAATAAAGCCTATGTAAGGTAAACAGGTCAGACTCAGATTTAAGGTGCAAGCCAGACTCAGACATTGGAAAGCCTAGCTCGGCTCAGCCTATTTTCACCCCTAATTAACAATAACATAATAATAATAATAATAATAATAATAATAATAAAAAAAAAAAAAAAATCCCTATGTGCTTGTCAACAAGACAACGTACGTGACCAATATGCCAGGAAGAGCCTCCCAACTTTACGGTGAAACAGTGACTAAGTTTTACCTCCTTAACAATTAACGTGTCTGGCTTATTATTTTAAAACCTAAAACATAAATTCAATTTATTTTATAATAATACCTTTAAATAGATCACAAATCTACTTCTAAATAAGATAATAAGCCTACTTCTAAATAAGATAATAAGCCTAATTTTTTTTGACGGAATAAACCTATGTTTTTACATAAACTAACAAGTCTTAACCTTAGAACATGTCAACTGCTATATAATTTCCATAAATTATAATAAACATTCAATATAATAATAGCAATGACAAAATTTTATTATATTTTATGTTTATATAAATTGATCGATTTGCTAAACCTAAAAAACTTTTTGATGGTTCAAGACTTCTAATATTTTTAGCTCAATAAGCTTTTTACAAAATCTTAATCTTTATTTTTTGGACAAACAAAATCTTAATCTAACTTATTAGTGTGTTAAATTAGATTGGGAGCACCGCCTAACACCAAAGAAAATGGGAGGATTAGAAAAAAGAAAGAAAAAAAAAATTATAAATACTATGTCCTAGTGTAGAAGGTAATTGAATTATCCCTTATGTAATACAAAAGTATATAAAATAATTTCAAGGAGTCAGGTAGTACAAACCACCATCTAAATATTAACTTATTAAGGGAAGCTTACAACAGTTGAATCATTGTACAAATAAACAACGAGCAACAATTTGTTCTTTTAATTATATGTTCCAATCCATATGTCAATGAAATGTTTCTATTTCCATTGCTTAGGCACTCTTGTAATCTTGAAGAGATTATACATTGGAGCACTGTCAGTGAAAAGTCTTCTTCCATCCCTTGATGTGGATTCATATTTCCATGCTGGTCCAATAAGCCATGATGCAGCAATTCCACCAATCAAGCCTCCTAACTGAAACAGATAGTATATGTTTTGCCGATATACTCTCATTAAGTTGCAAACGATTGTCTCTTGATTGAACAAAGAATCAGAAAATGTATAAAGCATTAAAGCAATGTTGAATTTAATACTTACATGTCCCCAATTATCAATGCCATTAGATAATATCCCAATAGCCTGCATGAGAAAATACTTGTCACCATTAGACTACAGAGGGAAGGAAAGTAGACCAGCCTCTACAAGTAATAGTCATAGAGTGATGATGTAAGTTAAAAGCAGAAAATGTTCCCTACATAACATTTGCATGAAACAACAACACTTCTCCTCGACACACATTCCTAACGAAGCATAAAAGTACATAACACATTAATATACAAGTAGATAGACACAAAAAAATTATTGCAAAAACTCTCTGTTTCCTCCTGGTTAATCAGGAGCATGTATCAATGTAAAAGCAGCAATTTTGCAGAATCAAAAGTGACTGATCATCTTAACTAAGTGAATGAGAAAACAAACCCATACTTTTAAGTGATAACCAAATCCAATCTACTAAGAAGAAATGGCATCATTCAACTGAAAACTGGCTAAATCTCCTAGTTTGGACAATAGAAAGCTTTCAGTACTACTAAGTCAGGGAATGAAGACACTTACCATATTGAGGGCAATTACATGTGCTATGTGCTGCAAATCTTCTTTACCACCTCCCACAAGATCTTTATGCCTTAAGACAAACACTGCTACCGATCCAACCTGAATTATTATAGCTAATTAGAAATAGAAGATAATGAAAAAAAATTAACATAGCACTTTTCTTATTTTCTACCTTCTCCATATGGATAAGTAAGATATTTGGGAGAGATGAGTATTGAGAAAACCAATAAATATGAAAGGGAAGGAGAATGAAAAGGGGGAGGGGTTCCCTCAGCTTCTTCAATAAGCATCCCATCCCAACTATAATATTTTACCTAGCCTTTCCAGGTGGGGTAAGGGTGAAGGTTCAAGGACACAAAGATAGATATATTGTGAAAGGGACATCAACATTCTGAACAAAGTATGTAACTTCAGTCAAAACTACAAATTGGATCACCTACCTTTTGAAGTCTGAACAATTAAGTTAAACAGGGGAAAATAAACATGCCCATAAGGCAGATGAAACAGCAAATTTGTGACAAGCAAAATATTAAAAGAACTTACTAGTCCAAAAATTGCTCCTGATGCACCTACTGCAGGCATTCTGCAGAACCAATAACTCATAGCTGAACCTGATTTTCTAAAGATTATAGAATTAGAATACTTGGAGGTAAGTAATTTCATCTGCTATTATACGGAGAATATAAACGGTTACTTGCAATTGCAGAGACAAAGTAAACTGCAAGATATCTTCGAGGACCACTGAAGCTCTCCACAGTGGGACCAACCGAATTTAAGGAATAACAATTAATCTGCGGAGAATTTGTAGTAATTTTAAGACATAAATAAACCATAAATAATGGAAGAAACTTCAAACAAATAAATTCAAATCTGACCATTAGGTGTCCAATGTTTGCATGCAAAAAGGAGGATGTGGCAAGTCTCCAAAGTTGTCCTTTGTCAATGAGACTGTTTATCTAGTAACATAAAGAACTCATATGTAAAGATTCCACAACATTTAGGAAATGTTCAGATTCTTAATCACAAACTTACCTTTGCTCCCCACAATAAAAGCTTGCCTTGGGTTGCAAGTTGTGCAATATAAAATCTGTGCAAATAATTAGTGAATAATAATTACTAATAAGCCATATCGCCAAGTTGTATGTAAATTTGCAAAAACACTAGCTAACATCAGTTAATAAATTAGAAACAGGAAATTAAAAAAAGAAAAATGACAGTACACACCGTTAGAACTTACATGCTTATAGCAATAAGCAAACTACAAAGTCATAAACTTAATACACCAATCAAGGGAATATGATAGATAATGCTACTCACAAAACATTGGCAGCAAGGAGAATATTTGTCCACTTCCTCCCATTAAATGGATTTTTTCCAGACATTTTGGAGTTGGACATCCCAGCATCATTTCCAAAGCGGGCTCCATGTTCTCCCCCATTAAAGAAAGAGAAACTAGTTGAACATGTGGAAGTCAAATCATCATTTGACAGTTGAAGATAATCCATTCCTTTGAGTTGAAGGCATCTTTGACACCATTTATCCTTCAATCTAAACACATGATTTAAAGGAGCGAGTTTCTGTACAATAAGAGAGGGACATGGGAGTCAGGGGATGCTACCAAAAGATCAAAAGAAGAGACCCCATGGCAAAATTCATAGACATAAAAAATTAAAAACGAAAAAGAAAAAAGAAGAAAGAATGAGAGAAAGCTTCTTGTACCATTCTGGAAGCAGCCACCAGAATGGTTTATTATTTGCCAGAGCAAGTTCACTTTCACGAAGATACCAGACAACTGATCAATAATCGATTACAATCTCAACCACCATAGCCTATTTCCTATTCCCATTTCCATTATAAGCATTGAAAGTAGAATGAATCCAGTAACAGTATGATCAACTAGGAACCCACGATTATCATAAACTAAATTCTATGTATAAAAAAGAAAAAAGGCAACCATTTTTAAGCGATATGCTCCATTTCAATTGGTTCTCATAATCTAAATAAGTAGAAAAGGAATAATTCGCAATTTCCAATGAAACCCAACTCCAAATTTTTGTAATTTGTAGCAAAATTAAGCAAATGAATAAATAAAAAAGAGACCTTGAAACAGGAGCGGAGAAGAACCCCAAGGCGGAGATGGTGGGTGACGCGGTGACGGAGAAGGTGGCCGAAGTGGAGACACGCGGCGGTGGCGATGAGATCAAGTGGGTAAGGACCCGCCTTGCAAATCGGTGACAAAAATGGTTGGGGCACATTCAATCCTACCATTCTCTTTCTTTCAGTTCCAGTTCCACACACAAAAAACACCTTTTTAATCAAAACTGCTACTTATGTTACTTAACAGTTTCCTTCATCTCCCTTTTTTTCGTCTTCTGAAATTTTAACGTCTTAAATTTTTTCTGAGAAGTATTTTTATAAAATAAATTTTTTAAAAATTACAATCACATCTAATCCAAAACTGACAGAACAAACCAGATCTAGTAGAAAATAAAAGCAACCCAAAAAAATGGAATTCAATATAATATATGCATTAATAACAATAACAATATTGTAAATATATGCACATTACATACCTATAGCTTTTTATATGTGTACACAGACACATTAATAGTGTATTTTTTTCTCAAGCTGCCCACACACACACACATTTATCTCTAATTTTATCTGACAGAACTTTATTTGCATGCACATTACAATGCCCGAAAGCCAGAACACTGAGTCTGAGTGAGTGCAGCAAACAGATAAGCATCACACAACTTGATATGAGAATACTCAAGACCCCTCAATAATAAAGCAAAGGAACCATAAGTATTCACAATTGAGATTTATGTGCACAAAGATAGTAAAAGCCATATATACAGTAAAGAATAATAATGAAAAAAAAAAGGCACAAGTGAAGTTCTTCTCCTTTTCATCATCAAGAAATAAGGTTTGAAGTTTGAATCATAACTTAATTATGGGCGCACAAGAAGAAGCCTTGAAGATCTTTTTAATCAATTCCATCCTTGTTCTTGACATAATTAAGGTGCTCCGCACCTATTACCTGCTTAATAATAGTAATCAAATGGAATAATTCTAACATAATAAACCAGGTTCCAGTATGAAATCTCACAGATGAGGCTATAAAACAAGCAATGCTCGCCACCAAGAGCTACCTGCAGATATCTAACAGCTTTGTTAGCCTTTAAACTAATAATAATCTATAGTAATACCTATTTATTGCATAAGAAATTTTGCTGTAGACTCCTGCCTAATACTTAGTGTTTATTGGCTAGCTGCTACATGATTATTAGATTAACACCCTTCATTCAGGTAATCATATGGTAAAAATAAATGCAAAGATACCAAAAATTAAGATTACATGTGAATTTATTTTAAAAATCAGAAGCAGCATTGGAGTTTGATTTTACCTCTGCGACCACCACTATCACGATTTTCGTGGAAATCAAAGTAGGACTGTGTCCAATCTAGGACTGCACGGATAGGCCTGAAGGAAGCTACTTGGCTCCAAATCCAGTTCAAGCTGCTTGTAACATCCTCAAAACCAAACCTTTGCTCATAATTCTCATTTTGGAAAAGGTAATTAGCATTAGCATTAGCAGCACTTTGTAGCTCATAGCGGCAAACAGGACAAGTATTATGCATGCACAGCCAAGGCACAACGCAATCAGAATGATAGAAATGCTTGCATGGCAACTCTCTCACTTCCATATCAAGCTGAAACTCATCTTTGCATATTGGACAATTGGGGTCACTTGCCAAATGTGCTTGTGTCACTTTCACCATTGGCAAGGCTGCAATGGCTGAAGATGATGCTGGAGGTGGCCCTGGTCTATTATTATTATTATTCTGAATCATCCCATCAATGAAATCATCTAGTGTATTCTCAAAAGGGGTGGCATTAGGAACAAAGTTTTGTGGTGGGGAAATAGGCCTTGTGGGTGGAACAAATCGGAGGGTAATCCAACCTTGTGGATTTGTAGTTGTACTATTATCTTCATGTTCTGTTTCCCATTGTGTTCTTGTGTTCAAATGGTTGTTTTGTCTTCTCAGAGATGGATCAAGCATGAGGGCCAAGCTATGTATTAGCTGAGTAGAAGGGGAAGGTTCCAAGTTATTAGGAACGTTCATGAGAAGTCTTGGCCTTGAGATATCAAGCTCATAATGCAATTGATGGAAGCAATAGGGACATGAAGAAGAGGCATCTCTATTTGTAGAGGGTATTCTCACTGTACGTTGGCAATTTAGACACCAGAAATAGTGGAAGGTTCTTGTTCTTCGAACCCCATTTACTACAATACGAGGACGTCCTGGCAGAGACATGGTGACTGTGTTGGAAATGAAAAGGTTGGAGTGTGTTGAGGAAGAAGCAAGGACGTGGATATATGGAACTATATATATATATATATGAAAGGGGCAAAAGGGGTGAAAGGGATGGCTTTGAATTGGAGCCACAAGAAAGGGATTCCTTTTCCTTTGTTACTATTGATCTCTGATTTGGTTTATCTAATGTCTTGTCCACCTTGCTTTTCTTCATATAATGTGTCTTCTCTTCACAGGCAGATGATGCTTGAATGATCATGGCAAGTTACACAGTGCTTGCTTTTGGTTTCCTTGAGGATTATATAATGAATACCATATTAATGGAATAATAACCAGCATTTTCTTGATGGATGTAGTAATAGCAACCGTGAATTGGAAGTAAATGGAGTGAGGCAATCTTTAAAGTGGGGTTACTAATCATGAATGGTATACCACTTTGCTGGGTTTCCCAGCATAAATACTGGTTAGTTAAATTTTTTTTTTTTTTGGTCATTCACTTCTAAGTATTTTTGCAATTGATAACTCTTATTCTTATCATCTGTATGCTTTTTTTTTCTATCATCTGTATGCTTTTTTCCATATGTATACCATCTGTATTTTATCATCATAGACGAGGTAAATATATCTTTTGGCTTCAGCGAGTGAATTGAAAAAAAAATTAGTATTTGAGAAAATAAATTCATACAATAAAAATATATAACAACTTATATAATACATGTTTTTTTTTCCTCTTTCTATCCTATCACATATCACATTTTATATTTCTTTTTTTTTCTTTTTTTATTCTTTTATGTTATATTGTTGTATGAATAACAATACTCCAATATTTTTAACATGTAAAATGTAACGAAAAGTATATATTATTATAAATTATTATATTTAAATATAAAATACACTTATTTTTTAAAATAAATAAATCCATTAAAATATGAAGTATATATTAGATTTAAAATATATAATTTTAATTAAATAGGTAAATATTATAGTATAATTTATGTATATTATGGATCTAGTATAACTATTTGTTTTAAAAAAATACTTATTTTGATTTTTTATTATTAATTCATTAAAATCAATTATTTTAACCAAAATATCTAATAATAATATTTTATATGATTTTAGATTTGCTATATAATTTTATATAGTTTAAAATTTTAATTATATATCATTTAAATTTTAAATTTGATTATTTTTACTATAGATATTAATTGAGGAATATATAGTATTTTTTTACAAAAGGAATATATATTATTCTGTAATAAAAGGAATATATATAATTAAATGATAATGATAGAGATTTAATTTTAAATTGAAAAACGTTGATATAATAATGATTAAAATTAAAATCATAAATGTTTAGATTTTAATATTTTAAATGATTGAAAAATATTTAAAAAATGTTATAAAAATCTTTGTAAGGGAGGTGTACAAACTCCCCAATGGAAATAGCGAGGAATTAGAGTGTCCCATGACTTTTGAGCAGGGAGAATAAAGAGATAAGGTCTCAAAATTATTATTGGGGTAAAATATATTTTTCGTTCATATTTTTTTTTTAACTTTACTCTTGATTTTTAAAACCTTTGTTTTATATCTTTATACTTTTAAAATATTTTAGTTTTACCAAACACATTCAATCAAATCAACTAATTTTTCAGCTTTCAGCTAGTTTTTCAGCTTTCATCTAGTTTTTAAGCTTTTAGGTAGCTTTTCAGCTAGTGTTATCAAACACATTCTTGTTTAATCATAGTCCCTGACCTTAATTAATTCGGTTAAGTTGTTAACTTGTTTAATGATTTTCCACATTAACATTTAGGGTTGAGTATCATTAAATCTATGTACCACTTGAACCAACCCCGTTGGTACGTGATTATTGATAAAGCAATGAATTTTTTTTTTAAATGATGTAAACAATATGTGTGGTTAAATATAAATAAAAACCTTTTTTAAATTGAAATCTCACTATTGTATAACTTGGAAGGGAAGTTTTACTTCATTTGCATTCTTTGGGACGTACGACTTCTGTTAATTAATAAAAGTCGGGGATGAAGACCAAAATTGATAAAAAAATATAGAGATGAAAACATATTTTACCCGAATTATTATATAGAGAGCTAATTATATACTTTTAAATTTATCATATTCTTTTATATACTCCTTCCGTTTCTTTTAACTGTCATTTAGGGTCTCAAATTTATTCTAAATAAGTGTTATTCCAGATACCAATACAATAATAAATATTATTTTTTCCAATTTTTACCCTCTATCGTAACTTGATCTTTTTTATTTTAGATATTTATTATAAAGCTATATCATAAATGCTTTAAAAATTCAAAGTTTTAATAAATGTTTTTTTTTTTATGTTTACAACAAAAAAATTATGGTAAGTGGTTAACCATGTGAATATAAACACATGGTGTTATGCATAATTATTGAGAAAAGAGAAATATTATTTGCATTGATGAGAGAAAGAAAAGGGTATCTTTGAAAAAATGGGCTTAAAAACATAGTTATAGCATTCCTTAATTCTGGTGTAAAACCCTTAAACGACAAATAAAAAAACAGGCGAAGTAATTTAAAATTTGAGATAATATTTAACTATATAATATTCAAAATTTTAAATTTAATCATTTATTGCTATAAATATTAACTGAGGAACATATTTTATTAAATGATACTGATAAAAAGTTAATTTTAAATTTAAAAAGAATTTGATATAAAAGGGTTTAAAAATTCGGTTGATAAATATTTATATTTCATTAATATCAATCTAATGATTGTAAAAGATTTGAGGAATTTAAAAGATTTTTTGAATGGAGCAATAAAAATAGTGAAAAAATATAAAAAAAGACACATGACTTTCTAATTAAATAGTAGAGAGAGACAGAGAGTGAGTGAGTATCTTACTCTTTAAAATGGGGTATGAAAATTATTATTACATAAGAATATAATAATTATTTTGATAGTAAGTTATTAGAAATTAGAAAAGAACTATTTTATTAAAAAATGAATTATTATAATAGGCAAAATTTTGTGAAGAATGGTCGATTGGAGGAGGCCGGCCGAGTGGAGGTGAGTGAACTCGGTCAATAGAAGAGAATTGGCTTTGGGATTGGGTTGGTTGTTGCATTGTGGGCTATCTTCTCCCTCTCCTCGTCTCAGCCCCCAATTCTACCCCTTCCACTCTCACTACTCATCAAACAAAATTTTCTGACAAAACAAAATCCATTTTAATCCTTTTTCTTACTTTCTTTCTTTCTTCTCTTTCGCTTGGGTGTGTCTCCATACATCCAAACATGACTCACGCGCTGTCCAACGGCGCTAATCATACCCGCTAACTCCTATGTTAGCCAGGCCAAAACCTTCTCCACCAACCCCATTCCCAAACTCCCTTCCCTCCACCGCCGCCACCGCCTTTCCCCGGTGCGATCCTCCGCCACCGCCGACGCCGCTGATGTCAACAGTGACTCCGCTATCTCTCTCTTAGAACGATGTTTTGCAGCACCCTCGGCTCCTTCCGCTTCCCCTTCTCCCCTTATGAAGGGACAATACGGTGCGCTTGGTTCCGTTACGTTGGAGAAATCCAAGCTTGATTTATCGCAAAAGCAAACCAGGTCTAGCCCTGAGGTTAGTGCACTCTCTTTCTTTTCTGTCACGAATTAGGGTTGAACTCCTGTGTTTGTGGTACAATTACCAGAACACGTGTTTCGGTTTTCGTTGTGTTTATCAGGAGGATTTTCTTTCTCTGTACACTTTAACGGCTTGAGAAGATAGATAACACAGTGGTAATACTCGACTGTAGAGAAGATATTGGTAGTGAACAAAAATTGTTGGAATGGAAATTGAATTAGTATCATTCTAAGAGATAATAACCGTAGGTTTTCTTTTTGCCCCTTTTTCTATTGCTTGTGCTTCATTTTCCTAATAGTGTCTCGTATTATTTTTGTCACTACTGATGAGAAGAGTGTGCTTGAACAACTCAGTTATGGTAGCTTGATAGTTGAAATGGCTGAAGGCATTCTTGACTGGTCTTGAGTCTGAAATGAGATTGAATTGAACATTTTTTATGCAATATTTAACTCTGTTTGTTTAGAGGGTTACATATGAGAAATATCAATACCGGACCGACCGGTCTTTGTGGTAGTACTTTTGCTGTCCTTTTGTGCAACTTATGTTGTTTCTAGAACTACAAGTAGAGGGTTAAACTCACAGCTATGCCCGTTGGGAATTCCCGGTCAAGACCGAAAAAAGAACTACAAGGTATGGCTTACATACTCCACCCAATATCAATGGAATTACTTATTCTGCCAGCAAGAATTATATTGGAAGAGGTGGTGCTTGCCTAGCTGGGAATCAAAGATTGTAAGAAGCTTATAAAATTTCACGATAAATTAGTTTTAATGATTCTGACAGCAATAATCCATCATCAGCAATAGTGGGTTTAGAATATAGTTACCAATCCTGGAAGTGTAGTTTAGCTGCCAACTCCAAAAATGATATACTAAAATTTTAGGTACAGGTTTTCATACTTTTACTTTATGCTACACATATATAAATGCTCAAAAACATAAAAAATGCTGAAAATTAAAGACATCCATAACTAATAATCAAAGTCATATTTCTAACTGTAAATACCAGGCTAATAACAAAAAAAGTCAAGGAATTGAATAAGTTAAACCTCTAAGAATGAGAAGGAGGAGGAAAAAAGGAATGAGAGGGTCAGAAACTGCAAATGGTTTGAGAGAGACAAGAAAAAAAAGCCAACAGAACAAAACAATAACACGTGGGACGGAGGATGTAAAAACTGAAAGAAGAACTGAGGACTTGGCCAGAAAATGCGCAGAACCAGTAAACACTCGGGCTTGGCCTGAAAACACACTGGCGAGCAGTGGGGGTAAAAATGACTTTTGGTCGAAATGAAGGTAAGAGGTGGAAAATTATGTAAGACAGAAAGGATATTCTTCAAAACCCTTTTTGAATCCTTTTTCTCTCAGACAGACCCACCAAAAACCACAACCTCTGCTGTGACTTCGGGTGGTTATAGCTTGCAATCAACTACTCTGGTCCAAAATCCCATATTTTTTGATGGTTAAAACTCTTCTAAGAGAAAATGTAATCATTATAGTTTTAAAACAATTTTTCCTTTCATAGAAAAGGATATTATCAGAAAAAATTAACTGAGTTAATATGATTTTTCCACTGGTTAACTAATTTAATTTCCCCATTTGTAGCTTGTCTGTTGCATGCCATATATTTTTCTTAATTCCATTTTTTGAGTTTCCATATTTTGCTACTGTCCTGCCTCCCTGCCTTGTTTTATTTATTTTCCATCCCTCAATTAATGTATAATTTTTAGATGCTTAATTATCTGTCCTGAAGTTCCTGAGAGAGTAATGCACTTTTAATAGTTTTCTATTGATAATTTGACAATTTTTTTAATTAATACAAGTATGATTATTTTGTTTTTTATGTTGTGCAATTAACTGTTTCTTCTTTATATTTCTCATTATTAAAAAAAGAAAATGTTTGCATTTCCTCCTTCTATGCATTCCCCTCAAAGCTATTAACTTCTAGTGAGAAATACAGGACTAGACACTAGTTAATGGGTGATGTAGCAGGAATGAGGTTCCCTTTATGGTTGTGATTCTGAATGCATAAAATGATTTGTATTAAGTTTAAGCATGATGTATGGTGGTTTGAGTCACTCCATCTGAATTTTCAGTTTGTAGTTTGCATGAGACCTATGTATGTATTGGGTGATGACTGCATGAGTTCATTTTTTGGTAGTACCTGTAGATTCATTTTTATGCTTTTGTTGGCAGCTAGATGTTGGGGGAGGTGGTGGAGATATTGGAAAGAAAATAACCATGGTGGTGGTGATGGAGGCGATGATGATGGTGATGATGATGATTACTTCGATGACTTTGATGATGGTGATGAGGGAGATGAGGGTGGCTTGTTTTAGGAGACGGATACTTCTTCAAAGAGGTAGAAATCTCATTATGTTATTTAAGAGTAGGGTTTTTTCTCCCCTTTATAAAACATATACTGATATACAAACTTTTATTGCTTTCATTTGACACTTCCTAAAGGAATGGCATTCATTTTGTACTTGTTGCAGTTATTTGACCGTAAATTTGTGGATGCTGTATTGAATGAATGGCAAAGGACTATGATGGATTTGCCCGCTGGATTTCGGCAAGCTTATGAAATGGTACAGTATTTTTCAGGTTATGTTTAGTTATTTAGGCTGGGAATCATCTGGCCATATTACTGACTAAAATCTTGCTTTTAGGGATTGGTGAGCTCCGCTCAAATGGTAAAATTCCTAGCAATCAATGCCAGGCCAACCGCCAGTAGGTTTATTTCCAGAAAACTACCGCAAGCAGTATCAAGGTCTTTCATTGGCAGGTAATTTCAATTATGTCCTATTTGACTTTAAATATGTTTAATAAAATATAAGAAAGTTTGCAAACATAATATCTCAAAAATGAAGCCCATGTTTCTTCGGAATCATTAGTTTTCCATTTTTGGTTTAAATACCTTCCTTTGCTAGAAGCTACAAAAGAGAGGAACATAGTCCTCTGTGGAAAAACTTCTAATGGTAGGAACCAGAGCTCTAACCTATGTTTTCTCCTCTCTCTGAAAGTATAAGAGGGCTATATCGTTTTGCTTACATGGTTAAGTACATATTATTTGTTGGACATCTTGAGAACATGGAATAGATGTCCTCCCATGTCTGACAAGACTTGGTAAATTAGTTTGTCTTCAAATCTTCAATATGATAGAAATTTATGAAATTCCTTTTGGAGTGTGTGGTTGTATAGACTATTATCTCATATAAATCTTTTACTTCACAGGTTGCTTGCAGATCCTGCATTCATGTATAGGCTTCTATTGGAGGAGGTTGCTACAATAGGTTGCTCAGTGTGGTGGAGTTTAAAAATCGGAAAGATAGGTATGTTGTGTATTTTGAAATGATTTGAAAGTTTGTCTGGTGTTTTGATTGATGAATTGAAGGAATAATTGTTAACCTTTAATTTCACTCTAGGATAAAGCAAGAGTGGGATCTTGCACTTATCAATGTGCTCACTGCAGCAGCATGCAATGCAGTAGTTGTTTGGTCCCTTGCTCCTTGTCGATCATATGGAAACACGTTTCAGTTTGATTACAAAATACATTGCAGAAGCTTCCAAACAACATATTTGAAAAAGAGCTATCCTCTAAGGGAATTTGACTTGCAAAAGAGAATCCAATGCTTTTTGTTCAAGGCTGCTGAGTTGTGCATGGTTGGTTTAAGTGCTGGTGCAGTACAGGGTGCATTGTCAAACACTTTGGCTAAGAAAAAGGAGGGAAGGTGTGCAGGGTTGAAACCCAATTATGTTCTCAATAGCATTCAATTCGTTTAATTGTATAAGCTAGAGTTTTGCCTGTGATTAGTCAAACTATGAAAGTACTAAATACTAATTTTATCTTTCCATATGTCATGCCTGAATCATCTGCAGATATCTGTGACAGTCCCAACGTGTGAGCAGTAATGCACTTGGTTATGGTGCTTTTCTTGGAATCTATGCTAACCTGAGATATCAACTGCTATGTGGATTTGATAGAGCAATGATTAGCCATTTTGATGTATTGGAGTTGCATGTTTTTCAGCACAGCATTCAAGGTCTGCCTCTTTCCCTGCAAATGAGTTTTTCAACAAACTGAACCAGTCTAGGAGTTATATGGATGTGTTTCTGCCACGCTGACCTTTTCAAACCGAATTTGAATCCTTTTATCACTTCAATTTTGTAGATCTTACCAATAATTTTATATGTAGAGGAAGAAAATATTGTAAGATTTGAGTGTGCTATCTTTTGAATATCTATTCTGAATTTTATACAGGGCCTGAACGTTCAATTAGGAGAGACTTCCAAGCGTGCCTGGCTTGGAGTTGAGGCAGATCAGTTGGCTCAGTCAGATGACCTCTTGAAAGTTTACAACAGGAATTCGGGAGAAGGTTAGAAAAGCCGTCCTCAAAATGGTTTATATCAAAGAATGCGGTTGTTTCTGGGCTTGGGCTCTTGGGCATCAAACAAGGGAATGCAAACGTGTCTGGTGCAGAATCTTCAGCTCCTAAAGCTCGTCGAAAAAGGATTGTGCGGAAGAAGTTGCTGCTGGATCATCTTATATTTTTCTTGCCGAATTAGACGTAGTAGTTATATCAATTTTGCTGTTAAACTAGAGTTGGCTACTGCTGGAGTAAGTTGGTGGTTCTGGCTGCTCCACGGTAAGTCTAGGGGAGGGTGGGGTATTAGTGACCCAAGATTTTTTTCATCACATCAACCACAGTTTGAGGAGGAGGCTTTTTCTTTTTAATTTTTTCAGGGATTCTTGTATCCATCCATCCTTTTGTGTTTCGCCATTTGAATCTGTACTATATTTGGATCTTTTAAATAAAGTAACGCAAGGAGTTTTCAATCATGTAGCTTCTCCAACTTTTTATTATTGAATTTTCAACTAATACTGCACATTTTGTTTTCATTTTGCTCAAATTCCTATCCCTAATCCCAATTTTTAATTGAAGTGAAGGGCTGCAAGCTGCAGCAGTCAAAAGAAACAAAATAATAATAATGAGGGTCAGAGACACTCTGGGGAATGACGCCGGACTATGGAAGTAAGAAGTGATGATTTGTTGGGCTCCCATTTGTGTTGAATTAATAATCTGTGTGAACGGTGAGACTAGACGCAACGCATTACGCATATCATATCCTATCCAGAGAGGAAAATGAGTATGACGACGGCAACCCCCATTTTCTCCAGTGTGCAATATTGGCTAGTGAAGCATCCTCAACTTCTCATGGACCCTCCTCACCCCCTGCCTCTTCCCTAACCTTCCTCTCTCTGTCAATCTCCACCTACCTCTTCCTCACTTTGGTCCTCTCCCACCCTTCTCTCTCCGCCTCCTTAAACCCATTACAGCACTCCACAACCTCACCTCTTCCTCCTCTCCCTCACTATGGGCCCTTGGCTGTACCCTCACCATCCTCACCCACACCCTCACCTCCGTTGGACCATCTGCTTCCCTTCACACACCCACCCCTGGGCCCCTCTTCTTCTGCGCCCTACATTTCTGGCAATTTTTAATAAAAGTCAGGTTCGCAACAATTAAATATTGTACAACTCAAAAAAAAACTTTCTGTTTTTATTCTTTAAAGGACGCTGGTAAGTATTTTTAAAAAATATTTATTAATTGTTTAATGGATGGAATAAAGTCACTGCCACACTAGTTAGTTGCACCGAAATTAATGTCCATTTGATTTTGGTTATTAGTTAGAATTAATTTAGATAGATTTATAGAATTAATTAGATGAAATGATGAGTTAAGGAAGGGAGTACCCAAAATTTTAGAAATGGTTAATTTGTGGTATCCACGTTTTTAAAGACAAACTGTGGGCAACGGAGAGTATACAGTGAAATGAATGTGGCAGGGTACTAATGAAGACTCGAGTTAGTGAAGGAAGGAAGGCCATTTTGTCTCCTCTTGATCACCATTCATTCATTGGTATATACATTCATCATTTGAGAGTGAGACTCAAATAAATATAGATGGTCTCAATTTTTCCCAGCCAGAGGTGATTGGTGGACCTTGGCCTAGTGACTAGTGAGTGAGGTGGCCTCTTTTTTCAATATGTGTTAGTTGGCTAGCTGTACCATCACTATCTCCACTCCACTCCCCTCAGATTTCCTTTCCTTTCCATAAACTCCAAAACTTGAATTCTTTTTTCCATCCTCTTTTTTAGTACTCAATATTTATCAATCAAATCAAACAAGAAGTTCCCATTCCTCACTACTCTCATCTCACTCACTAGGCACTCACTAGCATAGCATAGCAATGAGTGAATCTGCAGTATTAAGAAGCTTAGAGTTATTAGAATATTGGTTAGTGAACCATCCTACCATTCAAAACTTCTCATGGACCCCAGCCAAACCATTGCTTCCTCTCCTCATTTCCTCGCTTCACCACCATCTTTTCTTACCTTTTGTCCACCTTCATTCTCTCCCATATCTTTCCCCTCCCTCGCCCTCATCCCTTCCTCAAACCATCTCAGCCCTCCATAACATCTCCCTCTTACTCTCTCCTCCTTCATCATGGCCCTTGGTTGCCTCCTATCCACCATCTCTCATGCACCTGACCTCCACTGGGTCATCTGCTTCCCTCCCCATACCAGACCCACTGGGCCCATCTTCTTCTGGGCTTACATTTTCTACCTCTCCAAGATCTATGAGTTCATGGACACCCTTCTCATCATCCCAGCAACTCCATCCAACGACTCACGTTCCTCCACGTGTACCACCACCCCCGTCGTGATCATGTGCTACATATGGTTAGAAACCTCCCCAGACGCTGTTCCCGGTGGTGCTCGTTACCAATGCCTCCGTGCATGTGCTAATGTACGCCTACTACTTATCGTGGCGCACTAGGGGTGCGTCCCACAGTGGAAAAAGGTGGTGACGAATTGTCGATCATGCCATACTACTCGAGCTCTTCTTTTTTGGGAGTGATGTTGTTCTAAATCACTTCACAGGTTCAGGTTGTTCTGGCGTTTGGGGTTGGGCCTTCAATGTTGTTTCTACGTTTCTCTTCTCTTTGTTCCTCGACTTTCACAGAAGAATTATGGTATTGGCATCTTCAAGAAGATCCATCACAATCGACAATAACCTTAAACCTTCCAATCCCTTCTTTTGTTCTAATCATCACATTCACGAGTGATCGATTTTCCAAGCTTTTATATTTGTCTTATTCTGTTTTCGAGGAGCATTTAAGCATGGCAGTAAGTCAAATGCTGATGGTGGCGAGGAACTTCGTTTTAGTGTGGGATTATCATTATTATTATCTTTAATTATTACTGTGTCATCACTATCTCAAAACATGAGTATTTAACTTTAACTACGTTTCAGGATATATTTATCAATAAACATGCATATATGCAACACGTCTTCTATATATGATTTAATTATGACCTACTAATTAGTATTTATCCACCGTAAAAATAATTTATATAATTATTTGTCTTTTTTTTATTATGGAACTGCTTTCCATTTCCTGTCGTATGGATATCTTTGGGCAAGGATAGAGTGGAATGATGGCCTAGAATTCGAATAAATGAAAATGATTTCCCCCCACATTTTTTACCTCTTTTAGGCATTTAAATCATTAAATCGGAGTCGTCTCATGAATAATGATGACTCAGATGTGGAAATGAGTTTTTAAATTAGATTATATAACATCTTCAAAATTATTGGACAATTCTGATTTCATGACTGCACTGACGACATAGATGACATAGATTTTTACTGCAACGAATCCAAATCCCTGTTTTACACTAGTTAAGCTCAATTGTTCTCTATAAAAAAAGCTACAATAAATTGTTCATGAATAAGAAGATTAACTTGAATTTATCTCTCCAACTTCTATTATAAAAACATGGATGTAGTATAAAAAAATATAATGTATCGGTCTCACATAATTCTGTATGCACTCTCTCTTTCTTTTCTACAAGACTTTTTCTATAATAAAGGAGAATTTAAATTGCAAGTTGCAAGAATTAAATATTCTTTCAACTATTATAGCATGGTAGATCATTTTTTTATATAAATTTAAACTTCAATTTTTTGTGTTGCACCCATAGGATATTTATGAAATGATTTTGATATGAAAACCTTTGAAAATTTGGTGTAATGTTTTTAAAAATGAAATTATACCACAATACAACCTTACAATAAAGAAAGATAAAGAAAGAAAAAAAGGGAGAAGAGAGATAAATGTCAGAAGTGACAAGTTTCTATATACGATTTAATTGTGATCTACTAATTACCCACTGTGAAAATAAATAGTATATAATTATTGCCATTTTTTTGTTTCATGGAACTGCTTTCCATTCCTATCGTGTGGCATCTCTGCAAGTACAAAGGGAATGATGGCATAGAGTAGACCTAGAGTTCGTGGTAAATGAAAAGGATTTTTTTCCACATTTTTATAATCGTTCTCCACCAAAAAAAGCTACAATAAATTTTCATGAAATAAGAAAATTAACTTAAAATTTATCTCTCCAACTTTTTATTATAAAAATATGGATGTAGTTTAAAAAATAGGATGTGTGGTTCTCACGTGGGTTTCATATATGCTCGCTCACTTCTCTCATACATGATCTTTTTGTAATATGAGAGGATCTAAATCCCTTACACGAAGGCAAGAATTAAATTATATTTTTAATTATTATAGCAGGGTAGATGGTTTTGTTTTTATAAATTTAAAGTTGGAATTTTTGTGTTGCACTCATGGTCATGGACAGGGTCATTTCCAGTGCTGGATAGTTCCAACAGGAGAGAGGTAGGAATATATCCCATATGGGCCCACATGAGTGCAATCCATGTAGGCCCACATGGGGTATGCTCCTATTCAATAACTTGAGAGAAATGAAACCTTGCATCCATAGGATTTTTTTTGTTTTGATGATTGAAATGATTTTATATGACAACCTTTGAAATTTGGTGTAATGATTTTGGGGTTTAATTTTGGCATTAGTTTGATAAGAATTATGACTAAGGTGTTTAAACATCGTAATATTGAGATAAGCCTAGTGTCACTTAATATTGTGATGCTTTAGTATGTGTCAGCTGAGTTACTTGAGAAACATATATGCCCCAAGCCAAGCATAAAAAGATGGAGCTTCCTTAATAAAACCTTTTCCCCATACCAAGAGTTAAAACAAAACCTTTTTTATTTTTCTTTTGGTAAAGGTTGGACAATTAGATGGCAGCTTATAGCTTTCAGTGCAAATATAATGCCTTCAAAACAAGGCAACAAAAACAATCTTTGAAAGATGAATGAAAGTGCGGAAGAAGGTTGCTGCAGGATCGGCTTAATTTTTCTTCCGAATTATTACACGTAGTAGTTATTATCAAATTTTGCTGTTAAACTAGAGTTGCTACTGCTGGAGTATCGTTGGTGGTGTCTGGCTGCTCCACGTAAGTCTAGGGGAGGGTGGGTAATTAGTGACCCAAGATTTTTTCATCACATCAACCACAGCTCAAGATTCCTAACCCTAGTCCCAATTTTTAAATTGAAGTGCAGGCTGCAGCAGTCAAAAGAAACAAAACAATAATAATAATGAGGGTCAGGGACACTCTGAGGAATGACTCTGGAATGGGAAGTAAGAAGTCATGGTTTGTTGGGCCCAATTGTGTTGTGAATTAAATAATCTGTGAACGGTGAGAGACTAGACGCACATCAATTCATATCCTATCCAGAGAGGAAAATGAGTATGACGACGGCAACCCCATTTTCTCCAATGTGCAATATTGGCTAGTGAAGCATCCAAGCATCCTCAACTTCTCATGGAACCCTCCTCACACCCCTGCCTCTTCCCTAACCTTCCTCTCTCTGTCAATCTTCACCTACCTCTTCCTCACTCTGGTCCTCTCCTCCTCCCTCTCCCACCCTTCTCTCCCCGCCTCCTTAAACCCATCACAGCACTCCACAACCTCACCCTCTTCCTCCTCTCCCTCACTATGGCCCTTGGCTGTACCCTCACCATCCTCACCCACACACCTCACCTCCGTTGGACCATCTGCTTCCCTCCACACACCAAACCAGCGGGCCCCTCTTCTTCTGGGCCTACATATTCTACCTCTCAAAGATCCTTGAATTCCTGGACACACTCTTCATCATCCTCTCCCGCTCCATCAGACGTCTCCTTCCTCCACGTGTACCACCATTCCACCGTCCTTCTCATGTCCTACCTCTGGCTCAACAACCTCTCAGTCCCTCTTCCCCATTGCACTTCTCACCAACTCCTCCGTCCACGTCATCATGTACGCTTACTACTTCCTCACCGCAATCGGAACCCGGCCCAAGTGGAAGCGGGCCGTGACCGATTTCCAGATTGTGCAGTTCCTCTTTAGCTTCGCTGTGTCGGGCCTCATGCTCTACTATCACTTCTCCGGATCCGGGTCTGGATGCTCCGGGATATGGGGTTGGTGCTTCAATGCCGTTTTCAATGCGTCTCTTTTGGCCCTTTTTCTTAATTTTCACCTCAAGAGTTATGCCAATAGCAAGAATAAACGCTCTGTTAAGACAGATAAAGAGTCTTGACTCTTGTTTCTCTTCTCATTTCTTCCATATGAAAAAAAATGTGGTAGTTGCTACATTGCCTTCAATAAGATTAGATGGAAGGAAATGGCCCATTGGAATTGTATTGTGTGACAAAGATTTTTTGTTGTGTGATCAAAAGTGATTGACATCTTGTGGTATGATATGCTACTAGTGTCTTCCTTCTAGGATAGTTTTAATTGAAATTGCTATTTATTTATTTATTTTGGTACTTTATTGCTAAGTAATATGTCGACATTTTCATCTTTTTCCTTAGAATTCATTTCTGAATCAGCACAAACATCCTTCTTGGAAGGAAACAGCAATGTTACAACATCATTAGCGATATTTTCAAACGTGGATTCAGATTAACGTTATTTTCAGTAGCGTTGAATCCCGGATTCATGACCTTTGAAACGTGATGTTTAGATAAATCAAATACAGACTAAATGTCACTTGGTTCTTATTTAACCCTTTACAATGCAAGGGTAACACATTTTTGACAACTCCCTCATTTTTTTTTTTTTTTGAAAAATTATTTTGAAAATAGAACCCATATATCGGTACGTGTATAATTAACATTACTCTAATGTGGAATTACACTGTAAGGTTCGAGTCTTGTGAATGGAAAAAATTCCCGCTGGAGAGCTAGCCTCACCATGAGTGGATGTTATCGGCTCGAACAGGATTACCTTCGGTAGAAGATACCTGTGGTTAAACAAAAAAACATTACTTTGATGTAAATAGCCAAATTACTGTAAAAAAAAGTATGTGTATAATTAACATTACTCTGATGTAAATAGCCAAATTAGTGTAAGAAAAATAGTATCAGTCATATTAAAAAGGTGGTGACGAATTGTCAGATCATGCAATTCTTACGTGGGTTTCATATATGCACACTCTCTTTCTCTCTATACATGATCTTTCTTGTAATATGAGAGGATCTAAATCCCTTACATGAGGCCAAGAATTAAATTATATTTTCAATTATTTACTAGAGTAGATGGTTTGTTTTTATATAAATTTAAAGTTGGATTTTTTGTGTTGCACTCATGGTCATGGATAGGGTCATTTCCAGTGCGGATAGTTCCAGTAGGAGAGAGGTAGGAAATATCTCATATGGGCCCACATGAGTGCATTCCATGTGGGCTCACATGTGGTATGTTCCTATTCAGTAACTTGAGAGAAATAAAACTTGCATCCATAGGATTTTTTTTCTGTTCTTGATGATTGAAATGATTTTATATGACAACCTTTGAAAATTTGGTGTAATGATTTTGGGGTTTAATTTTGGCATTAGTTTGATAAGAATTATGACCAAGGTATTTGAAACATCGTAGTATTGAGATAAGCCTAGTGTCACTTAATATTGTGATGCTTTAGTATGTGTCAGCTGAGTTACTTGAGAAACATATATGCCCCAAGCCAAGCATAAAAAGATGGAGCTTCCTTAATAAAACCTTTTCCCCATACCAAGAGTTAAAACAAAACCTTTTTTATTTTTCTTTGGTAAAGGTTGGACAAATTAGATAGCAGCTCAGTGGTTAAATAAATTATAGCTTTCAGTGGAAATATAATGCCTTCAAAACAAGGCGGATATTATGAGTATGACAAAGATGAGCAAGGTATCCTATCCTTTGATTTTTCGCCTAAGCAAGCAAGGAAGCCATTTTAAGCTGTCAGTGCTCATAGATTCACTTTTCCAATTCCCTCACGTATTCTTCCACACTTTTCTCAAACCATACTCATAAATATCCCACAACCTCTCAGGTCAAATGTCAGGCAATTAGAGACGGTGTAAGAGTATCAGGATGGCTAATCCTTACATTGCAGTTCTTAAATTCACTTTCATTGTCGCAGTTGTCCTTTCATCCGGTAAATCCTTCACTTTTTAAAACCTTTTTATCTGTGGTCAACCTTATTGAAGCAAATAAAGCATTTATGTCCTGAATCTTTGCTTGACTGTGCACAAATTATGTTGGTTCTGTTTGATTTGATATTTAAACTTATCAAACTTGAGTTTAAGTTTGGATTCCAACACAATTATTTCTAGCATTTAAAACGTGTGTTTACCTCGTTTTAACGCTAAATCAAATATGTTGCTATACATTCAGAGTTTCCTCTACCCCCAAGCCACAACTATCAATCTTCCTGTTTGGATTCAAATCATATATAACTTAAAAGCTGCAAATTTTCAATTAATAGTATTCCTCTTGGTTCATTTACTACTATGGATGGTTTGCATTAGCTCTATACACTAACTTCCCACCGTATAGAGATTTGAATCATATTCTAAAGCTTAATCCTTAATTGTTAATGTGTGTGATGTGCTTTCAAGTGATTATTTGTTTTATGCATAACACGTGTTTATGTTTATTTCTTTTTCAATCAAATAATGTGGTTTTCTTAGAAGGGGTTTTTGTTTTAATGCTTAGTAATTTGATTGATATGTTGGGTGGCAGCGCCTGAACTCTGTGAAAGCAGTAAAACTTTAACTTTAGTAAATTATTGCAAGGAGACAATATGGCCTGGGATAACAGGAATAAAGAACTTCAGTGGGGATGCATTGGAACCCGGTACATCAACAGTACACACTGCTCCTGGTGGATGGAGTGGAAGGATATGGGCTAGAACAGGCTGCAACTTTGACAAGAATGGTAATGGAAGTTGCCAAACAGGTGGTTGTGGCAGCAGCATTAACTGCACAGACCCAGGAAGTCCACCTGCCACACTTGCTGAATTTACCCTTGGTGAAACTGATTTTTATGATGTTAGCCTTGTGGATGGGTTCAACTTGCCTATAACAATAAAACCTGTTAATGGATCTGGGAACTGTAGCACTGCTGGCTGTGATGGAGATTTGAGGAAAAATTGTCCATCCCAGCTAGCTGCAAAGCAAGGTGACAAAGTTTTTGCTTGTCGGAGTGCATGTGATGTCTTCAACACCGACGAATATTGCTGCAGGGGGGCTTATGAAAGCCGTGGAGCATGTTTGTCTTCAAACTATTCAACCATTTTAAGCATGCATGTCCAGCAGCATATAGTTTTGCACATGATGACCCAACAAGTATAATAACATGCTCAGGAGCAGACTTCATTGTGACATTCTGTGGATTGAGGTAAGTTCATAATGGAGTGCATCCTAGATTTGTTCATATTCTCATTAGAATAATTTTATATCCTCTTATTAATAGTGTGTTTGGTTTACTCTAAAATCATGTTTCAAACGTGGATCCGGGTCAACACACTAAAAAAAGATAGTTATTGTACAATATATTCTCATTAGAGTAGCGTTTTCCTAAATCCACGTTTGAAACATTCTTATTGAATGCAGGAACCAAACAGTGTGCTCCTATCATGGCAAGCAGGTTGCATGTAATGAATCAGCAGCAGCATATAAAGCCATACCTCAGGGCTGGTGGTGGGTCCTGATGCTCCCATTGGCATACATGTTTACTTACAGGATCATTTAGCAAATTATGGATGTTGAATGTCTTCTCAATGTTGCACTTGACTTGATCTTTTTGTTTTTTGGTTTTGTTGCTTCTCTTGACTTTTATTAAGCGCAACAGAAATTTACTAGATGATGTCTTAATTGTCTTAAAGTCTCTACAAACCAGGCATGTAAATTACAAATTCTGTTGTAATTAATAATATATTTTCTTCAATCCTCGTTAGGGCTATGGCAATACATTGAATGATATAATAATGAGAGCCAACATTGAGGACGGTTCCAAGTTCTACCCAACTAAAGCATTCCATATGACAAATCCAAAAAGAGAAAAAACTAGTACACGAGCTTCCTATTTTTTTTTATAAAAAAGTTGAAACAAAATTTACATCTTTACATTTTCTATAGGTCCTGAGGATGATATCACTATTTATCTGGACTTACCACTGCTCTGTTTTCCTTGTGACTTCGGTTGGTCTTCAGATTCCTTTAAGTAAATTTCTGATCTGGATTCTTCATTTTCAAATGGTAAAACTGCAACTGGGGCAGCAGGCACTGCATGCCACCGCTCTCTTAAAAATTTCATGAATTTCTTAACCATTTCTCTCCGAAACTCGAGCTCCCGCGTGAAAATATCCAAGAGAAGAAAGGAAAGAATGTACTTGAATGGGAAAATGAGAAGAACGGTTGCAGATGTTAACAGCAGCAGAGCAACCTCAGTAGTTATCTGACAAAAGGTCAGATCAAATTAAACATCCACCAAAGACAGGAGTGAAGATAAAAAAATCCCCAAAAGAAAATAAATTGAGGTTCATTTAAGGAACATGTCGGAATGCACATTATAACTAGATCTCTCAGTACACATAGTATAATACCTGTGGATGGCCAGAAAGTAAAATAGCACGTATTTTGAGAAGTGAGACATTCATTTGCTGCAGAAAATTTTCAACATCTCGCATGGCATCTTTTACAGCAATAATCTTTTGTATAGTATTTGATGGTGGTTGATCACGTATTGTGACTCCACCAAAAAATCGTCCAAGGCGACCTTGCTCCTTAAGGCCCCTGATTGTCAGCATTCCAACTGCCATAATCATCAGCATCATAGGAAAAACATATGACAGCAAGTTTCTGCAGAGGCAAACTAAAACATCAGCTCCAAAAACAATAACAGTCTGGAAGGATAAGTTGCTCAGGAAAATTTTGCTAAATCATCAATTACTTTTGAATTAACATATACTACAAATATGTTTTGTTGCAAGTAGTACGTAGTACAGGCCTCTAAGGAGGCTATATATCACCAACCAAAAGAATAATTTAAACCACGTGAATGTAAACAATGAAGCATAACTTCTGGAGGTAGAAAGTCATAAAATTTTCCATGATAAGTGAGCATTTTCCTTAATAAGTAATAACTACACCACCGGAAACATTGCATATCTCCATGAAGTTTTCCATCCATACTACACACAAACATTGTAGTTAGTATCGTATGAACCGCGATACGATTCATACGATTCGATACGATTCTGATGGTTGGCGATACGAATCACACGTCGAATCGTTTTTGTGCATGAATCGCACAGCAATCGGTCGAATCGCAATTCTGAAATGTATCGCGCGATTCTTGTTTGCGCGGGTGGGACAGAAAACGGATCCGGGTCATGCGTGACCCGGTTATGAAAACCCACTAAAAAGACTCTTTTTTAAAAAAAAAGGGTGGAATAGGGCAGAAAAGTGCCGATTCCTTCCCTCCAAAGTCACCCACTGTTTTATTCCTAAAAAAACATAGACCCCTTTTGTTTTCTCTCTTCCCCGACAAGGAACATGTGCGTCTCTTAGTGTGCAACCAGCTGCTGTCTTCTTTGTGCTGAGCTTCTCCCACTAGTGGTCCACACACCCCACTTCCCTCCCTTGGTTTCTGTTTTTTATTTCTTCCAGCTGGTCCTGCTGATTGCTGAATTGTGACTGTTGTTATGAATCTTATGATTAGGATTTGTGTTTATTTTGTAGTGTATATGTTACTTTGCCTCCAAAATGCTACTTAATACATGTTTTCATATGTTTCTTTAAGTTAAATTGCTCCTACATTTATGTTTTTTAGTTGTTGGTCTAGAATTTTGGCATTTATATGTCTCTATTAGCTATATATGCTATTTTTCAAATTGTTCATGAATCTTACGATTCACGATACGATTCGATTCGAGATTCGGAAAATAGCCTTTCCGATTCACGATCTGAATCCCGATTTAATAACCTTGCACACAAAGACTTCAAAATGAATTACCAAATCTACCTTAGTATCTATGAAGACTCATTATTTACCAAAGATGCCAATATCACTAGTATCAAAGCTTGTAAAACATATCAAACTCGTATTATGAAATAAAGCCTCTATAGTCCTATTAGGTACATGAAAAAATGGAGTCTTACATGTTTCCCACATCTACAGAACCCAGCCATTTGTCCTTTAACCACTTTTCCTCTAGAATATGAAATATGTTTCCAAACAAGAATTTATTGACTGCATCAATTGCCACACGAGGATGTAGCAACCAGACCAAGTAGTTTGTTCAAACCAAGGTCCAAATTTAGAAAATAGCAGTTGGAAATGTTGAAAACAAAAAACCTTCAAATGAGAATATTCATTACCAAATAAAAAAAAAGAAAAACAAACTGAAACAAATCATGTTATTTATTGAAACGGAACTCTACTAATCAATAACCATAAATAAATTCTAATCAATTATCTTTCAGAAAAAAAACAGCTACCAAATGATCATCACGCATCACGCTGATTTGTGACTAGGCCCAAATGCCCTATAGCACAACAAAGAAAAATGAGGTGTGGGTTTACCTAAAAATAATTGTATAGGCAAGGCCAAGAAATGAAACAGTCAAGTGTGGCTCCTCCCAGCGCCTAAGCTTTTCGAAGTTTTTGACAGTTAAGCTGAAAGGAAACATCAGCTCCTGCACAGGAAAAGGATCTGTTTCAGACAACATGATTTTAGTACCTAATAAAAAGATCAACAAGAAGACGCAATAAAATATATTTATAAAATAGAGATTAGAAATTGAACTGATCACGGTTTTCTCATAAGTAAAAGGAAATTTCATGAAAGACCGCTGTTAGTATGATCAAATGAAATAATTTCAAGACTGATTTTTGACTGCCAAAATACAGAGGGATGAAATGATATACATCAGTAACAAATCATGGCCCAGTTTTCATATAGTTTTCAGTTATTTCTAAATTGTAATGTTGATAGGCATGGAAAATTGTATCTAGTATGTAGTGGAAAAGATAATAGGAAGTCCAGATCCCCAGAACTTGAGTAATATAAAAAAGCATGCTTATACTACTCATTTAGATTGGGCATAGATTGATAATTTGAATGGTGCCATATTCATAATGTAATATTTACTCAAAGGAGACAAAAAACCAAGGTAAGCATCCCAACCTTGAAAGATCAATGTTGCTGGTATGCCTTTTAGAGTTGCAGCATCAATGGTGGCTTGAGTCTTCTCCACAACCTGGTGCTTTTGTTTGCTTGTTTCTGCTGCTCTTTCTGTGAGTGATAGATCAGCCACAACAAGATTCTTACTTAATACTAAACCTTTTGTTGAAGTGTTCTTCCAAAAATTAGTGGAAGTACTAGATCCCCAAGATGGAGATTTCATCCACTTCTGCAAGTAGACACTTCCATCAATGTCAAAAACATGGTTGCGACCATCAGCTATTTCATCAGAAGGTCGAGTTTCTGGCTGAATGCGGGTATTTACAAATCCTGTAACTAGTTGGCCTCCCCAATAATTAACAGCTAAAGTTTGGAGGACATATCACCATGTGGTGCATTCTGTAAATATGAGAACTGAACAAGCTTGGTGGGATCATCAAGTAACTTCCGCAAATATTGAAGGGCCTGCAGTCTAGATATGCCATTAATGGCACCGGCTGTTGCTCTTTCCTTTCCTTTGTGAGCCCCATATACATTAAACAACGAGTCATCAGAATCATCAGGTCCATACTCATGCATGAACTTGTGTAAAGCAATGACTTCACTATCAATGCATGCCAAACATCCCTCCTCATCTCACCTCCCAAGTCAATGAATTCCAGCACCCACCCAATTCAACCTGAGTACAAATATAAGTAAAAATAGAATCATAGGTAATTTTAAGACAGTTATTGATGATGACAGAGGGGCAAGGCTTGGAACCAAGGTCAAGGGGGCCAATATTACAATTTTCCAATCAATCATCCCATCCCAATTCATGCGCGCACACACACATATAATATGATAGAAATTAAAAACTAAACCAAATATAAAATAGCGAGTTAGAATAAATACTCAATTTATATAAATATATATAGTGTAAAGTAATTTAAAAACTTCATGAATCATTTGAAGGGGGGCCATATGGTAGCTTCACCATTGATAGAATACAGCAAAGCACTCTGGGCAAAAGTGGATGACAAAATTGTTGGTTTCAAACTCATGGTGCACATTTACTAATGAGTTATGTTATTCATTCATCAAAGCCTCCTACTGTCCTACATCTCCTTTTACACCTTCCTTTTACGGGGGAAAGGGAGACTGGAGAGAGAGAGAGAGAAGGGAAAGGCAAATTTAATCTTCTTTAATTTTTTTATCACCTGAATATTGGATTTGTAATCTTCTCTACCCAGAGAGATTTTCATAACAAAGACCAGATCTAGGAGTTGAACAAGGGAGCTCGTGTACTAGCTGTGTAGAACCCACCACAAGATCTAGATTTAGGTAAGCCATAAAGGATGCCAAAAGCCAAGACAGTACTCTGTCTTTCCTTAGAAACAGGAAAGTTACTTTTGTTCAGAATGGAAAGGGAAAGTTGATGTAGATTTAATATAGAAAAGCATTAATGAAATGAAAATCTACATTATCAGTTAATTAGAATGAAATCCATGTATTATAACTAAGGATCTCAATAATTAGTTTAATAATTGCACACCCCAACCTTAATCTTCTTGATCTAAGTTAATATGGTATGAAGATATATGATAAGCAGTAGTTTATTAATTATAAAACCTAATCATATTCCAACCAGAACATCAGAAAACATGTTAGATTATCAAACTTTGTTACAATATAAACACCAAATCCAAGATACAGTAAAACTAATGAAGAATGCTTGAAGAAGCTTACTCACTCTGAACTAGAAGAAATAGAAACAGCAGAGTCAAAAAGTGCAGACCCTAAAGGCCCCACCTTTGCCTTCTCTACCTGTAATCCATATTATGTAAGATCCAATCTCATGGCTCTCTCTCCCAGTAAGCCAACTCCCTAGAACATAAATTTGAAAAAAAAAAAATAATCAATAAACCAAGACGGTGATATACTAATTTTTCCATAATCCATAACACCAACAGGCAACAAAATAACGAGATATACTAACTTTTTCAATCACATCATCGTAATCATGTAATATACTTGCTCATAATATTGACAGTGCACAAGATAAATAAGTTATATAGAGTAGTAACTCTGCTTTGCATATAGAAACCCATGGTCTTGTATGGCCATAGGAAAAATCTCAAAGCCTATGAGATAGTATTATAAACATCTCAGAATCATAAAATACCTCAAAATAGATGGCTTTATCAGTTAGAGTGAGTTTCCCAGGCCATGCCATATTATTCTCCCATTTCAGAACAGGCTGCTTATTGTTGGAAGTAATGCATAAAATTGTCTCCTCGGAAAGGAGGAAACTCTGGAATCTGATATGATCTCTGTTCACGTCGCACTCTACACAGTAATGTCAGTACTAGTTCAGCACAACAGTTCTATAGTGCCAGAGACTTTAGAATTTCTGAGAGCATTCCATCACAATCAACGATGAGAATGTTCATAGAACAAACCATAAAAGGAAATACAGAACTAACAACTAAAATCTTTTTATGTTAAAATTCTCCAGCGTAACTCGGGGGGCTTTACAATATGGAAAGTCTAAAGCAAACTACATCCACGGCATGTTTATTTTTGCAATAGCTTGCATGAACCTCAATATATCAGATTAGAAAGTGAAGGGCACACAGGAGACAAGTCTGAAGCAGTATTATGAACAGAAAGTTCAGAAGAAGAGAACAAAAGAATACAATGGAAGAACTAAGCATCCACCATACATTATTCTTACGGAATTTGGACAATTCAGAAGATCTTCTCACGACAAAATTTAGTCCCCTTATCATGCAAAAAGAAATTCCATACTTTCATAAACTACCTATCCAGATAAAGTGAGAATACCTAGTGCACTAGAAGCATTTGAAATTGGCAAATTATTATAAACCATTTATATTTCTTTAAGCTTGCGGATCAGAAAACACATGTTGCTTGGATTTCTTTTTTTTTGTTAACCATAGATATTCCCTATTACCAGGGGCATTCCTATTCGGGGCTATTTTTAGAAGAGTTACTCGGATGTTGTCTCCTAAGGTCATCATATCGTCAAGAAAAAGATAAACATTACAAACTCACTTGACAAATTCATTAATATAAGTCAGCCATAAGCTCATGGAAATGCCCTCTTGATCACCAGCAAGAGCCTTAAAAAGATTGTGCACTGTGGGGCGGTCAACAACACCAGAGACTGCAGGAGCAATACGAACAAAAGCCTCCTCAGTGACAAGTTTACTCTGCAAAATCCACCAGAATTACATATCTTAAACGACCTCTCAAAATCATAAAGATAAAATAACCAAATGAAATAAATAATTATTTTAAAAAATATAACTGGATATCATTGTAAAAAAATATTTCCTGCCTACAATGCTCTCTCAGGACATCGTTGATAGAATTCATGACAGGGAGGATACTCTAAATTTAAAGTGACCTACTCTCCAATTAGTCATGTCCACTACCTTTAAAAGCTTAAACATGGTGTTACAGTTCAATAGACAAACTAGAGGTTAAACTCCAAAGAAAAATGTTATCTCTCCTCACATGTCTCTTTAACAAATAAGCAGGGTATTCACATGCACATAAGGTGGCTGAAGTAAATTAAATAAAGGAAAGTAAACCTGTAAAGAAGCCTTCTCTGCATTGCTGGAAAGGTTATCCGTGTAAGGATTTTCCCAGGCAAGCATGGTTATAAATATCAGCCTCTGGAATGCAGGGTCCTATAAACATGTCCAAAAGCAATAAGCATTGCATTTCTTTTTTGTGATAAAAGAATAATATTAAGTATTACAGTATTTGAATAACTAATTGGAAAAGTAAAAAAAGAAATCGAGTAAGTTACGCTTCATCTGCCACTACTGCTTTTTTGGCTATTCAAACTTTCCATAAACCATTTATTGTTTTTCAATGTAATTTTTCATAAAATTATTTCATAGTATGTGTGTGCTTCCTTTTTTTGGGGTAGTTGCACAGTTCTTTACCAATAGATTGGTGGGAGCAAGCACAGAATTGACATTGGAGAAATCAAAGAGACTCCAAAACAACATATATTTGAACTATCAGAATGAAATCAAAGACTAAATCAAAGCTACGTTGCAAAGATTGCAAAAGATTCAAGGAAAAGAGGAGGAATCAGGTATGTGCAACTATTGGAAAGGGACTGGAGACGGCACAAACATAACATATTGTTGAGACTTGGATTCTTGAGGTATGTGTCCAACCAGTTTGGACCATCTTCATCAATGCTAGGCTGGTACTTGTTGAAAAACTTGACCAGCTTGTTCATGCTGGCACAGACTGGAGCAGGAAGGCAGATAAAGCAGAGGGGAAGAAGAAGTGATCTTGATCACATGAAAAGAAAGATATGCAGCAACATAAAACAAGATAGCATTTTTTTTCTTTTGACAAGCCTGTCTAGAGACTTAATCTTTCAAAGATATGTAATGAGTAGAAAAATGTTTTCCCCCCAACTTTAAATGAATGCAAACCAAAACATACCAAATGCATGTTTGATGAATTTATATGAAACTCAACAGAAAATGAACATGGTTTTCCAATTCTTAGCTTTTGGGGTTGAGTTAGGCCTGGTCCAAAATCTAAGACCAATATATCATCCAAAAAACAATACTCTACCTGGAGGGAAGGATGAATATCAGAACCATCCCTTGACAAAAATCTAAAGCAGCAGTATTCAACCAAGTTACGGGCATCACTGTATACAGATTCAGGAACAAGTGTTTCAAAAATTTTCTGCTTTTCTTCCCGGTCAATCCATTCATCCTGCATATCTTATTTTCAAAAAGTCAAATAATAATTTCTGTATCAGTCTGACAGGCATGAAGTGAGCAAACAATGCAAAAGACAAGATCATCACTAAGGGAGCTTCCCAGGATTCAATTTTCCATTGATATTAAATTAATTAATAAAGTAACAATGCCAACTGTTTGGTAGCTCACATGGCAACAGCCAGGGACTTTAAGACAAGGGGGTGCTTGATGTTGTGGGTTCAATCCCTCCACTCTTCTCAGGCCCTTGGGGCCTCCTATGTAAATAATCCATTTGATGAATGCATGGGCCCAAGGACAAATATAGAAAAGCTTCATCCAACATAAAATGATGCACATGTACTCACCTGCTGAATTGCTCAATACATATAACAGCGGCTAGAGAAAGAACCCCATGTGGCGTTTTGCGGTCAATTGTCAGCTCTACCATAAATATATCTTCCATAACTTGGAATCCTAAATCATTCTCAGGATCAGGCTTCCTACTTTGACCAGGTTTTGCAAGCGGAGAGGTCACTTCATTCAAAAAATTTTGGGTCCTTGACAGCAATACATTCAATCTTTCTTGGATAGAACCTTTGAAAAAGAAAAATTTGATAATTAGAAGAAACAATACAACCAGAAAAAGAGAGAAAATATACACTATATATTATAATCTAGGGAAATGCTATATTCTCTTAATCTCTATCTAGTTACATAGAAACAAAAGAAAGAATCATTTAATATTTTAGAATCCAAAAGGTACTCCTACTTTTTTATGTTAAATAGAAACAAGAACCATACTAACAAAACATCTAATAGCTGAAACAAGAAAGAGATAATAAGGAAAAGAAAATCAGCTCTCTCTCACAGCATAAGAAGCAGACATCTAGCTGAAACAAACAAGTAATTCTTGAAATATACTTGAAAAGAGAAGGGGGAAAAGACACCATACTAGCACTTATGTCATTCAACTTCCATCTATCCCCCAAAGACTGGCGCACGAACTTGAACGGAAATTTTTGCTCTGAGAATATTCTTGCATATTGTATGTAGAAAAATCTCTGCGGGAATAAATCATGTAACTGGGTGTCGCAGGCGATGTCCTCAACTGGGTCATGGGAAACTTTGACCCCATTCTTCTAATATCTTTGGTTCGGTGTTCAAGATTCAAGCTTGGAGCTCATATCAGAAGCTCAAACAAATCATCAATCAAAAGAGAACTGATTATAATAGAGGAGAAATAGAGACAGAGATTAACAGATAGATACTTTTGCACTTCTTCTGACTGGTTTTGGGTGAGAGCCACCGAAGCACCGAAAGCACAAGCTTTAGCTAGCTTATTGTGGCATTCGCACGTGCTTTTACACTGAATTTGGTGGAGAAAAGAATTATGTTCGACCAAAAAAAAAAAAGAATTATGAAAGTGGGAAATTGGGAAGAAATAAAGGAGGTTGAAGATGATTTATACATTCTTGGTGTTATAAATATGTAAGAAATAAAAAAAATTATGAAAATCATTTTTTTATTTCTTCATTATTTCTCTTCACCAAATTAAAGAAATATTTCATTTTTATTTAGAATTAAATATGTTTTTATCGGGAAAATATAGTAAAATTTAGTTTTGGTCTATCATTTATTTTTTCATTAATTTTGGTCCTTCATTTTTTAAAATCATATTTTTTAGTCCTCATTATTGACACTTTGACAATACTATGTTAAGTCACTTTTGCAGTTCTACTACGACTTTTTTTAGGTAAAAAATCACAGGAAATTTCTTGCGTTTTTTCTCTAGAAAATTAATGTATAGTAAATTTTCAAAAAAACTACATTTTATTAATAAAAATGTTACTACATTCTTTGCTTTGTTATAAAAAAATCTATAGTAAATTCCCTGCAAATTTTAGAATTTAAACAAAATTTTCTTTAAATTTTGAGATTTGCAACAAAACTCGAAAGAAAATTCATAGAAAAATATACAAAAAATATCGCTACATTATCACTTAGCGGAAATAACTATCAACATGTATTAAAATCATTAAAATCATGTAATATTAAAATATAGAGTACCAAAACCAATGAAAACATAAATGAGGAACTAAAAACATATTTAACTTATTTATTTATTTCTCTAACATTTTTATAGGCCCAAAAATAATGTTAAACACTAAAAATAAAATTTGTCGAGTCATAAATAAATATACCATTTATTTTATCCACTAAAAAACTCTACTAATGTGAAAAATCCATTGTGAGATATAAAATTAAATATATAAAAAATAAAGTAGCATAAAAAAAATCAGCACTTTTATGTCTTTCCTCTCGTTTTTCCATAACCCACAAGTCAAAAAGAAAAGTTTTTAATTAATAGGCAAAAACCAATGTCCAGTGTGGCCAAGTAACGCTGCCTGTAACACTAACACATGGCCTTATCTTCTCAGTCACTGCTTTCAGCTCTCAACACCACAGATTCAGTTCCCAAAGTGCACCATTTCCATTCCCCTCCTTCTTCTTCTCACTTCCCAGTTAGATCCCCCATCTATCACACCAGCCATGCCCTCAGTATCTCTGAGAAATGGAGAGCTAAAGTTTCATTTTTTCCTGCTTTTCTGAAAAAGGCAAAGATGCTAAGACCATCAAGGAAGAACTTCTTGAGGCCATTGCACCGCTTGATCGAGGGGCTGATGCCACTCCGAAGACCAACAAAGAGTTGATCAGGTTAGTTTTGGGTTCACAACTTGAGTTATATATATGTGCTTTGTTTGCTCAGTCAATGTTGTCTTATAATATGAAAGCTAGTGTTACTCTGTTCTGTTCATGCAGCTTTAGTCTGTGGTTATGTGAAACCCCATATTTGATAAAATGATGTTATGCATGTTATATCAATAATTTTCTCTGAATGGCGAAATTTTGCAAGTTCACACGCATCTTTATTCTTGATTCGTGGAATTTATTTCTAAATAGATTGCACGCAAACTTGAAGCAGTGAATCCAAGAAAGGAGCCCCTAAAATCTAATCTACTGGATGGAAAATGGGAACTTATATACACTACCTCTCAGTCAATCTTGCAAACCAAGGTAAACGAATCTTTCCCCTTACCATAATCGACAGGTATGATGATTAATTATGATGCATCTAATGTTTGTAGGCATTGCTTGTTGTTTCCTTCTATTTGTGTTTAGTAAATCCTCAATATCTAATTTTTTTGCAAGACATGACTCATTTTAACAAACTTTCACTAAATTCCAATATATTTTGCTTTAATTTTTCCCTTTCATTTTGCATGATTAGATGATTCTCTAATAGATTTTCAAAAACCATAAAAAAATTACATGATTGAATTTACTAAACCTCACTAATTACAATAGTCCATACATGTATTACACAAAATACATGTTAAAAAATAAAAATCACAATCAAACTAAAAACCAAAGTAAACTAACCTGCAGGCCTACGGGCCTGTTTTGGACTTCATTTAAATTTAAAACAGGCCTCCTAAGTTACAATCTGGCCTGGCTCATTTTGACTGAAATATGCTCATCTTATAGATAGTGAAGTTTTAGATTTCTATTTTTGCTTTTTTTCCCCTTCTCCACCTTGTCACCTACCATTTTTTTTCTGCATATGTTGTGCTAAGTTTTTAAATATTGTAACAACAGAGACCAAAGTTGTTGAGATCAGTTACAAATTATCAAGCAATCAATGTCGATACTCTCAGGGCCCAAAATATGGAATCTTGGCCATTCTTCAACCAGGTGACGCTTGGTGAAATTGAGATAAGTTTTCACCATTTAGGCATTTATACATTCTCACTCTAACATTTGCATATGTAAATGAATCAATATTATGTAGGTGACAGCGGATTTAACACCTCTAAATGCAAGGAAAGTGGCTGTAAAATTCGATACTTTCAAAATTGCAGGCTTGGTCAGTATTCAGAGTCTCAATACAATAGTTATCATTGAATGAAATTATATCTTGTAATGTTCTAGGTGATGTTGGCTTGAGAACCTTTAGGAATGAACAATGAAATTCTGTTGAGGTTCTTTGCAAATGCTAATTATTTAACAAGCTCTAACAAAGTCCATAGTCCATACACATTACATTAGTTATTATTGTCCTACATCAGTAATTTTATATGGATTATGGCCCAGTTTGGATACACTTATATAGGAGAACTTCTAGAAGAAAAAATAGAATAAATAAAAAGAATTAAAATGAATTCAACTTCTTCCATAAGTTGAAATTTGTTACTTGTGGAGAAGTTAAATGAGAGAGTTTCTAAAGAAGTTGAGTTTTAAATACTAATTTCAGAAGTTAAATTCATTTGACTTCATGATTTATTGTATTTTCTTCTCCTAAAAGTTCTTTTAGAGAGGTTTATCCAAACTAGGCCTATGTACTATAAGTAATGTGTATGTATGTTTCTGACTTTCTGCACTGTTGTTAAGCAATAGCTTGTGAGTATGATCTGTTTCAATATAATCTCCATGGCAGATACCTGTTAAGGCACCTGAAACAGCTCGTGGTGAACTCGAAATAACATATTTAGATGAAGAACTGCGGTGAGTTACCAGATTACATGTAGAGATAAAAGGAAGTCCACTGTTTTAGTCAGATTCACGTTTATTATTTTGGAGAAAAATGTTTATGAACTGCAGTGGACTCTGTGCTGCAAATTGCTTTAGTATCATATGGTATAGATATCAAATACTTGTTGTCATACTTTGGAATTTTAACAGGGTATCAAGAGGTGACAAAGGAAACTTGTTCATCTTGAAAATGGTGGATCCATCTTACCGGGTTCCTGTATGATGCGCTGCAATACTTGTGTGTTCACCTGTTTTCTTCCTTTCAAGGAATTCAAGCAAACTACTGTCACAGCTTCCTGAAGTTGAACTTAATTATACTAGCACTGTACCACTATTCAAGCTGAGTTGAAGCATTTTGGGACTGTGCTTCCTATACAAAATCTCTGAGATATACTAAACCTAAATAGTTTGGATATAATCTTAAGCTTTCCTTTGTTATTTTTCCCCTCCCTTGAAGTTTATAGTATGTGTAAAACTCTGATTCAAAAGAAGTGGTTGTCAAATTTTTATACATTGATATGAATATTATTATCAACATTGCTCAGGTCAGGAGACAAGAAAGCTTGAAAACACAATCAACACAATATTTTAACGACTTGGTTGCTCATGTGATGTAGAACGGGAAAGGAAGAGAACAAGGAATCAACACAAGTAATTATAATTGTAATTGTGATATATTTTATAATATCATTGTGATTCAATTTCCTTAAGAAGACTTCTTGCAGTGATGACGGCATATTTATTTAAATTAATAGCGAGTAAAGTAAATGCATGAGAAGCAGCTGTTAGATTTGCTTATTTTTTTTTTTAAGGGAGATTTGCTTATTTGTAGAAAATTGCTTCTTTCAAAATTTTGCGAAATTGCGACATGCTTGATATTATTATCATTCAAGAAGTTTTGCACTAGGTAAGATATCATCTAAATGGGAGATATCATTGGTCCCTCGTGGATAAATATTTTAATGATTATAAAGACTAAAATATAAATAAATAGTATTATGACTCATAAAAAGTCAAATAAATGAAAATATCATAACTTTGTCATTCATAGAGGTCCTACCTGACTCGAGTAGGATTGCCTTTCGTGGAGGATGCCTATGATCATGCACCAAAAAATGAAAATACCAGAGCCAATTTTAGTAGAAATTAAATTTAAAATAAATAAGAATATAAAATTAGGGATGTCAACAATAGAGCCAATTTCAAAATGACCATTTTGAAAATCGCATAAACTGGTTACGAAAGAAAGTGGGTTTAAGATAAGCTGATTGAATTGAAAGCTGAATGTGTTATTGTGTGACGCCCAGCTAGCTCCACTTGCCTTTTTTCAGGTGAATTAAAGCTATGAAAAGCCTGAAAGAAAATCGTGTTGCCAGTCTTGACATCATCAACTATTTCTCATCTAAATTGATTAACCATCGTGCCAAGATTATAGACTTTTAAGGGTTGACAAACTCTTGTTAACGATAGCCACCATCCTCATCAGTGTTGATGGTCGAAAGAGAAAATGAGTGTGTGGGTGAGGGAAAAGAGAGTGAGCGAGAGGTTCCCGCATAGTGAATATGAAAGAGAAAGAGATTAGGGAGGAATGGATGTTTGATAAAGGGTTTTATTAATCATAGAATGCACCTTAATTCCAAGTGATATGTTCCCATTGTATTTCTGCTGTAGTGGTGATTGTAAGTAGCTGACTAGTTGTCAGAAACATTTTACTTTCGGCGAACTGGCCAAAACTAGTTGATTGTGATGAAGATGTTTTATAAAATTAGCTTAAAATGGTATTTAACAACGACATATTATTAAATAATGATAAGTGGGGTGGTTAAAGGATAAACTTGTAATAAAATTTCAGCTAGTAGTTGAAAAGAGGAGCTTTTCCAACTCAAGTAGCTTTTCAGAAAAGTTAGTGACTAACTAAGAAAAGCCACGTACCTCACTAAACATTGATATAAATTGTTCAGTTATTAATTTCAGTTTTCATCAAACTAAAATGACTCACCAATAGGGGTGTAGTCGGGTTAGGTTGGTTCGGGTTTGAGATGACATCAAGGTCCAAATGATTAGAATGATGGCTGGGTTGGGTTGGTTCGAGGTTTGTATTTTTTGGTTGAGTAACCCGAATCCGAACCAACTCGAATATGTCCGGGTTGGGTTGGGTCATTGGTCATGAACATTTTTTCTATTTTTAAAAACTGTGAAGATGAAATGAAATTAAAATATAAAATGAAAAAAAGAAAAGAAATAGGGAAAAATAAAATGATAAGAATAATGATGAAATAAGGTTTGAGGAACCACCACTGCTTATGCTGCCGTTGCGCTATTTTTGTTCTCTCGGGCAGGAAAACGAAATAAGATTAAGGCTTCTTTTTCTAATTTGATTCGGGTTGGGTCCATCGGGTTCAACATAGGCAAACCCGAATCGAACTAGATCGGGTTTGAAAGAAAATGTCTTAACCGAACGAATACCTGAAACGACTGTTTAGATATCATCTGGGTTGTTTTGGACCATCGGGTTCGTGGGTTGAGTCGGATCCGCTTACCCCCTACTCACCAAACACACTCTTAATTATCATAAACTTGAAGTTCCTAATTGCAAATTTTAAATTTTTATAAAAATTGAAATTGAAAAGGACCGCGTTTTTAGTTTTTACCCAAAACCCTAAAAAAAAAACACCGTGTATTAAGCATTAACAATCCTATCCTATTAATTAATAACAAAAAACAATGCTAATACTTAATGGCAAAGCCACACCAAAAACTCCAAAATTCCAAATGTAAAATCTTACAATACTAGGGACACTGTAAATAATCGTGAAAATGACAGACAAACATTCATGTGGATTTCCAGAAAATTGGCCGGTGTGTGGGATGGGATCTGTGTATGGTTTTCTCTGTGATTGTTTGTTTTGTGTATGTGTATGTGTATATAACTTAGACAGTTCAGTCAAATACATTATATATGCAGGAATCTTTTTGAACGGTAAAAATAATTTGAAATTGAAATAAATACCTAAAACAAAAGCGGGCTCATTTTCATTTTCAGTGCCCCCTCCCTCCCTCCCTCTCCGCTCTCCCTAACCCTTTCTCAAATTTTTTAATTTAAGGCAATAAAACAACACCAATCCTCTCTCTCTCTCTTTCTCTCTCTCTTGTTCCATTTCCATTTCTCTCTCAAAACCTCCACTAATCCCTAGAGACATTCGGCACAGGGCAGAAAGGGCAACGGACGAAGCCCCCAACCCCAGATCTTCACTCTCTTCATATTTCACAATGTGTAAGCTGCTTCTATGACCCCTTTTTGCTTCTGCCTAGCTGGATTGAGAAAAACAAATTACATATTCAATTTTGTTTTCTAGGTTTCAACTTTGAAGCTTGATTGGATATTTGGGTTCTATCCACATTCTTTCTGGAATTATGATACACTGCTTAATTAAATCTTATCTGGATTCCTCTAATTATAGTATTATACTATGCATTGCGTGCTGAATTTTCCACCTTTCCCATCTGGGTTTTCTCCCTGTACCTCCCAATGCACCACACCTAGCTTTTGAATCTATTTTGTTTCTGTGCCACATAATTGCTTATGGTTTGTGCTCCGTTTAGTCATTAACAATGCCAAGTAAACAGTTCAACAAGTGATTTTTTAGCTTCCTTTATAGAAACTTAGCCTCTCCATGATGATAGTTGTGCCGTTTAATCAGTAATTCATTCTATTGGGTTTTTTTTTTAGCTTGGTTATTTTCCCTAGGGGCTAGAGTCAAAGGGGACTGTGAAAGTAGAGACAGTTCTAAGGAAGGAAATACTTCAATTAGATTGTCAGAGTCAGATGCCTTGGGGTTTTCAGATTCTCCTAGTTCTTGTGCTTGATAGATCAAATTTTGTCTGATGAGTGATGGCAGTCTTTATTATTGTACTCTTTATTCATATTGCTAATTTGGAAAAGATGTTCTTGAATCCATCTGCATGCTAACAATATCTATTTTGATTCTTGTTCTCAGCAATGGAATCACTCCCTGATGTCATACTTCAATACATCTTGTCTCATATCAATAATGCTCGAGATTGTGGCAGCTTGCAATTGTGTTTCTAAGAGATGGAAGGACTCAATGGCTTATATAAAAGCTCTCTACTTTCCTCGCAACTCATTTGATAACACTTCTGGTGGCGAAAGTCCTGAGGACATTGTGAAAAGAATGGTTTCGACAGTTGTGCGATTAGAAGAGCTAGTTGTATACAGTCCTTTCTCCCCTCATGGCCTTGCTTCATGGTTATCAGTTGTAGGTCTATCTCTTTCACAGCTTGAGCTTCGAATGGATAACCTTGCTGATAATTGGGCACCCCAGGAAAATCCATCAAAATTGGATTGCATTGGTTGTGGCAAGGAATTTGGAATCTCTAAAACTGTGGGGTTGTCTTAATGAAGCATTCCCCTAAATGGGATGTCTTCGAAAACCTTAGGACCCTTGAAATAGTTGGTGCAAACTGGAGGATCCTGTATTGACTGTGGTGCTTCAGTCATGTCCATATCTGAAAAGGTTGTTACTGCTTGGATGTGAAGGGCTTAGATCAATCTCAATCGACCTGCCATATTTAGAGCAGTGTAAACTGGATTTTTATGGTCTGGGGAACTGCTCACTTTCACTAGCTTCCCCAAAAATTGAATCTCTTGAGGTTCAAGGCTGTAGTTGGATTAGGGTTCCTGAAACCAAGCATTTGAGGAATCTTTCAATATCCAATAGTGCAGGTAGTTGAATGTTTGAATTGATTCTTGCACTTATGTATTTCTTATTGGCCATGTTTGACCTATACAGTATTTGTCTTATTGGAATTGTCAGCTTAATTTTCTTTCCTTTCATGTTAATTGTTTCCAGGGAGAGTGTACATGATTGATTTGGAAGCCTTTCTGCTCTGGAGTTCCTGTCCATGAGGGGGGTCCAGTGGTGCTGGGATGCAATATGCAAAATGCTGAAATTGGCAAGTGAGGTGAAGCATCTTTATATGAAGGTTGAATTCACCGGGGACTATGAGGCTCTTCAACCCTTTCCAGAGATTGATTTTGTTGATTTTTTCAACAGTCATCCCAAGCTGCGCAAGTTTGATATCCATGGAGCCATGTTTGCAGCACTATGCCAGAGGAACAGTCTGAAACATGTAAATTCAAAATACTTTTGATATTATATATCTGATTAAGGATATTCTATAACATCGTATCTGAAAATGATGCTCTCATTCATTTTACAGGTGGATCCAGGATTTGTGATTCCATGTTTGGAGGAGGTTGTGATCACAGTGAGGTCACCGCTAAATGCTGAACAAAAAATGAGTACTCTGGAATCCTTGTTAAAGTATGGTAAAAATCTGAGGACCATGGTTATCAAGATTCTTCAGATGAAGAGCTCTCATAGCAGTGCTGATGATTTTTTTGATGAGATTTGCCGGTTGAGATACATGAACCATGGGATAGTTAGAATAGAATAAAGCTTGGAACAGGCTGTTATTATTTCTTGATGCGTTCTTAATTAAAACAGGACATTTCATGTTGATTTCCAGTTTCAGCTGGCCTGCTGAATTGATTATGACTCTATTTTTGGGAGCTAATTTCTTGTTTTGAACGTCACTTAAACATTGATTCTCTTCTTTAAGCTAATTTGCAGAGTGAATGGTTTGCCTCCTCTCCCATTAAAGACACAAGTACAGGATAATACTGTCAATATAATTTTTTTTCAAGAAGATTATATACTAAACACCATTTTAAATTGATTTTAAAATTGAATGGAAAAATCAGTGTTGGGAGAGCTTCATCCCCCTCAATCTGTTTTATGATTTCGAATTAATAGAGCTCCCATATGACTTATTGGCATGGATTTTAGACCCAAAAAATTGAGTTTAAATATTATTTTTGATGCAATTTACATGGATTATGTTAATTCAGTGGTGTGTTACAAGATCATTAAAAGAATGATGTAATTGTTATGATCATTAAATTTTAATGATTTGATAATATGATATTAAATTGTGCTATAAATAAGTTTTACATAAAAATATACAAAATTAAAAACATTTTAATATATGTATGGAAGCTAAGTGTGTATTTGATTATTATCAAAAACACGTTTTAAACGTGGATCTAAGCCAATGTCATTGAGAATAGTGTTAGCATAGCATAGATTCACATGTAAGATGTGGATTCAATGTAAACTGTAAACTAAACATGTTATAAGTTGGAAAAGACACCAATGACAATGTAGCGCACCCACCAAATTTACTAGTAAAGATCCTCTCTGGTGGACAAGTTCAGTATGAGAGATATAAATATATTTCCTGTGTGGACTTGAGATAAATCCTCTCCAAATTTACAAGGGAACGATGAGACAGAGCTTTATTGTCCTGTACACATTGCTTTTGTGGATGAATCAATTTGTAATGCCATTTAGGAGTGATTATGGGTTGGGTCAACCTAACTAACACGAGTGACCCGACCCAACCCGAAGATTTTAAACCAAGTTGATTCAGTTTAACGGGTCTATACGGGTTAAAAATTATTGAACCCGAACAAATTAATTTGGGTAACGGGTTTAATAGTCCTGATGTCATGGCTAAGAATTTAACAAAATTAGCTAATTTGAGTACTTAAAACTTAGACTTAATTTTAAAAATGATAATGTTCAAGTTTAATTTATTTGTTTAAATAAGTGAAATTTATAGTTTAGGCTTGTCTTTTTTAAATACACAAAATGTCTATTTGGTTGTTTAACTTATTGTTTGGTTATTTTCTTTTATTAGATATCTTTTAAAAATATTTTGAAGATTATTATTTTATGATTTAATAATCATTTTCATACTAAAAGATAGAATAAAAAAAGAGAAAAATTCTTCAAACATAAAAGTTACACAATCGCATGAATTATCACTTTTAAAATTAAGTTATAATGATTAAATTTCACTCCTTTATATATCAACAGAGGTTGTTTAAAGTGATATGTGTTTGTTTTTTCTTTAATAAAGTCTTGAATTCAAATCTTCTGCATGAAAAAAAAACTTGTTGAAAGAGTTAATCTTATTATGATGTAAATGTTCCCTCCTCAAATTGTTTAAGCACTTGCACAAAGAGAGATAATTGAGAGTTAGAGGGTAGAACTTCACTCACTATCATCATTTAATTGCTACGCGTGAGAGTGGAGGGGTGAAAAAAAAAGGCATGGGCCTACCACATATTTAATCTCCTCCCAGCAAAGGAGAAAGTAAAGAGAAAGTGAGAGTTTGTGGTGGAAATTCCATAATTCCATCATCAATAATGTGTACAATCGATTTTTTCTCAACATTGAGGTTATTTCAATCCATCTATATATTTATAAATTTCTTTTTCTTTATTTTTACAAAACCAAACAACATTTCAGATTTATTTCTCTTCTATCTCTCAAATCAAACAATATCATTTCCTATCCAAATTCACACATTCTCTCTTCCATATTTCTCTTTTTTATCCAAATACAGTGTTTACAAATAAAATTTAATTAACTCCTGAATAATTCGGTTCATTTATTTAGACATCTCTGGTGATCACGGTTATGGTTCCATCATGATCATGGGTGCTTACAATATCCAAATTTTGTCTGACTTAGATTAAAACTTTAAAAACATTAAATTGGACTATAATATAAGATAATTGACCTTTAGCCATTTATATAAATATATATATTATATTTAATTTAATTATAATAAGTTCAATTGTCTATTTTAATATTTAATTGAATCCAACCCAATATTCAGCCTGAAACGTTATGTCATGTAGAAACAATTTAACAATCTGTCTTTTGTGATTATTGATAATCTTACCCATTTGTTTTGTTTCCTATGAAGAGAAAGTGGTTAATGCATTATATTATAAAACTGCGAATAAGAAAAGTTGGAAACTGTACTAGTGTATAAAAAAAATCACTACTTGTGTAAGAACTAAGAAGTAAAGCTTATAAAAATGCTAACTTATCAAATTCATTCTTTAAAATTAAAATTAAATTAATAGTAACACCATCTAAATAAGCTTCTTCTTCTGGAAGTATCGCTTCAAATGCCACAACTGCAAAGCTGAAACTGCAATGCAGATACCCAAGGACATAATACTAAACCATGCCACTCTGCCATTTGTTGCTTCACTCACGGTCCTCATCTCTGCTTCCCTGAGTAAATATCCAAAATAAAAGGTGATATATCAGTAATGTTAGAATAATTTGCAGTAAGTTTTTGTTTTGAGAAGGAGTGTTGACATAACAAAAGTTACCTGCCCTTCAGATAAAGCAAATTCTCATGGATAGCCTCCACTGCTCCTTCTAGCTTTCTCAACTCAAGCTCTACTCCCTAGGCATCAATCATATTTGGAGACTAATGTCAGCAAAAAGGAGCATTATAAAGCAAATGGAAGAGAGGAAGACTTCAATTTGTTTTCAATTGCTAGAGGGTAGTTTTTCTTAGATTTTGGTGTTGAGTTAGGCCAAGTTTTATATACTTTCTTTTTGCCTAATCACTAGTCAATATGGAACTCTCCAACACACCCCTCACATCCAGGGCTGCACATCTGGAGCGTAGACATCTACAGGTGGAGGCTCAATAACGGATCTAGAATAGAGGCTTTGATACTATCTTAAATTTTGGACCTGAGTCTAACTCAACCCCAAAAACTAGCTTGTAGAGTGAGAATTACCGAAGGCTTATATATTTTTATCTAGCCTTATCACTAGTCAATGTGTCCAACAATTTTCATGTTCACAGTGCAAAAAACCAAAAATAACTCAAGGAAATTACAAAATTACAAATTTTGAGATTCTTAAAACCTTATTAGAAACAGCACTTATACTCATTCTTTGATAGGCCTTTGAGTGTCAGCCCTTGAGAGGTAGAGCTATGAAATTCAGATGCATATTAATGAATTATAGATATCACTGAAATGTTTACCTCAATCTTCTCTTTCTTGGCAACTGAATCCCAATCCTTGGCTGCAATTCCAATTTTCCAATCAAGGTTCACACTAACATCTCCACCCCCTTCATTATGATCCACCCAGAAGCATGCTAGGTAGTTCCCACTCTCGTTAGTTGTAAAGGCAAAATTACCGATTGTCGTCTGCTCACTGTGATGAAGGTTGTTTCCAAATGGTGATGTCACCTAAACAAAACAGATAACTGTAAAAATTCGAGAGAGCAGCTTACAAGAAATAGACCCTTTTAACAACAAAATTGTCTCAAGGTCGTTGCTCAAGCCTAAGTTCAACTTATATCTTGAATCTTGATGGCACAAGAATTATTGTTAGATCTTATTTAATGATAATGTCTAGAAGAAATGCATGTATATCACAATTATTCAACCCACATTGCTTTACGGAACATAGACCCTTTTATTTGAGGTAATCATGTAATTGATCCCTGGCCCACTCAGGTAGCCAAGGTACTAAGCCTCAGTTTGTTTTACCGTTAAACAGTACAAAACCATGGTTATATTGATTTTGTAGAATTGATTTTAAATCACTTTCATCCAACGTGCTTAGTAAAACGTGCATTACTCATCTCAACCATTGATTTTTAGAATCAATTCTACTCAACTGTAAATCAAACGAACACTAATGTCTCTTGCTCTGCTATCTCTGTTCTTGGTAAAAGCAACACTTCAGCATAGTATGGATACTATTCATATGTAAGACATGTCCCACCATCTAAAATAAACCCACATAACCTTATTCTACCACCAAAACATCTCCAGAAACAAATTCCCAAATGGGCTACTCAATGATAGTATGACAGAAAAAAGGAGGTGGGAATTTTTGGATAAGATTAACATATAATCAAATTAAGATCAGGGTGCCATTTTTCTAGAAAAAAGCAAATAAGCATCTCACACAGAAGTTAAAGACTTTCTTACCAAAGCATATTACATGAAATGAAAATTTACGAAAAAACAGACACAAAGAAGTGGCACTAGTAGCCATCAATACTTGAAACATTACAAATCATGAGCAAGATAAAGCATGCATTCAGGTCAAAATACCCTAGACAATTAGTTAGGCAAAAATAAAATATAGGGATAATGCATTTCAAAAGCAACCATCTTAATTTAATATACAAAGGGATAACCACAACAACAGAGCTACCTCCTAATCAATTTTGCATGCAAAAACGGTCCCTCTGTAGAATTTTCAATTACTCACTCCTTTAACGGAAGATGATTAATTAATAGTCAATCTTTCGACTGAAGAAGGCACATAAGCAGAGTATATATTGTTCAATACAAATAAGAATCAAATATGTTCTTCTCGGTTGTGTCAGAAACAAAACAAATCACAACAAAGAGAGGGGAGGAATAGGTAACAATAGCCATAACCTAATTGATCGAGACCAAAATTGAAGAGAAACCCATGAAAGAAATCGGAAAAAGGTAATGGCATGAAAGCGAAAAATGGTACCTTGACGGAAATTGTGGGGTGGGATTGATGAACCCCTTCGGGGATAACAACGTAATCAGCCAAAACGACGACGTTGTTCTGGATTTCTTCAGAGACGCACTTGGTACCGGAAGAGGGTAAGGTGAGCCAAATAGCCCGAGAGTTTGAGAAGAAGCAGAGGAAGAAGAGTGCCAACAACACACACATAGCTCTGTTCCCCATACCACTCCTTCTGCTTCAACCTTCACTTTCTCTCTCTAAACTTTGTTTGTTTGTACGCAGCAACACACACACAATGTTAAATCAATGTTTGTCTTTCGATCTGTCCGAGGAAGTCCTTCTGATATGGCCACCACCCACCAACGTCTGTATCCGCCTCCCCTACCTCCTCTGTTTTTTTTTTCTTCTGTCTCTTAACCTTTTCTATTTTCTCTTTTTCTATAAAAAAAAACAGTTCTATATTTTATTATAGTTGGAGAAAAAAATTATCCAATTTAATTTTATCATTTTTTATTTTGTTTTTCTAATCAAATTGATTTTAAATTTAAATATGATTTAATCTAACATCGTCTTTAAAATAGTTTGTTTCACCCATTTTTCTACTTTTGTTTGTTAAGGAGAATTAATAAATTTGAAAATACACAATAAATATAAAAAAAAATTAAAAATATTAAATATTTTATCTCGTAAGTCATAACTAAAACAAGATTGTTAACATGTGTGTTGATATGAGTGGAAGAAATTTGAAATTTTTAAGTAAACGATTTGGAATTATTATCTCTACCTTATTGCATAGATTGAGAAACAAAAATTTGTAACTCAAAAGTAATATTATCCGTATATTTTTAGCGTTTTTCATATAAAATTACTCAGTTCTGAAATCAGTTTTAAAATAATTGGTTAACCTTTTGAAAAAAAAACGAAATTTAAAAAAAAATGTTATACTTAAAATTATTTTGATAAATTACTTGGAATATTTATAATTGCAACAGAATGGAAAATAAACGTTTAATTTGCTTCAGATTGAATTAATGATTGATTAAATTCTAAAAAAATTGTAAGGGAGTTGAATAAAATAAAATAAATTTACATTTTTTTTTCTTTTTCTTCTCTTAATTTAGAAATATGAAATGAAACCTTTTTTATTTCATCGTAAAATGCCTAAATGATAATTTTATTTTAATATGATCGGATTCCATTATACTTTATCACATCCATTATCCAATGATAACGTGTGGCTTGATTTTATGAACCTCCTATTCCGGAATAAAGATAATTATGAGGATCATCGATCCTTTTAATTGGGTTGAAACAGACACGTAAAATTTGAAAAGATAAACTATATATTCTTCTAAGTGCTATACTTTTCGACTGATTTTATATATATCGATCAGAGAGAAATCATGAACATATATATATATATATATATTGTTGTTGTTATTATACAAATAAAACTAGCTAGTTGCTTTTTTATTTTTTAGGAGACATGCAACATAACATAATGTACGTTGCTTTGAATTTGGATCAAATTTGGGGAGAGGGAGGGGGAGGTGAGAGATCATAGCTGGGTGGGCCATGATACCCAGATGGAGGAATTAACATTCCCTTTGGCAACAGCTCGAAGTTGAATGGTGCTTCGTATTTCAATTCCACTGCTGGTTGCTGAAGATTTCTTGCCCCTGTAGCAGCAGGAGATAATATGATGAAACTCAAAGTTATTACTGCAAACACAAACAACAACCGCTGCATCTGCATCTCCTTCGCCATATTTTAATTAATATTGCTTGCTTGCTTCTATCTAAGGATTAATTGGATTATATCTTCCCTGTCTTGTCTTAAATAAGGGTTATGAGAAGACACTTTTCTTCTCCAATTAATGAATGCTAGTGCAAGGACGTGGTTGGTAATTTGCTGAGCTCTCACAAAAATTTGACTATAAAGTATACACACTTTTATTTTCATGAATTTAATTATTGATTTTAAAAATTTCTTAGAAATATATTTTAAATGTAGATTTTTTTAGTAAACTAGTAAATTCGTCCCTGGCTATTTTAGGGTCATGTAGTTTAGTCCTTAAGAAATAAAGAACTCCAATATAGTCTCTCACTTTCTTGTTTTTTCTATCACTATAGTCCAACTGTGTTTTTCGTTAATTTTTTTATGACGTGTCACGTTTAGTGACATTGTGTCACACTATTTGTCATCGCAGTACAAAAATAACATCATTGGGGTTTAGACCTTTCCAATGAAAAAAAGGAAAAGAATAGAGAAAATGGGAGAATAGGGAAATACATATGCACGAGTGTTGAAGTTGAAGTTTTTCACGCTATAAATTTGACAAAACCACATCATTTTTGTGCCAAAGTGGACATTATAGTTACAAACAGCGTGACAAAGTGTCACTAAACATGACACGTCGTAAAAAAATTAACGAGAAACACACGGTTGGACTATGGTGAAAGAAAAAAAGCAACAAGCCATGGACTATATTGAGGTTTTCTATTCCTTAGAAACTAAACTGCATGACCCCAAAAAAAAGTCATGAATGAATTTACTAGTTTACTCATTGATTTTTCATAAGGACATTTTATTTTATATAGAGATAATTAATTCGGCTCATACAACAAATTTATACAACATCTCGTACAACACACTTTTTCTCTATTTCTCTCCATCATATCACCTATCACATATCACACTTCTCTTTTTTTTATTTCTACCTCTCTTATAGTTGTTATTAGATTTTGGACCTGGCCTAACTCAACCCCAAAAGCTAGCTTGTAGGGTGAGGACTGCCTAAGGCTTATAAACTTTTATTTTGTCTTATATCTAGGCAATGTGGGACTCTAACACACCCCTCACGCCCAGGGCTGGACATCTGGAGCGTGGACATCTTATACGGTTGGCGGCCCAATAACAACGGTTGTTGGAGAGTCTCACATTGACTAGTGATAAGGCCAAATTGTGGTATATAAGCCTTGGGCAATCCTCACCCTATAAGCTAGCTTTTGGGGTTGAGTTAGGCCCAGGTCCAAAAATCTAATATGGTATTAGAGCCTATCCTAGATGATCCGTTGTTATTGGGCCGCCACCCGTATAAGATGTCCACGCTCCAGATGTCCAGCGCTGGGCGTGAGAGAGTGTGTTGGAGAGTCTCACATTGACTAGTGATAAGGCCAAATTGTGGTATATAATTAAGCCTTGGGCAATCCTCACCCAATAAGCTAACTGTAAGCCTTGGGCAATCCTCACCCAATAAGCTAACTGTTGGGGTTGAGTTAGGCTCAGGTCCAAAAATCTAATATGGTATCAAAGCCTATCCTAGATGATCCGTTGTTATTGGGCCGCCACCCGTGTAAGATGTCCACGCTCCAGATGTCCAGCCCTGGGCGTGAGGGGTGTGTTAGAGTCCCACATTGCCTAGAGATAAGGTCAATTAAAAGTAAGCCTTAGACAATCCTCACCTTATAAGCTAGTTTTTGGGGTTGAGTTAGGCTCAAGTCCAAAATCTAAGAGTTGTATAAGGATGTTGTATAATATTGTTGTAGGAATATGATTTCTCTTTTTATATATGCTCATTTTAGGCTTGTCTTCAATAAAAGGAAGCACACATCTTAAAGATTTGAATGAAAAATAGAAATAATGTGCATAACAATCTGATAAAAGTATATGTGAAATATAAATATAAATATAAACCTTCTACGTGCACGGAAATTAATAGCCCAATTTTAATCACACAGTGAAAATATACATGATTAAGCATATGAGTCAGGTTCAATAGAAAATGAGTCATATTTTGGTAACTATCGGATTTGGATCGTCTCCTATACGAAATCATCCTGTGCGGTGTGCAATTCCAATTCAACAACTGACATTTAATAAATTGAATTTTACATTATTTAATGATTTTTTTATCATATAATGATGTATCATATCATTTATTAAATTTAGATTTAAATATATTTTTAGTCCTTGTAAATATAGGTTATTTTATTTTTAGTCTCTATAAAATCTTTTTTGATTTTTCATCTCTATAGCTATAAAAATTTTCGTTTGCCATTTTGGTTCCTGTCGTTAATTTTAAACTTATGTGGCTAACGGAGTGTCACGTCATCCTGCCACATGTGATTTTTCTTCCAGCTTAATTTTATTTTTAGTCCCTATAAATACGATCTTTTTGTTTTTAGTCCTATAATTTTTTTTGTTAGGATTTTCACCCCAATCCCATCCACATCCAACATCATAGTGTCTTTTTGCTTCTTCTATTGCATTGTTACACTTGAAATTCTTGAACTCTCTGTGGTGGGTTTAAGAAAATAAATTCTTTATGTATTCAATTATTTGAAATTTCAATACACTTGAATTCACTGTATAAAGTGGAAAAACTTGTAACGACCTTTTTTCTATCCATGACAAAATTTTCACTTGATTTACAATTACAAGTCTTTTTTGTTACTCGGGATAAATTACATCAAGTTATAGATCATCAATAGACATAAATCAGATGAGAATTTTGTTAGTCAATAAACAGAAAAAAAGAATTGCAGAGAAAAAAAAGGACATTGTGATGTTGGACGTGGATGAGATTGAGGTGAAAAACCAAAAAAATTATAGGAACTAAAAATAAAATTAAGCTGGAAGAAAAATCACATGTGGCAGTATGACATGGCACTCTGATAGCCACATAAGCTTAAAGTAATGACAGTGACCAAAATGACAAACGAAAAATTTTATAGGGATGAAAAACCAAAAAAAAAATTACAAGGACTAAAAATAAAATGACCTATATTTATAGGGACTAAAAACATATTTAAGTCTTAAATTTAATATATAACACATAAAATATCATAATCATTAAATGATATGATAATTCATTATTTATTAAATAATGGTATAAAAAAATTTTATATTGACAATATATATTAATTAAATTTTTAATAATATAATATTTATTATATGTATTAAAAGACGTGACAATATTACATCATTACATATCAATTGGAAAACTATTAACCCTATTCTATGATTATAGCTTTTTTTTTTGTTTAATTATATCTTCTATTGGAGACAATCTTATTCGAGTCGGGAATACCCACATCATGGTGGGGCTAATTCTCCTAGTAGGGATTTTTTCCATCCACAAGACTTGACACTCGAGACCTTACTTAAGGGGAATTAAATATGTACCACCTGAACCAAATTTTGCTCGTGTTACCTCCTACCACTTCGGCACTTCCCTCGACTACCCCATAGATTTAAAAACTAAAAAAGAGAGAAATTAAAAGAAAAGTGTGTAAAAAAACAAAGAACAACACGAAACTATTTTCATTATTATGACCCTAATGGTTAGGGATTTTGGTAGTTTACTATGAGATTTTAGGCTCAAACCTTATTGCTTTCTTTGTACACCGAAAAAAAAACTCTTATTTATCAAATTAGAAATATGAAAATACAATAAATTTATTTTTTTATAAAAAAATATTGATTTCTTACATTTTTATCCTCAGTTGTTAAAAGACTAAGAGGTCATTCGGAGTGGTTGCGAGTTTTCAGTTTTTGGTTTTTAAAAACTTTGAATTAAGTTTTTACAACTCAAAACCAAAAACTGAAAACCACAAAAAGTGGTTTTCAAAATGTCTGTTTTGAAAACCACAAAAATAAATTTTCAATTTTTTATTTTGAGTTGTAAAAACTTGATTGAAAATGTTTAAAAACCAAAAACTGAAAGCTCGCAACCACCCCGAACGACCCCTATGGTAATGAAAATGTAATTCTAAATGTTGACTTTTCAATTTATAAAAACGTTTTGTTTTATGCGCATTTTAAGTTTAACTTCAAGGAGACATATACTTTACATTTTTTAATAAAAAAAATATATAACATGTATTCATAATTTGAGATACTTTTTTAAAATCCAATTATCAAATATTTGATTTTCCTTTTCTTTTCATTTTGAGAAGAGACTTTATTATGTTTTGGTTTCACAATTTTGATCTTTCATTTAAAAATTAATAACTAGTTCATGCACTTTACCATATTTCTGAAATTCTAAATAAATACTTTAAAAACTCATTTAAGAGATGAAATATTTAAAATTATAAAAAATATCTATAAATTATTCAGAAATATTACTAACGGTTTAATATTTCAAATTTAGCTATTAGCTCAATTTTTAATACAAATAAGTTCAAAGAACCTGATATGATCATGTGTTATCTATATAACTGTGTTTTATCATAGACATTTGACATATATAAAACTTACCTCAACTTGTGCTTTGGTATACATAAAACATACATCAAATTGGTGATTTGTTTTCTTCCCATTTTGATTAGTGATAACTTAGTCACATAAGTTGAGTTTGTTTTTAAGATTAGTAATAGTTATAATCAACGATCGAAATCAGATAATTTAAGTTAATTTTCTATGATTTATAACATTTCACTAATAATAACACCTGATCGTGCCAGACAAATGATCGTGGCGGAGGTGATCATTCCTGGGTGTGGTCCGAGATGTTCCCAGGTTGTCCGAGATAGGGATCCAAGATGTTCCGAGGTTGAGATGCGGTGGTGGTTGCCCTGAACAGTAGCTCCGGTGGTGGAGGAGGGGGTGACCTGCGAAGACACTCCAACGCCCAAGTTAGAATGGGTTTGAGACAGAGTGTGAGCAGGGGAGAAATGAGCGTACCTGACCCTCCATGGGAGGGGGTATTTATAGCATGGGGTCTAGCTAGAGCTAGCCTGTGATGTAGCCCAACCTACACCTGATTGCTTGTGTCAGTGGGTAAGTTGCTCAGTCTATGTGATGGGAAGTGCCCTTTATTGGTGTCAGTCCGCGTAGCTATAGGCAAGTGGTAGGGTGAGGAGCTAGTTGGTGGTCCCCGGGTTGCACAGTTGCTAAGTGTCCATGCAGCCGAGATGGCTGAGGTAGGCCAGCCGAGGTGGCTGAGGTAGGCCAGCCGAGATGGTTGGTAGGCAGCCGAGGTGGCTGAGGCAGGCCAGCCGAGATGGTCGTATGATAAGCCTAAATCCGAGGTAGCGTGTAGGTCGCTAGACCAGTCGAGCTAGTTCCGAGTTAACCTCTGGATCAGATGCCCCCCCAGCTCGATGCCATGTCTAAGTATATGGGGTCGAGATGTCGAATGCGATTTTAACGACTGGTTTGACCTTTTGTGGGGTTAAAATCCAAGCAGGTAAAACAAAGTGTGGGACATATAGGACGAGAAGATTGGTCGGCTGGGATATCATCATACCCGGTAAGCTCAGTTAATGAGATCTCGTCTTTTTCATACTCTTTACCCAAAATTTTATTTATCCGAGTTTATGAACTCGGATTTAGAAGTACTCCACGCTCTGCATATGAAGAATTTATTTGCCCGAGTTTATGAACTCAGATTTATGGGTATTCCACGCTCTGTATATGAAAAATTTATTTCTCCGAGTTCATAAACCCGGATTTTGCCAAGTTTTAGACTTGGTTTCGCGTGTGCGTTTACTCTAGCATCTCGTTTTAATGTTCTGTGTTTCCAGACCTCGGCTGGGGTATGAAAGCTGGTCGGTTGGCGACTGGAATTTTGAGGAGAAGACAATTATGTTCTTCACGTAAAGCTTTTCCCATAGACAATTTGTATTTTAGTTCTTCGGTTTTTATGTTTCATTTTCATAATTTCTCTGTCCTGGCGAGTACACCATCCGTGTGTTTCATACCTCGGATTTATAAGTATGTCATCCGGGTTTTCATACCCCGGATTTAGATGTAGGTCACTCGAGTTTGTACACCTCGGATTTAGAAGTATCTCATCCGGGTTTTCAGACCTCGGATTTATAGGTATGTCATCTTAGTGTTCACACCTCGGATTTAGATGTATCCGGGTTTTCACACCTCGGATTTGGGTATGTCATCCTCGGTTATATGTCAGGTTACCCGGGTTTTCACACCTCAGATTTAGAAGTATGTCATCCGGGTTTTCAGACCTCGGATTTGGAAGTATCCCATCCTCGCAATTCTCCACCCGGGTCTTCACACCTCGGATTTAGCAGGTCATCCTGGCATGTACGTCGTCCGGGTTTTCATACCTCGGATTTAGATGTAGGTCACCTGAGTTTGTACACCTCGGATTTAGAAGTATCTCATCTGGGTTTTCTTACCTCGGATTTAGAGCATCCTTTCTTTGTAAGTACCCCATCCGGGTTTTCACACCTCGGATTTAGAGGTATGTTATCCGGGTTTTTCACACTTCGGGTTTACAAGCATCTCATCCGGGTTGTCACACCTCGGATTTGGAAGCATCTCGTCCTCGCAAGTAAGCTATCCGGGTTTTCACACCTCGGATTTGGATCTAGGTTTTCATACCTCGGATTTAGAAGCATCTTCATATATTCTCCATCCGGGTTTTCACACCTTGGATTTAGGGTATCTTCATATGTAAGCCACCCGGGTTTTCACACCTCGGATTTTAGGGCATCTTCATAACTTCTCCATCCGGGTTTTCACACCTCGGATTTTAGAGCATCCTCGTAGCTTCTCCATCCGAGTTTTTAACCTCGAATTTTAGAGCATCTTCATGACTTCTCCATCTGGGTTTTCACACCTCGGATTTTAGGGCATCTTCATAACTTCCCCATCCGGGTTTTCACACCTCGGATTTTAGGGCATCTTCATAACTTCTTCATTCGGGTTTTCACACCTCGAATTTTAGAGCATCCTCATGACTTCCCCATCCGGGTTTTCACACCTCGGATTTAGGAGCATCCTCGTAGCTTCTCCATCCGGGTTTTCCACCTCGGATTTGGGAGTATCCTCGCAGCTTCTCCATCCGGGTTTTCAAACCTCGGATTTAGAGCATCCTTTCTTTGCAAGTACCCCATCCGGGTTTTCACACCTCGGATTTTGAGGAGTATAACTTTTGCAGGTATCTCCTCCCATACAGTGCAGAAAACAACCATAAATCAAGAAACGGATTATCGATGCAAAAAACCAAGAGACGCTCGTTTCCCCCCCCCCCCCCTCCACTTTATAAGATTCGTAAGAAATAAGTTGATCCAAAAATGCAGGAAACTGGGCAAGCCCAGATCTGAATATTCATATACGCTCAGGGTGATGGTTTCTTCTGAGATTGGGAAAAAGAAAAAGGAGAAGAGGTTTCAACCAGAAGAGCTATTGGTGAGGTTTACTATTTACCTCTTCCCACAGGTGGCGCCAAATGATCGTGCCAGACAAATGGTCGTGGCGGAGGTGATCATTCCTGGGTGTTCCAGGGTGGTTCTGGGTGTGGTCCGAGATGTTCCCAGGTTGTCCGAGATAGGGATCCAAGATGGTCTGAGGTTGAGATGCGGTGGTGGTTGCCCTGAACAGTAGCTCCGGTGGTGGAGGAGGGGGTGACCTGCGAAGACACTCCAACGCCCAAGTTAGAATGGGTTTGAGACAGAGTGTGAGCAGGGGAGAAATGAGCGTACCTGACCCTCCATGGGAGGGGGTATTTATAGCATGGGGTCTAGCTAGAGCTAGCCTGTGATGTAGCCCAACCTACGCCTGATTGCTTGTGTCATGGGGTAAGTTGCTCAGTCTATGTGATGGGAAGTGCCCTTTATTGGTGTCAGTCCGCGTAGGCATAGGCAAGTGGTAGGGTGAGGTGCTAGTTGGTGGTCCCCGGGTTGCACAGTTGTTAAGAGCCGAGATGGCTGAGGTAGGCCAGCCGAGGTGGCTGAGGTAGGCCAGCCGAGGTGGCTGAGGTAGGCCAGCCGAGATGGTTGGTAGGCAGCCGAGGTGGCTGAGGCAGGCCAGCCGAGGTGGCTGAGGTAGGCCAGCCGAGATGGTCGTATGATAAGCCTAAATTCGAGGTAGCGTGTAGGTCGCTAGACCAGTCGAGCTAGTTCCGAGTTAACCTCTGGATCAACACCAATACATCTTGAAATTATAAACCACTTGGTTGATAATATATTAAAATGAACTTTTTTTCATGGTTTTTTTTTTAATATGTTCATTAAATGACCTGTTACAATATTCCATAATTTATTTGACATGATATGATTGAAAACATTGAACACAACATAGAAATGACAACGAGGTTGGTTTAAATGGTACGTGTTTGATTCCCCTTAATCAAGTCTTGGGCTTAAGTTCTGTGAATGGAAAAATCACAGCTGGGAGAGTTAGCCCACCATGATTTAGATGTTGTTTACTCGAACAGTACTGTATTCATCCGTGGAGATAAACCATAAAAAAGAAAAAGAAATGACAAGTATAACTCAATAAGATTGTTTAAGAATAAAAAACATATGTATAAAAAATTACAAGCTTAAGAAATTATGATTGAGAAAAATATTTATCAAAAAAATTGTAGAATATCTCAAAGTTGTATTTTAAAAAAAGTATATATAACAATAAAAAAATAAATTGCATACTACTCGGGTCGAGATCAACCCTGAATAGAATGCAAATAAAAGTTGAGAGACAAAAATATTAACGTTGTTCATAGACTTTAAGACCGGTTTTGCTTCATATTGATGAAAAGGAAAAAAAAATAAAAATATTTGTCATGAATGAAATAAAATATGATAAAACAATTTTTGTTATTTTCATTTACTTCTCTTTATTAAGAAATCTGACTAAATAATAAAGTAATAAATGATTTTGCCTTATATATATCTGACTCTATTATAGTACTATAGTATATAACACGCCTATCAAGATGTGGCTTAGAGCCATCTTACCGTATGTTTGGTTTGCATTTTCATTTTTTATTTCCATTTTCTATTTCTTATTTTTTGAAATTTTACAAAGGAAAAATTGGAAATGCTGAAAACAAAAATTTGTTGTTTTCAGCATTTCTAATTTTTCCTTTGTAAAATTTCAAAAAACATGAAACAGAATGAAAATAGAAAATAAAAATGTAAACCAAACACACCTTTAATTTGTTTATAACGTTATTTTAGTGTGACTTGGATTAATGAAGCCCTAGCCTTTTCAATTTGTTTACTACTAAAAAAACCGGTCCACCGTTTGTATTTTTAAAACACCTTTCAGAAGTTTTGTGCGTTTCTTTTTATAAATCATTTTATAATTTTAAGGAAATATTTATTATTATTTTTCTTATTCACCCATATTAACTTTAATTCTTTTTCAACTATATTAAATGATAGTGAAGTTATCAAATGATAATGAATGGTGAACATCTTTTTACCTCATTGTTTTCTAGATTTTCACCATTCATGCGTATAAAATTCAATAATACCAAATAGAAATTGTTATGAGAATAATTTCTTGGGTGGAAGGAGGTGCGTATAATTGAAAATTTTCAAACTGTTATTATTCAACACACACATATATCACAAATCATAAATATAATATATATTGTACTTGTTCAAACAAAACTACTAGCTTTTTATTTTTAAAAATTTATGAGTAAACGGGAATTAAGTCCCCCTTTATTACATTGCCTTGTCCAAGTCAATTGCTATGAACTTCACTGATCAGCTGCAGGGATCGAAGGACCAGATGGAGGAACCGGTCCTTTTGGCAACATCTCAAAGTTGGTTGATGATGTTGTTTGATCTTTGGGCACAAATGAATAACCTTGAAATTGTAAACCACTATGTTTCACTGAGTACAATTGAAGATTTCTGGCCCCAACAGAAGAGAAGATAAAACTGATGAACACTATAAGTGCAACTGCAAATACAGAGAACAACTGCTCCTTCGCCATAGTTTATTGCTTCACTCTTGAAATCCGTTCATCTAAGGACTATACCACTTCCCGGTCTTAAATAGTTACTAGGTGGGTGGGGTGACATAAAAATACTACTCCCTTCTTTTATGTTTTATCTGTACTTTTATAGTATCGAATTTTTAAATTATTTTTTAATAAGTGTCATTTTCAGATATGAAAGTGATAATAAATGTTATTATTCTAATTTTATCACTTTCTTAATATGATTTTTTTATTTTACATATTTATTATAAAGTTATATCATAAATGTTCAATAAATTCAAAGTCGATCTTGATAAATATATTTTTTATATTTTTAATAAAAAAATTTATAGTAAAAGGTAAAATAAATTTTAAAAATGAATTCATGTATTTCATTGAAAAAGAGATGTTAAATGCATTAATGATAGAAAAGAAAAGACGTATTTGAAAAGAATGAGATAAAAGGATACGGTTATTGCATTTCTTAATTCTTCTGCAAAAACTTTAAACGACAGATAAAAAACGGAGGGAGTACCTCCCTTCCTATTTATCTCTCCATTTTGAAAGAAAAAAATGTTTCTATTTAATTATTCATTTACAATTATCCTTTGAGTTCTCTGCTGTCCGGAAAGTTGATCCTTCAGAAAAGCCGCCAGACAAGACAACCACTAAGGTTTCATTTCGTGACAAGGTTCTTGGGGATAAAGTATCTCCTATGCCACGTCCTAGAACAGATTTCTTATCATAAAATCTGATCAAGATCACATATGAAGATGGAAACAAACTTCTCCCCATTGTTCAGGTTGATGACAAGGTATTTCATGAATTGTGTGTGCCTTGGCATGATGCTCTAATCATCAAGCTCTTTGGAAAATGGTGGGATATAATGCATTGAAAGAGAGGTTACCACGAATGTGGAAACTTTTAGGTGGGTTTGAGTTAATGTAGATAATGGATTCTATATGGTCAAGTTTGATCGGAAAGAAGATAGAGAAAAGGTTGAGGATGGAGGACCATGGATGTTATTTGATCATTATCTTGCTGTTTCATCGTGGACTCCAGATTTTGTCTCATCACAAGCGAAGGTTCATAAAACCATGGTTTGGGTACGTATTTCGTCATTAAATCTTGCCTGGTATGATGAAAGTTTCCTTATGGCTATGGCTACTGCTATCGGAAGACCTGTACGGGTGGATAAAAATACACTACAAGTAGAACGTGGAAGATTTACGAGAACTTGTGTAGAAATTGATTTGAGCCTACCAGTTGTTGGTAAAATAAAAATCATGAATCATTGGTACAATATTGAGTACGAGGGCCTACACATCATTTGCTCCAACTGTGACCGTTATGGCCATGTCACTAGGGATTGTACCAAGCAGAAACGACAGACCAACCACTCATCTCCGGCAGTCAGTGACGGTGATGCACCACCAGCAGATCAAAATTCCAACGGTAAAAAATCTATTAATGGTAATGATTTATTAGCTTTTAATTCTAATAATGCAGGAGTGCCGGTTCACGGGGACTGGTTGACGGTTTCTCGCAAGAAACGTAATTCTATTAACGGAAAAAATAGCAATTGTGGATCTTTCAATCAGAGCAAATATTTAGCAAATAAGAATAAGTTCAGCGTGCTAAATTATGATGCAGCAGTTACGGAAACAATAGATGGCATTCTCAATCAAAATCTGTCAGGACCAATCAATGCTCAAGATGGAAATAAGAAGCAATGGGTTAGGAAGAAAAGACCCAGAGCATCACCACCAACTGTAGACATAGCCCAATTAGTGGCTAACGCTAATAAGGGGAAAAATAAAGTGCAAACAGCCAGCTCAAACTACAATTCAGCTACTGACGCGTCAGCTCCCTTGGCTAACATTAACGTAACAGCTTCTACAAATGCTAAGCATACGGACAAGTACATTAATTTGATCTCATCGGTCAACAAGCTTGGGGTTGATGATCCTGCTGTTCTTGCAGAACACAAAAATAATAATACAAGTCAGGATCAACATCTTCAAATAACCCAACCTAGTGGAACGCTTTTAAAAGAAGCTGAACCCCCTGACTCAAATTTAATTCCAAAAAATGACAATTCAGATATGGATGAAACATCTGATGAGGAGCTTGATGATGACATAGTGGTGGAAACTAACCCACAACAGTAACGGAGTCTTCCAGGGGATGTATCCTTTTTTCTTTAATCAAATAGTTATTATGAATTCTGAATTTCATGATTTTTCAATTATCGCATGGAATGTTCGTGGTGCAGGGAACAAGATTTGTCAACACCACCTAAAGAACCTTTTTCTTAAGCATAATCCATCTTTAATTTTTTGTATGGAAACTCAAATAAATTTTATTAAGACTGAATCATTCTGGAGGAGATGTGGATACCATCCTATTTGTATTGTTGAATCCAATGGCCACTCTTGTGGCCTTTGGGCTTTATCTAATTTGAATCTAAACTGCAATATTGATCTCCTGGGGTCCAGCGCCCATACTATTACTCTTTTAATTTCTAAAAATTCTCATAAGTGGATTTGTACAGGTATTTATGCCAGTCCTATCCCTACAGTGAGAAGTGATATTTGGGCCTACCTTAAAGATTTGAGAGGTATTATTGATAAGCCATGGCTGCTCATAGGAGATTTCAATGAGATCCTTCTGCCTTCAGAGCAGATTGGGGGTAACTTTAATCCATCCAGAGCAGCTGCTTTTTCATATGTCCTGGACCACTGTAATCTTTTGAATATTCATACTGCGGGGAACAAGTTTACTTGGCAAAGAAATTGTCAGGGTAACAAGATTATATCTAGAAAGCTGGATCGGGCTTTAGGAGATATTCAGTGGCAAATGGCTTTCCAGAATGCTATTGCAGAAAACTTGTGTCGTTTACACTCTGATCACAGTCCACTACTCTTAAAATGTGTGGGAGGGCAGAGGACAGTTGGTTCCAAACCATTCAGGTTTGAAGCAGCCCGGGTGAGTCATCAAGACTATATGAATGTAGTTTCCCAGACTTGGTCCCGAGGTGCTAGGAATGTTATACATTCTTTGCATGAGGTAAAATCTGATTCTATATCTTTTAATAACAATGTGTTTGGGCATATAAGACGCAGGAAATTAAAGCTGGAGAGAAGGATTCAAGGAATTCAACGAACTCTAGAAACTATTGATTCAGATGCTTTATATTACTTACAAGATGATCTTAGAAGAGAACACAACAAGTTGCTTGATGAGGAAGAGTTACACTGGTTTCAAAAGTCCAGAGAGAACCTTGTCAAACTTGGGGACAAAAATACTTCCTATTTTCATGCTCAAGCAGTTATAAGAAGGAGGAGAAATAAAATTCATACCCTAATGCTTCCTAATGGGCAAAGATGTGATGATCAATCAATTCTTCAAATGGAAGCTATGAAGTTTTACAAGGACCTTTTTTGTAGCAGTCGTAATTCAGGTTCTATTTCTTATAATACTAGACACGCTGCATCTTTGTCTGATAATGCATCCACTACCCTTAGTTTACCGATTAGTAAGGATGAGGTTTCTAATGCTCTTATGTCCATGAAACCTTTGAAAGCACCAGGTCCTGATGGCTTTCAAGCTATTTTCTTCAAGCAATACTGGCACATTGTTGGAGATGATGTTTGGAAGCAGCCGGTACATGATGCTTTTGAACATGCGTATTTTGATCCTAAAGTTACTGAAACCATGATTATCCTTATTCCTAAAATTGATTATCCTAATAGTTTTAAGGATTTTAGACCTATTAGTTTGTGTAATGTCATTTATAAATTGATTACTAAGGTTGTTGTCAACAGACTTCGTCCTTATCTTCAGCATATTATTGGCCCTCTTCAAAGTGCTTTTATTCCTGGAAGAGGCACTAAAGAAAATGCTATAATTCTTCAAGAGATCCTACACTATATGCATCACTCTAAAAGGAAAAAAAGGTGATATAGTTTTTAAACTTAACCTAGAAAAGGCTTATGATCAGGTTGATTGGCAGTTTTTAAAGGATACTCTTACTCAATTTGGGTTTCCTTTAAAAATTATTAATCTTATTATGTATTGTGTTAGTTCCACAACCTTGTCTTTGCTTTGGAATGGTAACAGGCTCCCTGCCTTCGCCCCGGTAAGGGGATTAAGGCAAGGAGATCCCCTCTCACCTTACCTTTTTGTCTTAATTATGGAGAGATTGGCTTGGAATATTCAGGATGTTGTTCAAGATGGTTCTTGGAAACCAGTAAAAATTTCTAAGAATGGCCTTGCAATTTCACACTTATTCTTTGCAGATGATACTCTTTTATTCATAAAAAAAAAAAGCATCCCAGGTAAGACTAATGAATGATATTCTGCATAAGTTTTGTCAGGCTTCTGGGCTAAAAATCAACATTGACAAGTCTAGAGCTTTTACTTCTAAAAAAGTCACCAGTCTCAAGAAAAATAAATTTACTTCTATATCTGGTATCACGTTCACTAGTGACCTGGGTAGATATTTGGGGTTTATTGTCAAGCCTGGTAGGCGGAGGATTTGTGACTATAATTTTATAATAGATAAGATATCTAATAGGCTTGCTTCTTGGAAGAAAAATCTTTTGAATAAGGCGGGTAAACTAACTTTAGTGAAATCAGTGATTTCTACTATCCCTCTTTACTCTATGCAAACTAACTGGTTGCCTGAAAATATTTGTAATAAGATTGATAGTGTGGCTCGTAACTTCCTTTGGAGCAGTAATAATGGGAAAGGGTTGCATTTGGTTAATTGGGAAAAAGTTACTCTCCCTAAGAATGTGGGGGGTCTTGGTGTCAGAAGTGCTAGAAATCAAAATATAGCTTTGTTGGGTAAGTTGGTTTGGGATATGATTAATAACCAAGACAAATTGTGGGTTCAGTTGCTGCTCAACAAGTACAATATTTTTGTTCCCTTCCTTTTTACATCAAATATTTCAGGCTCTAATGTTTGGCAATCTCTGTGTAAGGCTAAAGACAAATTGGCTGCTGGTTATAACCTTCGCTTAGGGAATGGCACCTCTTCTTTCTGCTTTGATCCTTGGCTTAATAGTGGGAGAATTAGCAATTTAGTGGATTATGTAAATATACAAGATTGCAATCTTTCTGTTAGAGACATATGGAGAGATGGGCAATGGCATCTTCAGGATGTTGCCACTATTCTACCTGATCAAGTTAAGCAATCTATCCTTCAAACTAGTCTCATTCTTGACGATAATATTACAGATGAGTTCATTTGGCAGGATTCTCCTAAGGGAATTTACAAAGCTAGCTCAGGATACAAATGGATTACCAATGGTTCTCAATCAACAAGCAATGATAGTAACTATTCATGGATTTGGAGACTTACAGTTCCTGAGAAGATAAAATTCTTCCTGTGGCAGATCACCCACAATGCGCTTCCTGTGAATACTCTCCGTCTTGCTCGAGGACTGGCGCAAACAGCAACTTGCAGCTGCTGTAATGAAGAACCTGAGACCATACTTCATTGCTTGAGGGATTGTAGCTCTGCCCAGGACATTTGGCGAACGGTTGGTGTGCGGATTGAGGTTCTCATCTCTGTAGACGATTTCGCTTCTTGGATTCGACACAACGCTTGCGACAACCCTTCTTCTTTCACGGCAACCCTATGGCAAATTTGGGCAAACAGAAATAGGATCTCTATGGCAGCTGATCGTTGGCCGATGTACAGAATCTACAACGTTGCGCGTAACTTAGGGCTTGACATTGCTTCGACCATTTCCTCTGTTAGCTCAGCGAATCAGGTGCCTCGCATGGTCTCTTGGATTCCTCCTGAGGATAATCAAATGGCTCTGAACACGGATGGGAGTTCCTATGGAAATCCGGGCTTGGCTGGGTACGGGGGTCTCATTAGAGATGCTTCTGGGAGATGGAGGTTAGGTTTCTATGGTGGTTTGGGTTTCTCTGACAGTTTACACGTGGAGCTCATGGGTTTAAGGATGGGTCTTCACAATGCTTGGAACTTACACATTACTAATTTAATTTGCTATTCTGACTCTGCTCTAACTATTCACCTTATTGCTGAAGGGGATATTAAATACCATAAGTATGCTGCTCTGATTATGGACATAAGACACTTGCTTTCTCAGAATTGGCAAGTAAAGATACAACATACCTCAAGAGAGGGTAATGTGTGTGCAGATTTTTTGGCCAAAAAGGGTGCTCTTCATCATCAGGATTTAGTCCTTCTTAATGAGCCTCTTCATGATATAAGTCACATGCTTCTTGTGGATGCTACGGGAGTTAAATTCCTTAGGCACTAGTTTGTTTTGATTTTTCTCTCTCTTTTTGTTTCTTCTTCTTTTTCCCTGTTGTACCAAAAAAAAATAAGGGTAAATTTATAATCTTATAGAGTAATTTATTGAAAATAAACGCATTAGTTATTTTTTTTAATATGTGTGTTTTTGTTTGATTGTCTTACAAATACGACTGGAGGGAGTAATAACTATTTATTCCTCTATTATTCCCAATCCGAGCAAGATTGCCTCTCCTACAATATACATATGACAAAAAAATAGAAATGTGAAAATGCAACGAATACATTATTTATTAAAAATATTCATTTATTACATTCTTATCCTTAGCTAAGGGATGATGTAATGAAAACGTAATTTACCTTTAGCTTCAACCAAAAGAGACACGTACTTTAAAATTTTGAATAAAAATAACATGTATGACAATCTCATAATTTGAGATATTTTTGAAAAGTCGATTCTTTTTTTAGTGTTCAATGTAAAATATTTGGTTTTTCCATTCTTTTCTTTTCGGGAAGACTTTATCAATTTTTTTCACCATTGTAACATTTGCTATGAAAATTAACTATTTCATGCAGTTTACTGTATTTTAATTTTTTTAAAAATAATTATTTTTAAAAAATCATTTAAGAGATGGAGTAGTTAAAATTAAAAAAAAATATATGTATAAATTATTCAAAAAAAAACTTACTAGCTAAAGTTTAATATTGCAATATTAGGTGCTGGCTCAAATTTTAACACAAATAAGTTCAAAGAAGCTCATCTAAAATGTATTTTATATGAATATGTTTATCATCGATGTTTTACATATATAAAACTTTCCTCAACATTTGCTTTGGTATACATTTAAACATACATCAAATTGGTGAGTTTTTGCTCACCTCAATTTGATTGGTGACAATTCAGTGGCATGAGTTAGTCTTTTAGATTAATAATAGCTATAAACAATGAAATCACATTAAAGTTAGTTTTATTGATTTTATAGTAATTTTTTCATTAAAAATAATAAAAATGCACCTAGAAATTACACTACAAGAATGCGCTGAATTAGACGTTAAACCGTAGTGACGGCCTAGCTGTCCCTACAACATTAAATGTGTAGCTCAGCGTGTAACTGTGCAATTAATACTCTGTGACGGCTTGACGGTCGCTACGTCAGGTCGTCGTTACACTAAAAAACTAATTATTTTTTCTGAAATTTTAAAAAATAAATGTAGTTGTCGCTATGTTTTAATTAAAATTTAAATTTGGCGCGTCAGAACAATTTTTAATGCAGCAACGGTCTGACCGTTGCTACGTTTAAAATTTACGCGCACAAATCCCTTTCCCCCTCTCCGATCTTCTTCTTCCTCCTTCCTCCTCCTCCTCCTCCCTCTCCTTTCCTCCTCTCCGGCCACCTCCTATTTCTCTCCCTCTTTCTCTCTTTCATTTTCAAATTCTCACCAATTAGACACCCTCCCTCTTTCATAGGTTCATTTAATTTTGAACCGATCAGAATCTCAAATAGTTGCCCCTAGGTCCCTCTGTCCTTCCTTCCCTCTTCCTCCTCTGGCGTCCGCCACCACTAGCCGCAGTCCACCACCACTTGTCGTCGTTCAGGTATTTTTTAATTATAGTTATATAAATATTTAGTTAGTTATTTAATTATGTAGGTAGTTATTTTAGTTATATATGTATCTAAGTATATAGGTAGTTATTTAGTAATTATGTAGTTATTAATTATTAGTAATTACATAGTTAGTAATTATAAGTTATTTATTAATTATTAATAATTAATTAATTATTATTAATAATTATGTAGTTATTAATTAGTAACTATGTAGTAATTAATTATTAATTATTAGTATTTAGTTATTAATTATTAGGTTATTATGTGGTTATTTATTTACTTTATAGATATGTTTTTAATATTTAATTTAAGTTTATAAAAATTAGGCAATATATGCGATCGTATGTGTGGTAGAGGTGGACAGAATGTCCCACCTATTAGAGGGAGGTCCATCCCTCCGAGCAAGTTTGCTGCACAGGTAGCTCGCTTAATTACGTCGGGATAGGACCAACCTCCCTCACCCTGAGCATCTGCCAAAGCAGCCTTTCTCGTCCGCCCTCGCACCGTACGTGGTGCCCACCTCTACAGAGGTGGCCTAACCTGCTGCATTTGTTGGAGCCTTCATGGAGCATATGAGGTTCACCCCTACCCCGGGATATCAGAAGGTTCCCCCCGAGGTAGGTCATCAACTGCCAGAGGATGGTCTGCCACATATTTCTGATTCGGAGGGTGAGAGCGACCTCAGGCTGACATTGATGCGGAGGCTGACGAGGAGCCTGATGTACAACAGCCTCCGCACTGGGGTGCCAACTCCAATGTCGATCACGAGTGGGACCCTCAGAGTAGGGTTATCATCCGACCTTTATGGTAAAGAGTGAGTTTCTACATTTTTTATTTCTTTAATATTATGCATTTTTATAAGTTGCAGTTAACATTGGATTTGTTTATTTTGCAGTTGGGTGCCTAACAACCCCCCATATATATCACGACCATTGGTCATGCGATCCGCTCACAATTTCGGGGTCCTCACTATTTGTGGGAGGTCAATCCGAAGGATGTGAGAGACAAGTGGTGGGAGGAGTTCACGGTTTGACATTTTCAAATTATATTTTATATTATTTTTTTAACTTGTTATGACATTTTCAAGTGACTAACCCTAAAAGTTTTTTCTTTTACAGAGCAGAGTTACTTAGGCCCCTGAAGACGAGGCCCGAATTAAGAAGGTGTGCGGGCAGAGGATTGCTCGACGCCTTCGGGATATGTTGAACAAGGCCCGAACGAGTGAGACTCGGCTCACTTGGGGTGGTGAAGAGGCTTGGGAGTCTTTTAGCCTACTAGGCCTCTGATGAGTTCAAGCGGAAGTCTGCTCGTAACAAGAGCAATCAGGCTTCTCGTCGTGGCGGGGCGGTCCACACCACGAGCCGCAAGACCCACATTGAGGTAGCGCTGGTTATGGTATGTAAAAACCTACTCTTCTATATTATTTTTGTATTTGTAATTAAAATAATTAACCGGTGTAATTTTTCTGTGTAGCGACGACAGCTTGGGCGAGATGTAGATCCCGATGAATTTTTTGTGGCCATCCACACAAAAAAAGGGTGGTGGCTGGGTAGAGGACCGAGCGCGGTCCATATATGTAAGTCAATGTACCAGTTTTCTTATCTAAATAGATATATTAACAATAGAATAACTAGCTAATTATATGTTGATCTCTACTCAACGGAGAAATTATTATGACCGCCTGAGGGAGGTGGAGTCACATATGGAGGACAACTCCATCATTGATGGGTCCACCAAGCTACAAATCTAGAAGGATGTTGCTGGTGGAAAGACTCGAGGCTGCTGTTATGGCACCGGGGATTTGTCAACCAACATTCGTCTAGGTGTGACCAACCCACTCAAGAGTCTCGGGCTCATACTAGCGGAAGTGACAGGTCACGACATTCGTCTGACGAGGCGTTGTGTCGGGAAGTCATTGAAGCAAAGTTGCAGGCTAGCCGAGTTGAAGAGAAGGTTGATCATTGTCAGGCCCAGTACGCGCGGTTGGAGGAGGACTTCACACGACTCCGACAACAGTTGCAGTTAGTGCTGGATGCCCGCAGTGCAGGTGGTTCAACTAGCTACAGTCAGGCTCAACCGCACCCGCAATACTATGGCGGCCTTGATGACTAGCCCGTGGATGAGGATGAGGATCAGGGCCAACCACCACAGAGGCGTCGTCACCGTCAGCCGTGATTTTTTTATTGTACTATGTGTTTATACACTTTGTATATATATTGTTTATATATATATTCTATATGATTGTTTTTATATAGTATTTATTGTTTTTCTTTATATTTTAGATCGTTAACAAATACAATATAAATTAATAAAATAAATAAAAAACTGAATTTCTATAATAATTTAACCATAAATCCGTAAATTAAAATAAAATTAGATATAACCCTAAGTTCAATTAAAAAGATTAATATAATCATTAGCGACAGTCATAACTGTCACTAGTTTTAAATTTTTTTAAAAAATAATATAAATACGGCCTAGGTTGTCGATATGATGTGATAACTTAGCGACGATCTTTGATCTTTCCTGCTAGCGACTGCCTTCGACATAGCAACGACTATTTTGCTCGTCACTACGGCATTACCGACGAGCATTTTAACGACGTCCTTGTGACCGCCGCTAGGTCGTCGCTAATTGCATTGTAGCGACAGTTTATAACCGAATTTCCTGTAGTGTTATAAACTATTTAGTTGATAATAAATTAAAATGAACAAATTTGATTTTCTTAATATTTTCATTAGTGATATGTTATCTTTCATATACCTAAATTCACTTGGCATAAATGATTTAAGATATAAAAATGCATAAATAAAAATTATAACTCGGAAAGATCGTTTGGGAATGAAAATAAAAGAAAAAAAATTAAAAAGCTTAAGTATTGTGATTGAGAAAAAAGATTTACCAAAATCACAACGGAACATCTCACAAATATATATTATTAAAAGGGTTAAATATATATGTTTTTAGTCCCTGAATCATATCTGGTTTTAGTCTCAATAATTTTAAATCATTGATTTTGGTCTTTTAAAAATTTAAAATACATCAAAGTCGTCCTTATTACATAATTTTGCTACAGATTAGCTATGAATTTTTATCGATGCAAATAAAATTAATATATTTTTAATTTTTGAATAATCAAAACCATCAATTTCAATTTATGGGGGTTAAAATCAAATCTCGGCTATGTATTTCAGGGATTAAAAACATGTTTAACCCTTATAAAAATATACATCAAATAAAAAATTGCAAACTATTATCACGGGGGTTGAGATAATATCAAACAAGAAAAGAAAAGAAAGAATAATCGAGAAACAAAAATATTAAAATACGGAATAGAGTCAAAGTAAGGGAGATATTTCCTAAATTCTAATGTAAAATTTTATATATTTCAATAATATATAGTTTTGATATTGATATCAACCATTTAGCATCAAAAATGAATTTTTTTATTAAAAAGGATAATATTTATTATACTTTTTGATTTTTATGATATAATAAATATACCTTCCTTTATGATAAAAATATTTCATTTTATATGTTCTTATTATTAACCATATTGACAAATATTATCAAAACTATTTTTTAAAAATATATATGACATTAATTTTGACGTATGTTTCATAGCATATTAAATAATTATGAATTAATATAAATTTTTATAGTTAACATTTAAGTGATTTAACATTCAAGTGAATGGTAGATTTTTGGATACAAATATATCTGATAAAAAATTCTTGAATTGTGCAAAGATGCTAAAATTTTAACTGAAATAACCTGAATTCTCATTTTGTATGTTCTAATTTTGTTTCATATTGATTAAAAAAAGAAAATGTCGTGAATAAAATAAAATGTAATAAAACAATTTTTTTCATTTTCTTCTCCTGATTTATAAATATGAAAGAAAATTATCTTAGTTTTTATTTCCACATAAACTGACTAAATAATAAAGTAATAAATGAGTTTGTCCTTGTTTTATATGTAATTGACTCAAATATATTTCACTATATTCGATGATATATAACAAACACGCGTCATGAGGTGTGGCTTGATTTCGGAAAAGGATCCTCTCCGTCTCTCCGGTAACTAGAGGGTCCGTAGGAGAGAGGAATAGAGAGTGTATTTACTGGAGAGGATCTGATCCCTTGATTTTATAAACCTCCAGCCTTCTCAATTTGTTTCCTAATTATGCTGGGTGAAGGCTAGCGTGACTGCGTGAGTCACCAATTGGTTGTCTTTCACGTGAGCAACCTGCTTTTACTCAGAGTATCCGGTTACCCAAGGATAAAAATAAAATATCATTATTTTATATAAAAAAGTGATAAAAAAATCAAATTTGCAACTGCATTGGGCTGCGACAACCACTTTCTTCTTCCTTTTTACTCTCTTTCTCCACGAGCAGTATCACATTTTTTTATTTGGGAACTTTAAGTTTCAAACTCTTTTTTTTCCTTCATCCTCCTCTGAACAGCTCAAGTTTAAAAATATTTTTTTTTAAAAAAAATAACTTAAGCATGAGTAATGCTCGATTTATTGGTGTGGTGACGTCATGGCTCCGGCCAATATGAATGGCACGGTGGTTTAGTGTTATGCTGAAGGTTGTGAGATGGGCAAGAATAAAACACGAATTGAAGCCATCGAGTTAATTATTAAATTTTACCACTATGAATTTTGTATAAGGATCCTAGTCAAGTGTAGCTACAAAATAGATACTCGTTAATTACGGATTTTAATTCCTTGGTATTTTCTAACGAACGTATTAACTCTTACCACCATGAATTTTAATTTGGTGAGCATGATCAATTCATCCTTCTACCTTATTATTTTACACATTTTCACTATTAATTCGTATAAAATTATTCAGTCATGCCAAATAGCAGGATTGTTGTGAGAATCATCTTCTTCCACGAAGATCGATTATGTAAATTTTGAAAATTACCATAAAGCTAGGTAAAATATTCAAACGGTTAATTATTATTCAGCGCGCACACACACATATATTATAAAGAAAATCATGGATATATATTGTACTTATTCAAATAGAACGGCTAGCATTTTGTTTTTTAAAATTCGTGAGTAAGTGGGAATTGAAGTCCCCCTTTATTATTTTACATTACATTGCCTCGTACGTCTGCTTTGAACAATATAATTCGATCAGTATGGACGAGGGGGTCTGGAAGGACCAGAGGGAGGTAACGGTCCTTTAGGCAACATCCCAAAGTTTGTTGATAAGATGCCTTTTTTATGATCTCTGGGCACAAATGAACCTTGAAATTCTAAACCACTACATTTCACTGAGTACTGCTGAAGATTTCTGGCCCCTGCAACAGAAGAGAAGATCATAAAACTGAAAACTATTAGTGCAATTGCAAATACAGAGAACAACTGTTCCTTCGCCATAGTTTATTTATTTCTTGACTCTTGGAATGCGTCTATCTATGGATTACAACTCCCCGGTCTTTAATAGCCATAGTAGCAATAGGTGGTGGGTGAGGTGACGTAAAAATAAAAAAACTATAAAGTATAAACAAACTTTTATTTCCATAAACTTTACTAATTTTATCAAATATAATATTCCTGAATGGTTTAGCTAGTGATTTTGACAACACTGGCATTCAATGTTGTGTTGAGGATAATAGAATTTTTTATGAGAAGAAGAGTTTTTATCAAATTAATTAGAAATATATATGAAAATGTAATAAATACATTTTTTATTCAAAATATTCAATATTTATTACACTCTTATCCTTAGATGAGGGCTGATGTGATGAAAACATAATTCTATATGTTGACTTTATCGTGTTATGAGCATTTTATCATTATTTTATATATTTTCACCATAGATTTTTATTTATAAAAAAAGAAAGTATTTATCAAATTAGAAATATGAAAAATGCAATGAATACATTTTTTATAAAAAAATATGCATTTTAATGAAATTAGTAAAAAAAGTACTTTGTTTTTTACTATTCATTCTAAGAAATAGTATTTTAATGTGTAAGGTTTATTTAAAAATAATATTTTGACGTAATAGAAAAGAAAAAAAATTGAAGTGTGAAATAAAGTGTAAAATACAAGTAAGGAAATTTTTCACTATTCATTCTAAGAAATAGTATTCTAATGTGTAAGGTTAATTTAAAAATAATATTTTAATGTGATAGAAAAGAAAAGGAGAGAAAAATTGAAGTGTGAAATTAAATAAATAAATGTGAAAAAAGTCATCATTTTTTAATATTAAAATTTTGACATCTCATTTTTCGGATATGGCAAGTGTAGTGAAAAGAGAAATAAAAAAAATGAAAAAAGAATGTGAAATATGTAATAATTGATGTAATAAGAAAAACAAAGAGTATAGATTTTGGATGTAACAAATGTAAGAAAGGAAGAAATAAGGCCAAACTTTACTTTATAATGTAATAATTGATATGATGAGAAAAAAAATAGAGTGTTATTAAAAGTTTGCCACCTCATTTTTTTGGGTGCCGCAAGTGTATGGAAAGGTCAAACTTTGTTTTTTACTATTCATTCTAAGAAATAGTATTTTAATATAACAAGTAAGGAAAGATCAAATTTTGTTTTTTTAATGTTCATTTTAAGAAATAGTATTTTAATGTGTAAGGTTTATTTAAAAATAATATTTTAATGTGATAGGAAAGAAAAAAAAAAGAAAATTTGAAGTGTGAAATAAAGTGTAAAAGGAAAGGTCAAACTTTGTTTTTCACTATTCATTCTAAGAAATAGTATTTTAATGTGTAAGATTTATTTAAAAATAATATTTTAATGTGATAGAAAATAAAAAAAGAGAGAAAAACTGAAGTGTGAAATAAAGATTGAAATAAATAAATGTGAAAAAAGTCATCACTTTTTAAGAATATTAAAATTTTGACACCTTATTTTTTGGATATGGCAAATACAGTGAAGAGAGAAATAAAAAAAATGAAAAGAGAATGTGAAATATGTAATAATTGATATAATAAGAAAAATTAATAAAGAATATTGTTTTTGGATGTAACAAATGTAAGAAAGAGAGAAATAAAATGGAACTTTGCTTTATAATGTAATAATTGATATGATGAGAAAAAACAGAGAATACTATTAAAAGTTTGACAACTCATTTTTTGAGTGCAGCAAGTGTATGAAATAGAGAAATAAGGTCAAACTTTACTTTGTACTATTCATTAAAAAAATAAAAGTGTATGAAATAGAGAAATAAGGTCAAACTTTACTTTGTACTATTCATTAAAAAAATAATATTTTTAAGTGTTGGGTTTATTTAGAATATATAGTATCTTCATGTGACTGGAATGAAAAAGAGAACAAATTTGAGGTGTTAAAGAAAATGTAAAATAAATAAGTGTGAAAAAATTATCACCGCTTTTTTAGAGTATGAAAACTTTGATATCTCTTTTTTAATTTTGGTGTGACAAGTGTAGGGAAGAGAGAAAAAATGAAGAGCGAGGATGTGAAAGATGTAATAATTAATGTGATAATAAAGACAGAGAGTATTAAAACTTTAACACCTCATTTTTTTAGTGTGGCAAATGTAGGGAAGAAAGAAATAAAAAGAAAAAAGAAAATAAAGAGAGAGATGGGAGATGTAATAATTAATATGATAGAAAAACAAAGAGGTGTGGAAAGGAGTGTCTAATAAAGAAGTGTGAAAAAATCATTACTTTTTGTGTAAGAGTAATAGAACTTTGATTGTCTATATTTTGGAGTGGAAAGTGTAGAGAGTAGAGATAGAAAGAGAAAAAATTGAAAGTTGTGATAGGAAATGAAGAGAGATGGAAAGAAAAAAATAAGGTATGAACCTGTTTGGTTTGCATTTTCGTTTCCTGTTTCCATTTTCTGTTTCCTGTTTCCTGAAATTTTACAAAGGAAAACCTGGAAATGCTGGAAACAAAAATTTGTTGTTTCCAGCATTTCCAGTTTTTTCCTTAGTAAAATTTCAGAAAACAGGAAACAGAGTGAAAACAGGAAATGGGAACAGGAAATGTTTTCGTAAACCAAATAGGCCCCAAAGGAGCGTGAAAAAAGTATTACTCTTTTTAAATAGTATTAAATCTTGGATAGTCCACCAATATGGGTTGATTCCCCCTTAAACAAGATCCCGGGTTCGAGTGTTGTTGATGGAAAAAATCTTTGTCGAGAGAGCTAGCCCCACCATGATGTGGATATTATCAGCTTGAACAAGATTGTCTCTTACTTGTGGTTTAAACAAAAAATAAACTTGGACAGTCTATTTTGAGGTGTGAGACGAGTAGGCAAAAGAGAGATGAAAAAAAGATGAAGAAGGAAAACGTGAAATAAGTAATAATTTATGTGATAGAAAATAAAATGAAAAAAATAGGCATAAAAATATTATATATTTTAGAATTAAATTATCAAGTATCTTATATATTAAATAAACATTTTTATGAAATTAAAAAATATATTTTAAAATATATTTTTTAAGATAAAAATATATTTATTTTTAATTTATTTTTCATATAATTTCGTTATTTTATGATAATAATTAATCTAATATTTAAATTATATATGGAAACTAAAAAAATATGTTACCAAATACCAATACAATAAAGGTTAACAAATCTATTTCTATTAATAGTATTTTAATATTGATAAGACGTGTAATAATATTCTATTTTAATTTTTTATTTAATTTTTCTTTATACCATAAGATTTTGTGACACTATTTTCCAGTGTTTCTTTGTTCTAACGATATTTTTTATTTTGTAATAAAAAACATGTAAGCATTAACTTGAAACGGATGAGACGAATTCAGTGCCAAGCTTTTACTATCATGGTCACAATTAAAAATTATTTATGTACGTATTAAACAAGAGACATTAGATAATAAATTAACAATAAAATTGTTTCCCAATTATTTGTATTTATTTACTTATTACCGGGTGATAAGTTTTTTTGTTCTTTTAGTCACCGTATTAAATTCTAACACAAAATGGATAAATATCTCATTTATGTATTGAAATAAGTTTGAAATGTAACATGAAATGAACCTTTGATTTTGTATATATTTGTATTATTAAATTTATATTGAATAAGATTTCATATCATAATTAATATTAAAATGAATTATTGATAATATATAAAAAATATTATGAAATATATTAGTAAAATTCGTGTATCTCACGAGTTACATACTAGTATAAAATCACCCGGATAATAATATAAAATCATTCACATTATTTTATTTTATTTAATAATAAAATTAAAAAAATTATCCCAATTTTCAACATGATTAATAATTTAATATAAAATTAAAATATTCAAATTTGTAATTATTTGTACATATATAGCTACCAAATTTTAAGTTATAATCAAATAATTAATGATGTTTTTATATGTTATTTTACAACATCAGTTAGTTCAACAACTAAGCCCTCATTTGTTTTAACGTTTTAACATAGCATAACCATGATTTCACAAAATTGATTTTAAATCACTTATGTCCAACGTGCTTCGAAAAACGTGCATTATCCATCTCAACCATTGATTTCTAGAATAAATTATACTCAATTGTAAACCAAACAGACACTAATTTTATTAAACGTTTTCAATTTTATTAGCTAGTTTAGTAGTTTCTAGTTTTCATCTTTCAATTAGCTATTTCAACTTTTAACTATCTTTGTAGTTTTCAACTAGCTTATCTGTCACTTTTGTCAAGAGTGTGTTTGACAAAATTAGTGGACAGACTAGATGAAAGTTGAAAAAGTTAGCTGAAGATTGAAAAATGAAACATTTAAGGTGATAAACTAGCTGATTTAATTGAAAGTATTTGGTAAAACTAACCGATCAAACTTAAAATTTAGTCATTATGAAAAGTTTTAATAATGGCAATGTAAAAAATAATTTCGCCTTGTATTTGATATTTTAAAATACTACTTGCAGCATCATTTAAAAAAACGCTAATAAATATTTTATTAAACAAAGTTGAAATATTTTAACAAATATTTTAGCTATTAATTTCAATTTCAGTTATATGTAATAACAAATATTTTATCTATTAATTTCAATCTAGTTTTCCTTTATTTATTTAACTTTATCGTATTTTGGTTTTATTTATTTTCATATTTTGCTTCAAAATTAGTTGCACCAATAATGTTAATTAAGAAGAGAAAAGGGACTTGGGAATGGAAATTCTACAACTAAAATATTGACAAAATGATGCACAGAAATATGAGTATGTTTGGTTTACATTTTCATTTCCTATTTTCATTTTTTATTTTTATTTTGTTTCCTGTTTTTTGAAATTTTACAAAAGAAAACCTGGAAATTCTGAAAACAGAATTTTTTTGTTTCAAGTATTTCAGTTTTTCTTCTGTAAAATTTTAGAAAATAAGAAAGAGAAAATGAAAATGTAAACTAAACCGACGCTAAATTACTAATAAGTTTAATATATACACACTGTTAGTGTAAAGAAATTTTACATAGACATCTAATGATGTGTTGCCATCTCATTTATTGAATTTAATAACATATAGTGTCACATTCATTAAATGATGCGGTGACACATCATTAGATGTGTGTGTAACTTTTTTTACACTTATCGTGTATATATAATATTAATTAACACATACGAAGTTTATTTGAAAAGTTTGACGGTTAGTGAAGTAAGTGTATGTTTGGATTGACGTTTTACAATGGTAAACTCACGTTTTGGACCGTAAACGTGAGTTTGCAAAATATGCATCTTGTTTGGCTTCCCACATGAAACGCACGTTTGGGTTCTGAAACTTGAGCTTGCAAAACGTAGGTTTTTGTAGCTTCTGCGTGTGAAACTTGAATTTTCTTAATATTCACTTTCTAAATCTCACGTTACAGCAAAATAACCAAACATGAAATCACGTTTACTCATACTCAAATTTATCATAAATCACGTTCATTCATACTCAAGTTTGTAAACGCTAATCTAAACACACACAAACATTTTCTGAAGTGCTTCGGTGGGTAGCACTTGTCCATTTGCTCAAGTGCTCTGTACTTAGACCAGATCCTACAATAGTTCAATACCATTTGAGAGTTGAAACTTGAGACCATTTCCGCTAGGAGTGGTCATAATCCATTGTAGTTTCCGTACCTATATGATTCTTTAGCAACATGAAAGGCATTATTTTAGTAAAATTCCCTTTTGAAATTACACTCTGAAATAGATTAAAAAAAAATTACTAATTTAGTATAATCGTAAATGAGAAGTGCGATTTTTAAATTAAAAATCGTACTCCTGAAACACGATTTATCAAAATAATATATTATAACTTTAAAATTGTAGATTCCAAATACGATTTATTATTTTTATAATAAAATATTAAAAATCGTATATCAAAGATACAATTTACTTATTATATATTTTTTTAATTATAAAAAATCGAATTTTACATTTTTTAAAAATAAATATATAAAATTAAAATATAAATCGTATTTTTAGAATACGATTTATATTTTTTAAAAAAGACAAAAATATAAATCGTATTCTCAACATACGATTTATATTTTTTAAAAAAGACAAAAATATAAATCATATTCTCAACATACGATTTATATTTTTTAAAAAAACAAAAAATATAAATCGTATTTTTAATATACGATTTTTATTTTTTTAAAATATAAAAAAGTAGATCACGTTTTTTTAAAACAACAAATAATTTTAGTTTTTTAATAAATAAATTATGTATTAATGGTATTATTTTGATTTTAACTCTTATAATTTTTAAAAAAATGTGAGATTAATAATTTTTTAAAAATATCATATACATAAAATAATATTTTATTAATTTTAGTTATAACATTAAATATAATGATTTTTAAAATTTCATTTAAATAAACACTTAAAAATAAGTTAACATTACAGGATACTCATAATTCTTTACACGAGTTAAAAACATAACACATATAATAATAATATAATTTAAAAAGCCTACATCATACATTACACACACACACACACACATATATATATATATATTTAAACATCAGTCTGTTTATATGGACAATGACTACGATTGTGACCTGTGCATTGACACAGTGTGCATTTTTTAATTCTATTTGGATCTAGTGCATCCATCTCGTTATGTATACGAGAAGTCTTTGATCTTCCTAAAGTGTCTCGTCGCCTGTCGGGATTAGGCTTCAAACTCGGACCTGAATGTGGTGGCCAATATTCTTCATTTCCCAGGGAATGAAACTCATGATGGTAAGCATTGTAGACATTGTAGACATGAGTATATATAATTGTTATTTTGTTAGTTTAATAAATTTCTAACATAACAAGCATTATTTTTTTCAGTACTCATTTGCGCGTCAAATTCCTAATATCACTGCCTCACCTACTGCCATGGATCATCCTGCTGAAACACTCCACAATATTAATTTTGCTTGTGGTAATATGTTGTCTGCTTTAGAGGGTATCCACCCATCAGCCTTTTCAACTCACTATGAGGAAACTGCTACTCCAACTCAAGATTTTACCTACCCTATTGATTCATCTCCACATCCGACACATCACTACTCTAATTCTCAAAACTACGGTCTCCCAATTCATCCATCTCCACCACAAGGACAACACTACTCACGTGGGGGAGCACAATTTCAGCCACAGGGCTTTACCGGATATATGCCTCATAATTCATCCACCCACATGTCTTCTACTTCAAATGTTTTTGAATCAAGTTCTTCAATGTTCGCCACTTACTTCTCCACTCCACCATCAGCATACCAACCACCACTAATGGAAGATTATCGTCCTACAATGCCCCCTGAAATTAGAGAAATGAATGATGCAGATGATAATGACCGTGATGGTAATGCTCATGATGATGCTCATAACATTAATGAACAACCTACACCCTCGTTACAACCACAAATGGGAAGAGATGTTAATTGTAGAAGAGGTGAACGATCACAAGTAGAACAACCTCGAAGAGTCCAACCAGAGCGCCGAAGAAAAAAACCTCATTGTGGGACATCATCCCACGGTTTTTCATAAACATTTATTCTATATGTTGTGCATTATCTTTTCACCTCGTGTAGTCAATTATTATATGTGTTAGTGATTATGTTTTTAACTCGTGTAAAGAATTATGAGTATCCTGTAATGTTAACTTATTTTTAAGTGTTTATTTAAATGAAAATTTAAAAATCATTATAGTTAATGTTATAACTAAAATTAATAAAATATTATTTTATGTATATGATATTTATAAAAATTTATTAATCTCACATTTATTTAAAAATTATAAGAGTTAAAATCAAAATAATAACATCAATACATAATTTATTTATTAAAAAACTAAAATTATTTGTTGTTTTAAAAAACGTGATTTACTTTTTTATTTAAAAAAAAATACAAATCGTATATTAAAAATACGATTTACATTTTTTGTTTTTTTAAAAAATATAAATCGTATGTTTAGAATACGATTATTCTAAAGATACGATTTATATTTTGATTTTATACTATATTTTTAAAAAATGTAAAATTTGATTTTTTATAATTAAAAAAATATAAAATAACTAAATCGTATATACGATTTTTAATATTTTATTATAAAAATAATAAATCGTATATTTCATATACGATTTTAAAATTAAAATATATTATTATATAAATCATATATGGGGAGTACGATTTATTATTTCAAAATCGCACCTCCAATGTATGATTATACCAGATTGGTAATTTTTTTTCAATCTATACCAGAGTGGCAATTTCCAAATGAAATTACACCACTTTGGTTAATAAACCCATTATTTTACCATAAGGTGCAAAAAGTCCACAATTCCATCATGTTTTGAGAAATGAGTAGACATCAAAATTTCAAAGCGGGTGGGCCTACTCTCCCACTATGATTAAGATTCTCCAACTATGAGTTAGATAAGAAAAGCCATCCTCCAAACCTTATCTGCATCATAGAGAAAGAAAGGTGATTCCTTACCTTTCTGTAAATAAGAAGAAAAGGAACTACAACGGTTCCATTCCAAGTCATTTTCACAGCAAAATGAGCCCTACTTCATACAATGTTGAGCTTATCAAAGTAAAGAGAAGATTTTATGATTTTTATCCACAAATTGGTGGCATTATTAATCCAATAAAGCTAACAAAAACAAACAATGCCCCTTAACAAAAAACTATATTCTAGTTTTACTGTTCTATTCTGAAGAGGGTCCAATGTGGGTTTGAATTCACGTGACCTTGTGGAAAATTCTAGCCCCAAAATTCCAACTTTTTAAAGGCTGAATATATACCTATCACTTGTATGATTCCCCACCCTCCTTTTCTCCCACAAAACCCACATAGATCTGCTTCTTGTTCTTCTTCAATTCACCAAGAAAAATGGAAGCCCTCCTCTCCCAATTCACCTTCCTCTCAGACCAGGCTTTGCAAGATAAGAACTTTGATCCTTCCACGATTGAAGATCTTATGAAGCTATTCGAGATTGAGTCATACAAGGCATGGGCAGCTGCGGAACTTGAGCAAGAGAAGGAGGTGGAAGAAGCAGAGTCTGCCATGCAAGAAGCTGAGAACTACCTTGACTCAGTCATGGAAAGTGCCATGGATGAGTTTAGACGCTTTGAACAAGAGATGGAGAGGATGTCAAAAGCTGAAATGGACAGCTTAGTTCAAACCGCTGAGGGTGCCAGAAAAATGGGTAACTTGATGGAAAAAACTGCTTCTATTGCTTCCAAGAGGTATATTGAGGCTGCACTCAATTCAGCCACTGCTTCTATGAAATCAGCTTGGAAAGGACTCTCTTCTGGCAAGGTTCATCCTTCTTGATTGATATGCATAGCAATTACAATAAAATTAAAATACTACTTCTCCTTTTGCCTTTCTTGTTATTTTCTTTTCTTCTGGGAATAGTACTAAACTAGTTAGATATTGTACCCAAATTGAGATGCTGAACATTCACTCCAAAATGAAAAGGTAAACAGGTTCACTGTTCTTGAATTGATAGTGGATCTGATCTGATACGGTACAAGGCTTATGATTCGAGCAATTTAATCTTGAATATTCATGATCAGCGATGTATTTACCCCTTGTTTAGTTGTATTGTATGTACTTCTTTGATCCTGATTTCTGAACCAATTTGAGGAGACAAAAATCTCCAATTTCTTCATCTCTTGTATCTCCTTCTTCTCCCTGAATCTTCCAGAGTTCAATTCTGTTCCAAAATGCATGAAGATGAATCAGATCTTGCTCTTAAATTTTGCTACTGTGATGTGTCCCCGATCTCCCAGTTCTATTAATGTAAATCAAATTTAACAAATTTCCATTAGAATGCATTGATATTTAAACGGTACTATATGGTTGGCTAAGGAACTAAGTAATGAGATGTTTAAACAACGCTATATTGTTAACACATAATTTTCGTCATCAATTCTTCACATATCCCAGAATTGCAAGTTCTTTCTGAATCCAATTGTCACTGACTCCACAGATCCACAAACCCATCTCCGAAAGATGCAGATAGTAACACTGTGTCTTCAGCTCAGCCTTCACCAAACCATGGGTTAGCACAGTCTAACTTAATATTACCTTGTCAAAAATAAATAAAATTTCATGAAGCAAGATTTTTCTTTTTCTAATTTTAAGATGTCTACACAAAAATGTTTGAAACTTAAAGCATGCATACACAAATATTCTTAAAAGCGAAAATATGTATGAAAAACACCTATTTGAGATTAATAATTATGTTTAAAACTTATACTCTTATTGCATGCGCACAATTTTGTCTACTTCGGTTACTTCTACTTCTACATCTCGAAAGAGGTTGGGAATATCCTTGATTCAAACTATTTTTTTTGTTAAGATATATAAATAAAAATTATCTTTTAATAAACGATGCAGCTGTTTTGACTTTTGATCGGTAATTTGCCCCCTCTTTCACCCAAAGTCTTGAAATCCAATGTTGTTTTCACCAAAACTACCAAAGAGGATACATGATCTAGTCTAGAAGAAAAAGAGAAGGTTGTGTTTGAAAAATCCACGTCGAGTCTAGCTCTTTTATCGATAAATTTTTCCATACACAAGACTCAAATTCGGGAATTGCTTAAACGGAATCAAACATGTATCGGTTGAATCAACCGTCGTTGGTTATGTCATAGCAATCTAAAACTAATTTGTTGTTAACATTGAATTTTTCACCATGACTATTTTTCCATATTATTTATTTTTAACATATATTTATTCAAATAATATTTGATATTAAATGAAAACAAATAAATACTAAAGTATGTTTAATTTTTTAAAAAGTCATTATATTGAATGAATAAATAAATAAGGCTTAATTTATTTTTTGGTCCTTTTAGTTTGGATTATGTTCAATTTTGATTCCTTAATTTTTTTCAAGCAGATTAATAGCGTGTTTGATTTACACAAAAACCACGTTTCAAACGTGGATCCAGGCGAACGCTACTCTATGTAGCGTTTGTCCGAATCGACGTTTGAAATGTGGTTTTGGGATAAACCAAAAACACATTAAGTCTCTATACTTTCAAAATTAAGTACATTTGATCCCTTCGTCAATTGTCTTTTACATAAAGGCCTTATATTCTTATTTTCAATCCAAATATTCATAATTTTATGAGAAATTTAAGTTATGAAATATTTTTTAGGTTCAAAAGTAAAAAAAATGATATGAATTTAATAAAAATGCAAGATTTTATAGGAGGTAGAATTAGGGTTTAAAGAGAGAAAAAATGAGATTTTCCGATTTTAGGTTAATTTTGATATTTTTATTATTGTGTTTTGAACTTACGAAGATTTAGAATGATTTAATTAATCAATCTATAGATATGTTAAGTAGAAAGTGAGAATTTGAGAGTTTTAGGTAGAGGACTATCTAGAAAGAGACCAAATTTACATAATTTTGAAAGTAGAGACTTGATTTACTAGAAAAAAATTTTGAAGGACCAAAATTGTATGTGATCCAAATTAGAGTGACCAAAAGTGCAATTCGGTCATCATATGCTATGATTGAGGATGTTAATCCAGAGCTGAATGGTAACAAGCTTTGGAATGAGCTGTGGGGTCTTAATGTTCCACATAGAATTAAAAGTTTCCTTTGGATGGTTCTTAAGGGGTTTTGAAGACAAATGTTAAACGTGCGAGATGCAATTTAACCAATGAGGATTGTTGTCCTTTATGTAATGCTTCCAGCGAAACTGATATTCACGTCCTTCATGATTGTCCCTTTGTGACTAAGGTTTGGGATCATGTGGGGATGAGTCAAAATACCCCTGACATGGTAGTGTTTATCTTGGATGGAGGAGAATATTTTGAAGGTCTCTCAGGTGGCGGGGATGATTAGCCCACTATTTTTGCGAGCACCGTGTGGCATATTTGGAAGGTAAGAAATGATTGGGTCTTTAATCATTCTATGCCCCAGGTCACTAATGTGGTGTTTCGGGTGCGAAGCCTTCTGGTTGATTCCAAAAGTGTCACTCATGTTTTGGGTACTTCAAGTGTAAATTGTACAACAGTGCATGTGGGTTGGTCTCCGCCGCCAGAGGGGTGGTATAAGTTTAACACTGATGGGTCAATTAGGAGCAATGGGCAGCATGCTTCTTATGCAGGTGTTTTACGTGATCTAGGTAAGAGGTGGTTTATTGGATTTCAACAGAATATGGGTTCATCCTCAGTCTTAATGTCTGAGCTTAGAGCTATTTTGACTACTCTTGAGGTTGCTTGGGATTATGGTTTTAGGAGAGTTTGGATCGAACCTAATTCAACAGTAGCAGTTAGTCTAATAACTAGTGAAACCCCTTCATCCATCCACATTACTTTGTGATTAAGAGAATTCACTCCCTTATGGAAAGATACCGGATAGTTTGCATCTCTCATATGTGGCGTGAAGCTAATACAATAACAGATGGCCTAGCAAATGCTGCTCACTCTTTGTCTTTGGGTCTTCTACTTTTACCGAGTCCTCCTATGTGTTGCTGCTCAGCTTAAATGTGATTTGTTTGGGATTGTTTTTCCTATATTAGTCTCTCTGTAATTTGGCCTTTAGGCCTGCCTTTGTAAAAAAATGTGCAATTAAACTTAAAAAATAAAAATTAGTCCATGTGATAGCATGAATATCTTGCTAGTATGTGATATATAATACTTCATAGAAAAATTTGCTAGTAATGTCCATTTTACTCAACTAATTTTTTCATTTGATAATAAATCACTTAATTTTGAGTTTTATCCTTATTACAAATATTAAACTGGATTGGAGTATTATTGTACTCCATTTATTCAATTTTCTTTGCTTAGTAAAACAAAAATGTATTTAGTTGGATTTTCAAGCAAGCTATATTTTTGGTCGAATATTTCAAACAGTATTTTTTCTTTTTGGGTCGAAATTTCCAAATAAGCTTGACGGACATGTCTATTGTTGGGCTCAAGCCTCAATGACCAGTGACTACTTCGGGTGCGAAGATCCTAAGTTCCTAACGCAGTGCAACGAACCGTTTAGTCCTTTTCTTTGTTAGGGGTATTTTGGGTAGAACGACGCGTTTAGAGTTGAGAAAAATGCAAAATAGAAAATGCAGTTTGGTCTGGTCCATCTTCCTTCTTCTATCGTCGTCTTCCTCCATCGTCTTAGGGTTTTCAGAGTTTCAATTTACTTTAACAATAACATCGCAAGCAATTCCTCCGTATTTTCGTTTCGATAACTTGCGAAATCCAACACTATACCACGTAACTCAGTTACTTGATTACTTTATTTGAAGATTCCCCTGATTTTTTCAGGTGAAACCTTGTTCTTAGTTTTTTTTTTAAATTTTCCTTTTTTAAAATTAACCTGCTTCATATGATTCAATTGGAATATGAATAATCCATGTAATAGTAATCCTTTTGTTGCTTTGATTTTCATGCATTTCAAATTTAATCCAATAATGACAAAAAAAAAATAATTTAATCCAATAATCACTCAGGATATGTTTTGGTTTCGATGATCATCTAATTACTTAATAATCAGTTTGATGCACTTTTAAGTAATTTTTTTTTTTCTGAACTGATTGTTTTATATTGGTATTTGTCTTACAGGGAAGGTTTTTTCCCCTTCGAATCGTCTGACGAGTAAAAAGATATCTTAAGCTTATTGGGGATCGGGTGTTAGGAGATGCCTCGAGACTTGTCGCGATCCCGATCTCCTCCCTATAGGCGTAGGCATTCACCATCTCCGGTGGGACACAGGTATAACAGGAGGAGCAGAAGAGACAGAAGCCGATCTCCATATTCATCCTACTCTCACAGCAGGTGACCCTGTTTATATTTTTTTCTTTATGAGATATATCATATTGAGTTAGAATGATCGGGGAATCGTGTTTTACAAATTATTTGCTATGTATCTTTAAGACTTTAACCTTTTATTTGTCTAATAATTTTTTGTTGTTCTCTTTCATAATGTAAACTGTACAATATGTGTTAGATTTGCTTTCAGGTTTGATGCTCTATGGATTTAGGATTGAACTTGAGAATTTAACTAGGGTTGTGGGTTGCCTTGGGGTTAACTATGAGGCAAAACGTGTAAAACAAAGTGTTTTAGCAGGCTTCTTTACCTGCCCGTTATATTGGCGTCTCACTTAGATGTCGAAAGTTACGAAAATTTGATTATCTTGTAGTATTTATGGGAAGCTGACTCTTATTTTGTTAGAAGAAATGAATATGACGCTTTCATGACTACAGGGTTATCACATTTTTATGACCAAAACATGTTGGTTTGTCAGTGTTGAACCCCCGTGGTTGATAATGCTGGTTATTTATGGAATGTTATTTTATTTTGATATCTACTTAGTAGTTGCTTATCATTTGGCTTCTTTGCTGCACATGTTCAAGTGGACAAGAATGGACGGCTAGATTTCTTTTATTATGCCGTTTGGATTCTCCTCTTCTATTGAGCTCCTTGAGCCACTCAATGAGATGAATACTGTTATGCTGGATGATTGACATTGCTAATATTCAAGTATATGGCGATCTTGTCATAAGTGTCTGGTGATGGTGTTGGTTATTTTGTAATACTTTTTATTAGGTTATTTTTTTGGTGGGGTTTCCTATTTGTATGTAGAGGTTGAAACTCATCAATAACACATATAGAACATAATATAGAGAAGAACATAGGATATATGCTATTCACAACAAAATAAAAAAGATCAGTTTCTTCCTATAACATGGGAAGTGAGGGATATGAACAGGTGGTGGGTGCTGATGAGTGTTTTTTCATTGCTCGATTGTGACATTTCCTTCCTTCATGTGGTAAAAGATGGAGCACACAATGGTTATTCTTAGCAATTTATGAGGTAACTGTACATGTTTTTGTATTTAGCGTGGTAGATGGTGGGCTGGCTTTATATTCACTGAAGATAGCTGTTCAGTTGCTGAGGTTCATTGCTTATGATCATCTGTGTCATCATACAGGCGAAGAAGTCGTTCTATTTCACCAAGAGGTCACAGAAGTCCTTCTACACCTCCACGGCGTCGTAGAAGTCGATCTCCAACTGCCAAACGACACAGAAGACATAGAAGTAGGAGTTCCTCATTGTCTCCTACTCATAAATCTTCCAGTCCAAGTCTTGGGTCATTAGAGCACAAAACTGCCATTGAAAAACAAAGGAAAGAAGAAGAGAAGAAAAGGTAGAATAAATGCTTATCATTTTGTTCTAGCTGTACCTTATCTTCACCTTTCTTTAAGTTATGCTTTAAGATGAAAATCATGGTTAGGTTCTTGTGATTTATGATGAGAAATTCAGTCTTTTATGTGTAACTTATAGTTTATTGCTACAACTTTGGAACATTGACATTATTAAATGTGCATATCTCCTATACAAGAGAAAAGATATCAGTAAGACACAGACTAGCTGGAAAATTAGGAAAGGAAGGTTATTATGTTTAACCTCTGTAAATATTCTCACATTCTTTGGCGAAATAGTTTTAGTCTCAAATTTCGCATCTACCATATGTCTATTTCAAATATTGGCATAGTTTATTTTCCAGTGGTCAAATCACGTTCTTGTATCTATTGATATATTATTATGCTTAATTTCATGTTGTATAACATGTTGGATATGATTCAAGACATTTGCATTTGGAAATACAAATTTTCCCTTGGTTGTACTGAATTGCTGTTATCATCATCTATCGGCTATGGACTATGCTATTAGATGTTAAGTTTTTCCCTCTTGCCTCTTTTTCTCTCTCTATCTCCTCATGTTACCTAATCCTTATAATACGATCATAATGATATTTTGCCTAGTTGATGGCTCTCTTGTCTGTAAAGAAAAGAAAACAATAATTATATAAAAGAAAAGGATATTGCATTTCATGAGGCAGTGTCTCTGTCTCCTTTGTGGGTGTCAGAACATGTTTTCCTTGTGCACGTGTGTGGGGTGGTGGTTCTCTTGAATTTAAAAGGGATTGGAAGTCCTCCTAATCTAATGTTTCCTTATTTCTTTTCCAAAGCTTTATTGTTCTGGTTGTTTTTGGATGGTTTCTTATCCTCCTTCCCTTCTCCTTGTGACTATTTTTCTCAGAAAAAGAAAAAACATTGCCTATTACTTCTGTCTCTATGTTACATTTAATCTAGATTCTGGACTATAAGAAAACCTTGGGATTATTTCATATCTCATAATTTATAATTTTTCTACCAGCTGACAAAACAAAGCTCAGCTGGTGTCTCCCCTTGTCTTTACCAGGATGCTGTGGTTGTGTGGTGGGGGTTTGATCATCCACATTCCCGTATTTCCCCACAGGTCCAATAGGGCCTCCCTAAAATCCAAAAACATATATAATTTAACTCAATCTTTGTACTGAAAAGGTAACACGTTATTTATAATTGTTACTTTCTGCTCACTAGTCACAATTTTTTTTGGTGTCCTTGAAAACTGTAAAGGTCTCATCTTAATTGTTCAGAAAGCTTCTTCATTCCTGTGGGATAGAAAAGTAGATTGCACTATATAGCTATATTGTTCAATTTACGCATTTCTTTTAACACTAGTGTCAAATCTAGAGATGTAGGAGGAGGACAAATTGTTATGGTCTTAGTTTTTATATTACACAATCAGAAAGTCTGACGTGATCCAGTGACCACCTCAAAGAGTCTAGGCATCAAGCTTACAGACTAGATTCAATCCAAGTTTGAACATTTTGGTCATGTTGTGATGCTTTGGATGAAAAGTTAATCCCTTGTTGCATTTAGTATGTAGCTTCAACCTGGCATTTCAGTAGTGTAAATCTTGAGCTGTACAGTGTAAATATTATTTTCAACAGGATTAACGTATGTGTTTTTTAAGCTGAAATGTATTTTTTTTAGTTATTTTGATACTTTTTAGCACCTAACTAACAAACGAACTTGACCTATTTTACAACTACTAACTTGTCAAAGATGTTTAATGTAAAAATTCTGGTATTTACATGATTAGTTTAAAACTGCAGCATGTTACTTGAATTTCTTCTCCACAGGCTTGTCTGAAGGAAGGTACTGCTATAATTCAACTTGTTATGTTTGATGATCAAATTGGCTGCCTCATTTATCTACTGTTCACCAGTTTTGAAACTCATTTGTTTGGATCAGGATTCAATAGAGGTATGCCTTAAAAGCATAACCATTTTTTTAGTGCCTTTGCCATCATGGAGGTTAGTTTGCAGTTGATTGTGGTTTTCTATTAAGTAGTTTAGCAAAGTGTAAAAAGAAAAAAAGGGAGAAAAAAATGAAGTAGACGTGTCTATTGTCCAGTTTAAATGTTAGATGCCTATGATAAAAAAGACATTGAGTCCACTTATGTGGTGGCATTTCCCCCTGTTCGAGTGGCCATTTTCCTGCTTAACATTTTTATTTTTTGTTTTCACAGGCGTCAGCAGGAAGCAGAGTTGAAATTAATAGAAGAAGAGACTGCAAAGAGGGTTGAGGAAGCAATTCAGAAGAGAGTCGAAGAAAGCTTGAATTCTGAGGAGGTTCAGGTGGAGATTCAAAGGCGGTTAGATGAGGGAAGGAAGAGACTTAATGATGAAGTTGCAGCTCAACTTGAAAAAGAAAAAGAAGCTGCTCTTATCGAGGCTAGACAGAAGGAGGTACATGTTTCAAATCACTCTATACTCCAATTCATTATTTTCTCTGGTGTGACACATTTTGCATGCAAGTGTACTTATTTTCACAGGACTAACCCTGAAGCCATTGGGAGACCTTATTAAACTTCTTATGTTGGTCTGCAGGAACAAGCTCGTAAGGAGAAAGAGGATCTTGAAAGGATGCTTGAGGAGAACCGGAGGAAGATTGAAGAAGCTCAGAGAAGGGAAGCTTTAGAGCAGCAAAGAAGGGAGGAGGAACGATATAGAGAGCTAGAAGAGTTGCAGAGGCAGAAAGAAGAGGCCATGCGGAGGAAGAAACAAGAAGAGGACCAAGAACGTTTAAACCAAATAAAATTGTTGGGAAAAAACAAATCCCGACCAAAATTGTCATTTGCTCTTGGATCCAAATGACCGTTGGGTCTATCCATTTGTTTGATCTAAAAGCTTCTGGGCTTAATTCCGTATCTGCGTATCTGTAATTTTAAGGAAATTACACAGCCTCCTTGGCTATAGTGTGACAGCCTTGTTACTGTTTCCAGTTTGCGTTATATTTGATTGTTTCTCATAGCCACTTATTTTTCAGTATATGCATGCATACGTGTCCATGGCTAGTATTTTTGCTGCAAAATCGCACACTCGTAGTGACAAGTGAGAGAGCAACGTTAACGCGATGTTTGGTAGTAGCAAAATAATATGGAGAAAGAGACGAACAAGAGAGGTGTGAAAGATTGGAATGTGGAAAAATCTGAACTCTTTTAATTTCATAATATGTAGGTGTAAATTATAGGGTTAAATATGTTTTTAGTTGTGAAAGTGGACTCAAATTTGGTTTTAGTCTCTAAATTTTAAAACCGTCGGTTTAAGTCATTTATGTTCTGAAATCACGCACCTTTAGTCATTTCCTTTAACACAGTTAATTTTTGATGTTAGACGTTTGTATGTCAGTTTGTTCAGTTAAATTCAATGACCATGATATGACAATTGAATTACATCTTAGTTCATCTAGTCTGTTTTGTTGACATTTTCTGTTTATAAAAAAATGTGAAGTTAAATTTAATAAAACCATGAATAAAATCTCTAGATAAAATTTGACTAGATGAGTTCGGGTGTAATTCAATTGTCACATCATTGTCATTAAAATTGATTGGACAAACTGCCACATTCGTTTATCACGTCAGCATCAAAGTTAACAGTGTTTAGGAGAGAGACTAATATTATGTGATTTTAGAATCTAAGGAAATTAAACCAACGGTTTTAAAGTTTAGGGATTAAAACTAAATTCGGGTCAAACTTGAGAAACTAAAAACATATTTAACCCTAAATTATATTAAAGTTTGTGCATTATTTATTTAATATTTAATTTGATTATAAATTATTTGATGTGAATACATTTTAGTTATCAAAGAAATAAATTAATATTAAATCATTTTTTTACGGAAATATTAATTCGTTGTTAAGATCACAATTTTACCCCTAATTCGTAATAAGCCATTTGGATTTTACTTATAAATCGGGTTGGTCCTAACTGCTGTTCAATTGGGCTATGTTAGTTTGTATTTGTTTAAAAGAAAAAAGGATATGACCTTGACCTTGAGTTAGGACATGACAAAGTGGCAAACACAAGGATATGACCGGAAGAGAAAAAAAAGTCCCCTATTCTCCACTACATTTTGCAAAGAAACAAAAATTACATGGGTGCCATGCTTATTTTGTCTATCGCCCCTTTATTTCATCTTTCATCAAATAGGGGTATTCTCATCTTCTCCCCATTTGTTGTTGCAATTTATTTTTATTTCCCCTCTAAATCATCTATAGGAGCAAATGAAACGTTAAACAAATGTGCTAGGATCCTCTCTAGCCCTCCAGCTCTCTTTAGCCGATTTAGCTAAGGAATAATTACGGATTTTGATTTCCCAATTATCCCATAATTAAATTGGCTGAAGGGAGTTCAACCGCTGGAGAGGATCCAAATAGTTTTTTCTCTCGTCTTTTTAAAATTAATTAAATCTCTTCGTATAAACAAATATAAAAACCATTTTATTTTTTAAAAATAGTTCCCTATTAGTTCCTTATCACATACTGATATAGTTAAAAACAATAAAGAAAGAAAAGAGACTAGACAATAACAAATCTGAATCTAGGTTGTTGAGAGAAGTAGAAAATTGAAATTGAAGTTGGGAGTGAAAGAGAGAGAGCGTGTCTGTGGAGTAAGGGTGACAAAGAGCCTAGTCAGATCAGAACAGAAAACTTTTGGTGTCCCAGATCTATCATCATTAACATATAATTGCCGTGACCAGTTTCATGCTGACACTGAGAACCAACAAAAATTTGCCACGTTAAGAGACAATGTACGTGGATCATTCATGTTTTGCTTCACAGGCCCCCCCTCAACAGTGACAGTACATGCAGTGCATTCAATTCAAGCTCGTGCTGCCCAATGCTGTCCTCTCACGTGGATCAGTCAATTGTCGTTGACTCCATTTCTAGTGTGGAGGCTGTCATCTATTTATTGACCTCACTGACACACCTCTGTCTCTATTTTCCCACTGTTTATTAAATTTACGTATATGTGTTAGTCAAATTTATTTTTCTCCATTATTATTTTTTATGACATATGACTTTATTTTTAGTGTTAACCTTTTTTTACTATCCACCAAATTATTAAATATTTTTAATTAAGTTTCTTTTTGAAATCTTAAAATTTTTCTATTATGTCAATTTTCTCTCTAAATTTTAATATCTATACTTTAGTTTTTTTTGTATTTTACATTTAATTTTTTTTTATTTTCCTCAAATCTCAACTATTGTATTAATTTTTTCATCTATATGTTAAGAGACTTAATTTTAACTTTTTTAAAATTTTAAATTTAAATTAATTTTACTTATTTTTTTTATAGTTTCAAATTTTTCTTTTAAATTATTTTAAATTTTATTAGAACCTAAGTATATATATTTTTTTATTTAAATATTTTTAAACACATTTTTTAAATTTATCAAAATTTAAAATATGTGTTAAGGGCACATGATACGTGCTGGTTATCAATGACACATAGTTTTTTTTTTGTTAAATATCAATGACACATAGTTGATGGTTATTTAATATGGATGGATATCAAGCATAAACAGTTGATGCATCAGTGATACAGTATATAAAAATGAGAAAGGTTAAATGTACAATATACAACAGAGAGATAAAAGAAAAAGAGAGAAACTTGAGATGCATGTGACGAGTAATGTGATAAAAAAGATAGAGAAAAAATATATTTTATGAGTTGTATATTTTTTGTTTTATGATTTTTTTTGACCACGGGTATCCTCCACCGGAGTCAATTCTCCAGTCGAGAACATCCACATGCTAGTTCCGGGTGATGATTTTTTTCCATCCATAAGACTTAAACTCAAAACTTTACTTAATGGAATTCAAACATGTACCACTTAAACCAACTCTCGTTCATTTTTTTATTTTTTTTTATAATAACCCTCGTTCATTTTTATTGCATGAATTTGATATCCCTAAAATTTTACTTTTTTGTTTACCCCCTAAAATTTTACTCAAATTCGCTAAAATGAACACGTCGTATGAAAAATAAAAAAGTGTGATGCTCAACTCAACACAATGGATGATTGAGTGTAGATTTGGTTCAAATTTAGTTATAATGCATATTCAATTTTTTTTTAATGTACAAAATCAATTTCGCATAAATCGTTCATTAGTTTCGTAAAACATGTATCATTAATTTTCAATAATTGATTTTAAAAATAATTCTATTCAACTTAAAATCTCAAACTAACACCGTAAAAGTGACATCAACTATTAATTGAGAATTCTGATTGATTTTTTATAATTTATTTATTTTTATAGAAATGTGTCCATAGTATGTGAACATTATAGTCCCTCCATTTCATTTTATCTGTCATTTAAAGTTTTTACACACAAATTAAAAATAACAATAAATGACTTAAAAGACATAATAATCTTACTAAATTACCCTTATTAATTTGCTGCACATTTTTCTCATTTTACCTAAATACATTAATGAGTAGTGTGGTGCACAGTTTTTTAAGTTTCTTTTCCCATGAATGTAGGAGGGTAAAAATGGAAATCTAACATTAATACTCACATAGAAACTGGAGAGCGACTCATATTATGAAAAATTATTTTCCTAAAACGACTAACAAATTGAAATGGAGGAAGTATTATTTTTAAATACTTGTTCACATTTCAAATTTAAGTCATTAGATCAATCAAATTCAAAATTTAAATAAAAGATGTGAGGAAAAGTTCATGAGTTTAATTACCGTACACTGTCATGTCAGCATAAAAAAAATTTTACACGGACATCTAATGGCGTGTTGTCACATCATTTAATAAATATGACACCTCATGTACTATTAATTTCATTAAATGACGTGGCTCAAAAAGCACTTACAGATGTGCTCCAATGGGACAAGTGAGGGTTCGAACCTGCAACCTGACAATCAAATGGTTGGATTTTTCATATATTTCAAATGTATAATATAATGTTAATCTTGATACATCTCAATGACATATCAAATAATTTTGAATTAATGTAAAATTTTATATATATGATCTATATGATAGTAACTTTCAATCCAACGGTGGATTATTTAGTACAATTATTTGTTAAAAAAAATTCAGCGGTGTAACACTTGATGTAACTTACACCGATGTAATTTGAACCCTCCTCATTTACTATTTAGGAAGTTTAATAACAATAACCCTTAAAACTGAGTATAAGAAAAAAATGAAACGTTGTTATTAAAAAAATTACTTAATTATTAATATAATTATATTTACAATTTTGACAATATTAGTTGAAGATATTAAAAGAATAAAACATAAAGTTTTTACTCTAGAATTAAGGATAAGGATGACAAAAAATGCTAGGAACACACTCTTTTAAATACTCTCCCTAACACACTTCATGTGATTGGTTAAAATTCACATGGGACCCATGTAAATTTTAACCAATCACATGAAATGTGTTTGGGAGAGTGTTCAAGAAAGTGTGTTGCTAGCACTTCTCTAAGGATGACTAATCAACGCGTAGTACATTTAGTAACTTTAACGGTTTTAATAACAATAACAATAATTCCTAAAATGAAGGATAAGGGTGACAAAATTAATTAAATACGGTTTTTATTCAATTTTTAATATAAATAGCTATAGATAATATCTGTTGAGGATAAAAATAAAAAAACGGAAAAGTTTTTATTAATTAAAAACAAGATATATATTGGATTTTTATATTTTTAATATAATAATTTTAAATAAAAGCTTTCCATTTTTTTTTCTAATCTTATCCTCCATTGATATTAATGAAATCATAAATTTTAATTACATTAACAGTTCCCTAATGTAACAGAATCATTAAATAATATAGTTAGTAACATATCTCTCAATAAACAGTTAATTACGTATCTGCATAAAAAAACCTTTTTATATTACCTATTAATTTTTTTTGAAAAATATTACCTATTTATTAATGTTATATTTGAAACATTCATTATTGTAAAATTAAAACAGGTAAAAATATATAGTTTCTAATTAATTATATACGAAAACACCTATCTAGCTAGCTAGGGTAAATATTTTTGTTGAGAATGAGTGAGATACATCCGCTTTTGAAATCTGCCGCTCAAGTTAATTAAAATGAGAAGATCGAGGAATATTATAGTATATAAGCAGAAAATAGATATGAAGTATGTATTTATAATTTATAAATGAATATAATATTGGAGTTTTACATCCGAATTAGGTTGGTTGTATTCACAGAGAATATTTATAAAAGATGCTAAAGAGAGAGATATATGACCGTTGCAGAAGGAGCGTTGATTGCACGAACTAAGAAGCAGCGTGAGCCGTTGGATCACATTCACATGCATCTATCTATATCCTAAACTAACCAAAACAACTTGTTAATTAACCAAACCAAACCCTTCTTCTCTCTCTCCGCAGCGCGTAGACGTAACTGATGAGTTAGCCAATTAGGTTTTGTTTTGTTTTATATATATATATGGATGGATCAGTCTCTCCTTTGCTCTTACCTTGTGTTGTGTTCACTGCTTCTCTCTCTCTCAAGTGTAGAGAAATGAAATGGGAGATTGAGGTTGATGGGAATGTTGTTTGGCTCGAGGAGGTGGTGAATCTCAATCTGCCTTTGAAAGCTTTTCTTAATTTGAAATTAAACAAACAAAGAAGGCTATCAAATCAAAGGTTTGATTTTGAATTGTTGTGATCTCGGACCAGGCTTCATTCCCGTCAACATTAGATCTCCGATCCCATGGAGCATACATATATGCTATGGCTTCTGGTAGGGTAAGGTGTCTATGATCGATGATATTGAAACTAACTAACTAACTCTCTCGATCGCTTGCTTGTGTTTGTGGTGATAATTCAGACATTGCATGAGAATATATATTTCTCAAAATTAAATTCTTGGGAGGGGAGCAACATTTTGTAAGAAAGATGCCTTAATTTGACCTTGTTGTTAGGGCATCTGTTTTTCTTCTTCTTCATCTCTCTCTCATGATTTAAATTAACTGTTTAGATTTATATCCAAAGGCTGCAAAGTCAGATATATAATTATTTTTTTCTTGGATTATGATTAGTGAGTGATTGCTATTCGCTAACTTTTTGTACATAAATAAATAAATAGTGCATGTGTTGAGAAACCCAAGGGAAGGGAAGGGACTTTGAAATTCTGCATTTTGTCAGCATAGATTTCTCTCTCTGTAGCATCTTTGAGAGAGAGAGAGGGATTACTTGCCCTCATTTTTTCAGGTACTAATTAACATGACTAACACAAACACACAGATAGAGTTGGTTTTATTTTCATTTTTGGCTATGCAGGTGAAGAGAGAGAAGATGAATGGATCATTTAAAACAAAAAGGACTTTGTTTCTTTTAATCTAAGGAGGAGGGCGGCTGGGTTTGAATGTTGTTTCAGTTTTGTATCTTTTTTCTTTTGCTGTGTCTCAGAGACTTAATTTTGACCAAATAATAATGTACTTGATCTCATCCCCAAAACTAACCTAAATTTATTTTCAGACCGATCCTTAATTTGTTGGATTAATGGATGCAATGACATTAGTGTTAATTAATTTATTATTTCATTTTACAAGTGCATGACCATATATGAGCTAGCTAGCGGTGAGGTACATCACAAGGATTTTACCTTGTTGAATAGTAGTACTTTTTATTCCTCTGTAGCTGAATGCAGGTTGGTTCAGAAGGCAGGTGGAAAAAGCGATGGAAAGCTTTTCTTGTTTTCTTCTTTTTCATTTTTTTTTTGAAATCTCTTGTGATGAAAGCTTTGATTCTTATTTGCAAGTGAATATATATAATTGTACTATAGCATATGGCCTTCCAATTTTGGTTTCAATGTTCAATATTGAACTCAAACCAAAATTTAACTTTATGTTAATTGGCTTTGAGAGGTAGCAGTAGACCTGAGCTAGCTAGCTATGGCTATCATATCAATGCTTCCAATCAAAGTAGAGGCATACCATACCACGTGATACTTGTGTAGTCGTCGTTTTTTGTTCTTGAATTGTAGTATCTTATTCTTTTTCAAACCACTCTGATCTGGAAATTCAGAGGTTTGAATCTTTTTTTGCACAAGCAGCCAAGAATATATGTATATTTAACTGTGGCCTTGGCCTTTATTTTTCTTTATTATTTTATTGAAAAAGACAAAGTATTGAACTTAATTTGAAAGAATGAAAACCAGGTTCGTGTAAAAGAAATTGTAGTTGATGGAATATATTTTAGAATGCTAGCAGATCATATATTTTCCCCAGTGAGATATATATGCTAAAAAATATTAATTGTTGCGCTATAAGCCAAGTATTACGCAGCTAGCTAGAAAGGATCTTATATGATTATATTGCAACTTTTCTTATTCAAAGGTTTCTACGGTGTAGTTTCTTTTGCTGCCTTTATTAGGGGGTGTTCAAGTAGTCCTTTTGACCCGTTCTGCTCGGGTCGGGTCTATTCCTGTACTACAAGAAAAAATAGAACTAAGTCAGGTCTCATTTTTTGACCCGGCATCAGGTTGAAGACGGGTTCGGTTCACCTTCCAGTTACCCGACCCGTCCTTCATATACAAATATAATATTTATTACTTATGATTTTCTATTATGTAAAGTTCTAACTTTATTTTTTTCATTTTAGAAAGGGTTTTCGAGTCTAAGTTTCCTTTATTTACCTTTAAAAATACATTATATACATAAAATTATATAGTGATATAATGTTATTTTTGGTTTAGTAATGTCCCAAACTTTAAAAAAGTAAAAAATATTGCATACATTAAGAAATATTCTATTGTATGTAATATATTTATTAATTGTATGAACTATTTTCTTTTGAACATTGTTATATGATCATTTCATGATTATATTTAGCTTATATATCGGGCCAACCCGGTCTTGTCCTACTCAGACCCGGTCTTATTTAAACCAGCATATCATTGGGTCTCTTCAGGTCTATGGACGGGTTCGGATCCATAGAATTGACCCGGTAAAAAATTAGGGCTGGGTTAGGGATAGATAAAACTCGTCCCAACCCGTCCCACGAACACCCCTGACCTTTATTATTATTCCATAGTTTATACTCATAATATATTGCTAACGAGAACGTACGGTACTACATATTTAAATCAATTTCGTAAATCTTTTATGATTCTCTCGAGTTTACTTCCATATGATAAATCTCGGTGCATCTTAAAATATTCTAAGTAATATCAGAAAGAGCTAGTAATAAAATTTGAATGTAATCTATTATAAGCTTTCTCAAGGTTTTTAATAGCCATAAAGTCGGTTTTGCATCTCTTGGAATGAATGATATTTAATAGCCGTAAAGTCAGTTTTGCCCGTTTTGCATCTCATGAAATGAATGACATCCCAGGAGATAATAATATGATCATTAATTATTAAGCTAGCATGACTAATTATTCATAACAGTTTTTAATTTATTAGCCACAATTTTAGTAACAATTCTATATGAAACATTACAAAAGTTAATTAATTAGGTCTAAACGGTCTAATCATTGTTGTTGCATATCTATCTTTGAAAACAAATGAGTTATGACTCTTTGGTAATGCAAACTGAGATTGTAGGAAGAACTCCTGAGTTCGATTCTCACTAAACACATCCTTAGGGAGTGTTGATGAACTTTAATTGGGACTAAACCCTATGCAAATTGAGATTGTGGGAAGAACTCCCGAGTTCGATTCCCACTAAACAGATCCTTAAGGAGGGTTTGATGAGCTTTAACTGTGACTAAACCCCGAATTGGAAACCTACGATGAAAATTAAAATCTATCTTTGAAATAAGAGTTTCAACTCTGTGTATATGTAATTGTGTTAAATATTTAAAGAGAAAACTTTTGTCGCTCATATAGGTCCTACTCGACGTGAGTACCTCTCGTGGAAAATACATGTGGTTTTACACAAAAATAATAATATATATACAAAAAAATATTAAATATTATTTACTACATCATAAATATATAATAACTTAACATAGTTTTTTACTAAAAAAGATTTATTTTATATATTTAGGCCTATGTTGTTAAAATCGTTAATTTAAAATTATATTTTAGTAAACTTAATTATTTTAAATTAAACTTAAACCTCATAAATCAATTTTTTTGAGTTAGTCAAAAGTTCTTATAGTGTACTTCATATTAGAGCTGTCAATTCGGGCTACTCGGTCCGACCTGACTTGATGTGGGTAGCACTTTATCGTGATGGGCTAAAAAGCCCCGAATTATTTGGGCTTATAAAATATGTGCTCGAGCTCTACTCTTTTAAAGGCTTTTTTGCGGGTAGCCTGACTATTTTTTGGGTTTTTTACGACCTACTTGCGGATATTTTTGCGAGTAGCGGGCTTTATCGGGCCTGGTTAAAAAGCCCGAGAGTTATTCGGGCTTATAAAATAGGTGCCCTGGCCATGCATTTTTGCAGGTTTTCCGAACTGACACAGTCGGGCTAGCCCATTTTATCGACTCTACTTTATATGATTAAGTGAAAGGCTTAATCTTAAAAATAATAGGGAAATACTATTGTATAAATTTATGGCTATTATATAAAAATAAGTGGTGTGATAGGTAGATAAAAAGAAAAGTTATAAATTATTGTATAAATTTCATATGGTTAAGTGAAAGCCTTAATCCTATTGTATAAATTTATTATTTATCTATAATTAATTATATGATAAAGTGAAAGAAATGAGTGATGTAATAAAATAAAATAAGTGGTGGGATAGAGAGATAGAAAAAAAGTGTATTATATAATTTGTTGTACAAATTAGTGATATAAAATAATATAATAAATGGAGAGTTTGAATATTCCCCATTGGAATAGTATTAAACAAATTTGAGGAGTAATTCAAGAATTTAATTGTTTAGCATTAATTAATTTTTCATATCTTTTCTTTCTTAGATGTACTAATTTTTTTTGGTTACATTAAATTTAGGGTGAGGGGATGGTACCCCAGTCCAAGGCAGGGGAGGTATTTACATTTTACCTCACCCCAAGGTAAGCATGGCAACGGGGCGGGTTGGGGGCGGATTTTGCTCTCCCATCCCCGCCCCCGTGAAAGTCGAGGCGGGTTCGGGTTCGGGTTTAAAGAGAGCGGGTATGAAATTATGAAACCCAACCCCATCCCTGCGGGTCCCCATCGGGTTCAGGTAAACCCGTGGGGATTTCACCTTCTCTATTTTTCATTTTTTTCTATATTTTTAATAACTAAAATATATGTTTTTAAGTCAGTTATATATATCTAATATATTTTAATTCAAATAAGATGTAAATATAAACATTGATAGTACTAGAAAAATAAGAAACTTAAGAACTATATTATATTTTAAGAAAAATATATAAATTTACCTTTGTTATTTAACTATTAGTATATTAAAATTATTTAATTATTCTGTCGGGACAGGTTCGGGTTCGGGGGCGGGGCGCGTTCTTACACCCCCAAACCCCCTGTCCCCGTTAAAGGCGGGGCGGGTTCGGGTTTTACTTAAACCCGGTCAAAGCGAGTTTTCCCCCGTCATAGTCGGGGCGGGGGCGGGTCAATACCCACGGGTTCGGGTTTGTTTGCCATATATGCCTACCCCAAGGGGACGAGTGGGGGTTCAAATCTGCGACCTGTCAGATACGAGATCCTGTCTTACTCCACTCGACCAACTCCAGGTTTCTTAGATGTACTAATTAAAACAATTAAAATATTAAAAATGATTTAATCGGCACTCTAATGCCAAGTTCCACTCATAACATGTTATATACTTGTTGAAGTATAGAAAATCAACTAATAAAAAATAACACATACTACGAATTAAGCATGAATTTTGACTATAATTAAATTTTTCCTTATTTTTCACATGCTCAACCAAGCACATATTATTTTTTACAAAACAAAATTTTGTTTATAGTTCTTTATAAACATTTGCAAATTTTAATAAGACTTAATTACCTGTTTAATGTCTATAAAAAGAATTAAATAGATATAAATTTTTCACATAATCTTTCTTATATGTAGCAATCTAACGAGATAATTCATTTGCGTACATGAAGACGTACGCTCCTTAATTTCTTGAAAAGACACATAACTTAAATATAAGTAGGATTCTAGGCAACAAAACGATTCAGGAAGAATTAGATATGAGGCCTGAAAGAAACTATATAATATATAGTGGGATGAGAGGGGAGAAACTTTCATCCTTAATTTGAAGCAATTAATTACATACATACATATAAGGCTTATTTAGAGCAAAAAAAAGGGAGAAATTAAAAATAAATTCAGGGAGTATTGGGGAAAACTTTATTCTCAGAGAATTTGATGAAACGTTCGGCATACATCTTTGGTTCAACTACTGAAATTGTGAGTGGGTCAAATTGCAGGGATTTGTATGCGTGCTCAATTTTCTTTCTCACATTATATTCCTGCAATACATCAATTATGCCCATATAGAGGACAACATCATACACCTCAAAAAGCTCTAGTTCTGTTGCTTCCTCCTGAAGCTTCCGAGTAGCTTGAGCTGGCATGTTTACTCCAAGCTGCACCCTCAACCTGCACATCCCGAATATTTTTTTTTGTGTTAACCACAAGTATCCATTATTACTGGGGGGCAATGCTGTTAGAGACTTAGTCACAGTCAAGTGTAATATCACGAATATTGGTATGTATCATAGTTACACACATATATCTATAGTATACGGAAACCAATTTAATTTAATTGAATAGAATAGAATATCCTAGCTAGAAATTAATTAGGCATGTACGTACCTTGCAGTACCAGGCAGTAAAAGATCAACTTCATTGTCACCCATGGAGTATGCTCTCAATGTATTCCCTCTAATGTGGGGTCCAGGTGCGGTGTTCACAACACTCGGTTCATGGGCAACTAATACCAACCCTTTAGGAAGAATCAACAGCTCCCCTAATTAATTTTTAGTGAATGTGTGTGCAGTGGAAACAAATCACTCAATGGTAAGATAGACATTTACTAAAGAAAATCTCAACTAATCAATCAAAATTAATAACACATACAAATTAAGAAATTAAGTAGTAGAGGTTTTAGTACCATCTCCAGAAGGTGAAGTCTCCTGATGCTGCATTGATCCATGATGTGCCGCTAAGGCCTTCAGATTCTCAGGAGCTCGAAAATGTAATCCCAACAGAAGGCTGTAATCAATTATCTGCTGAGACTCCAAGAACTTGCAGTCTAGAGATATTTGCCTTCACCACAAATTAATCAAATTGTGCTCATAATTAAATGTCAAATTAATGCAATTGTCATGTCATGACACATTTTCTACAGCATATATATACATGCAATTAACAATTTAGCATAAGTGGTTCTTAGAAGGAACTTACTTTAGTAAGGATTCTCGCAATTTTTTATCCATATGAAATTCATATTTTAGATCAAGATCTTTCAATGTTGTATTGCCATCAATTTTATCATTATCTGTATATCTTCCTTGAGAAGACCCCTTCAGATCATACCGACGGTGGATATGCAGTTCTGTGCAAAACATATTCCCCATGACCACAAACCGCACCTTGCAAACAAAAATAAGGAAATGTATTTATGCTTGTTCCAATTAATTGGCAAGTAAAGAGAAAAAAAAAAAAAAAAGCTAGAGATTGATTGTTAGGTGATACCTTTTGCCCACCTCTTAGTGTTATTCGATGAAGCCCAAAAAATTTTGTAATAAGAGTATTCTCATGATCTCCAACATAACGGTAATATTTAGGAAGCATATTGAGCAGAACCTACAAGAAAAGAAACACATGTGTGTACATAATCATGTGTAACATCCTTCCTTAACAAAACCAGAAAAACTATAATCAGGGGAAGCTGACTGATACTATTTTAACCCTTTTCAGTATATTGAACTTTTTTTTCGTTTTCCTTTTAAGATCAGACATTTTCAATCCTTTGACTGCTTGAAAGTTACAACTTACTTTATATAATGTTTGACTGGTTATAATTGGTAAGAGAAGGGACAGAATCAGGTTATGCTATCCTCTGTATGGTGAAAAATATAATTTGATTCACTGTCATAAATCAATTCACTATGGAGTATGAGAGATGGAAAAATAAGCATCTATTTACTATCATTTTGGCAATCTATTTCATGAAACTGACTTCAAAATTAATGTCAAAGTAGTTGCACTAGCAAGTGATATAGCTGTCTATCCATAACTCTTCTAACATGTTTGTAAATCACACTACAGAACTTTATAAAGCCAAATTCATAAACTGGCATATGAATTCAATAAAAAATTATTAATATAGAAATATTTATTGATCCACCATGCAAAAAGTAGATTCAAGTGACTACACACCTTTAGTTCTGATTTTGTCAGTGTCTTTATAACAAATCTATCATCTTTAGAAAGATAGAAGATGCTGCCACTTTTGCCAGGAGAAGATAAGTCCCTTAGACCACTATCTCCACAAATGGACATCATGTACTCTGCAGCATCTAACTTGAACATCTCTCTCAAATTCCTGGAAATGTATGCTTCTTTAATTATCCAAAGAAAGAAGTTAAAGCTACATGTGCATTACTGGAGGGAGCATGAATTAGTTACATGTATTAGACCTTCAACAACATTAAATGCACTAAGTGTTAGTTTGGAAATCTTGGGTTGTTTATGTCAGTTTTATCAATGCATAGATCAGAAAAGATTTGAGCTTCTATTCTAAGCATAACCCTGACCAAGCATTCTTTTTTTGGTGCAACTGATATGCCAATATAATCAAAATTCATATCATTTTGACATTCTATAACATCATGTTACATTTGGACCTAAAAGTATTCCTTTTTCTCAGGATTGGACTAAATGAATACCTGAAGACCATAGGGCGATAATCTTTCCAGTAGAAGTTTATTGAACAATGTGGAGGAGTAAGTTTTGAACCATTCCTGGGGAAGTACATTCTTATCCTAGCTCGATCCCCAAAATCAGATGATCGAACTTCACGTGCAGGAACAGGTGTAATTTTTCCAACAGTATACCTGAGAATGTTAACATAACTATCAACTTTTCAAAATAATTTAGAAAGGGTCACTATAAATATTTGATTAACTAATTTACCTGATACCAAGCTGCAAATTAAGCTTAAGATAATAGCTTCGCTGGCCTCCAAAAATGTCCACACATGAACTCTTCTTTACTTGCTTCACACTAAACTTATTGTGCTGTTTATTTTTTTGTGATGCCTCAGAGCACTCACTAATTCTCTCCATAATTAGAACTCCTTGTATATATTCCCTTTCATAAACCAAAGTACTTTTTTCTGATGCCTCAGGTTGATCTTCATCAAAGGCATGGGGTAAAGTGAGGGAAGAATCATTACACAAGCAATCTTGAGCAGGACCACGAGTGCTCCAATTTGTATCCAATGACAAAGTCCTATTAGATATTTGACGGAAACTCTTAAATCTACCAATGACTGGTATGTTTTCAGAAAGGCTACGCTTAACTCTTGATTTTGGAGCCACATGTTTTTCTTCTGTATTTAATAAGAAACCATTATCATCACTGTTAAGAGGGCTATGAAACTTCTTTAGGGATGGATGTTTACTACCAGTAGGATAGAAGATTCCTTTTCCATCTTTTAGGCCTTTATTCCATGTCCCAATATAAACACTCCCATCTCCAAATCTATAAACTCCTGATCCATGCATAAGCCCATTCAACCAGAAACCATCAAAAGTATCACCATTAGCCCACTTCATAACCCCTCTACCATCTATTTTCCCACTTTTCCAATTCCCAATATATACATTCCCATTATTCCAAGTATACCTGCCACTTCCTTCAGGAACTCCTTCTTTCCATAAACCTTCATAAATATCTGAATTGGAATATTCCTTCCTTCCAATCCCATGCTGAGCATTCATCCTCCAACTCCCTCTATAAATGCACCCAGAAGATGTTCTAAGTGTGCCATAACCATGTAGGTAACCTCCAGAGAATTCACCCTCATACTGCTGTGCTCCTGATGACCACACAATCAGTCCCTTTCCTGTAATTTTATCTCCTTCCCAATCACCCTCATATACTGTTCCATCTGACCATGTGTACTTTCCCTTCTCATGGGGCAGTGTGCCCTTGATCTTACCAATGTAGACATCCCCATTTGGAAAAATCTTCTCATCAAGCCTACAATTTACAAGAAACAGTAAAACCATAGTGCATGCATATAGTAGACTCACACTCAAACAGTTATTAAATACAGAATGCAAGAAGATATATAATTGCAGTATAGGAAGTGTTTCCATGAATATTACCTTCCACAATCCTCCATTACTAGTACCCTTTCTTGATCTATGTAAGCATTAGGATAACTATAAGAAGTATCACTTTTTAATAAAGGTTAAACATGTCACTCAGTGACTGCTGTGATAAGGAAATCCATCTCCCCTTTCACCAGCCTTGCAGTATTATTGTGTCCATGGTGAACTCTGAAACATATACAAACATCATAATGAGACTCAAAATGAAAAAGGAATCTAGAAGGGAGAATTGAGCAGTTTTCCTTTTACTCAAAATGTTTTCTGAAATCTTCCAACAAGTTATAACTAAAATTCCTACTCTCTAGGACAAAATTTTAATGCCATCGTAAAATGGATTCAAGGAAAACAAGAACATCTTAGAGGGGAGACTTTTGCTGACAAGGAAAGTAGTGAAGTTGGCTAGTATTGTGCCTGTACAGTACAGACTTGAAATTTCTGTCTGGTAAATTAAGAAGAGGATCATGAAGCAGAGAATATTTCAATAGGTAGAAAACTACAGTTTCATATCCTAACTAAAAAATACCAACTTTTCTTATTTGTATGATGTTTACTTTGTCTGAGGTGGAATGGCAGAGCCTGCTTGCTCATGATTTTATTAAATTTAAACCCCATCCTAATTTTTAGTAACAAATGCTCAAGAAATTTCTGGACTCCAAGGATGAAATCATGATATCAGTGTCTCTCAATTGACAGCTAGATTCTACAGGAAAAAGACACAAGGTGAACTGAGTGTCTCAAAATTAGGCAAGCTGATATTTATTGAGTCACCTTCTTCTATTCATCAATTTCATAATAGGCTTTCATCCTTTCATATTATGAATCAATTCAAAGAGAAAAAAAAGGACAAATCACACATGCATATTGGTATAAACTACAAACTTATATGTATTTAGTTTATGTATAACTATCGGATATGATTATGTGTATGACCATATAAGGTTCAACCATAAAGAAGAAATTGAATATAATCAGAACCTGTCCAGAAATACAAAATCAAAAGTAAGAAAAAAAAGGTCAAGGTTTTCCTCAAGTGTGTGTTTGGATGGAGAATTTTAAAATTTCCAAATTTATGATAGGAAATGTTGAGTGAATTGTAAGTATGAGAGGAATTGTAGATGATAATCTAAAAAGCTAAACATAAAAGGGAAATGTTGAAATTCTTTCTGTGTCATTTGAAATTACTCTCATTTATAAAAAAAATCTTTCTTATTTATCATTTCAAATCCTCTCCTTCACGATTATAACACATAAAAACCAGTAATTTCAAATTACTCTATTCAAACATACAAACATAAGGTAAAGAAACAGATAATGTGGAATTTAAATAATCCCTTGCAATCTATTATCTGCATAAAATGGGTAAGCCAATAATATTCAGCCAGAAAGGCTAACTGGGTTAGTTCAATAATCCAATTAAAGAACCAATTATTGATGTGTGAATCCATATATGTAATGGTTTAAAAATGAACACATAAACTTCAACAGTAAAATATATTGAAATAAGATTATAGGAATCTCTGAACTAACCTTGAAAGGCTGGATTGAAGTTCAATATCCCCTATCAGCACATCAGTACAAAAGTCTCTCAAACCCAGAAGAGCCTCCGAGGAATCAAAGCCTCAGGCAAACAAAAATGGAAGCCTTAGTAAAAGTGTCACCACAAGAGCTCCCAGATCCTTGTCAATATGCTTTTATACACTTTCAAACCGACAACTACCTCCCCACGCCAAAAACTTCATTTATGCAAAGTTACAGGATTCCTAAGACACACAGATATTTTTTCAAGAAGTTACTGCTTGTCAAACATTTAGTTATATTCAATTTAATAAACCTTCAAAAACTGATCATAATTATGCCAAAAATGTATAATAATACAGTAGCCATATATAAAAGTGGCATAGTAATTCCCTTTGTACCGATTATGACATGGACAGTAGACTGAAATGGAGACACCTCAACCACATCACAAATATTGTTGTGTAATTGTCTTGTCTCCTTTCCATGTCTTACCGTTGTTTTCCTTTTCAATAATGAAATAGCATTAGTGGTCACTATGAAATAAACTATCTTGTCTTATTTTAATAAAATTAAATTAACAAGATCTCATCTCAATCTCATGCAATGCATAATGTTATAATAACCAAACCAAAGGATGTCAAAGTAGTGAGGTCCAGCACCAAAGTGGAACCTGATACTCGCCATCAAGAAAAGGACAAAAGGCCACCGCAGAACCGAACCTGATTCTGTTCTGTGCAATACAGCCTGCGCCCTTACATTGCTTGCTTTATCATATTATATTTGGAAAATCCTATTCCTAATCCTACCTCTACGTAATATGTAATTATTCACGTAACATCAAACACTATATATCACGGTATACTATAAGTGCCTTTTACTTTGTCTGTCACTCATTGGATACTTTAATTGGAACAGTTTTTTAAACTAGGAGACTAGAAGTTGATGGTTTGAACAATTGCAGGCGGAAGAAATATTTGAATGAAATCTAGATTTTGATATTATGTAAGTTATAAAAATAAAAAAATATAAAACTAAGATGTATCTTATAATACTAAATTATATCATGTTATGTGATGTTTCAATAATACCATTAGTGTTCTTCACTTAGTTTAAATTTTTGGGATAAGATATGATGCCACTTCTAAATTTGCTATTGCCCATTTGTAGAGGTCGAGTTTTACAAATTTCAAGTTATAAATGTCCAACCCGGGATGTAAGCGAAATGTGTTAGAGATATTCATATTGATTAAAATTAAGATAAAATAAAAGTATATAAGTCTTCATTATATATAAGTTAGTTTTTGAGGTTGAGTTAGCTGCAAATATAAAATCTAAGATGTGAGACGAATTAGTTTGAGTTAAGAAATTCATTTTGTTAAAAAAAACAATTGGTAAGAGTTTGTTATATAATTTAAAATATTATATAGGATAGGGATGACACTACAATCTATTTTGTAGTTGACTAAATTAGCAAATTCATTTCTAATTTTTTTAGGGTAATGGATGCAGTTTAGTCCTGAAAAATAGAAAAATCCAATATAATCCCAAAATTCTTGCTCCATCTGTCACTATGGTCCAATTATGTGTTTCCCGTTAATTTTTTTTTGGATTGAAGGGAGGCCTAGGCCACGACCGTTAATTTTTTATGACGTGTCACATTCAGTAACACTGTATCACACTATTTTTCATCAGGACACAAAAATGACATCATTGAAGTTGAAACCTTATAATGAAAGAAGAGGGAGAAGAGAGAAAAAGGGAAAATAAGGAGCACACAACGTCATTAAACGTAATACGTCATAAAAAAGATTAATGAGAAACACATAGTTGGATTATAATACTCCCTCCGTTCCTTTTTATTTGTCGTTTAAGGTTTTTGCACATAGATTAAGGAATGCAATAAATGTGTCTTTTTAGCTCTATTGTTTACAAATATACCATTTCTCTCTCTCTCTTTAAAACATTTAAAGTTCTCCACCATTTCTAGTCATTGCAATAAATACTCCACCATTTAACAAATTTGGAAGAGGGTAAAGTTGGGAAATTAGTATTTATTGTTGTCTTGGTATGTGAAAACAACACTTATTTAGAAACAAATTTTAGACTCTAAAACGACATATAAAAAGGAACGGAGGGAGTAACAAACAAAATAAGAAGTCAAAGATTATATTAATTTTTTATTTTTTAGAGAATAAATGCATTATCCTGAAAAATTATTTTCCTCATTTTAATTTTAAAATTGTCCAATTAACTTCAAAGCATGCCGACAGCGGAATAATCGAGTTCGGCAATGCAGCTGTGTTAAATATTCGGAGGGAGAGCTTTGCCGCCCATAGAGGTCATATCCGTTTCGACAAAATTGCCTCCCGTGAAGCATACCTTCGCTCTTGCACAACAAAAAAAAGCATGCCGACCGCGACCATGCCACAAGCGCCCCTGTGTTTTTCCCCTTCTCAAAAATCAAAATATAGCCACGAGGGTTATATCAAACTAACATGTATTATCACATCATCGTTGGCTAGTCTTTATCCAAGCAAATTCTTTTTCAAAAATTTATTTATAATTGATCTATTGTCCTTAGGATGTGAGAGTGAAACTGCATTAAAATTTTGATAATTTCCTTTATTATCGTGAGTGGCATGTTAGAAAAGTAATGATTTGCGCAGCTTTATCTGGTACATGAGAGTTATATAAGCTTTAGCCATTCTCATTTTTTATATAAGCTTAAGCTTTCATCCTTGGAAATTTGAAACAGAACATAATCTTTTGTAAAAGATATAAGTCATGTCGTCATTTATTAATATACATTAACCTGTATGTATGATCTGTCCCTCTCAGTCTTAGGGATTAAATTAAATTAAATTGATTTAATTTAAAGAAACAAAATCATCTCAAATTATTTTTTTTATAACATTCAATGCTTATTTTTTATTTTATTTATAATATAAATGTAATATCCTTTTTAATAGGGTTCAAATTGTTAGCGCAAATAATATAAAAGTACCTTTCACCCATGCGGCCAGCCTAACAGTTTTTCCCCTTTCTTTTTCTTTTTCTGCATGTCCCCGTGCATCATTATTTATTAATAACTATATATATGAGAATAGATGCCATGAAAAACATGTATGTACAAAAAAATCATATATTAATTTATATATTAATTTAATTAATAGAAAATTTCATGTGATTAAGTTTTTATTACAATAACTTTAAAATAATTCTTGTTATTTTTATGATATAACACTATGATTTATTTCATTAGTTATTCTCTTATGTTACTCTAATGTAATTTTAAAAATTTTATTATTTAAAAATTTAATAATTTAAACTTTTTATTATAATATAGGGATTTAATTATAATATATTGATAAATTAAAATGAGGTTTATATGTTTATGAATGTAATAAGTCAAAATTTATAATAAGGGTATTTTTGTTAATTTCACACAAAATAAAGGTTGGAGATTTAAGTGTAGTATATTTATAAAATAAGAGCGATTTTATGTAGGTTTTAGAAATAGAGGGATTTTGTGTAAAAAATACAAAATAGAAATTGAAGTAATTTACTCAAATAAAAATATAAAATTGGGCAACAATACTCATAGTAACATGGCACTTGATGAAGTGCATAGGATAGGTAGGATCGTGGTTGATAACAAATCATGCAAAACATATGGTACAAATTATACTTGCAAATAGATTTAGTTAATGGTCCAAACTATTGGAACCAAGAACACTCGGTTGATCAATTAGAAAAATAAAATTCCTAATCCTTCATGTGTAAAATGACCTATGACAATTGATATTATCTTTGACCAAAAACAATTGATATTATCTGCATTAATTCTTTGCTTTCTGATTCAGAATGTCAGCTAGTGTACCCACCTTTCTTTATCAAAATACGATACAAGAACCGAGCATAGCATCTAATTCTTCAACGATAAACAGCTTTTATTGGATCTAAAGTTAAAGAAAATTATTTTAATTCAATTCACGAATCAATTTCATAACAAGGTGGCCAATAATTAATTTTAAACATCTCATAGTTTATGGATCAGCTGGTAAGAGCCTCGAATAGGATTACTTCCGATCAGTTGGGGCTCGAACAGTATGACCTCCATTAGAGGATACCAGTGGTCTTAAAAAAAAAATACAAACCATAAACAATATGAAATACCATTCTCATTATTCCCCCCACACCCCCCAATTCTAATCTTAGAAAAGGGAAAAAAAGCCATTTGTGCCTGACTGATGCGCTTGCAAGATGCATAAATATTTATTCTGTACCATACAACAGTGACATTTTGAAAAAACTAATGTGACATATAATTATTTATACACAAGGAATGGTATTTGCTGAAAAAAAAAACGAAAAGCAAGAAGTCCATTTAGCTTTGCCTGGTCCTGCGTCCAAATTTGTTGACTTTCAATTTTCTAAAGCTGCCATTAAGAGGAGAAAATTCATCTTTCACAGGAAACAATATCTTTCTCGTCTTCCAAACAGTACTAGAGTCAGATTCAACACTCTGAGCCTTTTCTTGTTGGGTTTCTTCCAAGTTCCAAACTTCACCATGCTGTATAACTGGTTTTTTTAGACGTGAAATGATAAGAGGCTTGATTCCAACTAGCTCAGGATCAGGTGAAAACTTATATGGTAACTTGCTCTCATCCATCTTTCTGAAGGTAATAGAAATCCTATAAAAGACAAGTATTTAAGAAAACAATTAATACAGTAAAAACAGGAAAGTATTTTCAAGTGTATATAAATTTGCCAGATTAAAAGGGACCTTCTAGATGACACAGATGGAATGCAATGTTTAGCAACATCTGCTCCATTGCCACTCAAATTGAACACTGACCTGCATGATCAAATCAAAATGATCATTTATAATGTCTAAATAGAAAATAAATAGGCCACAAACCTGATCAAATTAAACAACCCCATTCCATTGTTTGATCATGATCAAAATTTGATTCTGATTTTATTATAAGAGATGAGATGAGGAGGGGACAGAAACTTACCCAACAGGCAAAGAATGGAAGCAGGCCCTGAAAACTCTCCAGGAGAAATAGCATGTAAATTTGAACCAAACATTATTTTACACTCATTCAAGAATGACACAGTATAAAACGGCCTCACAAAATCATGATGGTCAATATGAGGAGGAATGCAGTCCCCTACATCATATATGTTCACAATACAACTATCTGGAATGCATGTGGGAGGAACTATATTCCACCTAACCATCCTCTTTATCATTTGCTTGAACACAGGTGGCAATGGATCAACCTCTTCATCTCTAATTATGCCAGGGGGTTTCCATTTTTGTCCTGTGAGATTTTACAAACTAAATAAGTAAAATATCAAATAAGATTGAGAGAAGAAGTAAACTACACCATACCACTGCATAATTGTAACAGCAGCCAAATTGTATTGTCACACGTCCTTTACCACGCATCCACTTTCTTGGTTCTGAATATGTTCGATCTGTAAACAAGAACGACCAGTAGATCTAAGAGTCAGGTTTTGTAGAACAAATAGCAGAGTTTGCTTGAATGATCTTGATTTAATTATGAACAGATAAACTGAAAAAATGGTTCATGCTCTTATGCCACATTCATCTCAGGTAATGTATAGGGCCCAGACATTTCTATACTGCTTGAGAGGAACTATTTTGCTACATGTACTAGTGAGTAGTGATTAGAGTAGACTTTTAGATATGCCAAATGATACTATCTATTCATAAAAACAATGAGAGACAGTATCATTGCCATACTCTTGAGCAGAACAAAGAGATCATAATGTGTCCTTACTAAACCATGTGTCCATATGGATACTGAACCAGTCAATTTGCAACTATGCAAAAGTTTCAAATGGAAAAGATACTAGGTTCTGTAATACCTAATCAATGAAGCCCAGATGCTTAGTATGACACGGGTACAATACAATACGGATACGGAGATATGGAAAATTCTTAAAAACTCAAGATTCGATATGGCTAGATACGCTAACACATTTATAAAAAAATATATTTTAAATATAAATGGACAATAAGTCTAGTTTATCAAGAGACAACTCTGCTAATTTAAGAAGTCCACCACCGCCATCAACCGTTCATGTACATCTCCACTAATATTCCACAACCTTGTCCCTCATTTAGTATATCCTTTATCTTTCCTAAACAACAGTTCGAGGTTAGAATGCAAATAAACCAATTGCCCTACCCTTTTTGGATCCAGTTTGTTTCTCTTTAAAGAATGAATAAAAAGAGTATGTACATCAATTCCTGTCATAGTCATAAGTAATAACATGATATAGAACAAGGCTATACAAGAAACTTTAAGACAAATTTTCAAAGTTTTATCCCAAAAGTATTGAAGGCATAACCCATATGTATCAGATAATAATTTCTTTTAAAAAATAGAAAAATGGTTACACTCTTTGGATACATATGGAGGACTATCGTACACATATCAGTATCAGATATGGGTATGACAAAGATATATTAGCCATTTTGAAGTATCTGGGCTTCATAGTACCTAATTAATTAAAATAGTCAAATCAGATATCTCATATAAGACTCGCAGAAATGAATTCATCTACTTTGTTCAACAAAAAATAACAAATGCGGTATCTTTCATTCATTGCAAGAAAGGAAGAACTGCTATCAGTATTATGTGATAGATGCTACCCTTTATGTGCCCCTTGCAAGTTTCCCAAAATGTACCCATGACCACTGAAATTTGAATATAAACAAGCATACATCTTAAAGAACAATGCTGCATACGTTTAATTCCAAATTTCATAACCCCCAAGACCAAATGGTTGCTGTCAATACTAGTTCTGATATTAGCACCATATCAAGCATGAACATAAAAAAGAGCAACATGTGTATAAATCTACAACATGAAAAACAAAAAGTACATGCTAAAGTCCACAAATAAACAAAAGGACTCCACTGAATTGAAGAATGAAAAAAGAACAGGAAGCTCCACATATACCTCTAAGTTTCCCTTGTTTTCCCCTCCATTGCAGTCTGTATATATACTCAACAATTTTGTTCTGCTCCATCACATTGAAAACCCCAGTGTGAAGTTCAAGCCCCTGGAGCACATTGATGTCTCTCCCATTTACCCTTTCAATGTAGGTAAAGTACTTTTTACTGTGAACTTGAGAATACCTGATTAGCTCTTTCTGTTCCTCTGATAACTCATTTTCCAAAGAAGAAACTTCACAAATTCCATCATCTAACAACAATTCAGAATCAGAGTGTTTGCAGTCCCCCAAATATTTAGGTGAAGAATCAAAATTGCGCTTGTTATCCCTCGTTGAGGGAGTAGATTCATGTCTTTTTAAAGAGTTCCCCGGACTATGCCATTGTTTTCCAAGTCTTGTAGTCAAAGATTCAGAATTTGAAGCATTACCATTCACAGGCGTGTCTACTGCATCACTAAAAGATTCGGATTCTTCATCAGGATACGAATTTTCATTCCGCTTTCCTACATTCATAAAATCAGAAGCACTGTATACATTAATGGCCAAAAGGATCAAGTATATTGGGTACTGGGGAGCAAATGACATGATATATATGCATTATTATTAATTCTAAAAACTCAGATGTCTAAATATATGCACATGCATGAAAGGTAAAAGCCACCATTTGGAAAGAGAAAAATATCCAAAAACCCTCAACCAAAATGAAGAATAGAAAACAGAACTGATCCTTTTTATGGTAATTCAGAAAAACTATACACATATATCACAAATCACAACAATTAATTATCATAACATGCACACACACTTGCCTGATCAAGGTGTTGTGTTGAGAAACCAATCTATAGCACATTAGTATACACAAAGTCAAAAACAGAGGAAGAGAGAGAGAAGGCAATAATTATGTTACTTTTATGAAGGCTTCTAATTCGAGCATGGACGAGAGCCTGACAGTGTTGACAGAAGGCATCAGAGTCAGAGAGAACTTCCAAAATGTCTTGTTTGTTGAGTGAGCTTAGGAGCTCCATAGGCATAGCAGGGTCCCTCATAACCTACAGCTACAGGTACAGAGAGAAATGGCTGAGTCCTGTTGTTGCGTTTGGGTATGGAATTGGATTATTCTTGTTTACCAAGTCAAGTGTCAAGTCCACGGGGAGACAGAGAAATATTATAATTACAGGAAAGAGAAGAGAAGAGAAATGAAGCCAGCTTCCGTTCAGTTTCCCTAAAATGATGTCTAACGAGGTTAACAACATCATATAGAAGATATTTTCCTTTTTATTTAGCGTTTTAAAAAATAAATGTATTTATTTTTCCTTTTCATCCTTACTGAAAATTTATTACCCTTTTCGTTTTTTTATATCAATACAATAATAAATATTATTTTTTTAATTTTATCATTATCTGATTTTTGTATTTTACATTTTTATTATAAAATTACATAATAAATATTTTAAAATATCAAAGTTCTAATAATTATATTTTATATTTTCAAGAATTTTTTTGTAGATTTGAAATGAAAAGAGATACTAAAATGCATTAGTAGGAAAAAGAGAAATGACATATTTAAGAAAAATAAAACTAAAAAAATATAATTATTACGTTGCTTAATTCTTGAATAAGAACCTTAAATGACAGACAGTGACGGATCCAGAAAGAGTTTTAAGGGGGACCAGATTCATATAAATATAAAAATATCAATAAAAAAACACAATTTAAACATAAGAAATAACTAAAAAAATAAAACACGTAAATTTTTGTAAGTGAAATATATAGTATACCACTGTTGAAGCCCCCACTTTCCCCCCTCTAGATCCATCCCTGATGACATATAAAAAAATGGATGGAGTAATAAAATAGTAAGAATTTAATAATTATACACTATCAGTATAAAAATATTTTACACAGTCACCCAATAATGTGTTGACATATCATTTAATGAGTTTAAAATGCATGATGTGTCATATTCATTAAATGATGTAGCAACATATTATTGGAGGTTTGTATAACTCAAATAAATAAATAGTAATAATATATTTTAATAAAAGAAAGATTTTTTATACATTAATATTGCACATTTTTTGTCAAATATTGCACATGCTTGACTTGAGATAAAAGAAAGGTAGCCACGTATAACTTGCAATCAAGCAACAAATCTATCTTTTTTTTTGTCTGCCAAAAAGGAAAAATCTAAAGTTTTTAATATTCATAAAGTGAGAAGATCTTTTTATCACTACTTTTGTGGCACTCTTCCTTTAAATTTATCTAGTCTAGTACGTCACATTTAATCTTATTTTGAAAAATTGGTAAATATTTCATTTAAAAGTATAAATTAAAATATTTAAAATTATAAAAAGTAAAATAAAATAAATATAAGTAATTGAGATTCTTAAAAAATAAAATAAAATTTAAAATGAAGTTTTAAAAGGAATTAATATAATATTATAAGAACTAAGATTTGAGATGAAAAATTTAAAATGTTAAAAATTAATTTTTTTTTATAAATTTTAAATTTCATAAAAATAATAGAAATTTTTTAAACAAAACTAATATTTTTAAGCAGTTTTTAAATGTATTAAATAATAATAAAATCACAATTTTAAAAAAATTATTTTCAAGATATTTTTTATTTTATTATATAATATATAAGAATATATTATACTATACAGTATACACAAAGCTGCGGCCTATAATGGAGTTTTTATTTATTTTTTTGGACAAAGCCTATATAGAAATGAAATAGGGAATTTTTTGGTCGAAAAAAATGAAACAGCAATGAATTCAGTAAGGGGTCGTTCGGGGTGGTGGCGAGTTTTTAATTTTTGGTTTTTAAAAATTTTCAATTAAATTTTTACAATTCAAAACAAAAAATTGAAAACTATTTTTTCTTTTGGAAAATCAAGTTTTAAAAAAACGAATGAATAATTGAGGCGTATCCGGGCTTTAAAAAAGGGAATGGGCCGTGAAGATTGAAGCCCAATCTAAATCCAGTATCTTTAGCTCGGCTCTCGGCACTGTAACTGTGAACTAATAAGCTAATGGCACACTGCAACTACGCTACAGTCTGAAAAAAAAAATGGAGATATCATCCGTAGCTGCATTCTCTATGGCGTTTCGCCATTCTCCAATTCCTTCTCTCTCATTTTCTTGTTCTTCTGCTTCAACAACAACGGAGCCACCTCACTCTCAACTCATAGAAAAACCATCAAATTTCGAAACTCCAAACCCTTCTCCTCCGCAAGACTTGAAGTTCAGCAGGCTTCCGATTTGCCCTCAGCTCTTACAAGGTTTTTTTATATCATTACCATGCCATGCTGTTACTATTCATCTTCTTCACAGTGCATAATTATAATTACAATTACAATTACAATTACAATTCTCAGGTTAGGAGATATGTTGACAGTAAAAGACCTGAATGCAACTTTGCACCACTTGGCAATTCAAACGAATTTAACCATATCTCTCAGGTTCTTGCTCTTCCTTGTAGTGAATTATGCTTAGGAACTTACATGCTCACTAATTTCCATAGCTTTTGATGCTTCTTGTTTTTTTTTTTTTGTTATTATTATTGCAATACAGCTATTTTTATGGATGCAAGAAAATAAGAAGCTTGATGTCTCATCTTATTCCCATTATGTGAGGTTCATGGCAAATAAACTTGACGCTTCTACGATGCTAAAACTATACGATAGCATTCACAAGATGAATCAGCCAAGGACAATGTCTATGTATGTAATTCTGTTTCTCAGTTGTGTAATCAAGAAAGGCAAGTTCGATACCGCCATAAAAACTCTTTCAGCAGATGAAAGAAGATGGTCTGGTCCCAGATGTTGTTACATATAGCACGGTTCGTCATTCGAAATCTTGAGAGATTTTCATTATATCTGTGAAGTGTGAACCTAGGTTGTTTGTTACATAATATATTTCAGTGGATAGACATGGATGGAATACTGTACAATATATCTTTGAATAGTGTTAACAAAAAGCAAAGAGGGAGAGAGTTTTCAAAATTCAGACCTGGATCATAGGTTACAGTTGTGTTAACCACTTCTTTCACTGATAGTCTATGTTTTTGTCTCTCTTTATGTACCAAAAACGAATTTAAGTATGCAGTCTGTAGTGTTTGACGTATAAATTTCAGTTATGGCTCATGGATTCCTTTGGGTATTAACTCAGTATGCTTGAACCATTAACTTCAACAACCGAGTCTCTAATATTCTCTGCTTGATTTTCCATCTAAAACATTGACCTTTTATCTTTTGGTATGCACAACTAAATATACACCACTCTAACTTTAAGATTTGATCATTTCTTGTTGTCTAATTTTTGTTGTTCTCATCCTTAGCTTCTTGCAGGTTGCATTAAAGTAAAACATGGATATCCAAAGGCACTAGAGCTAATTCAGGAATTGCAAGACAATAAACTGAGGATGGATGATGTAATTTATGGGGCAATTCTTGCAGTATGTGCTTCCAATAGTAAATGGGAGGAAGCAGAATTCTATTTTAAACCAGATGAAGGATGAAGGTCACTCTCCAAATGTCTACCACTATAGCTCTTTGCTCAATGCTTATTCAGCATGTGGAAACTACAAAAAAGCTGATACTTTGATTCAAAATATGAAATCTGAAGGGTTTGTACCAAATAAGGTTTGTTTTCCTTGTCATTTACTAAATTTAAGATGACAATTTATGATAAGTAGTATATTATACCTGTCAGCTGTGGCTCTACGTCAAGGAAAATCGATTAAACCATGTTTAGCATTTTATAGGATGTTTATGCCCTGATAGGGCTTTGAAATTTCAATGGTTTTTGATAATTTTACGTAAGAAAGATGATTGTTCACCGTGATTTAAATTGATCCAGGGGCACTTGAGCATATCTTAACCTCTTCTAGATGTACTTTACTACTTTCCTCTCTAATATAATTTCTTTTAAATAATGACATTGGGCAGTAACAGTATTGGAATTTAATTAGCAGTGGTTTTTGTTGTGTCCGAGATACCACTGGAATGAGATAAATTAGAGGCATGTTTAAAATAAAGTGCATCATCAGAGTTGATTTGGGAACTAAAACAATGCAACCTAAGCTTTTGTTTCTTTGGTCTTTAAACATTTGCATACTCATCTTTTTCTATGTCATAAATCTCATTTGGTCTCTATGTGTGAATAGGTTTTTAAGACAAATTGATGCTTCTCCTCTTTGTTTTCCACTTTTCCTCATTGAAATGCAAAATCTTTATGTTTCCTGTATGTTGATTTTCAATATTTGATTGAGGAGCAGGCCTTCACTGAATTTGACTCAAGCTAATATTAAAAAATAATAATAAATTTCAGGTCATTTTGACAACCTTACTGAAGGTATACGTTAGAGGAGGTTGTTTGAGAAGTCAAGAGAATTGTTAGCCGAACTGGAATCCTTGGGCTATGCTGAAGATGAGGTAATAATATCCTTTGAAATAAACAAGGAGGGGTTGTTTGCTTTATTTGTATCTGAAACATTATTAAATCATTTTACACATATTACCATTATCTATACTTTATGGCTGCCCTAAAATGTATTTCATATCATATATTAGATATTCTTCTTTTAACCTTGTTGTTCCATGTCTTCTCTATATGGCCATCTTATTTAACTAGTTTGAATCTGAATGCAGATGCCATACTGTGTACTCATGGATGGCCTAGCTAAGGCAGGACAAATGCATGAAGCCAAAATAGTTTTTGATGAAATGATGAAAAAACATGTCAGGTCTGGTAAGTTTTCTTTATCATACTAAGCTTCAGTTCTAAACTTCTAGTAACTCTCCAAGCTTGAGGATTTTTCACATGCTAGCTGTTTACAGCTTTAATTCCCATATGCAGATGGCTATGCTCACAGTATCATGATATCAGCATTTTGCCGAGCCAAGCTTTTTCGGGAGGCAAAGCAGTTGGCCAAGGATTTTGAAACTACCTTTAACAAATATGACTTAGTTATATTAAATTCAATGCTATGTGCTTTCTGCAGAGCAGGTGAAATGGAGAGTGTGATGGAAACTCTAAGAAAGATGGATAAATTAGCAATCAGTCCTGATTACAACACCTTCCATATTCTAATCAAATATTTCTGTAGGGAAAAAATGTATCTATTAGCTTATCGAACCATGGAGGACATGCATAGTAAAGGCTATCAACCAGTGGAGGTATGTTGTTTTATCATTGTAGATAGAATGAAGTCCTTGTATGATTGAACCTGTCTTCCTTCCCCGTTATGAGACTGACAGACTGTAATCTGTCATTTTAATTTTATTATTTGTAAGATGTGCCCACACCTTTTTGCATCCTTGTCAGGGATTTTCACATATTCATAGCATAGAACCTTGTGTATGTTTCTGCTTTCTACAATTATATATTTTATTGCATGTTATTTGAGATTTTTTTGTTCTTTTATTTCCCTTTCCTCTGCAAAGATATTGTTATTTTCTTATTATACAAACGAGCCTCTTACAGTCTTACCCGATGTAAAAGGCTGCATTCCTGAAGAAAAAAAAAAAGGAAAGACCCATAAAAGAGTGATAGCGAGAAGGGAAAAAAATTCTGAATGTGAAGTGGGACTTACCTGATTAAAAGAAGCTGAAAACCCTTCATTTAATAAAGTCACTGCAATTGTTTTTCATCTGTTATCAGTTCAGTGCCCAAATTAAAGTTTCTAATAGCTTCCTCTCTTTGTAGGAACTCTGTTCCTCTTTAATATCCCACCTTGGCCAGGTAAAAGCTTATTCAGAAGCATTTTCTGTTTATAATATGTTGAAATATAGCAAGAGAACAATGTGCAAGGCACTTCATGAGAAGATTCTGCATATTCTCATAGCAGGACAGCTTTTGAAAGATGCTTATGTAGTAGTCAAGGTACTCAGGTTTTAGGAATACACAAATCTTAATTTTTCTCATATCATGCAGTTCATCTGATGAATCTTTTCCTGTTCAGGATAATGCAACATTTATTTCTCGTCCTGCCACCAAAAAATTTGCAAGTGCATTTATGAAGTCAGGTAACATCAACTTGATAAATGATGTTATGAAGACACTCCATGATTCTGGCTACAAGATTGATCAGGTAGTATAGCAATTCGAATACTATTATTAGAATGACAATTAGTTGATGGCTTAACTTTCTTGACTTTATTTTAATAATCACACCCACACTAAAGAACTTCTTCGTGCTATTCCAATGCAAAAACCCAAAATTAAACTTAATTGCTTTATAACAGTTTGAATTTTTTTTGTTAAGCTTGGTTAAATAGATTCAATTTGAAATTAACTATTTTTAAATTAGAACAATTGATTTCATTTGTGGCATACTAGGTCCAGCTTTAAAATTTTTCAGAAAATTGGGACCGAGGGTTTTGATATTATTTTTGTTTCAACTTTTTACTCAAAATTTAATCATATTTCTTTTTTCCCCCTTGCTCAGGATTTATTTGAGATGGCTGTATCACGCTATTTAGGTCAGCCTGAAAAGAAGGACTTGCTTCTTCACTTGCTACAATGGATGCCAGGTCAAGGTTATGTAGTTAATTCATCAACAAGGAATCTAATCCTCAAGAATTCACAAATATTTGGTCGTCAGCTCATTGCTGAGGTTTTGTCCAAGCATCAAGTTAAAGTTAAAAGCACAAAAATCTCACTAGATAAAGAATGCAAAATGTCACAATTAATGAGATAATGCTAGCCTTTGTACGTATAATAAACCTAAATTCTAATGTGCTGATTTTGACCAAAAAAATTAAAATTCTAATGTGCTGATTGACGAGTGTATATAAACAGATACAAATGTATCGTGTGGAATAGATCATTTACGACTTATGGTCAATCACTTGTCTCTGTTTGCAAAGAGAAACCTCTTTTTTTTTTGGGTCGTGGAAAGCAACTGATATATTAGCAAAAAGAACGAGGCTGAATCGGCAAGTACAAAAGCAACAGAGGCGGCCCAAAGGCCCAAGAGAATAAGCAGTATCTTAAAGTACACAGTTAAACTTAGTTCCTAGATACGCTTCTCTGACATAACAAAGTAAACTTAAAGTAAACCCTAGCAGAGGGGAGATGCTAGTCTCCCAAGCAACTGAGGACCGAGATGAGTCAAGAGGAAGATGAGCTATTGTGCCTCATGTCCTCCGAGAGGATTTGCTGAAGCTGATCGGGAGGCCGCCAGATCTAGTTAGCAGGAAGAGAAGAAGCTGCGTCTAAATTCGCGAGGAGATCTGCAGCTTTGTTAGCTTCCCGCTTGACCCAGGTAAAACCACACTAGAGGAAATTGCTCCTTAACAAATTAATAGCTTGAACTATATGTGCTATGTCCCCTCTAACAATCTCTCCTCTACAAGCTTGGATTAGCTGTAGAGAATCACTCTCCATGATGACCCGAGGGCATCCAAAATTGCAAGCCAAAGTAAGACCTTCCTTGAGAGCTATGGCTTCTGTCATCAAAGCGGAGGATGTCAAAAGACGCCTGTAAGCCCAAACTCTATACTCCCTCTAAAATTACGAGCAATGATGGCAATAGAAGTAGAACCCCTGTGATTGTTGAAGCATGCATCAGTATTGATTTTAATTGTATCTCTGTTTGGGCACTTCCATGCTATGATGTATTGTTGCGGGCTTGGGTGGGTGGAATGCTGAGTTCCACCCATTTGGTCTGGAAAATCCTTTAGCTGTAGGTTGATTTTTACTATGGTACTCCTTGGGTCAGGGGGCTTCCTCTCAAAGATAGAGGAGTTCCTATCTTTCCAAATAAACCAGAGTACAATAGACAGTAGAAATCCTGCAAATTCACCATTATCCTCCCACCTCCTAAACTTCAATAACTTATTAGAAAGCCAATCCAAGAAGGAGGGTAGAGAGTCTCTATTTGGGACAAACTGTAGTTGAACACCAAAGCAAATAGGCTGGGTCCAGGGACAAAAGAAGAACATATGCTCAATAGTTTCTGATTCCAGATTGCAAATAGGGCAAACATGAGAGTCACCAATTTTTTTCCTGAACATATTGACTTTAGTTGGTAAAATATTATGAGCTGCCTTCCACAGGAATATCTTAATTTTGGTGGGACTTTAATTCTCCAGATACTGTGCCATAGACCAGAATGGGTAGGATCAGAGACTGAGGGCTGGGAGGGAGTGTAGTCAGCAGCTTCTTTAATAAACTTGTACCCAGAATTAACAGTGTAGATACCAGCTCTAGTTCTAGGCCAGATAAACATGTCATCATTGTTAAGGTTTCCTATTGGAGTTTGTAGAGCTGATAAAACTTGATGATTAGGAAAATTAGATATCAACTTCTGCCTAACCCACCCTCCGTTAAGATCCATCAATTCTGAAACAGTGAGCAATTCAGAATCCTCAGGTAGCTGAGCCTTAACCCCTGATGAGAGTCACATGTCTTTAGAGACTCTAATATTCTGCCCAGAATTAACCAACCACCTACCTCCTTTCCTTAGTAAATCAACACCATGCATTAAGCTAGCCCAGACCCAAGATTGACCTCTCCTTTTCTGAGCATGAATAATATCTGTATCTGGGAAGTAAAGAGCCTTCAACAGCCTTGCCCAAAGAGAATGAGGGTCCTGATATGCCCTCCAAGCTTGTTTTGCAAGCAGGGCAGAATTCATGTGGGAGAAGTCCTTAAAACCCATACCCCCTTCCTTTTTAATTCTTGATAGGAAGTTCCAGCTACTCCACTGAATACCCCTGTTCCCTGCCTGAGGATCTCCACCAGAACCTAGCAATGTGGGAGCACAACTGCTGGCACACAGTCTTTGGAAACCTAATAATTGACATGGCATAAGCTGGTATTGCTTGAAGAACAACTTTAATCAGCACTTCTTTCCCAGCCTGATTGAGTAGGGATTCCTTCTAGCCTTCTAACTTCTGAATGATTCTCTCCTTAAGCCAAGCTAACCACCAATTTTTGACCTACCCCATTCTGCTGGCAATCCCAGGTATTTCCTAGGACTATCCCACTCCTGAACCTGCAATATGGTAGAAATTGATCTCCTCTTCTGCTGTGTAACTCCCTTCCCAAAAATCACACCAGATTTTTGCAAGTTAATCCTCTGTCCCGAAGCCTTAGAAAAGGTGTTTAATATTCTGTTGATCTGGTATATCTCCTGGGTCTCAGCTTTAGCAAATATGATTGAATCATCTGCAAAAAATAAATGGGTTAGGATAGGAGAATTGGGATTTAGTGAGAGTCCCACTAAGTCCCCATTCTCCCTGGCAAAGATAAATAGATGAGATAAGGATTCCATAGCCAAAATGAACAAGTAAGGGGACAGTGGGTCCCCTTGTCTAAGTCCTCTCTCTGGGAAGATAGAAGGAGTTTCAAAACCATTTACTCTAAATTTGTAGGACACAGAGGACACCATGACCATGACCAGGTTGACCCAGGAGGGATGAAAACCAAAAGCTAACAGAGTTTGGCGGAGGAAGCCCCACTCTAGCCTATCATAGGCTTTGGAAAGGTCTAATTTAATGGCCAGATGATTCAAACCAGCACCCCTTCTGTTCTTTAGACAATGGAACACCTCCTGAGCAATAATCAAGTTATCTTGGATTTGCCTACCGGCTACAAAGGCACTCTAGAATTGAGTGATTAAACCATTCATAAGTGGTTTTAGGCGTTGAACCATGATTTTGGATATTATTTTGTATATATAGTTGCGACAGCTAATAGGCCTGTAGTGAATAATGGATTCTGGCAAGGGAATTTTTGGAATAAGGGCAACCAGAGTTTCGTTAATCTCACTGCTGAAAGAACCAATATTGAAGAAATCGCAGACCACACCCACCACATCATCCTTAATAACCTCCCAGTGCTTCTGGAAGAATAATCCATTCAAGCCATCAGAACCTGGTGCTTTTAGGGCACCCATATTGAAAACAGTCGTCTTGACATCCTCAGCAGTAACAGGTTTTAATAAACTATCATTCATCTCATCCGTAACCTTCTTGGGTATATGTTGCACACAATCAGTAACACCCTCAACACCTTTCGATTTATAAACCTCTTTGTAGTGATCCATAACTAGGCATTCTATTTCAAACTGACCCTCTATCCAATTTCCCCCATTGTCTTTAAGCCTGAACAATTTATTTCTCTCTCTTCTCTGAATGGTGGAGGCATGGAAAAACTTTGAGTTGCTGTCCCCATATTGTAGCCATTTGAGCCTAGATCTTTGAGCCCAGTAGAGATGTTCTTGCTTTCTCAAATCATCAATTGCCTGCCTGATAAGGGTGATCTGATCCCAATTACTTCCAAGCTCTAGAGAATTAGAGTTGAGCAAGAGTTGCATCTTTTCATTTAAGATGGAAATCTGATGGTCAGCCCTCTTGAAGGTTCTTTTCTGCCAATTTCTCAATGAATCTTTGCAGTTATGCATCTTTGTCAAAAAACTGTCCCACCCTTGAGTCTGATTTAGGTGGTCAAACCAACCCCCCTAAATAACAGAATTGCACTCAGCATGTTCGTCCAAAAAGCCTCGAACTTAAATTTCCTGCCACTACGAAGTTGAGGTTTAGGCCACAAAATGATAGGTGTGTGGTCAGATGAAGTTGCAGGCACAGCCAAAGCCATTGCATTAGGAAAAATAGATCTCCAATCCCAGTTGGCCAACACTCTGTCCAATTTTTCTCTGGTAATAAAACCATGTCGGGGGTTGCTAAACCAGGTGAAACTACAACCCTTTAGCTCAATATCCATAAGCCCTATCTGAGACACAAATAACGAAATAAGTCCATACGGATCTGCTGTTGAGGGTGCAAGTCGTCCTTCTCATATTGATTCAACAACTCATTGAAGTCCCCTAGAATGACCCAGGGCCCATTAACACCAGACCTAAGATTCTGAAGCCTGCTCCATAAGTGCCTTCTATGGTTGAAAACCGGATTACCATAAACGAAAGTGACCTCACAATTGTTTGAATTCCTTCTGTCTTCCACCGCGACATGAATAAAATTAGGGGAATGTTGGGAGACTGAAAGGACCAGAGATGAGTCCCAAAGAATGCAGAGTCCCCCAGAGAGCCCAATCGGATTAATCCAGAAACAATGGGAGAAAAATAACTTTCTTCTAATTCTGTCCACCTTAGTATCGATCGCTTTAGTCTCAGACAAGAACACCAAGGCAGGCTTGTATTTGGAGCATAGCTCCCTTAGCTCACGGATTGTTGAGGCAGCCGCCAAACCTCAACAATTCCAGTTGATCCAACTCATGGCTGCTGGTGGGGCAGGTTAAGGCCCGCCTCCTCAGCCTGTGAAGGGTCTCCCAAGATAGAGGTTTGCATAAGGGGCGCAAATTGATAGTTAGCAGCATCTTCATTCAAGATCTTCAGTCTCTTTTGGTGTGCCCAAAGGTCATCAAATAGGTGGGTGGCATCAACAAAATCATCTTCTCTGTATCTTTTAAGGGATAGGGAATTCCAACCCAAGATCAGTTGAGACTCATCTTCCTGTTGGAGCTTAGATGGTTGTGTAGACTTAGAACAATTTTCATCCTCTTATGGGAATTCTACAAAGTACCCTAGATCAGATGATTTTTGGCTACATGAAGATTGTTTCCTTTCAATGAAATGTCTGCATTTTTTAATCTCAGAAGCACTCAGGTTGGCACCTTGATACTTATCTGAATTTGGGCTGGGGTAGTCTATTATAATGGTATCCTTAGAAAGGCCAATGAATTCAACATCAATACCCAAGTCCTCTAGATGTTCTGGGCCTAGGCCAGGTCTGATCTTAAGTTGATGGAGATCAATTTTTGTAAGCGATGGGCCTTGGGGCCCAATACCAGGGGGATTGGATAATAAATTTAGGGTCTTGTAATTAGCAAAACTAACCTGTTCTGTAGCACTTTGAGTTGGAGGGAGGGGAGTGGGCGCGTGGGGCCCAGGGAGGACAAAATCTGAGATAACTTTTGCTGATGTGCTCTGATTTTGTTGGTAGTGTGTGCTAGAATTTCGTCTCTGTCTTGCCTTGTCCCTCCCAAGAGGTGGGACATTGTCCTTTGCAGCTTTTTCTTTTTCTTTTTGTAGGAGAGAACCTGACGCAACCTCTCCCAAAACCCTAGTACCAGGATGAGAGGTCATCCTTTGTACACCTTTATTGTGAGAGTGGTCATCTGGCCCAAGGTTGGTGTCCATGTCAGCATTTCCTCCTTGGCTGCTGGAAGAGTTCCTGGGGACAGGAGGTGATGAACCGGGACCCTTATGCTTCCAAAATCTCTGATCATGGGCAATAGACAAAATGGATTTTGCTGGTGGAACACTGAGCTTAGCACTAAACCTGGGCAAATTGGGATTCAATGGAGACATAACCTTCTGTTTAGAGCACGATTTTTGCTCATGCCCAATGATGCCACAATTGAAGCATAGGTTTTGAAGCTTCTCATATCTAAAAATTATCCAAATCCTTGGCAAATCGATCTTAGGGACCCAGACCCCTGTGATAAGGGGTTATTGATATTAACTAAAGCTCTCACTCTAATAAAACTTCTCAATAATCTTCCTTCAACCACAGGATTTTCCACCTCAAGGGCTTCTCCGAACTGATTAATGATTTTAGCTACATTCTTTGTGTTGAGCATATCCACGGGGATTCCATGTAACTGAATCCAAAAGGAAACTCTGGAAAAATCTATCTCATAAGGTGAGGCTTGAGGTAGCCAGCATTGTAAGCTTATAAGAGAGCCCATTAAATACCAAGGGCCTTTCTTTAACACTTCCAAAACCTCCTTTGTATCTGAGAAGGTGAATAGAAATAGATCGGTCCCCATATCTGTCATCTAGATATCCTTACTCTCTCCCTAGTCTTTGGTAAGGATACTACGGACAGCTCCTCTGTTCAAAGGTTTGTCAGCCAAAATTTTCCCAATAAGGGACTTCCTTGCAAGCTGAAAGCTATGGAGGGGATCTGTGTCAAGGTCTACAGTAATATCGGTTGGACTTTGTGCTGCATTTTCCTGACTAACATGACTTTCCTCCATTTCCATGAAACAAGTATGAGGTAAGAGACACTAAGAGAAGGAAAAAGGACAGCAAAAAAGAAACAGGTGAACGGGGAATAAGCTCAAGAAGTTGGAAACAGAGAAAACAAGAGAAGACAAGAGAGTATTAAAAACCAGAGCAACACAATTCAGAAGGTGGATAGAGAGGGTAAGAAGAAAAAAAAATTTAAAACCAAAGCACCAGTTAGACATGGTGGAAAGAGCACATAGAGGGAGGCAACGCAAAGGAAAATGATGACAGAAGACTGAGAAGGGAGGAGACCTAAGATAAAGAGAAAACCCAGTTGCAGAAAATCCCCCTAATGGAGATAGGATAACAATGAGGAAGGAATAAGACCATAGATAATCTCCCTAATGGAGATAGAAACTGACTCTAGCAACCCAGAGAGAAAACTCTAGCAATTCTAGAGAGGACCCCACAATTAAAGAGAAACCTTCTCGTTAAATGCTTATTACCGTTAATCATTGTGACTTCATATTTTCCCGCATTCCCCCACAAAAAAATCCTAGTTAATGCATTGGCGTGGGGTGCACATGGGCTCGATAGATTCTATCGACCCAACTAACCCGAAGATGGGTTTGGTCGGGTTTTTGGGCTAGACATCGGGTCTTCACATTCTAACCTGACCCGAGTATGTACATGAGTTGGGTAAACTTGGTTAACCCAATCCAATCCAAAGGGAAAATGATGAGTTTGGTCGGGTTTTCAGGTTGGACAATGAGTTTTCACATTTCTAATTCGACCCAACCCGAACATATATAAGAAAAAAAACTAAATAATATAGTTAAAATAAAGGGTAGTAAAAATAATGGGTTTGGTTAGGGGTGTTCACGGGTCGGTTTGGTTCGGTTTCAGAGGAAAAACGAATCCAAACCAAACAAAAGTGTTTGGTTCGGTTCGGTTCGGATTTCGTTATTTTTTCTGCATTGACCCGAACCAAACCGAACCAATTAAATACGAGTTGGTTCGGTTCGGTTCAATCGGATCAGAAACTCAAAAAATGTCATTTTTTACCAGTTCAGGAAAAAAGAAAAAATGCATGATTTTACCTAAAATAATACATATAACCTAATATAAAAAAGGCACAAGACTGTTTTGTTGCTTCAAATTTGCACCAACCATTCAAGTTTCAACCAAGTATTAGTGGTAAGATAACCAAATTACAAATAACATTCAAACATGAAAATTACAAACCAGCATAAGTGCGTATATAACACATTAACACATTGACTAAATTACTAAATTACTAATTAAAGATCATAGGAAAATTAGTCCTCAAATATCTTGATATCATGAAAATCATAAACATTAAGTCTAATATAAAAAAAAACGCATTTTTTTATATATATGGGTTTGGTTCGGTTCGGGTAACGGGTTTGGATTTCTCAACCCGTTACCCGAACCAATAGTCATCGGTTCTAATTGGTTCGGTTCGGTTCGGACCCGAATGAGAAAAAAATCCGAACCAATTTGAATGGTTCGGTTTGGTTCGTCGGGTTCATCGGATCGATCCGAACCAATGAACACCCCTAGGTTTGGTCGGGTTTTCGGGTTGCACACTGGGTTTTCACATTTCTAATCCGACCAAACTTGAACATATATATAATAAAAAACTAATTAATATAGTAAAAATCATGAGTTTGATCAGGTTTTTGGGTTGAACACGTTTTCACATTTTTAGCCCGACTCAACCCAAACATGTATATAAAAAATAAAAAAAAAACTAATTAATAAAGTAAAAATTATGGGTTTGGTCGGGTTTTCGGGTTGTACACCGGAGTTTCACATTTCTAACCTGACCCGAACACACACACACACACATATATATAAAAAATAAAAAGTAATTAAAATAGTAAAAAAGATGGGTTTGGTCGGGTTTTTCGGGTTGCACACAGGGTTTTCACATTTCTAAACCGACCTGATCTGACCCAAACATGTATATAAAAAACTAATTAATATAGGAAAAATGAAGGGTTTGGTCGGGTTTTCAGGTCGCACACTGGGTTTTCACATTTCTAACCTAACCTAATCTGACCTGAACATATATATATAAATAGCAAAAAACTAATTAATATAATAAAAGTACTAAAAGATAGGGCTACATGTGGGTTAGGTAGACTCAATAATGTGACCCAAACCAAATCGAAAACACAATATAAAAACAACACATTTGTTTTAAAGGTAAATGGTAAATAATAAAAAAAATATTTATTACTCTTGAGTAATTGTTTAAAAAAGATTGTTTTAAAGACTAATTATTTAATAGTTTTATTTCTTATTCTTTAACATGTAACTTCAAGTCCAAAATAGTGGCTTCGGACTAGTCCTAAAACTCACTGCAGCTTACAAAAAATGTATGTGTTCTCACGTACACACATAACAATGAAATAAAGCATTAGTTGAAGTGGTAGAGCTAGGAGGACATAAGCTTTATGTGCAATATGATAAAATAACCCCTTTCTGCCTCCCCCAACCCCACTTTTTGATTCATATATACTTCCTAAATATTTGGTTTAACATTGAAATGTGATAAACTCACATTTTCAATATTAAAAATAATTGCATGTTGAAATCTAAACTTGAGTTTAGTACATTTTAACACAAAACCAAACCCTTATAAAATGTAGAGGGGGAGAAGATACTGGCACTTGGGACTAGTCCCGAACTGAAACTCACTGCAGATTACAAAATGTAGATGCTAGCACTTGGATGATGGGTATGAGTGGGAGAACGAATGTCATGGTTGTCTTCTTCCCAGTTTCCTTTTCCTCGCTTCCGGTGATGAGAAAATTTGTTGCTGGGTCCCACACCGCTTTTTCTCCTTTCTCCCCCTCTTCCACTCTCCCCCAAACGATTGATTTCCCCCCGTTTCTTTCTCACTTCTTTCTTTTACACTTCTGCGGAAAGCAGGGTTAAACCTCTCTGACAAATGCTGGTAGTACTGCTTTTGCTGCTCCAAAGAACAAAATAAATTCCAATATAAATTTCTAAAAACTAATTTATCCACCATAATAAGGCATCATCTTCAGATCCCAAGTGCGAAAAAATTATAGTAGAATGAGCCATACCATGTCTGACACAGAGGGAAAGACTTTACTCAGTGCTTCGTGAATATGATGTGTCTTGACTGTGTTCAATGTATCACGAGTTGTATCAGTTGAGGCCCTCCTCTCTCTAATAGCAGCCAGTGCTGCTTCATTCATCTGAATAGACAAGAAAATGCGTTAATTCCCAAATTTACTACCCTCATGCTCATGCCTACCTATAATCAAACATATAAACACACTTAACATGACATGCACTCCTGGCCTGGTAAAATAAAGATGAAACAGACAACATCAAAATGGAGCAGAGACAAACCAATGCAGCAAGATCAGCGCCACTCAGGTTGTCACAAGCTTCGGATGTTCCTATGGCGTTCAAATCCACACTAGCATCAACAGGTATCGTCCTTGCAAGAGCTTTCAATATTAAAACTCGCTCGTCTGGGCTTGGGAGAGGAACGTAAAGAAGTTTTCCTAATCTACCAGGCCGTAAAAGAGCAGGATCCATCACCTCAGGCCTGCAAAAATGAGTTGAATATAATGTTAAGTTAAATAACAAATTAGGGAATAGAGATGATGAACGTACCTATTTGTTGCACCAATCACAAAAACACCTCTCCGCTGCTCTGCGCCATCTAACTCGATAAGCAACTGCAATTTCATATAATTTAATTAATTGTCTCATTTTATCTTGTTATTATAAAGAGGAAGAAGCACAATGTAATTTTCATTCCAAAAATTGGTAATTGTTTGACCTGGTTCAATAGTCGTTCAGTAACCCATCCACCTTCTTTACCACGTTTGGTTGCCAAAGCATCCACCTGAAAATGGCAAAAATAAATCTTAATACAGAATGAAACTACTAGATATGCCGGCAAACAATTTTAGTATTTTACAACAAATTAAGTCCGTTTGTTGAGATCTCATTTAAGCCCTTCATAGACCAAGGAAATTAATAACAGACAACCACACAGGCCTAAGGCCTTGCACATAACTTGTTTACCGTGTAAGCAAAAAATTAAGTTTCCAAACATGTACAATTATCACTGAACGTGCAGTGGGGAGAGAGAGAGAGATCTACTTAACAATAAATACAGGAACAGATTGTAATGATACGTTCAAAGAAATAAAATTCCAGACAAGATTTTTTTTTATAGTGAGCAAAATTGAAATAAAATGATTATGCCAAGATAAGATATTAGAGTTAACTGAAGAAGAGAGAACCATAAACCTCATCAAAAAAAAGTATACAAGGTGCACACGTCCTTGCATGGCTAAACAATTTCCGAACTTCCAGCTCACTTTCTCCAACATATTTATTTAGAAGTTCAGGTCCCTAACAATTCAACAAAAGCAATTCAAATCGTTAGGGTTTATTAACAACAGGGTTACATTCTATAAACCAAAACTAATGAGAAAAGGATAGAATATTTAGACCGACCTTAATATGTCTGAAATTAGCTCCTGCCGCATTGGCAACAGCTTTAGCAATCAGTGTTTTACCACAACCTGGAGGTCCATAAAGCAAAATTCCTGCCTCTGATTTCACCCCAAATCTCTGAAATGGAAAGATTCAATAATACTGATTAGTGAGTGATGAACATTTGATACACAACTTATCCTAATTTTTTGTGAAGACAAAAAAATCAATTGATCAAATGTTAGAAAAGGAACATGAAGTATAATAAGAGAATTGGACAATACAGATACCAAATTATTGATCATAGATTTTGTGAATAGTGAATATCATTACACAGACAAGGAAACTCATGTGATTGTAAGGTTGCTCTAGATACTCTGGAACGTGACAAAAACTGGCTCATTGATGTAAACAAATACAGAGTTTCTTCACTCCAATTTTGACAAATTTGAAAAGAGAAAAAGTGGCGAAAATGAATATTGAGTTAAGAAACAACAGAATTAAAATTGATTATGGTGCATTTTGCAATCATCTTGGCTGTACAGCGGTACCAGCAGCAAAATAAATAAAATATACTGGATCCTACATTAATCCCTTCCCCAACTCAGTTCTCTACAATTATATATAGAGAAATTGTATTTGTACATCCAAGATGTACAACAAGGCATACAACAAGAGAAAGAGAGAAGAAAGAGAAGTGTAAGAGTTCTTTCTCTATCTCTGCTCACTCTCTCCCTCTAAAACCTACACACACAGGTGCTGCCTCCCCACAACAAATTGTCTCTTTTCTAACTGCCTTGGGTCCCACGGAATTTCTTTCTCACATATACCATTAACTCTGCTGGCCTATTAATTGGGGTCCTACCAAATAGACTACCTTGGTGTTTCCTTTTTCAAAATCCAAGCCATCCATCACCTTTTTATTGAAGCTAAATCTTGCTATTTATTACACCTCGTAATTTAATTACAAAAAAGAAACTCAACTGAATAGTGAGGCCATACAATGGAGAGAATCACAAAGATATAAGAGTCAACTCGACTAAATGATATTTATTTTTTTCTAAACTGCTTGATGATGAGCCTGAGTTTAATTTAACAGAAAAGTGTAGTATTTCAACATTACCTCATAATCCTCAGGATATTTTATACGCCTTATAATATAGTCTTCAAACTCCTGTCTTAAGTGATCAAGTCCACCAACATCTTCCCATTTTACATTAGGAATGGAAGAGAACCCTTCTCTTTTGGTTGATGGTTGCACCCTTTTGACTGCTTCCTGCATAAGTTCCAAGGAAAATCTAAGACTATAACACATGATTTGTAAAAAAAAATTCCTTTATAGAGAAAGAAATTTTACTAGAGAGAAGAAAAGGTGGAGGACAACATATTCTCCTAAACATAGGCTAGTAAAAGTTGGTATTAACAAACAAATGTGATAGGCTAGGGGGACTATAAATAATATTAGAAAAGAAAGAAACAAATCTAGAACCTCAAAATCAGACATTTTGATGGCATGCTTATCCACTTCTTCTGTCAACCAAGGTTCTATACACCAATCTTCAGGAGGCTCACTCGTGACATACCTTTCATCAACTATTTTATTCATTGCCAGATTACTAGCCTGCTTAGTCAGAGCTACCAAATCAGCACCAACAAATCCTGGTGTAGCCCTGGCTATTTTTTGTAGATCAATCGGACCCTCGAATTTAAGATTATTGCGAGTAATAAGCTTGGAAAGGATATCTTCCCTAGCAGATTCATCAGGAATGCCAATAATAATCTCACGATCAAACCGCCTTCTAAGGGCAGGGTCAATAGCATCTGGCCTACTTGTAGCTCCAATTACAAGAATGGAGCCAGAAGGACCCTCTAAATCATCAGGTGGTTGATCCATGCAAGTAATTAACTTTGTAACAATTCGATCCCTCTGTAAATTCTCTCTTTTTGAAGCAACTGCATCAATCTCATCAATAAAGACAATTGATGGGGTGGTCCTATATGCTTTATAGAAAATCTGTCTAATATTTTCTTCCAATGCACCTAATTAAGAAAAACACAAATATTCAAGAAAACATGTCTGAAGCAATGACACTAAACTTAATACTTGAAAGTTGAAAGAAAAAAATCTATGACAAGTAACATTCACACAAGTTGCAGCATGTGTTTAGATTATGTAATACCTGACTCCATTTGATAGAAAGGAAGACCAGTCTCATTAGCAATAGCACGAGCCAATATAGTCTTCCCACAGCCAGAAGGTCCATGCAACAAAATGCCAGAGGGTTTTAAATCTCTAGGCACGTGGGGATGATAGAACGGCAGAATCACCTCCCTCTTCACTTCCTCCAAAACCTCTTTCATCCCACCCAAATACCTAAACCTTGGCCCATCCTTCCCCTTCACCTCAACATCATCATCACCACCGCCGTTTGAGACAGAACCCTTCAATTGCCTCCCCGCCGACTTGGCTTCACCTTCATTAACAGTGTTAATGGCCTTACCACTATTGCTCACCTCCATTTCAACATTCTTTCCCTCCACCACAACCTTAGTTGCAGTATACGAATTCCGCAGCATTGTCTTCATCAAGTCAAGACAAGGTTCCACTGACGACACCGACGCAGTTCCGTCTTCTTCGCCACTCTCCGAGGTTGAATAAGATGGGGTCGATGGGACTTGCATACTCGCTTCCATATTTTGCAATCTCTCTTTATCACCTTCGTCAATTTCCTTCCGTCTCTTTCGAGAGGGATTTCGATCCTCATCCTCATCGCCATGGTTCCGTGTGGATTGAAGAGCTTCTTGAACAAATCGTTTCAGAGTTTGCTGCTTGGTTCGCTGGTAATCAGAGTAGGTTGAACGAAGATTATTGACAATTTCGTCGGCGGTAGGGCACATGGCCTCCACTCGACGACGAAGGGTTTGTTGCAGCGATGAGTTTCTTCTTCCCATTCTCTAATTCTGATCACAAACCCAAGAGAAAGGAACCCTAGCAGCTGCAGCTGTTCCACAAATAGTAAATTAGTAATTTTATTCCCAGATCCATACCCTTTCCGCTAGAGCAGTCATCATTAACCATGTTACAAGAATTACACATGATCAACAATGATCAACAAAAGAGCAGGAAGGGAAAGTTTATGCTTCAAAAGTATTTCCAGCCTATTTCATGATCAACAATGATTTGGACTTTGGTTTAAAACTTTAAAACATATTAACTTCTAGAACTACAAGATTCTAAAATCAGCAGACCACTTATGCCATATTAGAGATATGTGGTTTGCTATAATTCCCATTCATTAGATAAAATCTCTGTTTTCAGCAACAACAAAATGACATTCACTTGAAAACCAATATAAACAATGGTTTCGGATAAAAATGCAAAAGAAACCCAGCAATGTTTTTGAATTTTTGTTTCATCTCAGAATGCCATCATCAGGTTGGGCAATCAGCAATATTAAAAACAAGCCACCGCAAAACTGTCTACCTACACAACTCATCAAGAAGAGAAAACACAAGAACATACGATTTTCCCCCCCTTCATTTCACTTCACATAGCCTTATAAAAAAGAGCTCAGCCCAACATCAAAGGAAAGGAAGTAAGAAAGCAGCAATAACAATAGTAATCTGATGGGAGTTAACAATGGAAACTCTAAGAGTAGCTCTACTCATGAAGGAGAAGAAACCAAAGGAAGAAACAATCAAAGCCAAAATTTCAAGAGTTTATGTCAGGTTAACTTACAACTCTTTCCATATATTTAATAAATATACATAAACAATAGCACAGGTTCATTAGAAAAGATGGTTCAAACCTCCAGAGTATGTTAGGCAAAATATTCTTTACTATTAAATGATTGGAAATTGGTACCACCAAATAGCTAGAATATAGAAGAAAGAAAATGAGATAGTGATGCTTGCAATATGTAGTGTACAGTCCATGTTAGTCATGGGGTGGAATCTGTTGAGTGTTTTCATAAGGTGCTCAAAACAAGAATAAAGCAAATAAATGAATATTTCAATTGGCCGGTCTCAACGCATTACGCAAGCCAAGCTTTCAGATATGAATCTTTTTGGGATGCAGTCCTTCCCTACTTAATATGCCCTCTATGCCCAACTTCCCTTATTTGTAGAAGGCTTGAATTATATGCTAAATTACTAGAGAAACAAAAGTATATAGTTGTCTTACACAATTGCAGGTTAATTTTCAAGGAAGCTTAATTATGTCATAATTTTCATGAGGGATGAGCCATATGATCAAGAGACCTCTCTATGAGTAGGGGGTGGGCCCTGCAATCCATAAGTTAGATGAAGACTCATTGAAAGTTGATTACATAGATGGTGCATAGACTTTACATAAAGGGTTCGGTTAGAAAACTGTTTTAGTTTAGTAAAATTAGTTAAATAATTCGGTTCATTCAGTTCTGTTCATTAAATAATTTGAACAGGCCTAGCGTAAAGAATGTCACCATTGTAAATTTTAATGAAATCTTGAAAAGGAATGCAGAGTATTATGAAATTGAAACACCATAAACAGATTGCTTCTTGTGACCATTCCTATATATCCTCTTCACTTTCAAATTGAAACCCTTGCAATAGGGTAGAATAGAAGGGAGCGGCTATTATCAAACCATTTAGTACAATCACAGAAATCATACAAATAAGATTAAGTAAAACTCAGAGATGGAAGCTAGCAAGAATTAATCATGACAAGCCAAGGAGGAGATAAACACAAACCAACAGTGCGAGGCGATAAACATAAACCAAGACATAAAATCATCGCTCAGTAAGGAATACTCATCTCCAACTCCACAGCTTCAGATCACTAAGGTTCAGAGTAATTCAGAGAGTGAAATCTAACCTGAGATTGAGGACTACGAGAGGCAGGGGGGCTTGCGTCGTCGCCAGAGACAGGTGCACGTAATTCCGGCGCGGTGGCTGAGGGCGCTGATGAGGTGAATGAAACAGCGAACGATCGATGGCCTACGGTGGCTGAGGAAGTGAGAGTGTAGGTTATGGATTAATCAGTTTCAGTCGCGAAAACCCTTATGACATTGTTTCTAAAACTGAAAAAGAGAAACAGAAAACGGAAACAACTCAGACCCGTTCTTCACCTTTTTTAAATTTAAAAAACAGAACACCCAAAATCCTGAGAGAGAGTACGTGCGCAATCACGTAGAAGAGATATATGCATGGAAAGAGTGGCAATTACCAGTAATCAGATTCGGCGGGGCCTAGGGCGATTTGAAGAAAAAAGAAAATTTCTTTTCATACAGCCCTTTTTTCCTACAACACAACCCTTTCCCTTTCTTATTAAATTAAAGGTGGTTTTAATTTTATGGTGACCCAAAAAGTGTTGGGCATGGGTGTTGTTACATTGTATCATAGTCTTGTGCTGATTAGTGTGCATCTTAAACCCACATCATCTTTGGTCCAAAAAAAAAACCATATCATCTCACCTCTTTTAATTATCTATTAAGTTCATCTCACCTCTTTTAATTCCGTTAAAATTGAGTCAAACTATTTTTCATACCACCATAAAAACTACCTAAATTAAACTAGTATGCATGCTCCTGGGAAGCATGGGGTTTTTTCTTCTAATCATATGTGGTATTGCCTTGAATATATCTAAATGTGAAAGAAAAAGTCATTTAAAATGTTGTAAAGCAATGAATCAGCATTGTATAATTGTTAAACATAATATAAAAATTAAATTTTTAAATCCATTATATTTAAAATTAATTTCCAATCAATCTGTATTTTAACATAATTGATAATTATTTACTTTAATATTTGATTTTATTAACTATCTAATTAAAGATTTAATTGAGTTAATTAGATACATTTAAATTTCTTTATTTAACTTCAATTTGAATATACAACATAAATTTTAAATATCAATCTTGTTTGAATTTCAATCCATTTATATTATTTTTCAATCAATTAATGTAGAATTAAATAACTTTTAAACTAATATTTGATTTTTATGGATTTAATTTCAATGAGAATATATCACGTAAATTTCAATATAAACTTGTTTGAATTTCTATCAATTTAGATTAATTTTTATTAAATATTGAATTAAAATCATAATAATAAATATTAATTGATTGACTCATTGAATATTTTATATCTTCATTAAAATTAAATTTCACATTTATGACTCTATCCATGATTAAAATGTTCATTATATTTTCATTGAAATATTTCCACATTTAGTACTCTAGATTGAGTATAATAAATAATAATAATAATAATAATAATAATAATAATAATAATAATAATAATTTCTACATTTAGTTGAATTAATTTTTTATAATTTTCTAAATATAAAGTCAATTTTTTTATTTGATTCAAATATGTTAATTTAAAATCAAATGATTACGTAATTATTGTATATTAAATTTAATTTATTTTTAAAATTCATTGATTATATTTGAAATATTTTAAACTTAATTGATATATTATTGATGAATGTAATTTAAGTTAATTTGATACATTATAAGTTTAAAAAATATTACTAATTATTAAGATTTTCTTTAAAAATAAAAATATTACTAATCTCCCAAAAAAAATTTAAAAATTAAATGTGGCATTTGAGGGTCTTTTATCTCTTAAAACTATATTCTCATTTTATAATTTACTTTAGGCTTATAGATATATTGAGTCGGCCCTGCCAAATAATAAACAGAAGGGGAAAGGCACCATGAAGTGATTCAAAATGTGGGAGAGCCGTTGTTGGGGAGAGGAGGCGTGATAAAGGTGGAGAGAAATTAATAAGGGGATGAGAATATTTGTTCAGTACTCCTATAGTATATACTACTTTCATTATAATTTTGACACATACCTATGCATGGTTAGTTTTTCCCATTATAATTTTTTTTCTAAATTAAAGTAAATACCAATCACATATTGAGATAATTACTAAGAAGGAAATAAGAACTAAGTAAGCACCAAAATTTTGCTTGGGAGACTATGGTTAAGTGTGATTTCAATTAAAGAATTGATATGGATCTTTGATTTTTATTTAATGACTTAAATATTATTATTTCTTATAATACACATGTATTTTTACTAGACATGCTCTTGATATAGAAAGAGAACTAAAACCGTCAACTTGTGCTACCCATCCCAACTTGATTCAACCCGATATGGGTGGTGGGTTCGGGCTTATAAGATAAAAGTCTCAAGTTTTACATTTTACATACGGACTCAACGTACCAACCATTATGTTAACTTTAGAGAGAATGAAATTGTTAAATTTTATTTGCTTAATTTTTTAATTAAAATATTAATATAATAATTTTACACTTTACTTTTTAAAGTGGATAAAGAGAATATCAACTTGAGTACTATATTGGAATCTCATTAATATGGTGTCTTAGCATAAATGTAAATGTTATGGAATGAAAATAGCATCCATTACTCTTGATTAATTGTTTAAAAGAAAGAAAGTATTCAATACTTGTGTTGTCTATTTTTTTTAATTTTTTTAACAGCTTAACTTTTTTGGTTTACGTTTTGGCTGGGAATCCCTATCGACATAGGTTGGGGGTTTAACACAGGTTGATGGTATTGATCAGGTAAAACTCTCCCCAACAATGACGACTACTCCAAATCTTTGAACTACGAATGGAGGTATAAATTCATTTAGGCCACCGTCTATTTCCATGGCGACCAACCACCATTACCTTGTATATATTAACAAAACTATTACTTAAAAAATCAAATAAAGTTGACGTAAGGTTAAAATTAATTTGTAATTTATCTGGCACAAATTTATAGAACTAATAAATTATTTTACAGTAAAAACAGAAAATAAGTGACATCTATTGACTTTAAACTGTTGACCTGCTAATGGTCCCTGGTCCCTGAACCCACAATAACTTCAAGAGTCAAAGACAGGTATCTCAACTGGATACAAATGGATTCTATCTGACCATGCATTCCTTACATTTGGATCAACATCAGAAAGACACTTCCAGACTGCACTGTTACACTTGAATCCACTTCCAAAGGCAATTTGCCAAACCCTATGTCCTTTCTTTACTCTTCCTTTTGCCTCTAAATAGCATAACTCATACCACACAGAAGAAGATGAAGTATTGCCAAATCTGTATAATGCCATCCTTGAGGCTTCTCCATCTTCCTTCTGCAGCTTCAGACTTTCCTCTATGGCATCTATCACTGACTTACCCCCTGCATGTATACAGAAATGCTCAAAAGCCTTCTTGAAATTTGGCACATAGATACCCTTGTTCTCCACTGCCCAAATTTTCTTGAAAATCATTGACCAACCATAGCATAGCTGCTCAGAATATGGCAAGACAAGAGGGCCTAACTTTGTTATATTGATCCTCAAAGCTGAAGCAGCTACCTTTAAAAGTTCTCTTGAAAGGGAAACACCCACAATCTCATTTTCATCAGGTTCCTGGTAAACAGATTGATATGCTCTGTCATTTGATCCCAAGTGTGTTCTCACAAGATGCTGAAGCTTGTACTTGGCCATTCCCTTGTCTTGTTTTCTGTTAGATAGTAAAATAGCTGCTCCTCCCATCCTAAACAGTGCATTGGCAATAAGCTTGGACTTGGCATTACCTCTGTAGCCATTGGGAGCCACAGCCTCCATGCTTAGAACTAAAGCCAATGAGTTTTTGTGAACTCTGAGAAGATCTTTGGCCAGGCTTATTGACAACAACCCAGCACTGCAACCCATTCCACTTAGGTTGACACTCTTTATGTTGCTCCTAAATCCAAACTTATTAATGATCATTGATGTAATGGATGGTGTAGGACAGAACAGGCTACAATTTGACACAAGGATGCCAATGCTTTTAGGATGCACATTGTGTTTGGAAAGAAGATCTTTGACAATTGTGAAAAGAACCAATTCAGTTTCTGCTTGTGCATGTTTCATAGAACCACTAGGAGGAAGCTCATGAACTGATTCTGGCATGCAAGCTTCAACTCCAATGCCAGATCTTTCCAATACTTTCAATGCAAAGCCTAGGATTTTTTGTCAGAGATGCACATGTCAAAGTGTTCTATGAAATGAGAGTGAGGGACCCTCAAATCATCAGGAGGCAAATAACAAACATAGTCAAGAAGGTAGATACTACTGGATTTGAAACAAAAGCAAAGTAATAATAGAATTAATGCTATGGCTGCTAAGGATTGTGTCACAGAGATTGAGTCTTGGGATATGACAGATAGTTTAAGGAAAGAAAAATATTTGGATAGAAGAGCTTCCATTGTGATAAGGTTAAACTGAACCATATGAATTTTGGATTTGATCTATTAATCCAAATGTAAAGAAAGAGTCAGCTCATTCTAGTGCATTTAAGAAAGAAGTTTTAAAATTCAACTGCTCTCTCTTCCTCATGCAAAGTGTTATTCCTCTCATGTAACACAAATTTCGCAAAACCAACCACAAAATTTGCATTTCCAATCATAACGTTTGCCTTACGTTGTTATTCCCTCTAAGTAATGCATTCTTTTAGGAAATGCAACCCATCACAAAATTTGTGTGAAATAACCATATGAACAACTTTTAGTTCGATTGGTTTATATTACAAAGAGTCATGTTTGTTAAACTAATTTATTATTTAAAATTTGATAAATACCCTTTAGTACAGAAATAAAAAGTATGCTAAAATTTTGAGTTTGTTTAGATATGGCAAAGTGAAATTACATTTTAAGTATAACTGTAAAGACATTTTTTAACAATTTATAATTTCTACTTCTTAATATTGAATTCTTTTTGTTTCAGGGAAATTGTTAAAGTTGATTTTATGTTAATGAAAGTCCATTGGTGAAGGAGAACTTTGTCTTTCCAAACGCAAAGAATGGTATTGTCAGATTCTTCTGTTTCAAAATATTACTGAACTTCCAAGAAAAATAATTTAGAGTCCATTACCAAGGTAGCATAATGGAAATCAAACACATCAAAATTGTTGTTGAGGAGATTCTGCATGTAGCAACAGCTCAATGTTAAGCAAATGAGCTGAATATTAATATTAGGTCAGGTAATGGCTTAATGCTACTAATTTGTACAACACTTATTTGATAAACACGGCTCCATCACTAATCTATAAGCCGTCGCTATGAAATCATGTGTACTATAATTATACCAGTGACAACTATATTCGAATTGCGTCACTAAAACGGGATAGCGACACTATTGAACCCGAGGAAAGAGTATCCGGATCCTCTCCTGCATCTATAGCTTATCAGCAAACTTTAGTTATGGAATGCGACGGAGGCAATAGGAAAATGAAATCCATAGGTAATACGTCGCTATGTTTTGCTAGAAATAGCTACGCAATAGCTACGTATTTATTTCCTAGTTATACCGTAGCTATCTGTAGCTAACGTTTGCTGAGAAACTGTAGGACAGGGATCCTAGCTACCATGTTGGTGTTGCATTTATCTCAAGATGGACCACATTAGCCATAAGACAGTCCTGAATGATGTTTGAATACTAGGATTCCAATTTTATATCATCATTAATCATTAATTAACAAATGAGATAGTCATTGTTTTGTTACAAAGTGATCAGAAGAAAGGAAAGAAGCCATGGGAGCTCCATATCCAAGCCCCATCACTCCAACCAAAACCCGCGTTGGGTGGATTGGCATAGGCGTAATGGGTGGTGCCATGGCCTCTCGCCTCCTCAACGCCGGCTACTCTCTTACCATCTACGCTCGTAACCCATCAAAGTGTGTTCCTTTGCAATCTCAGGTGCCCATGTTGCCAATTCCCCAGCACAAGTTGCACAGTCCAGCGATGTTGTGTTCACCATGTTGGGTCACCCACCAGATGTTCGATCCGTGGTCTTAGACGACAAAAATGGTGTTCTTTCTGGGTTAAGTCCTGATTGTGTCACTGTTGACATGACTAGCAGCCACCCTGATCTTGCCAGGGAGATATTCGCGGTAGCACGTTCTAGAGGTTGTTGGTCTGTGGATGCACCTGTTTCTGGGGGTGATATCGGTGCTAGAGATGGAAAGTTGGCAATTTTCGCAGCTGGGGAATGTGCAGTGGTGAAATGGTTTACAGCGCTTGTTTGAGATTCTTGGAAAGGTTAACTATATGGGACAAGCTGGTTGCGGGCAGAGATGCAAAATAGCAAATCAGATTACCATAAGTTCGAATTTGGTTGGTTTGAGTGAAGGTTTGGTGTTTACAGAGCAGGCTGGCCTTGATGTCAAGCAGTTTCTGGGGAGCAGTAAAAGGTGGAGCTGCAGGGTCTAATGCTATGGAATTGTTTGGGGAGAGGATGATTCAGAGAAACTGGGGAGGTGGTTTTGTAGGGTATATGGTGAAGGATTTGGGGATGGGGGTGGATGTTGTGGAGAAAGGTGAGGATGATAAGGTTGTGGTGCTGCCTGGGGCCTCATTGAGCAAGCAGCTGTTTTCTAGCATGGTAGCTATTGGAAATGGATTGCATGGCCCTCAGGGTCTCATCACTGTTATAGAGAGGATCAATGGAAAACGACCCTTGTAATAGAGAGGACCAGTGGAAAATAAAATCAGTTTTTAGCTCATACTTCAAAGATTTCTGTATTGGATTGTCATTCATTACAGTCTTCTGGAGTGGAAAGCTTATATTGTACATTAAAAAGTTATGGAGTTTGAGTGAGTATTAATTATTGGTTCGCTATAAACTGCGCATTAATGAAATTCAAATCTGTTGTATGATTTTGACTTTCCTGGCCTCAAACCTGTCCTGTTATTAACTTTATTTACATCAGTATGTGTAGATGTACAAGTTAAAATTATGAACATTACAACTTCACGTGGTATTTAAACTGAAAAGAGCCAAATAGTAAGCTTTATGATCTGCTACATGGGTTAAAAACCCAAAAGCAAGGCATCAGAACGCGGCATTCTGTTTTCGTTATTTCTGATTTCTGAGTGATATACACCAAGTAAAATTCATTGTAAATTCAATTCAATCCAATTTAAAGCGTATTTGTTTCCGCGTCAGTAGAGAACACACGCACACTTTTATTAATTAATATTCTAGCAACATTGTTTACAACAAAATCCAAACCATGAGAAAGGATTGAGTGAACCATAAATTAAAACCATTCGCCAAAATGATATCCTGATTGCAGGAAACATGTACACCTCATACAGAAGCAAATATCCTCCGTAATTCACTCAATAGAAATGGTTTTCTTTCACCCTGTACTCAGTTTTGTAAATCGCCCCATTAAATAAGTCATTGCCATGTTGCCGAGTGCTCATGCTGCTTTAAAGCTCTCTGACAAATGCTTATAGTACTGCTTTTGCTGCTCCAAAAAACAAAATAGATTCCAATATAAATTTCATAAACTAATTGATCAACCATAAGGTATCATTTCATGTGAGAAAGAAATTTGACAGAATGAGCCATACCATGTCTGACACAGAGGGAGAGACTTTACTCAGTGCCACTTCAAAATGATTTGTTTTTATGGTAAATGTACCACAAGTTGTCTCAGTTGAGGTCAACTTCTCTTCAAGAGCAGCCATTGCTGCTTCATTCATCTGTAAGTAAAAGAAAATTAGCAAACCCCCAAATTTACTCCCCCCATTTTTCTTATAATCCTACCCTCATACCGACCTATAATCAACCCACTCATAAAGTAAGGATGAAACAGACAATGTCAAAATAGAGCAGACAAACCAATGCAGCAAGATCAGCGCCACTCAGGTTTTCGCAAGCCTCTGATCTTCCTATGGCGTTCAAATCCACACTGGTATCAACAGGTTTATTCCTTGCAAGAGCTTTTAATATCAAAACTCGATCCTCTGGGCTTGGAAGAGGAACAAAAAGAAGTTTACCAAACCTGCCAGGCCGTAGGACAGCTCGATCCATTACTTCCGGCCTGCAAAATGAGAAACAGGCTTGAATACAGCGAGATATTAAATAACTAATTAGACAATAGAGATGGTGAAAAATGTACCTATTTGTTGCACCAATCACAAAAACACCTCTCCGCTGCTCTGCGCCATCCAACTCGATAAGCAACTGCAATTTCACATTATTTTCTCATTTTATTCACGTTGTTATAAAGAGTAAGAAGTCACCATGATGATGTTTTCTTAATCCAAAAACTAATAATTGTTTAACCTGGTTCAATAATCGTTATAACCCATCCACCTTCTTTACCACGTTTAGTTGTTAAAGCATCCACCTGAAAAGCCAAAAATTATATCTTACATGCATTGCATTTGCTAGATGTACTGGTATACCATTCTACAAATTCCATCTGTTGAGAACTCATATGAGCACTTCATGAACCAAGGAAATAAATAATCGATAACCACACAGGCCTTACATTAACTTGTAACTTGTTCATTGAGTAAGTAAAAAATAACTTTACCAAACATGGATAATGATCACGGAACATGCAGGAGAGACAGGTATTTAATTAACAATAAGTAAAGGAACACAACAAAAATGGCTTGTAATGGTAGTGCAGGATAGTTCCTTCAAAGAAGAAAATTACAAACAAGAATCTTATAGTTTACAAATTTGAAAGCAAATGATTATGCCATGACAAAATATTAGGGTCAACCAGCATTCTTAAGAAGAGAAACAACCACAAAGGCAAACCTCATCAAAGAAAAGTATACAAGGTGCGCATGTCCTTGCACGACTAAACAAGGTCCGAACTCCAAGCTCACTTTCTCCAACATATTTATTTAAAAGTTCAGGTCCCTAATAATTCAAAAAAGCTATTTAAATCACTAAAAAATGGTTTATCAAAAACAGAGAATCATCATGTAAATAAAAACTAATGAGAAAAGGATGGAGTATTTAGACGGACCTTAATATGAATGAAATTAGCTCCTGCCTCATTGGCAACAGCTTTGGCATCAGTGTTTTACCACAACCTGGAGGTCCATAAAGCAAAAATCCTGTCTCAAGATCCACCCCAAACCCCTGAAATAGAAAATAAAAATGATCAATTATCACCCTGTGACATACAACTTACCCTAATGGAATGAAAAATGAAGACAAACAATTAATCAATTTTTAGAATAAGAACGTGAAATTTAGTAAGAGAATTGGAGAGAATACACAGACCAAATTATTGATCTGTGATCTTGTGAGAATACTAATACACAATATTGCTCTATATACTCTGGATCATGACAAAAGGGGTTCGTTATACAGAGGATCTTCATCCAGTTTTGAAAACTAATTGACCAATGAATGAAAAAAAGAAAATGGCAGAAATGAATATTGAGTTAAGAAAAACAGAATTAAAATTGATTATGATGCATTTTGCAATCTTCTTGGCTGTACTGTACCATAGCAAAATAGATAAAATATACTGAATCCTACATCAATCCCTTCCACCAACTCAGTCTCTACAACCATATCCAAGTGACTGAAACAGTGACAAAGACCTAGTGAAAAGCAAACTCAGTCTGGATTATTATCGTGGAAATTAGGTAACTACATCGAGACAGAGAATGATGAGGCTATACAAAGGAGAGGATCACAAAGATATGAATAATATGTTATTTATTCACAACTTCTTGATCCATGAGTCTATTTTGACTTAACAGAAATTGAAAAAAAAAATGTACATTATTTAAAAATTACCTCATAATCCTCAGGATATTTTATACGCCTTACAATATAACGTTCAAACTCTTGTCTTAAAAGATCAAGCCCACCAACATCTTCCCATTTTACATTAGGAATGGTAGAGAACCCTTCTCTTCTTGATGAAGGTTGCACCATTTTGACTGCTTCCTGCATTAACATAGATAAATGTGTGATTATCATCTTTTGTGCATAGTATTAGAAATAAGGTAAACAATGAAACATATATAATGCACCTCAAAATCAGACATTTTGATGGAAAGCTTATCCATTTCTTCAGGCAACCAAGGTTCCTCCACCAGTCTTCATTATGCTCACTCTTGAGATCTTGAGATAATTCACGTTTCCTTTCATCATCATTCTCTTCATCGCCAGTTACCAGCCTTGTTAGCCAGAGCAGCCAAATCAGCACCAACAAATCCTGGCGTTGCCCTGGCTATTTTTCGTAGATCAAAAGATCCCTCAAGTTTAAGATTGAGAGTGAGCACAGAAAGGATCTCCTCCCTGGAAGATTCATCAGGAATGCCAACGATAATCTCTCGATCAAATCGACCAGGCCTTCTCAGGGCAGGGTCAACAGCATCAGGCCTATTTGTAGCTCCAATTACAAGAACATAGCCAGGAGGACCATCAGAACCCTCTGATGCATCAGCTGGTTGCAGAAGGCTGTTTGATTGATCCATACAAGTCATTAACTGTGTCACAATTCGTTTCTCCATCTCACGCTGTAAATTCTCCCTTTTTGAAGCAATTGCATCAATCTCATCAATAAAAACAATTGATGGAGCAGTCTTGTAGCCTTAGAGAAAAGTTCTCTAATATTTTCTTCAGATGCACCTAATTATGCATGCACCCATTTTAATAAAACGAGTCTGAATCGTGTGAAGTAGTAGTAAGAATAGTAGTAATGACACTAACACATGGATTCTGTTGTCACCTAAATAATCTCTAACTCCATTTAAAAAAAAACTAAAAGACTAACAGTAATAAAAATGAGATCCACAAGTTAATGTTGAAGTTCAAGGCTTCAATATGTAATACTACCTGAGACTCCAGACACAACTTCAGTAGCTGAAATGTGATAGAAAGGAAGACCAGTCTCATTAGCTATTGCATGAGCAATCTAGTCTTCCCACAGCCCGGTGGTCCATGCAACAAAATGCCAGCCATTGGCCTCACTCCTAACTTTCTAGGCAACTGGGGATGATACAATGGCACAATACTTCCATCTTCAGTTCCTCCAAAACCTCTTCATCCCACCCAAATCCTTGAACCTTGGCCCCTCCTTCTCCTTGACCTCGACATGACCACCACCACCGTTTGAGATTGAATCCTTCAACTGCTCCTTGATGACTTGGCTTCCCCTTCATCTCCATTCACAGTACTAGTGACCTTAGTACTACTATTGCCCACATCCAATTCAACGTTCTTTTCCTCCACCACAGCCTTCGTTCCAGTATACGTATTCCGCAGCATCGTCTTCATCAAATCAAATGCAGGTTCCACTTTCTCCTCGTAAATTGCGTCCTCTGATGTGGACACCGACACAGCTCCGTCTTTCGTCGCTCTGGGAAGATGAATCAGAGGAGTTTGTTGGGGCATCTCGATAACTCAGTGAGCATGGCTCTTCCTTAGTCATGGCTTGATTACTTGCATCCTCCTCTGAGGTGTAAAGCTTCCATCTTTTGCAATCTATCTTCACCTTCATCAATTTTCTTCCGTCTCTTCCGAGACGCACTTCGACCCTCATCGTCGTCCTCGTCCTCGTCCTCGTCCTCGTGCTTCTTCCGTGTGGGAGTATGTTGGGCTTTGTGGTGGATTGAAGAGCTTCGTGAACAAAGCGAACTAGGGTTTGGTGCTTGGTTCGCTGGTAATCAGGGTAAGTAGAGCGAAGATGGTTGACGATTTCATCGGTGGAGAGTACTTGGATTTGCAAGAATCAAGTCGACGACGAAGAATTTCCTGCAGTGACCTTCCCCCGTTTTTCTTCCCATCTTTGTCACTCTAATTTCATAAACCCTAAACCAAAACGATGATCTTTCTTTCTAAAAAATTCTAACCGAAAAATACCTACGGCTACCGAGAGGGAGAGGGAGTGGAGTGGCGGCGTGTGTTGTGTTTGTTTAGAGAATTAATTTTCACTAAGTTTGTTAATTCACAAGCGTGCATGTGTATGGGGGGCAAAAAAAAAAAACAATGTTCTTGTGGTTAAGTGACATTTCACAATGAGATAAGTAATTCATACAACATAAAAACATATAACAATTATACAACATAATTTTTTTTTATCTTTTTCCATCACTTCACTCATCACATCCTACTTTCTCTTTTCTTTTATTTCTTTTCTCTCTTTCTCTCTCCTTGTTGTATATGTACAGCATGTACAATTTACATTTCTCTTTCACAATTTGATTTGAAACTTTTTTATAATTTTTTAAAAAATTTTATTAATAAAAATAATTTAATTAAATTTATAAAGATCTTATTTATTTAATACTGATTGATGGCAAAATTTTCCGTATTTATTAAGATAATATCCTTTTAATTAAACACCTACTCAAAATTATAGATATCATTTATTAATTTTACTTCAATATTTTTTTATAGAAATTTTAATTTAATATTAAAGTTACATAAAACAGATATGCAGCTCTATGATAAAGAAAGTGAACATATTCAAGAACAAGACCCAAATCTAATTCTACAATAAATTTTTTTGTCAATTCTACATTAAATGTAGTATCAACTTTTAATTTTATGAAGCTAGGCACTCTTCATTAGAGAATGTGGTCAATGTGATTGCTATGTGTACTTACAAGTCCGATGTTAATTTGGACCAACTCATTCTACTTTTCAAGGTCCACTAGTTGATTGAGTTAACATATTCGGGGCTTAATAAGTACACACCCCTTTTTTCTAATCACAAGACTTTTTTTTTATTTTAACAATGTTACTAAAATACCCTATGAGATACACATCCCTTCCCCACATTCCTCTCCTTTAATCACACCATCATCCTTTCATGCATTGGAAGCGACATTATTTCTCATTCCATCTCAAGTCACCACCATGTTATCGTGGTGAGCCCACTCGAGCAAGTTATAGTCCACCTCTCGATCGTTTCATTCTTTGTACGTCCTTGAAATCGCATCTAACCTTACTTTTCCTTCTTTATGTCATAAAACCACTACCCCTCCCTACCACGGCTACAACTCATGTGTGGCTTCTTTCTCCACATTTGGTCATTACCTTTATCTCATGTGTTATGGTCTCGTGAATTCCTACTTCATCCATCATAATCTCCCATTTGTTTGTTTGTTATTGTATCACCTTTGAGTATGCGATCAATTGTATTCTGAAAATTGAATTTTAAGAATTGAATTTCCATAATGCAATTTTGAATTCTATTCCACTAATTTTCAAAGTAAAAAAAAATTACATCAACTTACCTCTTAAACAGTGATGATAAGGACGACGAAGTTGGGGGAGGAAAGTTTCAACCTTGGCCACGAGAGAAAGGATAGTTGATAATGTGGCTAGATTTCAAAAGGTTGGGAAGGGGAGAAGATAGAGGAGGGGAAGAATCGGGGGGTTGCAGTGGCAAGGGGAAGGGATGAGCATGTCACAAGAGTATTTTAGCAACATTGTTAAAAAGGGTGTTATGATCAACAAAAGGGTGGTGTGAATTACAATCTCCACTTATTTGTGAGCTCATCATGTATTGGTTTAGCCTAATGCTTTACAGGTTATGGGTTGAATACATTGACTAAGTGACATACTTTTCAAAATATATCACAAATTAATAAAACTTTATAAAATAAGTCAATCCTTTCAACCAATATAATAGGTTGTACCACACTTTTTTGTACAAGTTCACACGTATCCTCCACGGAAAGCAATCTTGCTCGAGCCGGGTATGACCTATATGGGCGACAAAACTCTCCCTCGAATGTTTAACGCAGATGCATACCCAGAGTTTAACCTGAGACCACTCATTAAGTTGGAACAGCCCCCTACCAATTGATTCACGCATTCAGTAATTAGTATTACATTATAAAATAACAAAAGCTAATTCATAAGAGTAAAAATAAAATGAAGTGTGATAATTGCAACAACTAATAAATAAAAGAAATAAAGAAAACTATATACAAAGTTTAGCATAAAATGAATACTACCAATTTAAGTATTGTTGTTTTTACTTTTGACTTAACCAATTATACAAAAAAAATAATAGAAAAAATTTTGGGGATACAAATTAACATGATCCATTAAAGATTAACATACACTAGGTCAATTAATTCTCAAGTGGAAATGGATTGAGTCAAAATAAGACCGCATTAAAATTTTTACAACTCAGTCCATACTTCATATTAGATTAATCAAGCTAACCAGTTAGGCTTCGCCCATTTTAACACAATAGCATGGAGGTTTAAAGAAATCTACTAAAACGGAAGGATTAATTAAATTTTTACAACTCAGTCCATACTTCATATTAGGTTAATCAAGCTAACCATTAGGCTTAGCCCATTTTAATATTTTAGCAGGCCGAATTAAATTCATCAAATAATATTTTAAATGTAGATCAAAGCTAACACTACTAAGAGTACGAGGGATTGGGGATGAAATATATTGGGTTTAGGGATGGCAATGGGTAACCTCTGGGTAGGGTACCACAGTGCCCGTCCTCGTACCCGCGTTTTTAAAAAAAAGCCCATACCTGCGCCCGTACCCGCGTGGGCAGTAACTTTAGTGTCTGTCCCCATACCCGCTGGGCACCTATATGCCCGTATCCGCGCCCGTTACCCGCACTTTTATTAAGTAAAAAATTAACAACTTACTAAAAAATAATAATTTAAGGAAACTATATCTCAATTGAAAAAGTTACTCAAAGATCGTCTAAACATAATTTTTAAATATAAGTGATACAACAATTTAATTACATTGAAACACAATATGTTAAGAATTTAATATATACATTGTCAGTGTAAGAAAATTTTACACAGACATCCAATGATGTGTGTCATATCATTTAATGAATGTGACACATGTGTTATTAAATTCATTAAATGATGTGGCAGCATATCATTGGATGTCTGTGTAAAATTTCTTTACACTGACAATGTATATTAATTAAATCCATATGTTAATGTTCTAAAACACAATAAATGATCTAAAGTTCAAATTTTTATTAAATATTACAATATACTTTCACGTTACAATATTTTATAAACTTAGATACCCTGTGTTAGAATTCTTCAAGATCTGTAAAAATTATTATTAGCACTAATTAGTCATATATTATAAAGTAAAAAAAAACACACATAGATAGTTATAAAAATATATTTTTAATTTGTAATATATTATATATATCGATTTAAAAATATGCATAAATATATTAGATATTTTAATAAAATTAATATATCCCTATATATTATATGTGGGTTTTTTATTAAATAATATATAAGAGTGCGGGTATGGGCGGGCTGGGCATCAAAGTGCCCGTACCCGCGCCCGTCCCCATGAAAAAATACGGGCTTTTGCCCGTACCCGCACTCATACCCGCTTTGCGGGTTTTTACCCTGCCCATTGCGGGTAATTTTTACGGGTACCCATAGGGCTTGGGCTCAATTGCCATCCCCAATTGGGTTTAGCCTTCATATCCTTAAATTACTACTTTTTAATATTTTATTTAAAAAACCTCACGTTTTTACGGTCTTGATTCTTTAGCAATTTCCGCGGATGTCTAAAAATAGGTTAGAGATATAGTTCTATATGTAACTATGGATAGGGGTCTTCGCGGTTCGGTTTGGATCGGTTTTGAAGTAAAAAAATCATTCAATCCGATCATTGCGGTTTATCATTTCATCATTCGATCGGTTTTGATATTTTTCAAATCCGATCCAATTTAAATTGGATTGGATTGGTTTTCGGTTTTTAAGGCGACAATAAATATTTAATAAAATTGATAAAATAATGAAGTAATAGTGAATATTTTTCTTATTGAAACTTATATTTATTAAAAAATTATAAAATTAATAAAAAAATGACATGAGACATAAAAACTAATTTAAAACTAATTTTATATTGATACATTTATATAAATATTAATATGATATTAGATTATAAAATCATAAAAAATATATTAGTATAAGTATTTTTATAAATATATATGTACACAAATATAAATATATGATTATTTATAATAATAATATAATATATTTATATATAAGTTTGGTTTGGATTGGATTAATTTTCAATCCAAAAACCAATCCAATCAAATAAAAAAATTTGGTTTTTGCGGTTTGATTCGGTTTTTGGTTTTTCGGTCCGATTTCTGCGGTTTATATTGAATTGAATTGGATATGAACACCCCTAACTATGGATAATTAGTGAACTATGAAGTTATTGTTGCAATTTTGATCATTATATACGACACAATGTGTAATTCTTTGTAGAGTTATACGGCAAATTACAACCCTATGGACAGGGAACCACAACAAAAATCAATGAGGCTTTAATTTTCATGTCATTGTAATAATATAATGAATTAAATAATGTTAATTATATCATGTCACACATGTTTAAAAAATAATAAGATTTATTAAAATAGAAAAACTCTGTTTGAATGTAAGATGTTGGGTAAAACAAATTTGACAAATGAAAAACAGGTTTTGAAATGTTAGATAATAATTTCGCTGTTCTTATTTCTTCAACAAACGAAATCTAGTGCTCAAATTTGTGAGACAATATACTTTAGCATAATTTATAGAAGGTTAAATAAGGAGTTCGGCTGGTGATCTGAGGGAGGAAAACAAATCAAAGAAAGTATCTTTTTCTCCATTCATCTCAATGAATGCGGTAGCGTTCATTCACCATTGTGATATATATATATATATAGAGAGAGAGACCCTCCAAATAATGTGGAACAAAATTACACTATCACTGTCTTATATATTGGCAATGCTCAATTCCAGCATTCTTCCTATAGTATCCAAAAAAAATTATTCTTGAAAAGAACAAAAAGGGGGAGGGGGTGGGGTTGTGAAGGCATCGGTTACCGATGTATAGGATTCAAGAGATTAGATGACATAGGCACCAAACTATGTCCGCAATGATTGCATGAAGTCAAGATTAAAATATACTAACATTTCACTCTAACCAAAATATTCTTTATGACCCTGGAAATGGCCAACAGAGAAGGCAAATCTTCATTGCTGTTCACTGTTAGTGTTTGTGGCATGCCAATATATCAGCCAGGCACTTCTTGGTAAGAAAGATACCATGTTGCAATGCGGTGCCAACTGCATCAAGGATCACTGATTTTTCATGAACTTTGACTTGCACAAAACATTTTGTCATGTTCACAACTCGGCCTTGGATTCCGAGTCTCTTTCAATGAATCTTCACTAGTCAAATCCTTTGATTGGATAGGGGATTGCATAGGTTCTTGATCATCACCCAAGATTCGTGCAGTGAATCTTCTCGCCTCCAAATCAAGGTCTGGCCACTCAGATACTATTCGTCTAGCACCCTAAAGAACATAGTGGAATTAAGTTAAGAAGCATATGCAGAAGACAAGTGGGGCTGCAAAAAATATCAGCAGCGATATAATGGGATTTTCCAAGAACACAATATTTCAAACAGCAAATATTCACCTGAAGTTTGGGTTCTTTTGTCATGGGATTGTTGCACAGGTCAATTGTTTTTGCCTTGGATTTTGTAGCATTACCACACCATGACTCACACCATAGCCATTCTTGTGGCAAAGAAAAATGGGCACAGTATGCTGAGCATAATTAGGAAGATCCTGAAAATGGTGAGTGCAAATTTCAGCTGAAAAGATCTAAAAAGAAAATGCACCAAGGATAATGGATGCACCAAGAAAATTTTCCTTTTATGTCATTTCTTTGGTTGGTGAATGGGGAGGCCTCCATAACTTTTAAGAAAATTATTACTGGTTACTAAATATAAGACAAAAGAATTTGCGTTGATAGTTACATCAAAAGTAAACAGCTATTCTTGAGCCCTTGTTTAACAACTTACACCTTTAGGTTTAATGTTTTTTCAGCATGGTAATTATTAGAGTTACATTGACTTATTAGAGTTACATTGACTAATTGGTTTAGAGATTGATCCTTACTGCCCTAAATATTATAAAGGTTCACGTTAAAGCAACATTTGGTCTCAATATAAAGCAGTCATCTACGGTGCGTTGAGGGGTATTGGACTTACAGAAACCATTCAACCGTATTTAACAATTTAAACTTTTATGTGATTCTTTCAACACAAATAAATAAACAATAAAAACTATTGATTGAACCTCTTACTGATCCAAGTTGGATAGACTGTTTGGATCCTTGCTAAGGGTTTAAAAAGACTCTGAGATTATCTCCAGCTGCAGTCTCTCGGAACTTCTTCAGATCTACAACATACAAAGCACTGCAAGCAAACGGAAACGGAGAGAACAATCAGAGAAATGACATTCTATAAACTCCAACTCTTCCGGCAAGAGAATCAAGAAAGTAGTTACTAACCTAATATGGTATGGTTTTCCCCGCAAATGATCCTTCCAGAAACCCTAAGATATAAGAATGAGGTGAACAAGAGTTAGCATTCAATGCTGCACCAACATATAGTTGTATCTGTATGGTGTGATGATAACGACGAGTTGATATGCAACAAAATAGAACAATAAATGATACATAAATATAGTGAAGTTCAACAGGGGAATTTACTTGTCTCCAAAACCGATATCCATCCATCTCCTTATTATTATCACAAAATGGTGTATATGCCAGAGGTTTTCCTTTTAAATCCATGTCATAGAGTTCTCCCATGTCAGCCCTAACAATCTGATCAGCATCCACAAAAATAACCTGCAAATATCGGTAGACGATAAACACAAATTATAAAGGATCTTTCTTTTCATTCCTTGTCAATGTCATGTGTGGTGCATCTGACCACTATGAAATTGAGAGTGCAGAATACAACAAAAGAGATGCATGGAGTTTGCTGCAGAAGATAAAACCTCCATACCTTCTCCAAGGAAAGGGGAAAGATGACATCCAGGAATTATTTTGTATGCCCAAATTATTCGCTGCTTTTCTTTCTGCTTATGCAACCAAGTAGGCCATTTGTATGTGATTAGTTCATATTCAAAACCATACTCTTGGGCCATGTGGGGAATCAGATCCTGTTTGTTCAGATGAGAACAAAAATAGTTCAAGTATGTCAAGCAAACTCATTATGTTATGCTTTAAAGTTCCAATATACAAATGAATAAATATTGAAGCATATAGTAGATGGATTTATAACCTTAAAAGGAGGTGAGAGGTAGTTCTTTATGAACCAGAATTTAACAGGACGATGGGTATTCTTTAGGACACTTAGAATCATAATCTTCAAAAAGCGTTCATATCTGGCAAAATACATCACCAAAAACAAGTGAAGATTGCATTTGTGATGAAAGAAATTAAATATCTCTAACACATATATAAAGGATAAAAAAGAGTCTAGAGTCAAGTAGAGTATAATATGCATCTAGAAGTGTATTTTTGTCAGCAAAATTTCGGTTTAAGTAAATCCATGAACACTGACTTGTGTTTCATAAAACTGGGATAAGTTTGACCTCTCATAATTCCCCAGCAACTACGAGCACAAGAACCCCAAACTGTATTCTGCCAGGCAACCAAAGTCCCTATCCTCCCAAACTTAGTAATTTACAAATACAAATCCTCACATAAATAAGGGCATCAAATAACCCCATCATGTATGATCTGAATATAAAAAACAACCGAACCCATGCACTACACACTTTTTGTCAAATGATTAGCTAAGAATGCTTATGAAAATAACAAATGAGATTTTAAGAGAATGTTAAGGCTCTAAAAATTTGATAAGAATGTCAAAAATTGGGTAGGTAGTGTCTGAATAAAGTCAATAAACTACATAGACCAACCTCAAGGTATAGCAGAATTACATATACTTTACTTCTTGTTTGAAAAAGACAAAGACAGAGAGTGTAGATAACCATCAAGGATTTGAAGACATGTAATTTCTGGTTTTGGCATCATGGTTGAGGGGTTGCCCAGATAAAACTATATCATCAAAGACTGACCATGTCAACTGACTAATTAACAAAGCCAAATGATGAATGATCTTGCTGTGAACTTAAGTTGCACCTTCACTGATCATCTTGCAGTTGACTCTATTCTGATGGTACTGCATTGAAGAGGAACACATATCCTATTGATAGGCATTCCTTGAAGTTCATAGGACCATCAAGTGAAAGGTTGTGAGCAAATGGAAAAGAAAGGGGATCCCCATTGAGAGCCTCTAAGTTTGTTAAATAAAAAGATGAGGAAGAAAAGGAAATTTCATGAAGGAGCAGAAAATAGACTAAGTTTTGTCACATTAACAAAATGCAATGATATATGGGAAAAATATGTTATTAGTCCCCGAACTTTTGGTCAACTTGGGTTTTAGTCCCTGAACTTTAATTCCTTGGTTTTATATCCCTGAACTTTCAAAAACCCGTAACAGTAGTCCCTGTCATTACTTTGGTCCGTTAAACCAGTGATGTGGCATGCTAGGCAATTAACACATGGCATGCTAGGTACACGTGGCATGCTAGGTAATTGACACGTCACAGGTTTAACGGACCAAAGTAACGGCAGGGACTATTGTTACGGGTTTTTGAAAGTTTAGGGATATAAAACTAAGGAATTAAAGTTCAGGAACTAAAACCCAAGTTGACCAAAAGTTCAGGGACTAATAACATATTTTTCCCATGATATATTTTTTGGTCCACAAGGCAATTTTTTGCCATGCCTCTCATGAATCAACTATCCCAAAAGCTGAAACCACTAGGTAAAAACATAGGAAATGGTTTTATATTAAATCTCTAACACGCCCTCACACAAGAAACTGAAAACAAATATATGAAACAAAAGTGCCTTTTGGCCATAATTAACAGCAAAAAAGTTAAAGCAAGAAAACCACTTACAGGTGTCCAGAAGCAACTGAAAAGATATTAATAGTTTTTCCATGGCGTCCCCCCTTCCTTTCTCCTATAATGAAAAAAAGGATAAATCTGTTACAACTCTAGGAAATTATGAAGTAGGCTGATATGATGAAAGAGAAAAAGTATAAGGGAGCAGAAGGTAAGAAAAATCTTCAAAATTTACCATGTGTTTTGATAATACATATAATTGGTTGGACACATCAGAAAGGATGTATAATAATAGTCATTTCATTCAAGAACTAAAATTACAGTTATGTCAAACAAAGCATTACGTAATTCAAAGTATTGAAGCATAAATACAAAATCAATCGGATAAAATATTTTTGTAACACAATGCCAAGTTTGATTATAATCTGTTACTTCATTAAGAGTCCCTAACAAAGGTTTTCAAGGAAATCTAATAAAAGCAAATGAATTCATGCAAAATGGACGACATTAAGAAACAAGAAAAAGTACAGTAAAACTCACTGGTGAATTGCTTTGAGCATTTTTAGATTGTTCATTGCTACTGATGAAACCAGAAGCCCATTTTAGTATGTTGGAATTCCAGCTACTTCCCTACAAAAAATTAAAAAAAAACAAAAGAAATCTGTGAGCATTTGAACTTGCTTTTGCATTTGCATTTATCTAATAATGTTTACTTTCTTTTACTCTGACACCAAATTTTAAAAATAACTGTTAAAAACAAGCACTCACTTTTTTCTTATCTTGCAGATCTTCATCATCATCAGGGACTAGTAATTTCTCATGTTCCTTGCCTTTTCTTTTCACTACTTCCATATGAACTACTTTACCCCGTAAACTATTGATCGTAATGAGTTTTGATGATTGTTTATTATGACTTTCATCATCATCTTCCTTTAAAATATAGAGCTCAGAACTTCTACCAGGAGCAAGCTGCAAGAACCAAACACCAGGAGAGACTTTCATTTGCCAATAACCAAGATTGGCCATCACAAGGGTATCAACTAAATGGGGTCTAATTTTGGTTCCAAGAATCAGCTGAAGACCTCGAGGAGGATCATGATCTTTCTCAGAGCAATGACCTGATTAGATGAACAATTGATAAGAATGACAACGGATTTATAGAAATTTTACTTCAATAGTTAATGCTGTGTATTTACAAAAATGACAACATCACAAAGAACTATCAGCCTATACTTTTGAATAAACAAAGAGCAATTTTACCAGTGAGGACAAGAGCTTCAAGTTCAAAAACTGCTTGCAATGTTCTAGTGTCACCAAGGTTCTCAAGTAAAATGTTATCCAGGTCATGACTGCAGCATGAGAAATCATATTAAAGACTTCAAAAAATTTAAATTTTACAAAAGTAGCCATTGCATATGCACAAAGAGAGAATACATGCTGAAGTTAGTTACACAGACCTCCCTCAAAGAAAAGGCAAAATTGCATCTACTACTTCCCTTCTCATGTTAGTAATAACAAAGGAATACTTTTTATTAATAGAAAAATACGCAGCATTCATTATATATTCGAACTACCAATTTAACTTGATTTATTGTTTATGTTTTAAAGGCTTTACCTTCCACAAATTATGAAACTAACTCAAGTTTAGAATTTTTGGATGCTGAGTCCACCCCTAATTCTTCTTCATAGTTCACAACACATCATTTTAAAGTTTGAAAAGTGTTGATTCAAATCTATTATATGTTTTTTTAATTAAATACGGACATTTTTCAGATAAAATGTAATAACATCAAATATGTCTAGCATGGTTTAACATGTCTAACACTGAACTAATAGAAGAGATAACGGCTACTCCAAAATTAAAAAATGAGGGAGATCAATGTGATTTGTTTAGAATAATATACACCTGTTCTTAAACCTTATCTATTTTCATGCAAGTAGACAGAAAATAAGGTGAATCAAGATTAATAGACAATAATGTTTAATATGAAGCTATTCATGAGCCTCCACCTAACAATTTCATCTTTTGGGGTATCATGTCAAGGACCAACTCTACTGAAAGCTAGAGCTGATACAAGGAAGCTCATGAATGGCTTTATATCCAATAAATGTTAATGACAATACATACACAGCAAGAACAGGCTCAACAAGCCAAGGTTCAGGAACATCAAGGTTCATGGTCAGAGTCTTGGACAATGGCATGTTGGTGAAAAATGCTTTTGGGCCATTTATTGAAGAGTCGGTGTTGCTAAAATCATCCTGCAAAAGTAATAACAGACTCAGAACCCAAACATTAAATCTTATCTGGAATTATCTAAGAGCCAAAAGTGTAAGATATACCATTGACGGTACTACATATCTGTAGTAGTTCTTCAGAGGAAGATCAGCAAGGGAACTCTGGCACGAAATGAAAAATATCATTCAATAATATATTGGCACATTATGTTAGAAGTAAATTGAAAGAAAATATAGCTCATAGTTATAGAAAATGCTACACTTATGGTAAAAAAATCGCTGGGTCAAAGGATCTACAAAAGTCGAATGTAGAGTAGTGACAGGAAGTCTATCACACGTATTTTTAAAAGAAATAAAGTTGATTATATGTAAACAGCAAGATATATACATGAACAAGCCTTCCACTACTACTGTACGGTCTTTGAGAGGGTAAGATGTAAGCATCCTTAACCCCATAATTGGGGTCAAGACAAAAATATCATACTCTTAAATTATATTTTCCAAATTTAATATAATAAATTAGGGTGTCAAAATTACATACTGAGTTACTTCTACAATGGAAATGCAAAAGGAAGTGAAATGATAGTATCAGTTCAGATAGAAGTTGCAATGCAAAGGCCAACTAAAACAGGGCCCTAACATACAACTTCATAACAGTTGGCCTGTAGTGTTATCAAAAGTCAAATTCAAGGGGAGTTCATAGTTCAGCCCAAGGCTTTCTCAAATTCCAGGTAGAAGAAACAAAAATTACAATTCCCTTTTCATCTTCATTGTTTTGATCCCAAAGGCTTCGGAAGATCATTAAAGAAGTAACAAGGTAGGTAATGGAAAAACAAAATATTTAATAATTATAAATTTAAATAGGACTATAGATATCAACCAACCACTGGATTCAGTACAATCCTCATGCTGGGCTGAATGTATTTCCACAAAACTCGAAGAATTCCAGACAACTTCTGGCTGGTTGGACTTAAAGGATCCAGAACAGCATCAATATGAATGCTTGAATTTTCATTGTTTAGAATAATGGCACTGCACAGAACAAACAAAGGGAAAAAAAAATTAATTTCATACAATTATACTGTTAAAACTTAAGTCATTAATCTAAACATGAATAAACCTTGAAAAAGAAGATAAATTCATGCCTTTAATTCAACTCAACATTCTTCATATCTAACTTGAGTACCCTGGTAACTAAGTAAAAAAATTACCTATGTTGATCATTCAAAACCTCAAAACGAGCACTTTCAGAACTCCGCTCTCTAGTAGCCATCGAAGATGATACAGCCATGACAATATCACTAATGAATTTACTGCCAAAAAAAAGTTTAAATAACCATCATATATTCTGTAAACAGATAAAGATTGGACAACTATATAAAATTTTTGCAAACACTATCTGTCATTGCCTAAAAAAGGAAACAATAAATGCTACACAAATTTTTATAATGATTTCTTAAAACAATTAAACAAACTCTTAGCATGGGCTAGCATTAACTTCAAGCATGACATCTAAACATGGTAGTCAAAATCGCATTTTGAAACGTAAAATCGACCGATTTTACGATGCAAGACCCCTGGACGATGCAGAACGCAAACAGAAACGCTGTTTGGTGAAATCGTACTGGAATCGCAAGCTGAAGCGGTGGAAACAGACGATTTCTCCGCGCGCGCGAGTTGCTTCTCTCGTTGGGTTTTGTGCGGCCCATAACCCGACCCGAAATCGCGTGAACATTTAAATTGATTTTGAACGAACAGAAACCTTTCTTCTTCCTCGGCCTTCTGCTCTGTTTTGGGAATCCTAAAAGTCACTCTCACTCACTCCACCATCTTCCTCCTCTGCCTACTCTGTTCTGCAATTTTCCATCTCTGTTCTGTGAACATGGGCATGGCTCTTCTTCTGCGAACATCTCTGTTCCTGCTGCTGGTGGTACTGGTGGTAGTGTTTCTATCAATCCTACTTCTCCAAGTACTGGTGGTACTTGATGTTTACTGTTTTGGAGTTGTTACTTTGTTTTAGTGACTTAAATGTTTTATTTTCTTATTTATGCTATTTTATAGGCATATATATGAATTTATATGCATATTATATAAATTTGGTAAAATCTTATGTTTCATGTTACGATTCCACGGTTTATGATTTTAACCCATCTTCCCGATTTAAGGTGAAATCTCGATTTTGACTACCTTGCATCTAACTAGGGACTCTGCAAATAACACAAATAGGCAACAAACAGCCCATCAAAGCGTTGTTAAAGTTAAACTTTCACTCCTTCCAAACTATCATTTCCCCTTAACACTAAGGAGTCGCATTATGTTTGTGTCTAACTCATTATGTAGTATACTGAGCAGAAGACCAAATAGCTATGTGGTCCCCAGAATGCTGATCTCAGTAATCTTCTAGTTATTCAAGCTGATCGTATGACTGTTTGCTTAGAGAAAATAATTGGTCTCACACATGCTTAGAAATGTTCACCTTCTTTCATACCAAGCAAAATGTAAAATTAATGTTTGTGAAGGGAAGATCATAGACGTACTACGATACAGAAGAAACAACCACAACACAAAACAGAAAGAGCAAAGATTAAGAAACCTTGTTAGCATGTCAGGGTCAACATCTTTCCATTTCACTTCTTCAATAATTTCCATAATATGCTTTGTCCTCTTCTTAAGCTCTATTGATTCAAGAAGATGCAGATCAGCACTCAAAAATGTGCTTTCATCAATTGGATAAGTTACCTGTAAAACATAAATGCTAATATTAAGACAGGGGGACTGGCAAAGAGATTCATTCATTGATGAAAAACCAAAAACACAAACACAACAGAGACGAGTATACCATGAAATAAATTAAGAGATTAAGAAAGACTTACCCTTCCATTAGTGATGACAGCATTAACACCAGATTCAGACCCAAGTATCCTATAAAAAAACTTTTCCACCTGATAACAAGAAGCCTCATTAACACAAACTTCCATGATTATTAAAAAAATAAAATGTCAGTGAAAGGCTCAGAGATTGAGTCTAGAACTGTGAAAAGCTCCACAAGAATAAATAAATTAAGGGGAGGAGAGAGCGAAAGTAAGAGGAGCAGAGACTAATTTCTGTTGGGGACTAGAATCAAATGAAAAAAAGGAAGAGGCGTAAGGGAGCATTGATGGGTCTGACATGCACAAAATGTGATTGTTTAAATGGCAAAGCAACCCAAAGTACCTTACTCAACTGCCTTCTAACTTCATCAGCATAAACATCTAAGAGGGCAGACCTATATCCCTCAGATGGTAACCCATTAGCCTCAGCAAGCTTGCAGACCTCATCAATAAATGCTTGGGTGCTATTACCTTCCACAGCTGATGTAAGGATGTATTTCTTCTGATAAAGTGAGCACAGCTGATCCAAGAAATCTAGTACATTCTTCTTGTGGCTGCATAAAACCATGCATTCATAATTTTATACAAATGATAAAAACTGTACATTAACTTTAAAAAGAATGTGTAAAACTACAGAATCAAATACCAATCAATCTATTAAAAGTCAACTCAGTGATTAAAAAACATACCTATATGAGGATGTAGTAATTTCAAAAACCTTCACAAAAAGGAGGCTAAACGAATCTGCACTTTGATTGGCATTAAACAGAAGACCTACACGACCATCATTGGACCCTTCTATCTGTAGCATAACGACCAATTAAAAAAAAATATGTTTTAAAATACCAAATATGTAGGTCCAACTCATGATAGGCAATAGGCATCAGGCTAAAAACTTCAAAGGAAGAACGATATTCAACAAAAAAGTAAATCAGTATTAACCAGATAATTTAAGCCTTGTCGAAAGTAACTTCATCCCACTCCCTGAAGTGATATCAACAGCAAGAAGATGTGTCACAGGCTTCAAATCATCCATTGCTGGGTCAGTTAAAAACAATCGACATGTTAAGACAAAAAACCAGGGTGTAAGAATAAACCTATCTAGTATCTATTCTAACATGTTAACTTACTTCCAGGAGGATGCAAGTAGTCAATGTCATTTAGTATAGATGCCTCTCCAAAAATAAACGTCGAAAGAGAAATGAACCTTGGTTTGTTGTCAGAAATAATCTATATCAATCAGAAATTGATTAGTCATACATCATTACATAAGTTTCCCAAAACATGTAAAATGTTAAAATATTATACCCGGGGGGATTATAGCGTTGAATACCAGTTTCTGATAGGAACTTGGCCAATACATCAGTGTGAGATTTTATTTGTCCAAAATACACTTGCTCCTGTATTCTCTGAGTCTCATTCAAGGCATTTAGTAGAGCCTCCTGGTAAAATCAATTGCGAATATATAAGTGGCAGAAAAGTGTATTCTATCAACACTCGCATGACAACACACTGATTATAGTTAACAACAAAAATTGAGTACTTGAACTAAAGTTGAACACACAAAGCAGACCCAGAGTTAACTGAGACTTGAACACAATTAAAATGGATTCTGATCCTCAACGGTGCAGGGTGCACATCATAGAGTAATATGAAAATGGTTAACGTTTGCCACAATAATAAGCATATTTAAGAAAAACACATTCATTTACAATAAAGACAATTCTTAGGGAAAACATTCAAAAGGTCATTACTCATTACCTCTGTTGGATCAATAACGAGCCCATTCATCAACAGAGAACATTGAATCTTGGACAAACCAAGCTTAAATACAAGTTTGGAGCTTTCTTGTGACAATTCCTTCAACTCTGCCTCCTTCTCAAGCTTAAGTAATATCTCTTGAGGTGGGGATTTTACCTTTGGTCTACGGAAAATAGTGAGAATATTTAATCCATATCTTTAAATAATAGAAAAATAAAACACAGAATGTAACTGAAAAATAAGAGAAGCGCCATAATAGAGAAATGTAAGCAGCATACTGGTAAACACAAGAGTCCAGCAAAACTCACAATATTGTTTCCACAAATGCCGCTTCAACATGGTGCAGTTCAAGATGAGCATCTTCTAAATGATCATCTGATTCAATGCGTAATTTGTTAACCTACAAAACATGTATAATAATGTTCTTTCAATTGAATTGCAAACTAGACTAGTTTTAGATGACTCCGAACAATGTCAATATGTGTTGACAAAAAATCTTGTATGATACAGCCATGTCATTTTATCCCCATAACAAAAAACTTGTTAAGATGCAACCTTACAGGCAAAATAGGGGTGTATTTATAAAAGAAATGAGGCTTTTCTTGTTTTCCTGTTAACAGGATGGGGGCAAACAACTTAGCAAGCAGTGAATCCTCTTGCAAGGGGATAAAAGCAGTGTGAATAGTAAGGTTGGCAATTTGTGGTTTTGGGTCAAATCAGGAAACTTGATAGATTCAAATTTTGAACTTAGACAGGTAATATCGAGACAGACAGAATAATATGCATGTGCAACATATAAGTGGATCTATCAGTTTTCTACCAATAAGTATGTTTCTGGAATTCAGTTATGTTAATCTTGCCTATAATTATTTTAATGTAAATAAAAGCAGTGGTAGAACATGGTTGCAGAAAAACTGTGAACAGAAGATAACTAGTACTGAAGACAATTCCATACCTTGCTCAAAAACTCGAAAGCCATTTGAATACCATAGTTCTCCTTGATATAGCTGAAGAGACGTATAATCTGAAAAGAGAAACGGCAAAAACAATATATCATAAACTTACCAGTAAAATCTCCTAAATAAATTGTTTTATGTATTTTCCTAAACCGCTGAAGGTAAAGATTACCATATTAGATATGTCCTCCTTAAATTTATCTCCGTCCTCATCGGCAGAATGATTCTCTAACTGCATAATGTACTTTGAAGAATACAGTACGACCCCCAATCTCAGAGGAAAATTATTCTCATACAATGATATGATCATATCAATGGACTGCAAGGTTTTCAAACAAGGGATTTCACTTGGAAATACATACAAAGAAAAATGTGAAAACGTTAATCTTGAGGAAATAAACTTGCCTCAAGACCACAAGTGGTTGCCGGGTCAATAACAAAAACAGCATGGAAAAGATTTTTACGGATTTGACGTAGCTGCCCAGGGAAGACTGGCATCAAGATCTAAACAAAATAAAAAATATATTATTCCCATGAAAATATACAACATGGAGAATTTCAAAATAATGATATTCCTAGTTTGTTGAAAATCAAGTAGTAGTCAACCTCATTTAGATTGCTCCTCCACCGTTTGTACTTGGCATCTTCTTCCAAGTTGTTGAGATAATGAACATGAGTAGAGCGAAAATCAATACGAAACATATTGGACTCTGATGGAGGTAAAGTTGACAGCAGTTTTCGCACAATGCTATAAGGAATCTGCAATTACTGGGAACATCAATAAGACAGTCTAGATATATAGCAAAGCATCAATCAAGGGAAAAATATATATGTCAATTTCTTACAATAGATATGCAAAAGTGAGTTCTAAAGAAAAATGGAAAGATATCAATCTGTAACAGTGTTAAATTTTATAAAACAACAACAATGCCCTTCCCTACTAGATGGGGTCGGCTACATGGATCATCCGACGCCATTAAATTTTGTCATATATTAAATCCAAAAATAGACCATTTACCTCTAAATCTCTCTAATGGTTTGACCTATAGTTTTCCTTGGTCTCCTCTACCTTTAGCTATTGGACTATCTCCCATCTAATCCACCCTCCTTACAAGTTCATCCACGAGTCTTCTCCTCACATGCTCAACCATCTAAGATGGGACTCTACCATTTTTTCTACAATGGGAGATACCCCAACTTGCTTTGTAATGGCTGTATTCCTAATCCTCTCTAGTCTTGTATAACCACTCTTCCATCATAGCATTCTTATCTCCATGACATTAACCTTACTCTCTTGTTGGATCTTTACCGTCCAAATCCAACACTCGGTCTCATACAATACAACATTGCAGGTCTTATAGTTGTGCAATAAAACTTTCCCTTAAGCTCATGTACCCTCTTTATCACATATCACACCTAAAGCATTCCTCTATTTCATCCACCCTACTTGAACCCTGCGGTTGACATCTCCATCTATCTCCTTGCCACTTTGTATGATGGAACAGTGATACTTAAAATGTGAGACATGTGGTAGTGTATGTTCTCCAACTTTCACCTCTAAGTTAAAAATTGTGCATCTCGCGCTAAACTTACATTCCATATATTTTGTCTTCTACTTAAAGTGAAAGTCGTGTGCTTCAAAGCTTGTCTCCAAATCTCTAACTTTACATTTATTTCTTCTCTCATTCTCCAACTTAAACTATATTTATCTACAAAAAGCATGCAACGTGGTACCATCTCTTGGATATGCTCAGTTAGCATGTCTAAAACCAAGATAAAAAGATAGAGGCTCAAAGTAAACCCTAAACTATAGTTAAAGAGATATCTTTTGTCTCTCCATCTTGTGTTCTTATACTAGTTATGACCCCCTCATACATATCTTTTGATTACTCAAATGTATGCAATCCTAATGCATTTATTTTCTATAGCTTTCCATAAAACCTCTCTAGGTACTCTATCATACTTTTTTCCAAATCAATGAAAACCATATGTAGATCTTTTATATTCCTCCTATATCTCACCATTAGTCTTCGTAGGATGTATATAGTTTCCATGGTTAATCTCTTTGATATAAAACCAAATTGATTTTCTATGATGTGTCTCTTGTCTTAATTCTTGCTCAATCACTCTATCCCAAAACTATATAGTATGACATATGAGTTTAATCCCTCTAAAATTTGCATATTTTTGTATGTCACCTTTTATTCTTAATGATAGGAATTAAAGCACTTCTCTATTCATCCGACATGCTAGACATCATGATCTCATTGAACAACTTTGTGAACCGCCTAATGCCTTTTTCTCTTAACCATACCTCAAAAGGTGTATTATCTGGTCCAACCGTCTTACCATTTGCCCTCTTATTCAATGCTTCTTTTACCTATGATTCTCGGATACTTTGGTAATGAGAATGATTTTGGCCCTCCTCTTTGGTGTTAAGTCTATTAGAGTTCAAAGCATACCTGTGTCCTTTATTAAAATGTTTATGAAAATAGTTCTTCCATCTTTCCTTAACATTTTGTCCAGCAACCAATACTTATCCCTCTCCTAAATGTATCTAACCCAATTCCAAGTCTCTTGTTTTCTTTTCCCTACTTTTAGCAAGTCTATAGATACCTCGTTCTCCTACTTTGGTGCCTAAGAATTCATATAAATCATCATAAGCTCTTGCTTTAGCTTCACTTACCCCCTTTCTTATTGTCTTACTTAAGTACTTCATATTTATTCCAATTATCATTATTTTTACACAAAGACCAAGCTTTATAACACTCCCTTTTAGCCTAACCTGTTGTTGCACACTGTCGTCCCACCACCAAGAATCTTTACCCTTTGACCCCAAGCCCCTTGATTCTCCTAGTGTCTCCTTCGCTACCTTTCTAATTCCTTTTGCCATCTTGTTCTACATGTTGTAAGTATTTCATTGGATTTCCCAAAACTCCCTCCAATATCTTTCTCTCAAAGAGTTTGTTTGTCACCCTTTAATTGCTACCATTTTACCCTAGGAATGTTAACTTGACTATTCCTATTTATTTTGTGTTAGGCATTTGACAGCCAATGTAAAACTCCCAAATCTACATATTATGATCCTGTTAAATTTTTAACTGTGACACAACAGCTAACTTTCTCCACCAAAGAAATACTATTAACATCTTCATTATTTGCCTTTCTGTTCCCAACTTTTCATAGGCACTAATGCTGAACTGATTACATATAAAGACATCATATACTTCCAGTTTTTGTAATGTGTAGAACCATACAGATTCTCAAGTATTAGAATGCATCAAATGATTATTTTCATCTGTCCACTAATTTTAGGTCTGTGAACAAGTTAACTAGAAATATGCCAAAATGAAGCTTAGATGGCATTCACCTTCAATTTTGAGAACTGATCAGCCAACAACAGATCCTGATGAACCAAGTCAATCAACCTAATAAAAGATAACAAGAATATAATATCAGAAGTTTGATTTTTTTTCATTTAACATGAAGTTTAAGACATCCATGCGAGTTTTAAACAAACTATAGAAAACCACAATTATACAATCAACAATTATAAGTCATCTAGAAAGTAATGTGTATTTAATGTTGTTAGAGATGTCAATATAAAACCATTCATGTGTCTTCACCTAACAGCTTAAATATTAGAATGGTTGGTTCATGACATCATACTAAAGCCTCTATGACCAAGTGGTCTAGAGTTCAATCTTTGTCACTCGTGTTCTTGTAATAAAAAGTTAAATTTTAGTACAAGATAGGTGAGCTTGTACAATGTCCACACTTCAAGCCTTTGACTCTTGCATGAGTAGGCATGTTAGAGATGTCAATATAAAAGCATTCATGTGTCTTCTAATAACTTAGTGCCCGTTTGTTTTAAATTTTGGAGCATCCAAAATCAATTCGGCAGAATTGATTTTAAATCACTTCCATCCAACGTACTTCGTAAAGCGTGCATCATCAATCTCAACCATTCATTTCTAGAATCAATTCTACTCAACTGTAAACCAAACGGGCCATTAAACTTTTAGGTTAACTGGTTCATGATAAATAACAAGCTTAACATGTTAAACTACTATGAACTTCAAATGGCAAGAGCCAAAGGTGGCAATTTAGTGAAGTTGGAAATGATTGAACTTTTCAATTATCATTGTAGCGGTTGCAGTCGGTTGGCCTAGGAAGAAGGATTGGGGACATACAAAGCATCAGCAATGTTAGTATAAAAGACAATAACAACACCACAATATAGGCTTGTATCTGGAAAACCAAAATATAGGGTGAAAGATTTTTAAGACCTGATATAATCAAATACTATATTTGGGTTAAATATTTTGGCCCTAAGGGGCTAGATATTCATTTGCCCATTGAGTGACAATTTTTGTCATTGGAACCAGAAGATATTTGTAGAATTCCTGCTAATGAGTAATCTAGATTCTAGAAGCACAAGCAATGCAAAATAAGCAAAATCCAATAGCCACAGCTTCCTCGACAGGTGCTGAAAATGTGTGTCTATTAAACAACAGTGCTTACAAAACAACAATCAAACAAATAGCTGTCAAATGTTTACTCAGATAGAACCCCAAAATAATTCTTTAAAATAATAATAATTTTATAAAAGCATATACTACTGTGGATAAGAAATGCATTTAACCTTGATAACTAAGTTACCTTAAATGAGAAATTACATCAGATAACTAAGCTGCCTTAAATAAGCTCAACCTAAATAAACACAAACTGAAGTATATATATAGACCTTGATCTAAATCTTCCAATCATTATTGTTCACAAAAATGAGCAACCAAGACGCTATGGCAATTTATTCATATGCTAGAGATGATAGTGAAACAGTAACCTCAAGCTACAATACAAACATGATTTATAAAGAACAGACAATATTTAACAATTATAATGTAAACAATATCAGCAAAAGAAAAAATAATATTACAGATAAAGGTCAATATCTTCGACGTTGAGTAAAGCACCGTTGAGAGCCATTAAAGACTTTCCAGGTGGGATCATCCTTTGGTTTGCCGTTATTTCATCTTGAACAGAATCATCAAGCTGTCATGCATCAGAGTTCCATAAGAATATTAGACAATTATTTTGGATAAAAATGTCTTATATCTGAGCATCCAATAAAGTGACAAGATTGTTTACCTTCATGCGAGACAGAGAAGAAACTATGTTAGGGAAATTTTGATTAATGTCCTGCATTGACTGCAGAGGATCAGAGGCACGGACTATTCTCTGTACAGTTTGATGTCCTAGATCTGTTGTCATAAAAAATATATATATTACAGTACAGTTCTTTATATCCAACTAAAATGGAAATAAATAATCAATCAATTCGGATAGTAAGGGGAAAAAAGTCACAATACCCTTTAGTTCCCAAACATCAAGTGTATCTGAAACAGTTGTTGACAATAGATAATCCCTGAAAGCCATGATCTCAGATGTTAACTCAGGTTTACGCTCCTGCAAGTAAACACAGATAGGTAAACCTCTATGTACCTCGATAATTTCCTAGGCATAAATCTAACTAACACAAATGACAAAAATTTAGATACGATTGTTGATCCATTGATATCAAACAGATAGATATATTCAAAAATATCATCACTCATCAAATATATAGAACCAAGGTAACATTGTGCACACAAAAGAAAGTATGTATAAATACAAAAACAACAACTAAGCCTTTTCCCACTATGAAGAAATCATGTATAAATATAGTATAGAGGAAGCAGCATCCATGACATGAATGTTAAGAGCCTATTAGCATGCATATGTCAACTATCAATTTTAGACATACAATCTCAGCATCATAGTTTCACAGTGAAAAAAACTAGTGCATGGCCCTTTTCCAATTTATTCTCTAATCTCTAGTGTGTGTGATGCAGTTGCCGTGTTTTCCCGTATGTATTTAGGTTTCTTTTTCATCTTTTTTCATTTCTTTATTTCTTTCTTTCTCATTTGTTTGGGCTCTTCAAAGGCTGCAATGTAAACATCTAATGTACTAGTGATTTCCCTCTGATATTTTTTACCAAAAAATTGTCATTTATTCCTAAAACAAAAGCATATAAAAGTTAAAAAACCACTTTCCCTGGTTAGCAACTGTCAAACTAAAGCATGTCACTAAAATAAAGTGAACTGCAGACACCCGCATTCTAAATTAATTTGATACAAATAACATAGAACTAATTAAAATGCCTATGAATATCAGCTTTCTTTACCAAGTGTGTGACAAAAAAACAAATATAGCTGAGATTTAACAAACCAGAATTTTAGAGAATATGAATCCTCTGACTTCTTGGCTAAGATCTTCAGTGCGGGGATCTTCCAAAGTCACACCTGAACCCAGAACTGTACTAATGAGGGAATTATTCACAAATACATGTAACTTATTTTTGTTATTAAAAATTTTTCCTTGACCATTTTATTTGGATGAACTGTGTATTAAAAATTTAAAATACCAATGAATTTGCGAATCCAAAATCAGTTAAAATAAGAAAGCATTTTTTTTCAATTGACTGTTTCCAAAATCAATAGCGTTCAAACTTGAAAAGCAAAGTCAGAAACAGCAGGAATAGACAATCAGAATTAGCTCATATTACCCTACAAAATGAACCAAAACTACATGAGAAGGAAAAGTAAAGGCCAGAGAAAGAGTACTTTCATGAAAGGGGATTAAGTAACGACATTATTAAATTCTAGGAATAGCAATGCAAATGTTGAGATACACAAAAATTAAAAGAAAGAGAGAATACTGTTTAGTTTCTCCAATAATATGACACTTCCAAACTTATGACCAGAGTTAAAACAATGAAAAGGGGAATAAAGCAATTACAATTCATAATTGCCAACTTTCAAAAACTAAATTGCTTCTACATTCATGTCAATCATTCCAACCTTTTTTTATTGTACTGTCATCCATGGCCTTATATTCCATATTCTTTAAAGCAAGTTCCACGCCATAGCCACCCAAGTTTACTGATTCAGTTGCCACCAACAGAACCACAGTGGCCGAAATGTGCTTCACATCCAGCTGGCAACACCGGTCTTAAGACATACTTAACTTTTCCCTACATATATTTGGACAGCATATCAATATTTGCAAGGGAAACATATACATAATCATTACAAGGACTGTTTGTGGGATAATTCCAAGAAAGGAACTCTTCATAAAATTATTTACCATGAAGGAATCATAACCACTTAGAGTTGTTATTGGCACCAATTTAAGATAACTTTTAATTATAATTATCTTCTCTCCATGTTGATCAATTTGTTTTTGTTTTATAATATTAAAAAAAATGGACAGTAAATGATTCACAGTAGGAGTCGTTAGCTAGTATTCCTTCATGTTAAATATTTTTTATAAGAGTTCCTTTTGGAACTTTCCTAGTTTTTTTTTCCAATCTTAATAGTTAATATACAGCCAGTGTGATACATCCTTTTAGGCACAGTTTCATGACTTTCAATCATATCCTTAAAAAAAGTTAAAAACCATTATATACAACTATAGAAATAACTCATTAATCTCAACTTGACTTGAAGAGATATATGATATCAGGAAATAAAATCTAAACTGTTTCATAAAAACATAGAAGATGTATCTCTCATAATTCAGGTGCAATTTATAACATTTACATTATTTTATTGGTTTCTTTTGCCATCACTCCTCTCCCTTGCAGTCTCCTTAGGTCATATCATATACATGATTATGTCTATATGGTTTAATCCTAAGGAATATCCGGTGAAAGCAAATCCATTTTGGAGGTGGGTACAGTGTGGTGATTGATAGACTGTCATTATAATTTTCTTAAGCCACAACAAGGCATTAGATTATAGCATGCAATATTCCCTTAAATCCAAAACCATAAACATAAGTCAAGGAATGGACCTGTTTGGAAGCTGCAGCCAGAGCAACATGAAACTCCTTAAAGCAAACGGTCCCAAGAGCACCATAAAGGATAGCAAGTGGACTCCCAATGCTTGAATCAAAATGAACATGATCAAAATCAAACACTTCAGGTCTGTGAAATGAGTCACCCACCCTGATGGCAAAAAAAATTAAACTCACTGTTAAGAATAATCATTTGAAATAGAACAAAAAGGAACATGAAAGGAGAAGGACATTAATTAAAAGGGAGAGATAGAGATAGAAGCACTCACAGTTCAGGCGGGGTTTGAAGCCACGAGAGTAGTTCAGATACATGAAAAAACAAATGCTCACCGGTTATCCACCCAACAACATTTTCCCTCCAGGGCTATTGAGGGGTACACCAACACGCAGGGGGTCTAATTCTGTGTTGTTTTTGGGTTCGATGATTTCGTGATCGTGATGAGGAAGAGGAAAAGATGAAAGAGAGTCGTGAGCCCAATTGGCGGTAAAGGACTAGGGTAGGGGATGCTGATCTCAGAATGAGAGAGAACTCAAACAAGGATGCCAATGGTTCTGTTAAAAGAGGGCGACCATGTTGTAGGATTTTCTTGAGACAATCCTTAGCTGAGTGGTGAGATTGAGCAGCATCGTTGTCATCAGCATTGAGCCAAATGTCAATGAAGTCCCAGAGAAGGTGTTGATGTTGTTTAGATAACAATTCGCTGTTTACGAGTGAGAGAAGGGGGAAAATCAAAGTTATTATTATCTATTATTTATTTATTCATTCATTTCATTGATAAGCAAAAGAGCAACGTTACCTGGCTTCTAAGAGCAAGGAGTGCCGGACCATTTAGCACGAAGGGCAGCTTGGACATTCTTGGGCCTTCGAGTGTCAGCGAAAGTGGAAGTTGAAGCAATCCCCAGACAAGTCACAGTCAGAAGAAGAAGCCAACATCCAGATCTACAACCCATTCGCTCCTTCCTTCCTTCGTAGTGTAGTGTAGTTAGGGTAAGGGCATGGAAATCATGGGAGATTTAAGTTAAGGTGGTCTGCTCTGCTCTCGTCGTGCGGTTTGGTTTGGTCTACTCTATTGGTAAATAAAACTAAAATTAAAATTAAATTGAGAATGCTATGGACAGTCATATCAACGTTGTGTGACATACCGCTATATGCTCATTGGTTCCAGGAAAAGTTTTTTTTCCACACCCAAAAGTGGGTGCACAGTATTTTTTTTTTTTTGCCATGAATCATACTTTTTTTATTTTTTTTTAATGAACAATAAATTTTTTTTTCCCATCAACAGTGACTTTTTTTTTTTAAATTTATAGTTAACCAGACTGATAACATAGTAACCAGAAAATTGTATAACATTAACCATAAATTCATTCTCAGTGATTATTTGTGTAGTAATCATTATGATCAAACAACTGTTCAAAATCAACTTTGTTTTCAAGTGAACATTGTGGTTAATACCATATAAGTTGGTGGTTAACCGTGTTATTAATCTGGTTAATAATTTGTTTTCAAGTGAACATGTGGTTAATACCATATAAGTTGGTGGTTAACTGTGTTAGTAATCTGGTTAATAATTATAAGTGAGGCAAAAAGTGGCTAACTATGAGTTATTATGTGGTTAAATAAGTTGTCCAAGTGGGTAATAACATGATTAACCAGATTAATAACATAGTTAACCACAAACTTATATGGTATTAACCACTTGTTCACTTGTGAAATAAAATTAAAGGTTTGTCATTAATAACTGTTCAAGATGAACTTGTTTTCAAGTGAACATGTGGTTAATACCATATAAGTTGATGGTTAACTGTGTTATTAATCTAGTTAATAATTTGGTTTCAATTGAACATGTGGTTAATATCATATAAGTTGGTGGTTAACTGTGTTTAGTAATCTGGTTAATAATTATAAGTGAGGCACAAAGTGGTTAACTGTGAGTTATTATGTGGTTAAATAAGTTGCTTCGAGTGGTTAATAACATAGTTAACCCGATTAATAACATAGTTAACCACCAACTTATATGGTATTAACCACATGCTCACTTGAAAACAAATTATTAACCAGATTAATAAACAGTTAACCACCACTTATATGGTATTAATCACATGTTCACTGAAAATAAAGTCCATCTTGAACAGTTATTTAATCATAATGATTACTACACAAATAATCACTGAGAATGAATTTATGGTTAATGCTATATAATTTTCTGGTTAACTATGTTATCAATCTGGTTAATTGTTAGATTTAAAAAAAAAAGTCACTGTTCATGGATAAAAAAATTTATTGTTCATGCCAAGAAAAAAACCATAACTACGGTTCATGCCCAGAAAAAAAAAAAAAAGAAATCACCCAAGTGTACGGTGGTGTACACTTTGGGTGTCCAAAAATGGGGACCGTTGGTTCCATGGATGGAAAGGAGAAAATATTTGAGAGACACTCGTTTCTGCTTTTTCACACCTCCATTTTACTTTTCGTACCCCCTTTTATATTTTTTTGAAAAATTGTTATTTTTTTTTTATTAAAAAAATATTTTTTTATTTTGTTATTATATTTATTTTTATTTATTTATCTTATCAAATAAAAATATAGATCAAGAAAATTACAATTAAATGATCATATAAAAATTATGTTAATTAACACGAGGTTAATTACGAGTCCCGAAACGATGAATATGTTAAAAATGAGGTTAATCGTGTTTCCGTTTGTGGTTAACAGAGTAGGATTCTTGGTTATTGCAACTCCTGTTAACACGAGGTTAATTATATGGCCAGAAACGGTGAATATATTTGTAAATGAGGTTAATGGTTGTATACATTGGTGGTTAACAGAGTGATATTTGATTAATTGAATTTGGTCTGGAGATTAATTGTGTGCACAGAAACGGTGAATATATCTGTAAATGAGGTTAATGGTGTATACATTGCTGGTTAACAGAGTGAGATATTTGGTTAATTGAATTTGCGAGGTTTAATTGGTGCACAAAAATAGTGATATATTTGTAAAATGAGGTTAATGGTGTATGCATTGGTGGTAACAGAGTGGATTATTTGGTTAACAGAGTGAGATATTTGGTTAATTTAACAGAAATGGTGAATCTATTTATAAATGAGGTTAATTAACATAATTTTTTATGACCATTTAATTGTATTTTCTTAATCTATATTTTTATTTGATACGATAAATAAATAAATAAAATAAATATAATAACAAATAAATATATAAAAATTATTTTTTTAATAAAAATAAAATAATAGTTTTCTAAAAAATAGAACAGGGGTGGTCGAACACGTAAAACGAGGGGTGCAAAAGCAAACAAACAAGTGTGGTACAAACCGTGTGGCACTGTCTGGTGTGCATGGATCGCGGTGTTGGATGGAAAAAGGGGGACACAAACACAGACGGTACAACACATCCTGGAGACTATAGAAGTCTTGCTAGATTAGCCTCTATTTGTTTGTTTTTATTCCTATTTTTTAATTTTCTAAAATTTTATAAAGGAAAAATTGGAATGTTGAAAATAAAATTTTTTTTTGTTTCCAATTATAAAATTTCAGAAATAGAAAACATGAAATGAAAACAAGAAATAGAAATACAAACCAAAGAAGCTCTAGGTTCCGGAATTTATATCATCAAACAATTCAGCCAGATAAAGTTGAGATCATTAACTAAAATTATTTTACTAGCATTTGGTAGGGATGAGAATTGATAGAGTACTATAATATTGTTCGCATGGATTTGGATTTCTAGCAGTCGACTATTGGACAATTACAAAATCTGAACCGTCCGATTGTTAAAATTATTTTACCAGTAATTAGTAGGGATGAGAGTGGATAGAGTACTATAATACCTGTCCACATGGATTTGGATTTCCAGCAATCAACTGCTGGACAGTTACAAAATCCGAGTCGATCGAATGACCTAAAGATTGAGATGTGATTTGAATCTGATTCAGGTATCTTAGCATTTAGGTCGTCCAATCTTTGTCGGACGACTCAAATTTTTGTGACTGCCTAGCAGTCAACTGATGGAATCCATATCCCTGTCTGCCATACCCATATTTGAAAGGAAAAAAACTCAAATTCATACTTGTGTGGATAACAATTCTAATGCTCGTTTGGTACCCCGCATCTATTACCCACACTTTTGTTAACTATAAAAATAATTAATTTGTTGTGACTATAATATATATTAATATTAATTATTATTATTTTGAAAAAGATATTAATTGATAGGGAAAAAATATATTCTCTGTTCCTATAGTTTCGGTCAATTTTGGTCTTTGTCTATGTACTTTAAATTCCCTTATTTTTTTGTCTCTGAACTTTCTAATCCCAAAACCATGGTCCCTGGCCGTTAGTGAGATATGTTAATCTAATGAGCCGTTGTAACAAAAGTTACATGTTAGCCTCAATAATAGCCCCAAACAGCTAACTCGTCTAATTAATCTTTTTTATTAATTTTTTTAATTATTAAAATAATCATAATTATGAAATTTAGTTTTTTTATCGGGTAAATTACTCACGTGAAAACACATAATTTAGTAATTGGATTATTTTAATAACTAAACATTAATAAAAAAAAGTTAATTACATGATTCATTCAGTCATTCGGGACTCACTACTTGAGGCTGACATGTAACTTTTGTTAGTCAGCTCATAAGGTTAACGGATGTCACTAACGGGCAGGCAGGGACCACAGTTTAGGGACAAAAAAACACAGGATTGAGAGCACAGGGACGAAGACTAGAGTTGACCGAAACTATAGGGACGAAAAACATATTTTCCCTAATTAATAATATAAACATATATATAAATTAAATTAATTGAACAAGTTATATAAGTGCGGGTATAAGTAAGGTCGGGTACCATAGTACCTATAACCGTATAAATATCCATTAAAAATGCATGTAATTACCCAGGCTCGTACCCACATTCATTTGGCAAGTAATTACACTATTTATCATGGGCAATTTTTGCATATACCTATTAGATTTGAGTCCAATTGTCGTCCTAATATTTGGTAAGGTACTTTATTTGGAAGCTATTTGGTGTGGCTTTTAAAAAAACTCCTTTTTCAAGTATTAGCTAAAAATTTATTACATTATTATCCCTCAATAACTATCACTCATCATTATTTAATAATTAATGATATTCTTATATGTGTCATTCTATCATTTTCAAGTAGTTTTACCAAACATTTTCAATCAAATCAGCTAGATCTCAACATTCAGCTTTCAGTTAGCTTTTTGGTTAGTTTTATCAAACATGTAATATAAGTCATAACCATGTTTGTTTTACCCCAAATCACATTACGAAGATGGATCCATACCAATGCTACTCTCACTAGCATTGTCCGACCTCGTGTTTATAGCAGTATCTTGGGATAAACGCTATCATTTATTTCTCTTTTTTTAAAAAATTTTACCATCCACTTTAATCAATTATAGATTCAATTTTTTACAGGAATTGTAGCTTTAAACTTGCTTTAATCTCATCTAAATCAATTTGAATTACATCCATTTTTTCAGTTTTAATCTTAATTATTTTTGCATGACTAGTTGTTCAATAAATTTTAAATATATTAGGATTGCCCCGAATAGGATTGTATATCTATGGCCGGGTCCCAAATAGGATTTCTACAATAAAATAAAATTGGTGGCAGCTCCCATTTTTAAAAATAATTTTATTTTTTAGGTCGTTACATGTGGCGACTCCACTCGGGAGAAGGTCCGTCAGTTGTATATCTATGACGGGGGTCAAGGAGTTCCCGCCAGTTACATATTTATTCGGCGAGGAGGTTCCACCAATTGCATTTTTACATGTGAATGACCTGTACGGGAGGGGTGAGGAAGCTACTGAGCCCCGAATAGGATTGCCCCTAGAAATAGATGATACATATGGTTAACACACAAAAAATATAATAAATATAATTTAAAACATTAAATATCTCATTAAGTACTAACATCCACCTTATGTATTAAATATTAAATTAAATGGATTGTACCAACGATGATTAGTTCAAGTGGTACATGCTTGATTCCCCTTAAGCAAGGTTCACCATGATATAGATGTTCCCGGCTCTCGAACAGGATTGTCATTACCTGTGGTTAAACAAAAAAAATAAAATGTATTATTTGTTGTCCATTATTACTAAATAAATGCTAAAATACTATTCTATGTATTGAGTTCAAATACTAGTTAAATGTTAAATTAAAGTCCTTGCTCTTAAGCACATGACACTCTCATAATAATAGAGATCTCCCAATTAAGCATATGTCCTCGTAAAAAACTTCCCCTTGAAAATTTTTATTGTTATAATCTTTTTTAAATTAAATTATTTTATTTTTAGACTAATTCTTATTTTTCATGCAATTCTAAAGTTGATCAATTTCAATATTTTAGATAATTTTAATTTTTCACATTTTATTGATGGACAACTTTGGATTTGATACTATTTATTTTGAGTCGAATTCAAATTATGTTGTTATAATTATATTATTGTCTACAATTCAAACCAAATCCAGAATATTGTTCCCTATATTAACCTCATATTTTAAATTTATCAAATCGAAATATATTTAATCCCATGTAGTAATCACAACACACAAATATATATATATGATTATAATATTTGATACAAACTAATTATTCATTTAATATAACAAATATTTAAAAATTTATAATCAAACTAAACATTCCTTAATATATTACATTCAAATTAAATCGAAAATTTAAATTAATTATCCTTGATATACATATATCAATTCAAATTATTCATTTTTAAAAATTACATCATAAATTTGAAATATTCATATCAAGTAACTTCTTTCATAATTTTTTTCAATTTAAAATATTTCATTGTCCATCTACCTCCTTTTTTTTTGTCGAAATACAAGTTAATCAGTTATTGAAGAAGTCAAGATGACCACTTACATCACTTGTAGAATCGCTAAATAAAGAGAAATTACAAGCAGTGCACTATAGATTAAATAGCAAAACAAGTACGCATACTCATAAATCTAGACTACTTAGCAATCCCAAAAAACAACTATTATAAAACAATCTGAAAGAGCATTGGACATTTCTTTATTTTTTTATTCCTTCTGGAGCAGCACAAGCCCCAACAACAGCTCAAAACAAACACCTCCACAATATCAACAACAACTAAATTGAGTAAATCAGTGCTACAAAATCGAGCTCCAATGGTAGAGGTGTACCGAGGCAGCATATCCTGCGTAAAACAGTGTTGCAAAACATACTGTTAAATATTAAAACAAAGGTAAAAAAAAGAAAAAAAAAGATTGGACATAATCTCAGGAAGAATGAGAGGATAGAGGTTATGGAGGTGGAGGTTGGAAATGAGAAGAGAAAAATGAGTGAAAAATATGGAGAATAATGTGGATATGAATATAAAAAAATAAAAAATAAGAAAAGAAAAAGGAAAGATAACTCTCACCATAGAGAAATGAAAACCATCTAAAATAGATAGAAAGACTCCCATAAAGAGAGACAAGTTCTCCCATGGAGGGAGAGAGCCCCAGAAGGGAATGGTTGTGTTGCGGCGCCGCACTACTTCTGTGTAGGGTTTCCACGTTGTATTAATTATTAATTATTAATTATTTGTTAGGGTTAAATATGTTTTTTGTCCCTGTAAAATTAGCGAATTTTTCCTTTTGGTCCCTCTAATTTTTTTTTTGTTAAATGGTCCCTCCAAAATTTTTTTGTTGGAAATGGTCCTCCGAGCAATCTGGAGCTGATGTGGCACACCCTCTGTCTTAGTCATTTTTAATACGTGGACTGTTTAAAGTTATTAAACATGTAATTAACTAATTAAACATGTAATTAAACCTAAATCCTAATTAAGTGGTTAATTAACAAAACTAAACCCTAGAAATAACACTCAGTTATAAGTCTAAAGTGTTAACCCTAGTCCTTCTGTATTCACTCTCATTTTCACCCGTTCGAACTGTAGAAGAAGAGTGACGAACGAGGCACATTCTCAGTGAGACGCGTGATAGTGAAAACGAAGAAAGCGTTCGTGTTGGTGAAACGGAGAAAGCGTGTGTGGTTTCGAGCTGGTTGTGGAGCGTTTCGGTAAGGGTTCACTATTCTCATATTCTCTCGTCAGTTATCATGTGGGTAAAGCAGTGGGTGGGGACCATGGGTTTTTGGAATGTTGTGTTGTGTTGTTGTTTAATCAGTTGGACCCTCTCATCAATTTTTAACTCATTTGTGCTGTATTGAATGTGGTTTGCAATATTTAAATGGTTTGTATGATAGATTGAGGTATTTTTAATTGAAAAAATGCATGTTTTATTGTGTAGGGATGCCGTTCTCTGTAGCTTTTCACGTGAAGGGTTGCTTTGTGAGTCAACCGAGATATTATTACAAGAGTGGTGAGGTACACGTTTTCCACAAGCTAGATAAGGACAAATGGTCATATTTTGAGGCAAGTGGAATTTTGAAAGAGGACTTGTGGCTGTCTGGAAGGTTGACTCTGTGGTGGAAAGAGAAAGAGGAATGCTTTGAAGATGGTTTGGAGAGGATAAGAGATGACAAGGATGCTAACACAGTGGCTAAGTATGCTGTTAATAATCATTGTGTTGTTGACATTTATGTGGAAGCTGATGTGCAAGGAGGAAGTGGTGTTGGTCCTTCTGAAAATGTCCCCGGTTCCTCAAGTGGCAAAGGGAAGAAGAAAACAGTGGGGGTAGGAAGCAAGAAAAAGAGGATTATAGAAGAAGAAGTAGTGGAGGGAAAGGGATGTACACAATGATAGTGAAGCTAGTGATGACAGTGTAGGTGATGTGCATTTCTATGATAGTGAGGAAGAAAGGATGGTTAACATGGATGATGGGTTTGAGATTCCTACTGTGGAATCTGTCTAGACTGCTACCTATGGTTCACCAAAGGGAATGAGGAAGAAGTCTGTACCAGCAAAGAGACCAATTGGTAAAGGAAGAAAGAAGACAACTCCTATGTCTCATGGTGGCATACACATTGCAGAGCCTGTTGGAGTAGGATTTGATGTAAATTCCACTCCATTATTGATTGGAACAGAACCTCATGGAGAAGGGCATGAAATGGAGAATGAGTATGTTAGTGAAGAGCTGGAGACAGATTATGACAGCTCTGGGTGTGAAGATGGGAGCAGACCAAGGTATGTAAGGTATAGAAAAGAAGAAATGAGCAGGCAGTTTAAATTCAAGTTAGGCATGGAATTTGGTTCACTCATGGAGTTCAAGGAGGCCATTTTGGAGCACTATGTACTTACTGGAGGGGAGATCAAGTTTGAAAAAATGACAAGATAAGGTGTAGGGTGAGATGCAAGCAAGAATGTGATTTCTTGGCATTGGTGAGTAAGGTTGGAGGGAGTGCTACCTATAGGGTGAAGACTCTAGTGACAACCATACATGTGGGAGGGTTTTTAACAACAAAAATGCAAATCTAAGTGGGTGGCAAAGGCTATTGCAGATAAATTTAGGTCTGGGCAGAATGTTAGGTTGGCTGATATTATTGGAGATATAAGGTCTACTTATGCAGCTGACATTTTTGTGGCTGTTGCTTGGAGGGCTAAGAAGATAGCTAAGAAGTTAGTGGATGGAGATGCTGAGAAACAGTACAACATGCTATGGTCCTATAGTGAAGAGTTGAGGAGAGCATGCAGTAGGAACACATGCAAAATGCAAATAGATTGCCCACATCCCCCTCTTATACCAAAATTTGGAAGCTTCTACTTTTGTCTTGAAGGCTGCAAAAGTGGTCTTGTAAGAGGTTGTAGGTCATTTATAGGTGCGGATGGGTACCACCTAAAAACCAAGTATGGGGGACAACTTCTTATTGCAGTGGGTAGGGACCCAAATGATCAGTACTTTCCACTAGCATTTGCTATAGTGGAAACTGAGACAAAGGAGAATTGGAGGTGGTTTTTAACTCTCTTGTTGGAAGACATTGGGGATGTGGCCCGAAATAGATGGGTCTTTATTTCAGACCAACAAAAGGTACAAATCTTTTAGCTTTTATTGTTCACTAGCATTGTGCTTTAAATTAACAATTATATGAATGGTAACTGAACCTATTGTGTTTTATTGTTTTAGGGGCTAATTCCCACCTTTGAGGAGATGTTGGAAGGTGTAGAGCACAGATTCTGCCTAAGGCACCTGTATGCCAATTTTAAAAAGAAATTTGGAGGTGGAACCATGCTAAGGGATCTCATGATGGGGGCAGCAAAGTCAACATATGTGGAGGCTTTTAATGAGAAGATGGACCAAATCAAGCAAATTGATCAAAAAGCATATGAGTGGCTTCAAGCAATCCATACCAAAGCTGGTGTAAGCATGCTTTTTCATACTATCCTAGGTGTGATGTGTTGATGAATAACATCTGTGAGTCTTTTAATGCTACAATTCTAATTGCTAGGGATAAGCCTATTATGACCCTTTTTAGTGGATTAGATGCTACATCATGACTAGATTTGCAGTGCTTAAGGAAAAATTAGAAAAGTATCAGGGTGATGTTTTACCTAAGCCTAGAAGAAGGTTGAATAGGGAAATTGAGTATTCTGCAAATTGGTTTCCCACTTGGGCAGGGGGTTTAAAATTTGAAGTCACTCATACCATGCAACCACAAAAATTTATTGTTGATTTAGCAAAAAAATCATGCACATGTAACTTTTGGGAGTTAGTTGGTATTCCTTGTAAACATGCAGTTAGTGCTATAAGTTATAATAGGGAGAGGCCAGAAACCTATGTGCATAGGTATTATAAGAGAGAGGCTTATGAGCTAACCTATGGCCAAACAATCTCTCTTATTAATGGCCAAGACATGTGGCCAAAAGTCTGTCAACCATACATACTGCCACCTACCTACAAGCAAGGTCCTGGGAGACCAAAGAAGTTAAGAAGGAGGGAGCTTGATGAGGATCCCAACCCCACAAGGCTGAGGAGGTCCCATCCTAAATATGTATGTGGACACTGCAAGCAGATTGGGCATAATGTAAGAAAATGCCCAAAGAGGCCTAAAGTGCAAACAGAACCTGCGGCATCCACTCAGCCTTCTGGCATAGTTCCACCTGCAGCATCCACTCAGCCTTCTGGCACAGTTCCACCTGCTACTTCCACTCAGCCTTCTAGGCCAAATCCTACTGCAACATCCTCTCAGCCAACACAGGTACCCTGTCATACTATTCAGTTTCCAAAAAACCTTGTTAATGATGTCAAACTCATACTACCTATCTTTCTTGCACCACAGGATAACCCTTCAATGACTGCAAGCATTTATGCTCAACCATCACAAGTTCTGTCCAAGGTAATGATAAAATTGATAATTTTTTTTAGGATGGAAAATTTGAAACAATTCTGATTTTCACCTCTGTTGTTTAGGGAAAGTCAAAGGCAGTTGTCCCAAACAATGTTTCTTATGATAAGAAGGGCTTAGGGAAGAAAAAAAACTGGCCCAAGCAATGTTGCTTCTGCTAAGAATGACTTAGGCAAGAAAAAAACTAGGTCAATCAATGTTGTTGTTGTATCACCAAACTGTGCCAATCCTGCTGCCACTGTCCCAAGTCAATTAGTGCCTACCACATCAACAACTTTTCCCAGTGTTCCAAGTCAGTCAACATCAAATGAACAAATTCAGATTTTGCAGAACACCCACAATACATTTTAGTTTATACAACAAAGTACTGGTCAAGCCTTGCCACCTAGCATGGTAGAGACAAACAACATCTTAAGGGATCTTCTGGTAGTTGCTAACAAAGTCACATCTAGGAAAGAATATGACTGGAAGCTTGTTGCACAGCAGTTAGGCCTAACAAAATTGAAGGGTATATGAATTTCAGGCAGCAAATTGTAAGTGCATACAAATTGGTCTTATCCTACATTTTGCATTAAAAGATTACATTGTCTATATAGATTTGTAATTGTGTCTATTTGTTTTAGGATGAAGCTAAAAATTATTGTGCAACCACTGACCCTGCTCAGCCTGCTACAACCAATGATCCTGTTGAACCTGCTGCAACCAATGACACTATCCATGCTGCTGCAAGCAATGACACACCTCAACCTGATGCTGCTGCTGATGTTGTAGGAACCCAACATTCAGAGGTGGGATCAACACAGATGGGGATCAAAAGGCACAAGGGACCTACCAATTAGATGCTCTACTATTTAGGAGATTTCATAGCTTTTATTATAGTATAGGAACTGGGCACATTGATGGTTAATTTTGAAGTTAATTGTATTTTGGTTGGTGTGATTCATGGACAAGAATACACCTTTAGTTTCAGTTTTAGAATATGTCAATTTCAGTTTCAATGTTGCTGATCAAATTGGGGTCTTTTGGTTCATATCTACATTGGTCTTTCTTTTGTATGCATCAAAGTACTTTATGTACTGGATCCAAATGATCAATTATCAATGACAGATTTTAGCTTTCCAAATTTATCCTACTTTTGCTTTACAATTCAATCAATTATCAATTACCAGTGACAGTCAAATTCATTTTAAATGTCACAATTCAACCTTTATAAAAACCATACTCATTCATTGAAATGTTTTCAGAATTACAATATGACCAGACATGGCTATAGCTTCTGCATTTTACATAAATAAAACTCAACCTTCCCAATTTCCCTTAATACAAAATGGACCACTTTCTTTCTTAAGTACAATACATCAATTTTGAACCACGGTTCTCTTCCTAACCCCTTTAGAATTCATCACAGCCCACATACATACTATAATTGTGATGACCATCGAAATAGTCATCAAACAAACAGTAGCCTTGAACTTCAATCTTTCACCACTCAATTTCCTCTTCAGCTTTGCAAGGTTTTTTTACAAGTCTTCAATTTCCTGCACATAACACTGAAGTTCATCAATCCTCCCCTTATTGTCCATGATTTCATCATCTGCCCAACGAAAATAATTGCAGGTCATTTGTTTATGCAAAAACCAGAAAAAACCAAAACCATAGGTTACACACAATATTCCCAACAACATCTTAACAGAAATCAAAACAAAATCAACAGACAACCTACTTACACCCCAGTTTGGGCACCTCAAAAACATCCTTCCAGGATTCTTTGTGGTAGTGGACTTCAAAAGAGCAACTTCGTCACCGCACGCACAAATCTGCCCTCGTGAAATCGAGGACGAAGAAGACGATTTGTAGACACCACTCCTCATCTCTGGAACACAGGTATTCACTTTCACACGTGATGGGCGACTTGATCTCTCCCACTGGTAGTGCTTCGCAAACGTTAATGGAGGGAGTAGAGAAGGTAGGGCACGGAGAGAACGAATGAAGAAGAAGAATAGGGGGACCCTGATTCAATTCACAATTTTATAAGGTTTAATGTTGTTAAGAAAAGTTTAAATCCACGTAAGATAATTAAATTGACACGTAGGACAAGTTACTAGGAGAGATAATGTGCCAACTCAGCTTCTTAAACACTTAATTAAGGGGGGAGGACCATTTCCAAACAAAAAAATTTTGGAGGGACCATTTAACAAAAAAAAAATTTAGAAGGACCAAAAGAAAAATTTGCTAATTTTACAGGGACCAAAAACATATTTAACCCTATTTATTATCACAATCCACTCTTAAACCACAATTGCCAAACTAGCTAACATGAGCTCAATACTCATTAGCCTCGCAAGGGTGTTTTAAAGGAGAAACAATCACGTAGTCACACGGTTGTTTTAAACCAATTATAAATCAAAGCATAAAGCATGGAAGGAAAATTGCAATATCTATAATATAACCAACCTATGAGAGGTGGTCACTTTTTTTCCTTCGGTAGCTCCTCCATTGCTAGAATATTCTTCCTTTAAAATGATAGTTGAATAAACTTGAAAAAATAAAAATTATTATTTATGATATAAGGTTTGGTTGGTTTAGAATTTACATAATTAATTTGGATAGATTTATATAATCAATGACAAAAAATGAATTATACACGATTTACGAATTACGTTTAGTGAAAGTGATTTAAAACTAATTCCAGCAGAATTGATTATCATTATTCCTATGGTAACCAAGCGGGTCCTTAAAAGTTCATATTGACATTGATTGTTACAAGTGGCAAGAAACATTATTTTCTTTAAATAAGGTCTAAATTTAATTTTTGGTGCAAGATCACAAGTAATCTCACTCTCACCTCAAAAAATAATGGGTCATTATACCATGGACTATTTAAGTTTTGATCTATGGTAGACCATTTCATCATAACCATAGATTTAATATAAAAAATTAAACGGCTGAGATTTTTACTACAATAAATTGGTAAAATACAATCCTAAGAAATATTTTATTATACAAAGGACAAAGCTGCCCCAGTTGCATCTCAACCCATTAGCCCCAAGATCTCTACCCACCATTAATAACCACCATCACCACCAAGTATAGCAGCAACGATTATAGCAAAAAGAGAATCCAGCCTCTACGCGAGCATATAGCGACTAGAATCCACTTCTCGCCAAGCAAAGCAATAGCTCTGGTCTTCGAACTTCGATGAAAACTTATGGTCCGTTTGGTTTACAGTTGAGTAAAATTGATTCTAGAAATGAATGGTTGATGATGCACGCATTAGCACGCTGGACGAAAGTGATTTAAAATCAATTTTGCAGAATTCATTCGGATACTCCAAAATTTAAACCAAACGGGCACTTAGTCTTAAAACACCTCTCCGGCTCTCCCCAGCAGAAGGAAACGTTGGCGGAGTCACGGGTTGAGAAAGATGACTATTCCATGATAAGATTATAGAATCATCAATGAAGCTCAAAAAGGAAGAATCAAGAGTGAATAAGAAGAAACAATAATACTTGTTGCGTTTTGGGTTGCAAGGAACCAGAATGAAAGATAAGATGCTGAACCACTTTGTTAAAGATTAGAAGAAAATGAAAGACTAATTGTGGATTGCTGAAAATGAAGACAAGGGGCAGCAGTGAAATTCAACGCTTAGTGTAGTTTTTAAAATTATTAAATGATGGGTCGCAATTTGGTACCCTCCCACTAGAGAGGGTTTTGGTACCTTCTTGTCATTTTTTTATTGAATAGGCCAAAACTACATAAGAGTAAGTCGTTTACCTCCGTCCTAAATTATTTTAAAGACATAAAGTAGATTTTAAATGAGACACAAATGTATTGCAAATGAGAATATGATAAAATGGGGAATACATTAAAAAATACATGACAATGATTATAGGGAGTGAAAAAGTCTTTTTAAAAATTAAAAATACAAATTATAATAGTTAAATATTGTCTTATAAGTATAAAAATACTAAAATCATTCAAGAAAATTGAGAGAAATTGATTAAATGATAAAAAAAGTACCAAAACTCTCTTTAACCGGAGGGTACCCTAGAATTTCCCTTAAAGGATATGGGGAAATGTCATTTTTAAATTATACAGCAGTAAATTATCATGGTCCACGGTAGACCAAAAGTAATGGGGTGTACCGTATAATGACCCAAAAATAATAAGTCATATTTATACGGATGAATTACTTTATGCATCTCTGTTCAAACGATGTAATACTGCATTGAAATCACAGTATTGTTTTGCACATAACCTTGGGGCAAATAGAAACAAAACAGACAACTAAACCTGTCTCAAATGAAGGAGTAGGCACACAAACAAAAAGATACAGCGAAGCGTATAAAAGCTTGCATTGATTCCTTGTCCTTATAGAGGGTAAACCTCATATCTAATGCGTTTAAGGTCATAAAAATCAAAACCATACGCATGTTTTATACAGAATTTTTGCAAACCTGCAGAGCTATTTAAACTAACTATATACCAAAACTATTTTCATTTTTTAACAGGAAATGAGCAGAAAGAACACACAAATTGATAAAAAAAAACAGAGCCTTTCCCCCCATTCATTTCAATGGCCTGCATATGGAAAAATAATAAGCTAGATCCTGGACTTGAAGAGCTCAGCTCTCACTAATGTACCTGTTTTAAGCATAGCGAAATGGTGAATTATTTACGGAAATCCAATAAGAAATTAAGAACAAACAATATAAATCAGGAAAGATTTTGGTGAGGAAGGATAAGAAAAAACAACCCAACATCACTTCAACTTGTAAAAACACCATTACCACTAACGTTCCAACTTAATCTTTTTATTTATATACAGGAGTGCTCTTTTATTTGTGCCTTGTTTTTCAAATAAATAAAGGCGAAAAATGCAACCTTCTTTTTACAAGATGATTTTCCAATGTCCTTAACTCTTACACTATACCTATTCTCAGCTATTTAACTGAACCTTAGCTTCATGTGTAGCTGATCTAAGAAATAGCATTTATACTGATGCCTCTCTAACTGCTAAGTTTCTTCAAGGTTGGCATTACAACACTGCACAGAATTTCTTCAGGCACAATAAGATTTATTGTCATTGCTAGCTTCAGTCTTGAGATATTGAGGGACATTGTTGGCCTCAAATGAAGTGTAGACCTTAAAATGGAAAAAGCTTGTACCTTTCTACATTCTAAGCAATGCAAGGAATTAAGGTATCTTCTTCATTACCTGAGCATGTCTCCAGTTTGCAATTTGGGGCCACTTAATGCTGGGGATATGCTAAAAGTGTTCCCATCGGTATTATTATAAAATGAAGGATGCCCAAGAGGCATAGGCCTATCTGGAATTTGAGGAACCTCAATATCACCTTCCAACATCTTCAATGCATCAGCAATTGTTGGCCTCAGAGCAACCATTACATGAGAACATAAAATTCCTACCAGCAAAAACCTTTCCATTATGCTCTTAGGATTTGAACTAGGACAGTTTTCATCTTTCAAAAGGGAAGCATCCAAAGCCTCTTCTATTTTCCCAGATTTCACCAATGACCAAGCCCAATCTGTGATCAAGAATGCCCTTGGAGATCCTGATGAAGACAAGTCAAGAGCCTTCCTCCCACACATTATCTCCAAAACAACCACACCAAAGCTATAGACATCACTCTTCTCAGTCAGTTGACCATAGAGTGCATATTCTGGGGCTAGATATCCATGAGTCCCAGCTACTCTGGTAGTGAGATGAGACTGACCCTCCCTGCTTTGTTTAGCAAGCCCAAAATCTGCAACTCTTGCCCTCATATCTGCATCAAGTAGTATATTGGTGGCTTTGATATCCCTGTGATAAATTGCAGGTTTAACTCCATAATGCAAATAAGCCAACCCCTTAGCCACATCCAAGATTATGCTTTTTCTTTGAGGCCAGGTCAATGATTTCTTTGCCTTTTCAGGGTCTGATGATGATATAAAGAGATGGTCTTCAAGGTTGCCATTTGGCATGTAATCATAAACAAGATATCTTTGGCTTCCCTTGTCATGATAATTCTCACTCTCATCTTCCACACAACAGCCTCTGAGTGGCACCAGATTACGGTGCTTCAGATTGCTAATAATTTCCACCTCATTACAAAACTCAACATCCCCTTGAAAATCAGAGTCTAAAATCCTTTTCACAGCAACCACTGTCCCATCAGGCAAGGTTCCCTTGAAAACCAACCCAAACCCACCTCGCCCTATGAAGTTCTTAGGTGAAAAATTATCAGTAGCCTTCTCAAGTTCCCCAATTTTGAACCAAATCGACCCTGTATTGGGTCTCAATCTCCGCCTAGACCCTTGTTCCTCAGGGTCAAAATCAAATTGGAAAGACTCAAGCTTTCTCTTCTTACGCTTCCTGTCATACCAGACATACAGTGCCAACAAAGAAGACATGACAAGCAATGCAACTCCAGCTCCTGTCAACCCAAACACAAGGGCCTGATGACCCTTTGACCCAGAACCCACTTGTGAATGAACAGGTAGACTAAAGATGCAAGTGACAGCACCATTGCTTTCAGGTCCAAACTCATTCACAATTCCAGCAGCATAAAGAATGGCAAAGTAAAAGCAATCCAAGGAATGGGAAGCATTACCATCAATGGAAACAAGCTTCTGTTTCACCTGTAAGCCCGCCGCCAGGCACACATCACAGAGGGAAAGATCAGTGAGATCTGCTCTACAAGCAGTGTTGAGTGGTGTGCTCTGACCAAGCTTGTTGGTCCAATCTGGGATGGTTTCAATTCCTGCACATATATTGGGAGAGATAACAAACTGAAGTGGATCAAAGCAGGAGTTGACGATATTGTTGGGGAGTGAGAGGGAAGTGAGCTTGGATTGGAAGTCTTCAAGGCATGAATTGGAGGTGGGAAGGTTTGGGAGCTGAAAACGAGAGGTCTCTTTCAGGTGCTGTGCAAGTCCTATGCCAAAGAGGGACAGAAGTGTTATGCAACAAGTGGTTGTGTTTGCCTCTTTTTTGGATGCCAAAGAGTGGAAATTTTCACAAGCAGAAGAATTCCATGGGATTCTCAGCACATAATTGAGGTCCATAGGGCATGTGGGTGTGGAGGGTGAAGGGGATGGGGCTGCATAGCTCCTCATGCATAGAAACAGCAGCAAGAGAAGAAGCACCACAACAGTCTTCATTGTGTCACAAGATTGGTTTTTTAGTCTCAACTTTGTATTTATGATTCTGGGTGGGATTAGGTTTTGGATTTGAGATGAGTAAAAAAAGAGGATGAGTGAGGAAAGAATCAGGATCTAGAAACAGAGATGCTGGTTTGTTTGTGAAGCATCGTCATCATGAGGAGAAATTGCGTTCAAGGGAGATGGATGAGAACGAAATCAAGCACTGATGCTTAGTCAAAAGCTCGTCTTTCTTCTGATTTTCATTTTCTGGCTGCTGGCTTGGCTGTGTTAGGTGTTGTTTATGTTTAACAGAGTTTTCAACAGAGGAGAGTGCACACGACGCGCGATGAGGAGTTGGAGAAGATTGAGTTGAGTTTAAGCACTTTTCATTAATTAATTAAAGAGTGTCATGAGAGACAAGTAAGGTAATGTCATGCACGCGCTTTACACATAGTTGATGGCTGGGGCGGCTGCAAATGTTGCTAATTGCTAAAGTAAGTAAGGTGCTCTGACTTTGCAACTTTGCACTGTGCATCGATGTGGATTGCGAATAGTAACAAAGAAGGAATATGAGATGAGATATTTGTTTGTTTTCATGCGTTGTCATTATCAGATAAACTTTATATTATTTGCATAAGTGCTGATGTAATTGTATTTGAATGAAACACAGAAATACGTATATAAAAGAGAAAACGCTTTGTCTAGCTAGCTAAGCTATGTGAAATCTGTACGTCTTAATTAATAATTCAAGTACAAAATATTTTTCTTTTGATAAAAAAAATTGAAGGACAAAATAGAACCTCCACTAGATCACCTTCCCAATCGTTGCTATTTACTAGAGATGATGATGATGATGCCTAGAAGAAGTGTAGCAGTAGAAAGCATTTCTAATTCAAAGAAGGTCAAGCCAAAAAGGGTGATTATGTGTGCGGGTGACCAAGAGAAAGAGCAGTCAATGAGTAAAAGTAATGGAGTATGAAATGGAAAATGGAAATTCCACCGTGTAATTACCTACAGTGATGGGATTTTCAATCTTAAAGCGTTTTGCCGACATAAACCATTTGGCAGAGCAAATTGTTCATTTCTATGCAACTGGTCTGATTTGTTTTTCTTGCTTTCATTGAAAATTGAACTTGAAACAGAAACACAGTCCGTTTGACTTTTCCTATGTGTTGTGTTTTGTCCAGTGCTGCTGCTAATATGTAAGGGGACTTTCAGGATGAATTCCCAATTTTTAGGTGTATGGTAATTTTTTACTAAGTACGTGTAAATTAAAAAAAAATTGATTTTAAAAAATAACCCACAATGAATTTAAATTGTAATAAAATTAAAAAAAATCATTTATATTTTATTGACTTTGTATAATACTTTTTTTTTATTAAATATGTATAATAATAAATAACATTTTTTTAAAAATATTAAAGTTGGTGGGTCAATCCGGCCTGGAGCGCAGTCATTAGACTCATCCCACTTTTTTTGTTAGTCACAAATAACCCATATTATCAGGGTTTAGTTACGATTAAGGCCCAATTTACTTTGTCATCCCTAAAATTGGTGTAATCTCAATATATAGGTAATTGCTCTCTGTCCATCTTTTGTGGCAATGTTGATTTTAAATATTTATAATGTCATCTATTTAAATGTTATATTTGTAACATATTTTGATAGTCCTCACAAACTTATCTTTTCAAATCTTTTAATTTTTTCTCTTTTAAAGATTCTATTTTTAAAATTAATTATGCATATTTGCTTCTTAAATTTTAAATATTTTAACTTGCATTTATATATTTCATTTAATTTTTAAAATATTCATCTAATATATAAAATGTTAGGACTCAAACTATGCTAGTGATAATATATAAAGTGAAAAGTGGCAAAATCCTTATAATAAAAACTAGTCTGATACCGTGCGATGCACGGAGGATACTTGTAATGGGAGTGTTAAATGGATATGTTTTAAGGCTAAGTGTTGTAATTATTTTAAAATATAATTTGGTTTAAATATGTATATAATTTGTAATAAATATGTATATGAGAAGAAATTATAAATTAAAAGAATTAATTTGTAAAGGGATAAAAAAACATATATTGAATGAAATATCTAACTTATGAAAATAAACTTTGTTTATTCGAGATGAGAATGTTGATGTAATCCATGTAAAAGAGAAGTTAAGATTAAAATATGGTAAAGGATAATATAATGTACATGAATGTGAGAAAAAAAAGAAAGTCACTTACCTAAATTAAATTTTGGAATACTTTTTTGAAAACCACATTTGATGTAGTATTCATTGGATTTCCCTCTTCGTCACATATAAGAATTTTAAGTCCAATACGTGATGTGACTCTTGAGAGTACAACATACAACTGGTCGTGAGAAATACCGGTCTTGGAAGAAAAATTACAACATGTTTAAGAGATTATCCCTGACTTTTGTTGATTGACATTGTAAATGAGTCTGCAATTGGAAATTATCTTCGTTGGAATTAAAAGGGACCCTTTTATCTGTTTGAATTAATAAGAGTCTTAGAATGAAAACCTTTTCTCCAACATTGTTGCTTGATATGATTGTTGCTTCTAAAATATATGTGCCCATTTGAGTAATGACGTGATGAGGACATCAATCATGCAGACAAAAGAGTAGGGGAACCCATGGCAAGGGGGCAGTCTAAGGAGGCTAAGGAGGTTCTACAACTTATCATCAAGGAAGTCCAGTCCCAAAACACACAAAACATTAATGGAAGTCCTCAGTTCACTAACTGCGCTCAAGTTGAAGAGGATGGGCCAATTGATTGGAAGACAGTTGCATTTAATGCAACTACCAGTTGAAGCACTTCCAAGCAGATGATGTGGCATTGTGGGCGGCCACATGTGACAATTGTGGGCGGCCATGTGTGCTATTTTTGCTGAATTTTGATTTATTATTATTGCTTTTAATAATCTTGTGGGAGTTACAAGACACAAGGAATAAATTTCTGGGGGTTACGTTTCCTAATTAAGTGGTTATAAGACAAGGTTGTAATGAGTTTAAAATGCATTGAAACTTTGTCTACTAGCCGTTATGGAGGCTAACCAACTGCGCATGAACCTGGTCCAATTTGAGACTACATGGAGACTCTTCAACAAGCCAAAGGAAGCGGCCAACATGTGCTTGAATGGCTGAGTAATATGCCATCATTGTTGTGGCCAACACCATGAAGAAGGAGGTTACAAGATTGATTAGCACCTTGATGAATATGGTTGTTATGTGCGGCCATTTTATGGCTGAATCAATAGCCATCTTTACTTCATGTTTGGTGGTTATTTCCTAAGGTTTATTGCAGCCACATGTGCCACAAATAAGATTAGGAAAATGCGGCCAAGAAGTCTAGTTAGGTTGAGTTTATTAAGCTTAATTTATTTAATTTCTAGTAAATTGTCTAGGGTTGCATGGAAGTGTGTAAGGGGGGCATTTTGGGGATATTAGGGCGTGAAACATGTAGCTGGCTGCATGGCTTTATTCTCCTTGTAAAATCCTATAAATACATGCTACATGCATACAATAAAGGTTAGAATGTTTATGCAGAAAATTACCTTTACTTTGAGAGTGTTTCTTTAAGTTTCTTGCTAGTCAAGAGTGAAGATTATCAAAGGTTCTTTACCTTTGTGTGTGTATCTTCAAGGACTTATCTTTCAAGTCTTGAAAGTGTGACGTCCACCATCTATTTCTTCTAATTCTTCTACGTTTTACTTTTTTTTGTGTTAAAAATCTATATTTCTCCTATACGTCATACTTGGTTTATGAGTGATTTATATATCAAGTTTTCAAAAAGGGTGAATATTGTTTTTGGCAAGGTTCCTATTTGCTAATCGTCTATCTTATTTCATCATTCTTATTTTATTTAGGTATTAGAAAATCAAAGAAAAAGAAAAGAACGTGTCAAAAGAAAAGAAAAGAAAAATATTGAAAATAGTAGAAAAGTTGTTTGAAAAAGAAAAGTGACTTTTATTCAGAAATTTCTAAGGTCCATTCAAAATAGAACCTCAAGGTTCATATCATGACGAGTCTTGTCCCATTGCACAATCCAAAAGAATGATCTATAATTCTTAACATCATGACAAGAACACCTATTTTTACTTTAACCTCATGATTTATATGTCCTAATGAAGTTATTGTACTGAAGAATTCAAGAGTATGAACATCATGAGGGTTATTAAAGGGGGCATCTACTGGACATGGGCTGTCAAAACTATGAAAAGAATTTGTCTCACCATGAATGAGTGATAACATGTAATCATTCAAAGCCTCAACAATATCATTTATGGGTGGTAAAATAGGTTGATCTTGAAAGAAACTTTGTTTTTTCATGTTTTCCAATAACAAAGATATGTACTTTGAACAATAGAAGCAAGAGGATCACCTGAATCATTTAGAAACAAATATTCTGCAATTTCAATGTGGATCTCGTCATTAACTTCTTGCCCATTGCTTCCTATCACCAATGTTCAACACCCAATCAGAAAATCTTTAGATCTTTTGCATGGAAATTTGAACTGACAGTTTGTAATCTCATGTTTTTTTGTCAAATTTAACACCTTGCAATAATTCCAAATATATGGAGAGTTGATGGTAGCATGGACTATATCTTATCTTGTCTCTTTATGGATCACATGTAGGGACATGCCTAATATCACCACAAAAATAACAGTTTTTCTCCAAAAGGATGGTTGACACTATTTGTATAAGTAAATCGAAGTATGTCTATGAAAGTCCTATCAACAACTTCAAAATAATGCTTAATTACGAGTCATGGGAGCCTCATCCCATTTAACATTTATAGGGATAGCAAATCTGGAATTTGTTGTCATTCCCTCGGGAATTAATAAAACTGCTATTCCATTTGATGCAACAATTAACACAATTTCCATTTTTTTATCTTAAACCCGTTGAAATTAAAAAAAAAAAAACACTAAGAATTGTTTAAATAATATTTTTGAGAATAATAATACCACTTGTTCAACTTACATTTGTTAAATTCTATGAGTTTAATATATGTACACTGACAATGTAAAGAAGTTTTACACAGACGTCCAATGATATGCTACCACATCATTTATTGAATTTAATAACACATGAAGTGTTATTTCATTAAATGATGTGACGCAACATAATTGGATATTTGTGTAAAACTTCTCTACACTGACAGTGCATACTAATTAATTAATTAATGGTGATTCATAATATTAATCATTTATAATGTAAATGATACTTTCTATTTTTAGAAATTTTGTTAAAAAGAAATTACTATTTTATCCTCACTTTAGATTTCATAAGCTACTTTTGCTATCTTACTTTTATATATAATAAAGATCTGAAAGAATTAAGTAATGAATGTGAGACTATCTCTTAAGCTAGAATTCAAACTACGATGTTTTTTACCTACACAATACTCGACATTACATATGGGGAATCAAATGTGTATGCATAATATAAACATTTTTTTTAAATATTGTTTAACATATATAATTTTTTAAAAAAATATTATTACATTCATTCCTATCCATCTATATATCCATTAAGATAAAAACACATGAATTAAAAATATAATTAATGTTCTTATTTTCACTATTAAAGCTCTTAACCATTTTATATCATCTCTCCCTAACAGTGGGACATTTATTATTACTCAAGAATTAGTGAATAAATTGAGAAAATGTAATTAATGAATGTGTTTGATATATGCGATTTTAAGCTAGGTAAAAAGCTGAAGTTGATAGCTAAGGTGTTTATTGAAGGCTTGGAGCATATCACCTGTATTCGTTACAATTTTTTTATTCTTTTATTTATTTTTTGGAGATGTTATTTGAGATAGTTTTTTTTTTAAAAAAAAAAATCTTTTTTTCAACTATTAGATGAGTTATTTTTTATAATTTTATCCTTCAATAACCCTTATAACCCTTGTAGAATGCTAGATGGTATATATCTTTTTTATTGTTACAGAATACTACTTGTTTTTATTATTGTTTCAATATTACACTAATTATTTTAATTATTAAACTATTTATTTTAATTTTTAATAAAACATTTAATCTTTATTGATAATATTTTAAAATTATAATGATTTTTTTTATAGAAATCTCATTTAAAATTTTATTTATATAAAAATGTTAAGATTATAAATAATATTAAATAAATTATAATATAGAATTTTACAAGTAATTAAATATATATAATTACAAAATTTTAAGATTTTTTTCAATAATCAATAATGTATTTATCTATCATTTTATAATTTTTAACTAATTTAATAGTTAGTTTTACCAAATACTTTCAATATTATAAAATTGTAAATGGTTACATAAAAATAAGAACATTTTTTTCTCATAAAAGTGAATAGATACATAAGAGGATTTAATTAATATATATTGTCAGTGTAAAGATATTTTACACAGACATCCAATGGTGTGCCGCCACATTATTTAATGAACGTGACACCCCATGTGTTATTAAATTCAATAAAAGATGTAGCATCACATCATTAGATGTATGTGTAAAATTTCTTTACACTGACATTGTATATATATTAAACACAAAGTAAGAATGAAGATGATATTTAATTATAATCTATTTGACCATGGTTGAATTTATAATAATAAATACACTAGCATAAAAAACTAAATACAATTAAATACAAGGAGAGTACTTATCCGTTAAAGTTAAGGCTATTTATTAAGAAAAAGTTAAATACATTTAAAGCCATTGAATTCAAATTTTAAATTGAGAACCTTTTATTTTTTGGTATTAATTACATATATCTTCTTTATAAGGAATTTAATAATATTTAAGGTTCGTTACCTTTTTCTAAGAGTGTGTTTAGTGGATATCAAACCCGAGAGCTCTTCCTATTATTTGAGTGAAAGATTTTACACTGTCATTTAATGATGTGTTGTCACATCATTTAGAGTGTGTTTTTTTCTTGTCATTTCAGCTAGCTGAAAGTTGAAAATAGTAGTTGAAATCATTTCAGCAGTGTTTAGGAAGGTAACTTTTTTGGATAGCTACAATCTTTTCTTAAAAAGCTACTTGGGGTCAGGGATATCAACAGGGTGGGGCGGTGCGGGGGCGGGTAGTGTCTACCCGTATACATACCTGCTAAAATTAACGGGTACCGGGTAACGAGTATCCGTGGTATTCACGGTAATCCCATTAATGTTTAAGAATTTAAATTTTATAAAGAAAAAGAGAGGAAATGTTATATTATATATTATAATATCATACTATATATATAAATAACATTATATAATACTATTACGTATTAATATATTAAGAATATTATCATAAAATAATATAAAATAAATTATATCTCATCATAAAACAATAAAAATTCAAATATTCAAATATATTTAATAGAAAAATGTGTTTTAATGAGTGTGCGAGTACCCGCGGGTCGGGTAATATAATATTTGTTCCCACCCATTATATAAATATGTGGGTACCCATTACGGGTATATCCACGGGTACGAGTTTTTTTTTGACATCCCTGTTTGGGGTAGATTTTTAAAAAAAAAAATACTCAAATTTTCAGCTACTAGCTAAAAATTAATTACAAGTTTAGCCTCCAACCACCTCCACTTATCATTATTTAATAATTAATGTTGTCCTTAAATGTCATTTTACCATTTTCAACCAGTTTTACCAAACACATTCAATAATTTTTCACCTTTCAGCTAGCTTTAAGCTTTCAGCGAGCTTTTCAGCTTTCAGCTAGCTTTTCAGCTAGTTTTACCAGACACACTCTCAATGAGTATGATATATTATGTGTTATTAAACTCAATAAATGATATGGTATCACACCACTAAAAGACAATGTAGCATCACATCACTAGATGATATTTTAAAACATTTTTACAATGACAATATATATTAATTAAACGATCTAAAAATTATATCAAAATTTTGCATGATCTTGTCTTATTTAATTTTTTTATATCTATTTATTTCTTCATTGGCATTGTAAAATTTTAACTTGAAAAGATTCTTTCCCACTAATCCTTCATGTTTAATGAATTATTGTAAGCCTTTCATGCTTTAAAAGGAAGTAAGCATGTTTAGCACTACTAGCCACATAAAAGATTTTTAAATCACTAAACTGTTTCAGTTTGACTTGAAATTTGAATCTCTTTCTTTCTTTATTGTCTCAATAAAATAAAGCTTAGATAAAAAAATTAATATATGCAACACGAATAACAAAAAAAAAAACAATACATCATGAATATGAAAAAGGTAATAATTATTCAATAATTAATATATCATTCCTTATTTAATAAATTTGATAATTTTAATATTATTTTTTTTATCAAATGATGTGATGACACATTTTAAATAAAAATACAATTTTTTTATATTAATAATTAATTAATAATATGTTTAAATTAAAAAGAATTAATTAATATACACTGTCAGTGTAAAGTATTTTTACACAAACATCTAATAATGTGTCGTCACATTATTTAATAAATATGACATCTCACGTGTTATTAAATTCAATAAATGATGTTAGTTATTAGATATAGGTGTAAAACTTTTTTAAAATTACAATATATATTTTTCTTAGTTGGCAATATTTAATTTATTTAGTAACGTCACTAGTATTTAATGATAATGGGTTCTTTTATTATTTTTTATATGCAAGTTTCCCATCTTTGGTTTATTTACCTTTCATTACCAATTTTATTCACAAATAAAATCTTCCAATCTCATTGTCAACCTCATTCACATCGTGGCCTGGAAAAGATTTGCTTTTTGCAAGTGTAAGTTCTTCTCCCCATCTTTCCATCCATCATTTGTGATTGGTGTTTGTGTATATAGTTGTTATCTCTTGACAATCTTTTATTGATTCAGACATATAAATCAACTGTGATGACCCATATATATATCATTGCCCATTTATCATTTAATTTTCTATTTTTTATATACAAAAGAGAAAGTTGATTTCTCAATCATTCTATTCTATTGTTATTTTGGTCTGATGAGCACAATTCAAAATTGTTTGATTGATCATTTTGATTTGACCATTTCTTCACAATCCCCCCCCAAAAAAAATGTATGGGTTATCGATTTTTAAAATGATTTTGTATTTTTTTTAACAACACTCATGTAACATGTTAGTGTATGATAAGCTTTGTTTAATTTTAGGTGAGGTCACGAAAGTTTGAAAACATTTGTTGCAACAAACATGCCGGCTATATAAATCTATAAACTTGTTAGTTTTTGAAAAGGAAAATAAAAATTTATATGATAATTTACTTGGATCAATCTATTGATGTGGTTTGGATCAATGTTTTAAAAATTGGACCAATAATTGAACCGGTGAAGACATTGATTCACGGTTTAATGGTTCAATTGTGGTCAAACTGGTTTTAATTAAATATATTTTTTATATTATATAACATTTTAATTAATAAAATAACACAAAATTATAAGAAATTAATATATATAAAGTTGTAAATCGGTATAAATAACCTTATTATAAGGTTTATAAGATAAAAAAAATTAGTAATGATTAATAAAGTAATAAATATCTACGTATGATCCTTAAATATATGCCTTTATTTATCTTAAAAATATTTTAGATTATATAAAAAAATTGATTTGTTTTAAAGGACCGGTTCAACCAGTTTTCTCACACCGATTTTTTTACCGGTTTTTGACCGGCTCTGAGATCCTCCAGTTTTCTGGGTTAAACGGACCAGTCACCAGGTTGTCGGTTCCCTGTCGGACCGGTCAAACCGGTCGGTCCAGTCCGATTTTCTAAACGACGGTTTGGACAACTTTCATTGTATATGAAAGAGGAATTTATACGATAACATGTTGTATACAAAGTATCATTTGGTTGACGTTATGGAATGTCACATATATATATATCTAGTTGTCACATATATTTTAAATAAAACAATTGAGAAACAAAATTATAAAAGTTTAAATTAAGAAATTGAATAATAAAATTATAATATTTTGAAAGATAAAAAATTTAAACATAAATATATTTACAAAGAACCTTAATTTCTTTAGTCATGATACTTTTTTGGTAAGTTGGGAGGGGATACATCCCAGAAAACACTGCGTAGGAATTCTCATAGGAAGGGACACACCTTTTTGATCCTGGAACAAAAAGGGAAAACAATCAGAGAGAGGGGAGTTATAAACATGAAGGCCAATCGATATACCAAAAGAAAGGAAAGCAAAAAATCTACTGATTTATTTCCTTCTCTGTAAGTATGAGAAATGTGTACTCTAAAGAAGAGTCACACAACTATCTGATAGCTCGAAAAATCTGGTTACAAGGGTGGTGAGGAGGACACCCCATGTTAATGAGGTTGACAACAGTTTTAGAATCTCACTCCAACCAGATTTTGTTTAACCCATTGTCTTTAGTAAAAGATAAAGTTGTGTACACTCCCCAAAGTTCGGTCATGTTGATTGTAGTGTTCCCTAGTAGTCTATAAAACCCTAAAATCCATTGACTTGCAGAGTCTAGAAAAGCTTTACCACAAGCTGCAAGGCTACCTTGGATTTTCACAAGTCCATGATAGTTTTTGATCATGTGTGCTGTATCATTACTCTTTCTCTATCTCTATCTTTATCTCATATTCTGTCACACACAAACACACTGATGGTTTACATGGGGCTAATTAAGTTTTAACATGAGAAATATAGGTGTGGAGACCAAACTCCTATTACTATGGAGAGGAAGCATGATGTGAGAGTAAGGAGTAGGAGTACTCTTCATTATTGTCTGGGCGTACCTAACAACTAAAAATGAACCTCCTAGGTAGTAAAAACATAATGAATTATACTAGAATAGTTCACGAGGGAATAAATATATCTTTAACCCTTCGCAAAAATGCTAGAGAATAAGTGAGGGGGAAGAGAGGTGGGAGAGAAAGAGAAAACTTATGTCATGTGGTAGACCAATGAAATACTATAGAAATAAGAACACACACGCACACGCACGCACACACACGCACGCACACACCCACACCCACATAGAAGGATACAAGAACAAATTTCAACAAAATTGGTTTTACTATGGTGGTAATCAATTTAATTGAAAAGCATGCATTATGCTTTCACAAAAAATCAATTGTCCGGATAGAAAATGATTCAAGAGCCGCTGTTACCCTCATCTCAGAAGGATGTCTCCCCTCTCATCCCTGCAATCGGATTGTCCAAGAAATCCAGAACCATCTTACTTTGGATCCTCAAATTACAATATCTCATATTTATAAAGAGACTAACAGAGTTGCAGACTTCCTTGCTAATACTGCGCTCTCTGCCCCTTATGGTACTCAGTTGCTGCATCAGCCTCCCCAAGGGGTTGTCCCCTTTTTAAGGGATGATTTAATGGGTGTTAGTTTCCCTCGTACAATTTCTTTGTAGTCTTGTTTGGGGCCTTGCCCCTCCCCAACACAAAAAAAAATTCTATCAAACCAAATGACTAAATGTCTTATTTCTCTTGTGTTTCTTTTATATTTCTTGCATCCCAAACAATCTATAAATCATCTCAATCTCTTTCCTATTTCTTTTCTCCCACCAAACAAAGTGTAAATGATGGAGTCTACTATAGAGAGGCCTTGGCCAATGGCCATCCCAATTCGTTTGAAGTTTTAAATTTTGTATGTGATTTCATTTTTTTAATTACCCCTAGCATGATATCTTATCTTCTTTATTTGGCAATTAGACTAGCATCAGATCTGCTCTAAATGAGCCTATGCATTAAATTGGACGCACTTAACGATTTCTTATCTATTCAAGTTGTAATTAATTCTCCTTAGTTGTTATTTCTTGTATTGCCAAGCTACATATGGTGAAAAATTGCCTTTTCTTCATCCATTGAATCAAACTCATAATTTAATTTGTCTATACAAATTTTATATCCCTCCCAGTCTGATCTTTGCTTTACCAGAATGGATTCTGGAAAGTCCAACCAAGCACGTGACTTCGACTTGAACATTCCATTTAGGGAAGATTTGGATTTGGAAGCCGAAAACCAGCTCATTCACATCAACACTCCACCGGCTTCTCAAATTAGCACTGATGTAAGTCCTACTAATTAATCTATAGCTTTATCATGCATCTACTAACATTTTTTTTCCAATTATATTCTTATTTGAGCTGAACCCCCTTTTCATTTTACATTATTGATCTTACTCAGTTTGATTTTGTGGAATTGATTTTAAATCACTTCTATAATATGTCAAACGGTCATATATTACACATATACCAAATGTCCTTTCTGTGCAATTAAATATAAAGTAGTGTAAGAATGAAATAATTAAAGAAAATGATGCATTACTGAAAGCAAATAGTATATATACCTATATATACTATTGGAATTAATGCTTATGACTAAAGGCATTAATTTGTGTGAACAGGACATAAACATAACTGCTGCAAAGAATGAAAATGAAGTTCATGAATCTTCTGCTGTGGAGGACACAACTCCAGCTCTTGCAAATCCTGATGATACGAAGCAGGTTCGCTTGTATGTTTCCTCTCTTCCTGGAACCGGAGGAGGATTCATACCTGGGGGACGCCGCCGCTACCACCGCCGTGGAGCAGCAGTTCTGACAAGTGATCCAGATAGATTCTGCACAAATTATTATTGCAAGACAAGAAAAACTCCATTGTGGCGCAAGGGACCTCTGGGACCAAAGGTGAATTACGAACATATAATTAATTAATTAATTAGCATCATTGCATATATATGGACCAATCCAAATTTAATTTGTTGTTTTTGACATGATAAGTGAACTTTCATTCAATAATTAATATATATATATGAAGTTTGATATATATGTGTGTGTATTGATCTCTCTGTTGTTTATTTTGGTTTAATTAATTAATAACCTGTTGTGTGTGCAGACTTTGTGCAATGCATGTGGCATTTATTACGTTAAGCATGTGAAGAGCAGGGGCAGTGGCATCCCTCAAGTGCCAATTGAAGAAGGTGATGCTTCTTCCTCCAGTGCTGCCAATGATGGTGCAGGTGCTCCTCCAACTTCTGTCCCAGCTGCAACTGATCCAAATGGGTCTTCAAATTTCTAACTGGAGGCCAAAGCACTGATCAATTACTCCTTAATGATAATATATATGCTGCTTCATCATCATCTCCATTTTGGGAAATATATTACTTCTGCATGATTGACATCATATTCCCATGACATTATATATTTTCAAGTTAACTTGTTTTAATTTTGTTGAACAATATTAATTATAAGTATGCTGATCCTTGGAGATGGAGACTAATTATATAATAAATCAAATCTTAGAGTGTGGATTGAAAGAGAAACATTATATTATATTCCCTACAATTGTTAGAAATTTATTTTAATTTTTTTATAAGGTTACATTTTTTACTGGAGGGACAAGAAAGAGGAGATTTAAAAATGAGGTGGTTTTAGTTCCATGTAATTTTTGCCAAAATATTAACCAGATACCATATTATATTAAATTTTGAATAAAATATATATTCGATCTCTATAAAATAAACAAGCCTAGGTTTTAGTCTTCATAAATTTTTTATTTATATCCTTCCAAAATTTTAAATTTTAAAAAACATCTTAATTAGTGACGTGACATACTAAAATATTGTCACATAATAGAGAATCATGTCTACGGGATAATTTTTAGTTTGTTATGTTATTAATAATCACTCCGTTTATATTTATAAGACACCATTTAGAAGTTTTCTGTATTCTTTTTTATAAGTCACTCTATAATTTTAATCAAGCATTTATTATCATTTTCCATTTTTGCTTATTTACTCTTATTAATTTTAATGTCTTTCCAATTATCATATGAAATTTGAGTTATATGGTCAATGATATTAAATAAAGGTAAAACTAGAGAGTTAAAGTATTATTTTTTAAAACCCAAATAAAATTAACTAGTTTTAACAACTTTTATTCGTATGCGTAATTTGATCAAATGTGTCTTATAAATAAAAAATGGAAGGAGTATATTTTTAGTAATTTTAGATTTTGGGAGAATAAAGAATGAAAAAGAATTTTATTAAAAAATATAAAACGAAAATTCACTTATTTTATTGGATAAAAACATATTTTATCATAAAATTCTATTATGTTATTTAACAAACTTCAATTGCACACACATCATATGATCCACCAGGCCAGCTAATTAAAATTTCTAAATCAGCAAAAGGAAGAAGATAAGACTAAAATGATGAGTTTGTTGACGACAACCGTAACAAGAATTCTAATTACAAAGTTAGTTTAGCAAAAGTAGTGTTTTGAATAGAGATTATTACGTCTCACCACACCAAATATAGATGAAAAATAATACAATCAAACGTTCGTTAAGTGCCTGTTCAAACGCTTCTTCACCTTTGTTTTCTTTTCTTTTCTTTCTCTGAATATTTTACATTGCCATTGTCTTCCCCAACTTCTTCTATCTCCAATCCAATGGGAGACCAACGCTCCCCAACATTGGATTTGCATCACATCTTTAAGATTCCAAAAACTAAATCTTTGAAAGACGTCAGCAAGGTTTACAAATCGTTTGTATCCAAACGGCACCATGACAAGAAATCCCATGAGGTAATCTTCAATTAAATATGTACATTGTCCTCAATTTCATTTCTAATGGAACAACTCATCTAATCACCATGGATAATTAATAGCTGTGCCGTAAAGTGTAAACTTTTGAGTTAATGAAACTCTGGGTTTGATTCCCCTTAGGTAAGGTCTCGGATTTGAATCTTATGGGTGTAAAAAATTTTCGTTAGGAGAGCTAGCACTTCAATAGGATGGAGAATACATATGATTTAAATAAAAAATTTAGGATCAGACAAAGAAAAATAAATCATATATACATCTATGTAAATGTATAATAAAGCAACAATATTTTAACAGAAGATTAATTAATTAATTCCCATCTTATCTGTGCCTTGAGGGTTTTTGAATGATGATTTCCATATATAATGTTGTCATGATCATTGGTGCAGGAGCCAATAACACCCCCAAGTTTTGAGTATAATAACAAAAGAGTGGATGAAGACATTTGGAGTCCTAAATTTTTGTCAAGGACTAAAAGTAGAAGATCTAAAACGCCTACACCAAAATCAAGGCCTCTGTCAAGACATTCAAGTAGGCGATGCACAACACCAACCATTCTATCAAGAACTTCTAGTCGAAAGTCTGCAGCAGAAATTGCTACATCATCTCTCAAAAGGATTATGAGCAGAAGGGGTTCCTCTGCTTCTTTATCAAGGACCATGAGCAGATTGGACATCTCTGAACCTGAGATTATCTACCATGCAGGCTCTCCAATAAATGATTTAGGGACAAGGAGCTACAGAGAACCTGATCATCACATCCCTGCAGTTTCTCTGTCAAGCAATTTGAGCCGTAGGGCCACAACACCTATCATATTTTCACAGACAACAGCAAGGAGAAAACCCCCGGAAGTTGAGAAAAAGCTCCATTGCACACTTGAGGAATTATGCTTTGGATGCACAAAAAAGCTTAAAGTTACTAGAGATGTTATCAAACATCCCGGGTATGTTTCTGTCATGTCATCTTACAGATAATTTTTGTGTTAATTAGGCCATTATATATATATCATATATGGATGCCATGGAGACCATTATATATAGCTAATGTGTAGAATTTATCAAATTTGAAATAATAGTAGTATAAATTAATGTTCTTTGAAGTGACATCTGTTTAGAAGGGCATTGCTAACTTAATTTTGCAACAGGGTAATTATCCAAGAGGAGGAGATTTTAAAAATTGAAGTGAAGCCAGGATGGAGAAAAGGAACAAAGATTACATTTGAGGGAGTGGGTGATGAGAGTCCTGGATACCTCCCTGCTGATATAGTATTTTTAGTTGATGAAAAGAAACACCCTTTGTTCATGAGAGATGGCAACGATTTGGAAATTTGTCTTGAGATTCCTCTAGTAGATGCACTTACAGGCTGCTCCATACCAATTCCTTTATTAGGAGGGGAAAATATGACTTTGTCATTTGAGAATACTGTCATATACCCTGGATATGAGAAGGTTATTAAAGGTCAAGGAATGCCAAACCCCAAAAATAATGGGACAAGAGGTGACCTTCATGTCAAATTCCTCATTGACTTCCCCACAGAATTAAGTGATGAACAACGGGAAGAAGCTGTTAGTATTCTACAAGATTGTTGCTAATAATGACCATAGTTGTATACTGTGAAGATGCACCAATTTGTTGCTACAAACATGATGGAGGACAAAAAATATTTTACTGTCAGTTTAACAAATTTTCTGGTATCATGCATTGATGGTCTGATAACCTCTTGAACTCCTATCCAACATCAATAATGGGCTACCAACTCACAGAAGCACATCAACAATGCAGTGCACACATTTCCTGGCCAAAGAATGAAGTTGTTGAGCTTCCATATGGGGGGTGGCCAGGAACTATTGAAAAACAAAAGGACTTCCACCGTTGTGTAACTTGTCAACTTTAGAACCAGCAAAGTTTGCAGTTTGCACCATTCAAGGTGAAAATTGGTATTACAAAATGCAACTCAACATTATTAGCAGTAGGTTCCTGATTCATAGGACTTAGCTACTACTTATCCAATTGTTTGAGGAGATAGTTTTCTCCAAAGATATGAGTTATCTATCCAAAACAATGGTGAACAAATGTAACTAGAGTTTTCACAGGTCTCTGTTACTTTAGTTTCAGCTGGCAGCTACTATGACAAATATCTATGTTCTCTTTTCAACTAAAAAAGACATGAGATCGATCGAAACAATAAAATGGAAATTATAACAACCATTTTCATATCAACTGTAATAAACTAATTATGCTTTCAGATTCTGTGGCTGCATATGAAATCCCTATAAACTCTGCTTGATTCTGTAATAATAGGAAGAATAAAAATATTATTATATAATTATACCAAGCCTTTTACATGAGGATTTGGATCCTATCTAATTGTGTAGCTGTTTCTAAAAACATTAACTACTCAATAGTTAGACGTTAGTTATAAAATAATTCTATAGATAAAAAAACAGTAATTAATTCTTAGCTATTTTATATTTAATGCTGCTGAAATAGCTAAACAACTTGAGAGAATCCATACACATTATAGAAGTGTCCTGAATTTAACCAACCCTAAGTAGCTGTCTCGAACTAACAGCTTAATAGGAGAAAGCACAAAACCAGGCACCACCAGTGAAGAAAATAAGTATGTTTCTCTATGCAACGATTAACATGTTTCTATCTTGAATCGTGTTATTATTTGATTATAAAAAATTATACGAACTGAAAAAAATATTTTCCGACGAGCATCTACAGAGCATTTTTTTTTATATATATATATTTTCTCACAAACTGAACTGGTGCTTGCGCACAATTCGTACCATTTCCAGGTTTCGTTTCTTGGTTAACATGTTTCCATAATCTTATCCATTGGATGGAATTTATATTTTATATTAATCGACTCCACTCAGCCTGTAAGTTTCAGAGGGGCAAATCTTGCATAAATTTTCAGCATTTATAAGGCAAAAACTATCAAGAATACACATATTATACAAATTAATTTTCTTTTTCACTGTTATTTTCATTTGAACCAACTAGAAAGTATCACAGTCACCTATATGATATCGAGTACATCATTCCTATATTAACAAGCTCTTCACTAAATTTGAACATTTCACCGCTATCTGTCATTATTATCCTGATTCTCACGGTTTTCATGCCCAGGAGTTTCAGTAAAAACTTGTCCTTGGTCCCTCACATCCCTGAAAATGGAGAAAAACGAGTTGAGGCCCTCAGAGGAAGCACCTCCTAATATCCATAATAACAAAGAACTGAATGAATTCATGGATCCAGGGTTGGGACCCCCTTTCTGCTGCTGGTCGAATGTCAGCTTGCCCAGGAATCTGTGCAGGGTTGGCAGCCCTGTTTGGATTATTTTGTGACTGCCCTTGAGGGTCAGTAACTCCTGGTCCATTCTGAGGCATTGATTGATCAAAATTTGGTCTGAACCCTGCCCCAGAAGGCAAATCTGTGACATTCAATCCCTGGTTCCTTGTGTTCAATCTTGTGATGTGTAACGTCGATGCAAGAATAGTAGATGAGGTAATATGGAAGTCTGGGTGTTGTTGAAGTTGTGACCGTCGATTTTGCATGAATCTTTGCAATGCTGGTACCTAATAGTAGTAAACACAGCAGAAGTTGAATTTCAATTAAGTATACTTGAGAAAACCTATAATGACCAGAAAGAAAGCTTCTAAAAGAATAATAATTACAATAATTGGCATTTTAAATATAAACAAGAATTAAAATCTTAAAAATTAGATTCCGTATCCTAATTCTAGAATGAATTTGTTTGCTTGTTAGTTTCTATACTTTCACAGCCAACATTTCCCTATCTCCACACCAACTCTTAGGCTCTCCCTTACTGACATAAAACGCCATGTTTCTAGCAACAAAGATCCCCATCAGAAATATATTGTCAGACAGCAAAACTAATTCCTATTGCAATAAATGAAATCATGCTATTGCCGGGTCTATACTACCAACATATCAGAATAGCATTTATTTGGTGCCTTGTGAGGTAGTTATCGGATTGTCAATTGTACTTTACGCAATATAAACATAAAGGAGAGAGAACTATTGGGATTTCAAACCAACCCGGGAGTTAAGCATCAAGTTTAATATAACAATCCAGGGGAGAATTTAATAGGGGGCAATAATATTGGCCCCAAAAAAACCAGAGAGGAAAAAACTCAAGGAGAACATATTGGGATGTGTAATAAGCCAATGGTCATCATTACCTCAAACCGATTCCAAAAGTACAGGATAAGGTGTTGCATAAAAGCTGCAGTTGTAGAGAGTGCCAAGTATGAAAAACCTGGATTTAAAAAAAAAAAAAATTCATCATGTCCAAATAACATTAACTTAATCCAACAAAACCAAAAAGAAAGCTGTATGAACATACCATAAGCATAAGAGAAGAAATATATGTGAAAGACCAGAAAATACAGCAAAAAGAAGCGAGGGAAGAACTTCATTGATATTGGTGTTCGGACACTGCAAGTCACAATAAACACACTCATCAGATGACCATCAAATGCTAGCACAACAATACAGATTGCATGAAAGTGTAACCTTGCAGACTAATCACATGTCAAATAAATACAGTTGTCACTATAATCAGTTAATGAAATGGCATATAAAGACCAATTATAGGTTCTTTGATTATGGCCGGAAAATAAAAAGGTGGCTTTCCTTTAGCTGGATTCCCTTTTGACAAATCCCAAATTTGGAAAAGTACATTTGGACTTGGCCTTGGAAAGGAAGAGTAGTACAATGGCCAAAAGCAAAAACGAAACATTAAACTTCTGACCCAACCAATGACTATAGCTGACAATACCTATGGCAGCCAAAATTACAACACAGGATAGTCAAATCAGATAAATTTATAACTTAATGATCCATTAGCGTTGACTTTAGCACACAACCAAGCCCCAACTGATTATAAAACTAGAAATAATTTCCCAGTAACAAAGCCACCAGACATGCTGTCTTAGCAGTGATTTCAAACTTAACAACCTTTACGAGTTATATAACATTGAGAGGGAGAAATAAATACCTAATAAGAGTAAAAAGTTCACACAGCCAGACAAGAATCAAGACCATGAAGGCAAGTAGCTGATCGTCATAAAACTCAAAGAGAAAAAACAGAATACCAATCATAATCTGCATAAATCAATAAGCACTTTATCAGCAAAGATAATACAATAATAAATAGCTAAAATGAGAGACAATTCAAATAGATACTTTTTGACAAAAGTATATTAAAATGAGTGCTTACAGGAACAAAGACTAGCGATTCAATCACATGTACAAAGATCAGCTGAAATGTTGGAAGGCGATGCCGAGCATGGTGTTGAAGCTGCACTGTAAAGATTAGCGGATGTGAAAATCTAATTCCATCCCATGTGCAGAAAAGTATGGTAAAACCATGAGCTGCAATGGCATATGCAACAGTGCCAAATGACTCTATTCTTATAGTTAGCACACTTTATCCATGACTTAGTGGACGAAGGAACTTTTTGAATAAACCTTCCAATCACAAAGTGATAGAGCTCTGAACAACCTTGACTATCTAATGATTGCCTCTAAATTTATTTTAGGCGAATTTGAAAGCAAGAAATTGATCCATGGGCAATGGGGTGAATGACTTATAAATTCCATGCAAGCAGAGTCCACTGAATCAGCTTTAACATAACGAAACAACTTTATACAGAGCAAATAATGCCTACCTGTAAACTTCAGCATGCGGGTCTGTGTTTCTCTCAATGTAAATGACACAGACATTGTGGTAGTAAAAAACACAAACAAGGACATCATAAGCACTCCACACTTCGTTACAAAGTAGTCTGCACAGACAAAATGCCACATAAGTTACAAGGCAACAGTAGAAGCTCTGATTACATCTTAGACCAAAAAATAAAATATAATGCAAGCTGAAAAAGCAAACAAAATAGAAACACAGGATTTCTAAATATAAACAATTTTAGGGGAAAAGCATCATAGGAATTGATGGTCTTTCAAAAGAGACCACATCTTTAGAGCAAGAAGGGCCATATTTTAAATGATTAGTTTTTTCTGAAATCCAAATATAATTTACCCTATGGATAGTAACTAAATGTTATATTAAAACATAAACTTTAACACAACTCTTCATATAATCCCGTGTAACTAAGGTCCCAACAGACCACCACCAATCCACAGTCACCATCAATGCCCATCATGTCTCACTATCGCTGCTTGCTAGACCTACGGCATTATTGTTGAATATCAGTAAGCCACCCCACAAAGCCATAGGATTTTATAGAAAGTTGAGTTTGTTTTGTAATCATCTATAAATGTGTAGTGTATATTATTTAATCTATATCTAAAATTTCAATGTAGCAGCCATCTTGTTATAGCGTTTTTGGAGTCAGGCGCTATGCACCACTATCTAGGATTGATAACTGTCATCCTGTATCATAATACATAGGAGGTGCTTGGCACTCCTATAGAACATGTGCCAAAGGCATCCGTTAGATTAAACTCCAGAAGCAACACTCCATTTTCTCTATTGCATCAGACAAGTCAGCATCTAGTAATTAAGTTATATTAAATAAATATACAATTCTTATATGTAATAAACATGAACTTTATGCTGCAAGTCCCTATAAAAGGACCAACAGGAGATCATCAAGCAAACAAGAGAAACCCATAAATGAAAGTAGAGACCATTAAAACAATCTCTTCAAACAAGGAGGGCTTAACAAAGCAGATCGAATGATAAATCAACTAACCTCCAAACCTAGCTGGGCCTTCAGGAGCTTCTTGTGCATAACTAAGGTTATAGAATTCCTTTGTTTGATAATTATAAAGATAACCTGCCATGAACCCCGGAAAGAATTTGAGCCATAATTAAATCCTGAATGCTCAAAGTATGTGTGGATGACAAATGTTTAAAGTAGCGGTCAGTGGACAATTATATATATTAGTTTATCCAGATTTCCAGATAACAGGCAGTTACCTTGACCAGGAGAACTCAATAAACTGTTGATTAAAATTGTATCATACCCTACAAATCTGTTTATGAGTAGTTGTTGCCACCTGGAAATGAAAAATATTCAATTGAAAAATACAAGGTAAAATTTTAGAAATATTATTAAATATTACTATATAACATCAATGAAATGCTGAGAACATATTTCCTATCAGCAAACCAATTTACACCCCTCAATAACATAACTACTTAAGAGTAGCTCTCCACAGAGATAACCTTACACTTTTTGGACCAAAACCAGATAACCATTTTCTAACATCTTTACCTGTTTCCAAAGCAGGAGTGCCAAGCTGATATGCTAACATTCACAGTACGTATATTATGATGAGATTTAGCACTTTCAGGTAACAAGAAATACCCCTGCAGAATATTATTACATGATCAATAACAGAGAAGAGTAGTCTTCAATAAGTCACAAAATCAACATAATAGGTAGCTCCAACAAACTGAGAATCTATTTCAGAAATTAGAATTTAGAAGTATATACTATATCTTGCAGAAATTCATCGTTAATCAACTTAAAAATCTGATACATAGAGAAGATTTATAATTATACCTTTTCCATAGTGTACAAATATGTGGGTTCAAACAACTTGCTTTTCTTTTTAAGCCATTGCACTGAAATTGAAAACACAACTTATTGAACAATAATACAAACATAATGGAATGTGAGAAAGAAAGAGAAAAGAGGAAATGAGATAAAAGCATACGTTGATTCATATGGGACAAGGACAACCCCATTTTTACACTATGCAACCATCACCAGAATGTAAATTTTACTGAGGAACACTAAAAAGGTGAAAGCTCATTTACATGTAGCTTTTCAGATCTGAATAAATCAAAACCAACATAACTTTGTAGCAAGACCTTCTATAATATTATAAAGGCAACACACTTCCTCATGCCTCATGTCTTTCATATTTAATTCAGATAAACAAGTAAATTCAAAACTACTAAAAAAGCCTACTTTCTTGACTTTTTAAGTATGATGACTGTTATCTGAACCCATATTCTGTTAAAAACACATACAGAATTATTGGAAAATTGAAAAGAAATCCAAACACCACAGGTCTTTGTTTCCCTTCATATAAAAAGTTTGGGCATGCATTATAATTCAAACTTAAGTGGAAATATTGCAATTACCTGTATTAGAGTTAAGCTTGTCCAAACGAAGGATATGCATCCATTTGGGAATATCAAGAATTAGGTGTACACCGGCAATATCCTACACTTGAAAATTCGATGTTTAGTAGAAACATGAGTAAATTTGATCATTAACTTCAATTTTATAAATCCAGGCTAGAAATAACCACAACACATCGTCATTATGTGTGTGTGTGTATGTATGTGTATATGGTCTAATCTAGCTCCAATATAGAACATATGTTTACTTACCCACAGCTTCTGGAAACTTCCAATTATCTGCATTGTGTGTCTCCAAATGAATGAGATACGCCTGTACCACTTTTTACCAAAATGTACAATTGCTGATTTTAATGTCTCTTTGGCTGATAAAGTAAAACTATTTCGGTGCTCCTCTTTATCAATTTTGATGGCAGCGTCTTCAACCACTGGCCTGGAGTTTTGGCTACTTGTAGACGTTTCAGCTTGATGTTCAAGAAATTCAGTGTCAGTCTTCCAAAACTTGAACACCAATTTTCCCCTCCTAGCACCTGAACCAATCCAGTTCCACCAAAACTTGGAAGCCAAAAACGTCAATTCATCTCCATTGACATCAGAAACCTCTATTTTATCTTTTACAATTTCTGTTTCAGGAGGATCTGTTATGTTCGACTCAGAATCATTATGAGACCACAAGCCAGCACTGGTTACCTACAACAGTGATTTAAAAATTTGTCACATGGAGCAAGACAACCAAAGGAACATAAAAAAAATGATCCCCCAAATACTAGCTAAACCTTACAGTATGTTATTAGAGCTATCAAAAGAAAAGGTCATTTCATACTTTTATAGGAAAAAAGTGATACATTTAAAAACAAAAATCTGCAAGAAATACAATGCTATTAAATTTCTATTTACATAATAGACATTATCTATTCACGTAGTTTGATTCAAGGAGAAAAACTGTTGAAAACACAAACTAGAATGTGCATTTGAGGAATAGAAGGCAATATATACCTTAATCTGAATAAGTTGGGCTTCTGATGTCACAACTCCAGATAGCTCACCCGAACACCCAGGCTTCACATAGAACATAATAAAATTACAAAAACAAGAAAAAAAAAAATTGAAGTTGATTTTAACTCAAGCAGAAAACAGTGAATAATTAAGAAGTAAACTGAAATATCTTGATTCTTGGGTTACCAAATACTAAAACCCTATACCATTGTTACCTGATATGCAATACTCTTTGGTACAAAGTATGTGTACAGGATACAAGGTATGCAGTACATTATTTTATCAAATAAATGGCATGTGAGGACTGAGGAGTATACTTAGTTAATGTGCTATTTGGGTTCGTGATATGTTTTAAAATATTAATTAGTATGCTCTCAATATAAATTTCTAAAAAAAATTCATAAACATAAGATTTAACTCATAATATTTAAAATAATATAAACATTAAAATTTTTTAATTATTCATATAAGACATAATTCTTATCATCTGTTATATTGTGCTTCTGGTTTTAGAAAGAAAGAATGAAAAACATAAAGTGGGCATCTTCTTCCATCAAGTCATTAATATCTGTCGTTTTCTCTTTCAACATGGAGACGGTTTTTCAAATAATGCCCTTTAAACGTTTTTCCTTTGAAATTGTGCACTATTTATTATTTTTTGGAAAATACTGAAGCCTAAGATTTGCTCTTGCACAAAAATTAAGAAAAACCATGTGGCATTTACTGGTTTCATCTCAGTAGAGTAACAGTCTCCCTATAATTTTTCTCCATCCATGATTGGTTTAAAAAAAACAAATCGTGCTACTCGTGAGCAAAAGTTTCGTTAAATATAGCATTGCTGTTATTCTTTTCTTTGTAACCGTGTGTCTTTAATCTCTCTTTTCTGCTCTTTTTCTCTGTAACGTAAGAGAACTTCAAAGGTAGAATAGCCATGGCAGCCTCAAGCCCTTTCTCTTCCTTTCAGCATATCCTTTTGATATGCTACCTTTGATGATTTTTATAGCAAATTACAGTGAATCAATACATGAAAGCGATCTGGGCTCCACGAACCAGTTCGCAATTTCATGGGGGGTAGAGCTAATCAGGTAACTCTTCCCCCTAGTCCCTAGACATAGGAACCAAAAACTAGTTTTTATAACCTGACCTCATGGTTAAGTATCAGAAGAACCATTTAATATATTTGGAGTTTGGACATGCAAAATGTATAAATACAAATGTAACTCCTATAAGAATAGCAAGGTGTTCAAGTAATATCATGATCTAGCAGAAAAGCAAAGTCCATGACATCATGCTTAAAAGTTAAGGAACTTCGGGTCATCTAGCTTTCCATTAACATAATCAACTGCAGTCTGGTTAAAAGAACCCCACTATTCTATATCACATACTGAAAGTTATATAGCAAAAGCAGCACCAAATGAATAAGGCAAGTCGCAACATTCTAGCACTACCTACGATATGCTTATTCACCACGAAACAAGCCAAGCCCATCTCTAACTACGCATCCACTCAACAGAAATTCTCACTATTTGCAATAAACATGAAAACTCAGTAACCTAGCTCCAATTTTCAAAACGGATAAAGCAGATATTTGGTTTCACTCCTTTCCTTCAACTATCTCAATTCAAGTTCACGATTATATATTTAATTTGAGGTGCATTCAAAGCTCATGAATAATTTATTTATTCTAAAAAAACACACAAAATAGTGGAAGATAGAATTCCAGCGAAATATTAAAATCGAAAAGCCCTAAAATGTTGAAATTGAGAGAGGGAGAAGCAAAATTAGACACCTGCTGAACGTAATTGGCGTGCATGACAACGAGAATGCAGAACAAGGTGATGGCCATGACTAGGAACAGATACTCCAAAGCAACTCTTACTTTTGGTGGCAGCATCTGTGAAAACCTCTCCTGTACACGAATGAAGGTCTGTTCTGGATCCATTGGAAAACACAGAGAATTTTCGCTGAGAAATCAAAGGTTTTGTCTGATCTTGATGATGATCATAGTTCACGCTTCTAATGAGGATTTGGATTCCCACTATAATTACGATGGGGACAATATGTTTTTTGGTGAACAGAATGGTATTCGTATTATAGTTGGCACACCATGAGATCCACGCTAAGGTTGTATTTTAACTCTATGCAGTGTACAGCAACAATAATAACCATCGATTTTTCAATCAACGGTTGAAATTTAAGCAAATAATCAATCTCACACACAGACATTAGACACATAGATATCAAATTCATACAACAAAAATATACAACACACTTATTTTTCTATCTCTTTCTATCACATCTCACATTTCTCTCATTTCTATTCTCTTTTTTCTCTTCCTCTCTCTATGTTATATGTTATACACGTAACATTTCTCTTACATATATAATCATAATCATTAATTTACTTTAAAGTTTAAAGTACGATTTAAATCCAATATATCATGTGTTTGGGTAATGCCTAATTTCTATTTTTTTAAGTTAGTTTGTCTGCATATAAAAAAAAAGTTAAAAATACCTTTTTTTTGGTGCAAGATCATATGTATCTTTTATGGGAGACAATTCTATTAAGTCGGATAGGACCTCTATCAACGACAAAACTCTCCCTCCATTTCTAGTATATATATTTTTATTTTTATTGAAATTTACGTGAGTTTTATTAATTAATGAGAAGGAAATTTACATGATTTGGTAAAACCTACATAAAGTTAATAATAATAGTGTGTTATGAAAAATATGTTAAAAAGGTGTTATTAACATTTCTAAAAAAGATAATAAAATATTATATTCCATTACATCATAGTTTCTTTTCAATATCTATTCAAAGAGAGGGTGAGATGAGACTTTTTCAGCTCAATCTTGATTTACTTGTTAAAAAGTTTATGTTAATAATCTCATTGTTACGGAGAGTGATGCTTCTTGTATTTTTAAGTTTATTCTTGATTTTTTTCGTCGTTTTTCCACCAAAGACTTGGTTCTTTGTTTTTTTTCGGGTGTTGAGGTATTTCCCATGCTTGCTTGTCTCTTTCTATCTCAATACAAATATATTTGTCAGCTGTTTAAATGAACTCAAATGATTGGTGCAAAATAAAAGAAGCACCTCTTTTCCTAATTACTACCCATAGCTCTTTTGTTCTTCATGATGGGTCTCCACTAGCTAATGACACTTAATTTTGTAGCACCATTTGGTGTGTGTCTAGTTTAAAGTTTGAATTTTTTTTTAAATGAAAAAAACCACATCCCATGCACGTTTTGTAGAAAAATGGTGTTAGTTGTTTTGAAAAAAAGTGCATCGGGATATGCTTTTTTTCATTTGAGATATCCAAACTTTAAACCAGACATGGACTTATCTACGTGTCAATCCTATTTATTTACTACCATTCTTGCTGTAAGTGTCTCATGTCTTTACTTGCACATGCTCTCACGAAATCATTATCCCAACCACCGTACACACATAAATATTTAAGCACATTTTTATTCTAATGTGAAATACATATTTATCATTTTATTTTATCAATTAAATGATTTTTAGTTTAATTTTTTCTATTTCATAAAATACCTAAAAATAGAAACATAAATATAAAGAACGGTGAATCACATAAATCATCATTAAAAAATTTATTAATTAAATTAATTTCAAAATTTCAAATTTCAAATATTTTTAATTTTTATATATTAATTTCTATAGTTCCACAAAAATGACTTTTAAACATTAAAACCAAAAATTGAAAACTCAACTACCCCTAAATTAATTTGTCAGAATATATTTTAATGTATTTCAAAAAACACGTGTATAATGTATGAGGCATTTTTTTTTTGGTAAACAATAATGAATTAAAGAAAAAAAAACAAAGAAAACATAATCCAGTCAAGACTAGGGAACTTTCCCCTAACATCTGCTGAAACATGATCAACAAACTCACTATCACTATCAAACAAATGTACGAGGCATTTGATAATTTAATTTTGAAAATTCAAAAGAAAGATAAAATAAAATAAAATAAATGCAAAAATTACATAACACAGATCATAGTCAAATTATTTCTTGTTAATCAAATTAATTTAAATTTTTAAAATTATAATTTTCAAATATATGTATTCTCCATATTTTAATTTATTTGTATTGTCATTAAAAAAATTTAATCGCTTAAACAATTTTGAAAATATTTTACTAAATTAGCCTTTATATTTCACAAAAGCACTCGTGGAAACTCGTTGGAGCTTTGCACTATTAGTTCAGACAATAGTAATTCATTTTCTTGCATCTTAAACAGTTAAAACTAAACGATTGATGCTATATATAACGGAAAAAAATCACGTGAATAGTTTACGAAGAATACGTGGCTTTACAGAAATGAAGCTTATCTGTAAGTATAGATGATTGCAGTAGATATATCACGCTATTGAATTAGTATAAAATTTGTTCCCTAGGAATTAGTATTGTTTAAACTAAACCTAAGAGAGCAAAACTCCCCAAGTTATCCCAAGGAGCAAAATCCCTAAAATAACCACAAAACTCACGTACATGATATTAGGGACAACAAATAAAGACAACTAGCATACACAAAAATGGAGAATATATCACGTATACTTTTGGAAAAGCGTCAAGATTTCTCGGTACATCACCCTCAAGGACATAACTCTCACTCCTCCAAGCCAGTGAAAACCACACAACAATCAAAATTTCATATAGAAGAAAAGAAAATGAATATTTTAAGAACTAAATAATAACACGAAACAATTCAAAACAAGAAGAACAACAGTGTCTCCAAAAGAAAAATTGAGAAGGCACTGAAGGAACAGCAGCAACCTGCAGCAGGAACAAAAGTAATAACCATCCATTGTAAGTAGTTGATTGAGCACAAACTGCATTTGATTAAAAGGCAATAATCAAGACAAGGTAAGGGCACCGTCCTACCAAATCACAGGTAAAAGTTGTCTTATAAGGAACGCTATACCTAGCAATTTTGTTGATACTACCATTGATTTATAGAGATCCACCAATGAAACTACGAATTTGCTACAACCACCAGTGCTTTAATAAGCCTTCTAAAATGTGAGGGTTTCAGAAATTCTTACAATATTAAGGATATTGCATAGAAGATATAGGATCAGGGACAGAGATCTGTTTAAGGTGTAAAATTGACAACTGATATACCATTTTACGCCAAAAAATGGGTAACATTGCTCAAAAGCAGCATACCTGGTAAAGGCAACGATCTTCTGCCAGGGCTGAACAGCTCCACTTAAAACTTCATAACAAGACATATCTTCAAAAACATACTTTATAAGTAAGTGTAGAACAAATAAAAAATTACATAAAATTTTCAATCTGCTATTTGTTTACACGATCAACTCCTTGGGGCAAATGCAGATAAAGCATTTGCGTGTGCAGGTGGGAGATTGCTCAGAAGGGGTTGCATTTGTGGACCATATATTGAAATTAGATGAGAAAAAGCTCTGCCTACTAGAGCTTTAACTTCAGACGTCTCAACAGGTGATGCCACCACTTGGGCAAAAATATTAACTAATTCAGGGACTAGGGAAAGGATCTGCATTACATTTAGAATGGACAAACAGAATTAGGTAGGACAAAATTGAAAGGGGGGGGGGGGGGGAAGCTGTACATTTTATAGACTATGGTACATAGATTCTATTAATTGCTATCCTATAATTAAGGGAAAAAAATATGTCCTAACAACTAAAATATCAGCAGTACAAGAAAGGAAAATAAGGGAAATAAAAGTGTACAAATTAAAGGAAATTAGAACTACAAAATATCCATTTCTACAACAAACAATATTACTATTGGGGGAACAACAAAACAAAGCAAGAATCTTAACAGTTATGAAAAGAAACAATTACCTGTGGATTGGATGAGAATACAAGGGTAGAGACACAACTGTAGACAGCCATAGACTCCTCGTGGTCTTCTTTTAATGGAAGAACTCTCAAGAAAACAGGAAGAACCTGTAAAAGGCATCCAAGATATATAAAGACAGCATCCAATAACAAAACACTTAGCTATCAAGTATCCACAACAAAATTAAACACAAGAAATTAGAAGTGCAAAGATTCATGAAAAAAATTATTAATTCAGCAAGCACAAGCCTTGTTAATAAGAGAAATTGTATTGTACAACATCTTGTACAATAATTCCATAATGAGTTAGGAATAGAAGAGAGAGATGTGTGAGATGTGATAGTTGATGTGATGGAGAGAGATAGAAAGAAAATGTGTGTTGTATGAATAATTAATCTCTGTTAATAAAGCATGAAACTACCTGATTTAATGGGATAGATTCAGGGTGAACCATAATCATCCTTGCCACAGCACCAGCTGCATTATCCCTCACTGCATCATCAGGCTCAGACTCACCAAACAAGGGATGGAGTCCCCGTAATATACTGTCATAGTATCTGGTATTGGATTAAAGAAAATGCTAAATCGAGTAAAATGCAAGTTATACAGTACATGATCCAATCACAAAAACAGCATATACTACTATCATTGTCATAAATAATCATATAAATTGTACCCCCACATCTAACCCAAAGAATAATAGAAAGATCAGTCTACATCTATCAAATGAGTAGCATGAAAAAGGATACTTTAAAGCTAAATCACCACCATTTTTGCACAACTCTCCAACACAAAATGCAGCATTCCTTCTATTTGTGGCCTCAGATGATGCTAGTTCTTTAAGCACCAAGGGCATCATCCGCTGAGAAAAATGATTTAAGATTTTACAAACCAATTACAATTGTTGAAATACTTACTAAGATTTGACAAAAGAGATCACAAAAGGAAATTGTGAGAGAGAGAGAGATTAAGAGAAAGAACAAAATTACATCTATATAGCCTGCAATAGGAGAACCCATGTTCTGAGCAACTTCAGCAAGGCAGGCAACTACCATGGTCCTATCTTGAGGAGGACGTGAAGCTTTCTGCATTACAAAGTGAGGATATTAGTTTATGATTTACTTCTAACTGTAAAATTTGTTGGGTGCAAACTCACTGCAAATTTCATTAAGGGTTCAAATAGCTGTGCAAAAATGGGGGCAAATTGAGCGCCCATGGACTTTGCAAATGCAGGGAGAAGATCAGAAACTGCATCCATAAGCACTTCATCATGTGCACTATCATCGTCATCAATTTCACTGTCTGACTCTATCTGCTGACAAGCAGATTGCTCCCGAAGCAACAGTGAAGTTGCATCAACAAGTTGGGTCAAGTCTGATATCAAAGTAAATTTCACATTGGCATCAGCTCAGAAAATGACTTTAAATGATAGACCAAACAATTTTATGCTTACATGGCTCAAGAGTTGCATAACCATAATCTCTAATGATGTCAGCCACGCTAGTACAAGCTTGAGCAACCACTTCTTTGTCATCATCTTCAACCATAGTTTTGATGTAAATATTCATCACAGTATCTACAGAATCAATCAGACTCAACAGGTTATATAGATAAAATAAACTGGCTAATCATGACCATATACAAAACCAAAATATTTCACTGATCTGATTGATGTTCTCACCAAGAATTTCTTTTGCTTTTGCAGCTCCTTCCTGTAAAGCAAGTACAGTGTCAATTGTGGTGTTAGTAAAAGAAAGGCTTCAAACCAAACAACTAGAATTAAAATCAGAGAAGACGCATTTCTTTGTCTGCTACCATGTAGTAGCCCATCTCCAGACAATAATCATAAAAAGCAAAATATTCATCAGCTAATCAAAATGGCAACTCATTGTTAGTGTTGCTACCCTATACGTAAGTATTGGGAAATGGAATAATAATTAAACAAAAGTTCATCTTTGAAAGAGGAAGGAGTAAAAGATAAAAGGAAGAGGTAATGATTTACATTTTGACTTTGGAAGATTGCATGAGCCGCAGTTAAAGTATCTGCAGTTAAAATCAAACAGACATCAGCATTCAGCAGTTATATATAGTCAATAAAATAAAACTAAGGTATATGAGACAAATAATGTAGAGGGAAGTGCAGACAAATTCGCATGAGAAAACCTATAAAATATCATGCCCAAACTAGAAAGACAGGTTACTTCTACTTAATTATGTTTTTCCTTTTTTTCCCCATTTATCATAATGGGATTCTTGGGCGTTATTCTGCATAATTTAGAACAATTTAAATCATGATAAGACTCATTTTGCACTGAACCAACCAGAAACAATTGCTTAAGATAAGTATAAGTTCCCTCTCCCATGACACAAACTGCAGATAACAAGTATAGGTAAAACAAACAAGCAAACTTTTGAAAACAGAACAACATTCAGAAAATAGTTTCCACTTACGTTTCAAAGAAATGATTGCCTGAAGTCTAACATCTTCATGAAAATAACTAGAGTGTTTAACCAAGATTCTTAGCGTCTCCTCCAAATATCTTTATATGATTTAAGAATTCAAACTTACCTATTAGTGTTTTTTTTTGTGAAAGGAGTAACTAAGAAAAGAAAAGTAATTCAGTCAAAGGATACGGGGCATAATAAATCTTTGTGTGCTGTGCAAACAAGCCAAGGGCTTGGGTTGCAGCTGCCTTCTCATCCAACACTCCAGTTCTAATACTTATATTTCGAACTCTTGGCTCATCATGTGCTTCATCATCTGATGAAACTCCTCCAAATCCATTAGCAATTTCATCGTCAGACTCGTCAATGTCAACCGCAGAGCCATCATCAAGATTGCAGGAAGAAAATGCAAGAGGCACAACATGAGGAAGATACTGTTTACCCATACAAAATTTTACTGGTCAGAGTAAGTATGATATAGGAATAACATAAAGCTAATCTATGCAGACCTGTGCAAAACTGTCATCCAAAATCTCAGCAACATTGCTGAAGAATCCATGGGTGTACTCTCGAAGCTCACTAAAGTCCAGTCCAAATCCCTGACAATAACAGAATATCAAATTATTCCAAGAAGAAAAGCAAAAGCAAAATCAGTGACAGATTTAAGTGCTAAAGTAATTACAGAAATTGCAGCTTCTATATAAGGAGGTAATATTGGTTCCATTCTCATTCTCCCAACAGACATTGCAACAATTCCAACTAGCTCAGTAGCTCTTGCACGAGCTCGGAGGTCCTCATCATTGGTTAACACCATGAAGTTTTTCATCAACTCTAAAACCCTTTCAGCATAAGGCATGAATGCTTGCTCTGCAGCAGAAGCAATAGAACCGATGGCAGACTGCAAGAGTAATCCGGACGAAAATATAAATTTAAATATCAAAACAATAGACCAATAGTAGTTTCGTCATGATTATAACAATCTTCACAGCATATTGAATCTTCCACATACCATGCATGTTTCTTGCAAAATACGAGAGCTATTTTGGAGAGCTGCCAACAATCTTCCCATCAAAGGATCTAGAAAAGGAAGGATTTCTTCACCCATGTTCTCACAAAAAGCAGCCAAAGCATAGTATGACTTTTCCTACATATATTTAAATTTAATGCTCAGGCAATATACAGGAAATCTATTTATCTTTTTTTTTTAATATTTGGTAGTTGCAGATAATCAATTATTCCATTGTACTGATAAACCATTTCCTTCTCCAATTTGTACCTTTACTTCATCAGATGCATCCTCAAGAGCATTTAAAATACAGGGAAGAACACTCTCATAATGGGATACAATTTCAGGCTGTAAATACTCAGCAAATTGACCCAAAGCAAAGGAAGCCGCCCCTCTGACCATTTGTTCTGGATCCCTCAGAGCTCCCAGGACAATATGGAGAACAGGTTCCAGCTTATTTTTCATGAGCTCCAAACAACCTTCTGAGACGACACCCAATGCAGTAACAGACGCTTCCCGAAACTTTGGGTTTGCATTTTGACAGCTTACAGAAGCAAATTCAAAAACTGGTGGGAAAACATGCTTTGGGATGTTTAAAGCCATAGTATCAATAACTTCTGCGGCAGCTCGATCTGGTGCAAGATCATCATCTTCATTTTCATTTGATGATTCAGCAAGCAAAGGGCATAAAACATGTAGGATAGGGATGATCAGCTTATGCTTTTTCAAAGTACTGGACTTGAACTTTGCCAGCCATGAAATAATCTGAATTGCCTGTTAGATAAAGCAAGTAACAGGAAGCTAGTGAGCAAAGCAAATATAACAGCAAGAGTACAAAAAGTCATAGCAATATACTTCAAGATTCTAACCAACCTGATGACGTGTGTTAGACTCCAAATTTTGGCTTGAGCAAACCTCAAGGGAGAACTGTACTATGGATTTGACAGAATCTCCAAGAAGAGGTGCAGGAGATTCTATCAGCTCATCAAAAATTTCAAAGGCAATTATGGCAACATCTTCTTCTCCCGAGGCAAGGCACTGTCTTGATACATTCAAGATGCTTGGAATAAACTCACGAAACTTAATCTGTACACACATGGTAAAATTAAGTCATAAAAAAGTAGGAGAAAATACACAATATGCAACTTCAGCTGATAAGGTAAGATAATTTAAGTAGCACACAGAACTGAAAATTTGAACACAAGCCACAAACTACTCCCTTCATTATAGCTATACTTAATGAATGCAATGTACATCTAAGCATCAAAGTTGAAAAACACAGATGGTTACTACCTATGATGAATAAATAACTTCATGAAGGATTAAAAATCAGTGTTCGGTGAAAATTTTACTTGAGACTATTAGAGTAATATTGTAATGTTGAATTTTCTGTGTAGTTAGTTTTATAATTTCAGTTGCATTGTCCAACTTCTATTTAGCTTGTGCGCTGTATCACTCTTCTATGATGTAGTGCTTTTAGTTTAGTTTAGTTTAGATTTTGGCCTTCGGCCCTGGCCCATGATTGGGTCAGATGGTAACTGACTCATAATTCTATAAATAGAATTCAGTTGCATTGTAACTTCATTCAGAATCATAATAACAGATTCAGTTTTTCAGATCTAGTTTTCCCTCCAAATTTTCCCTCTCTCTCTCACTCATTCTCTTTGACAGACAAAACATGTATTACTCTTACAAAACACATTACAACTCAAACTGGTGCAAAACACTGTGCACAACATTCAATCACTATCAAAAGTAGCTTAAAATTCCAAACATTGCAGATTATCCCAGAACCCACTCATCATAGAGAATATTATATTCTTGTGTTAACAAACTTCTTGGCACCCTGTAATAAATCCAAAGCTAGCATGAGGTCAACAAAAATGAGGCTTTAAAAGGCCTGAGTAACCTTGAATAGCATTAGATGCTTTAAATTTATTGCAAACTTGCTACCTGGTACAGTTTAAATTGTTATTACATTGTTTATTCTTCTTATTTTCCTTTCTTTTCCTCTTTTTTTGATGGGTATAATCAGGGGATTGATTGCAGCAAATTAATTTTCACCAATGTGTCACACATTGAAATTTCTTAGTTATGAAATTATTACAGCCCATATGAAAAAACTTCACTAACTTCTGGTGATACACGCATAGCTTGTTAACACTAAAAACTGAAAATTAATAGAAACATATTTTTCCCTTTGTTTTAATAGTTGCATTTATATGAACAGCACTGACTTACCACTTCATCCCCATCATGAGTGAATTCTAGAAAAGATCCCACCGCCCTGACAAAATCAGCACACTTCTTCATAAGCAAAACTGGGATACTATAATAATTGCTTTGTAGTTTACACCAAGAATGAATATTTCACTTACTTGAGGGCAGCAACTCTGACACGGTTGCTAGTCTCATCCTGCAAGCACTTGAGTAGGAGAGCTTGCAGATCTGCAAAATGTGGCCGAAAAGCATTCCCAATTGTTTCAGTTAAAGAACTGAAGAGAATTAATGCCACCTTACATTCCAAAAGCAATTACACTTGGTTAGATGATATATCTATCAAACAGGAATGCAAGTGACATAAAATTGAAAAAATAAAATAAAAAGAAGGAAGATGTCCGTCAGGATCTTGCAACATATGATGTCAAGATAATGAATAAGCAAAAACTGATTGGAAAAAAAAAATCTCTGAGCAACTCAAAGAAATGTGACATGTATAATTGTATATATACCTCCCTTCCCTATCGTTGATATCAGGTAAACAAAATTAGTTCTATCTTGCAACAAAAAAATCATCTCCAACTCCAAGTATTCTTGTACACACTAAATGCAACAAAAAATCTATCTTGGATGAAAAGATGTATCCAATTTGGACCAGAATATTTAACATTGTAACAAGTCATAATCCTCATCATGCTACATGTTCAGGATGGGTACATACACTAAATGCAAGATTTCAGGATGCAGTGGTAGTTAGACTTTGCAATTGCAAGTATGGTGTGGTGCGTGAACTTACTTCACGATGGTCTTCCTGAGCACTCTGACTACATTGGAAGAGAAAGGGCAATAAATCCGGCCACTCACCAGATGGAACAGCATATTTGGCAACAATGCTGACCACGTTAGCACTAGCTTTCCTAACAGGGGGACTGCACACGACACGAATGAAATTGAAATTAAGGTGTGAGAGCGTGATAGATCAAGTGATGATAATGAAATTGAGTTGAATTGAATTGAAGTGGAGGGAAAAGAAGAAAGAGAGAGATACCTGTGCTCCATGGTAATAGAGTCGATGAGGGATTGCTTGACGAGTTGTTTGAGTTGGGGAGAGAGCTTGGGCCAATGACCGGTGATCTTCTTGCGGAGGAGGACAGCAGCGAGTTGGCGGACATTGGGGGTCTTGGCGGTGCGCAAGTGATGAATCAAGGCAGGAACCACTTGAGGGTCCTTCGCGAGACGCTTAATTTGGTCCTCGGCTTGACGGCGAGCATCGTTGTCCGGCATAAGGAACTGAATCAGCAACAGCTCCAATGACTGCGCCATCGCTAACTGCCTCTGTGTCTGTGTGAGGGTTTTGCTTTGTATTTAAGGGACGAGTCGACGCCACAAGACTATACTAGGAAGGTTTTTCTTTGTTTTATATATATGGCTGGCGCAAAACAGGGTTTTGGTTTCGGTGAATTGTTATTATTAATCACTCGCGCCGTGACTGAGCGACTTATTATGTGTCCTGTGTGTGCAAGTAATACGTAACAGCCGTTTGGTGCACATGATAATATAGGATAAGAGAGTTGGATAGTGACATGATAGGATAAGAACGTGATAAGCTCTTATCTTATCATACGTTCGATGTACACCAGGATAAGAAGACAAATATGATTATTTTATCATATCCCACGTTTGAGATGGACAGATTATGGTAGGATAAGATATAAAGAATATTAAAATGACAAAATTACTCTTATTACAAATTTAAATTATTTTTTTGCTTTTCAGCAAGCACACATAAATAAAAATTTATTTTTATTAAAAAATATTTAAATTTATTTTACAAAAAATAAAATTGCTAAAAATATAAAAATTAATATTAAAATTACCATAAAAATCGTTATTATAGAGAGGGAAGAGAGAGAAAGATGGGGGAGAGAGAGGGGAGAGAGAAGAGTGAGAGGAGAGGGAGAAGAGAGGGAGGAAGATAGGGAGAGAGAGGAGGAGGTAGAATCGTAGCGCTCAGCTCTTGAAGATACGCTCTCTCTCTCCCCTCTTTCTCTCTCTCTCTCTTCCCTTCTCTCTCCTCTGTTTCGCTCTCTCCTCTCTTCTACATCGATGTAAGAAATTTTTTTTTATCCTATCCTATCACTCCCTAACCCAGCTCCCCCTCAATATAAAATTACACTAGAAGGAAAGGATAGGATAAGTAACAGGATAAAGTTATCATATCATATTGGTGCAACAAACACATGATAAGTGACAGGATAAGATAAAGTTATCATATCCTGTCTCTTATCATGTGCACCAAACGGGCCCTCAAGTATACCTAATGCAGTGCTATATATGCCCTATGCGGGGCTTTTTGAACATAGTAGAGTTAAAATAAATAATAATTACCACATTAATGTGAAAAAAAATATTTATCTTTGTGGCATAAATTTTACCAATGTGGAAAGGGAGTAGCGAGATGCTAATCCATATAGCGTCTTTATAGATAATTTTTACTATGCAATTAATATGAGGTGCCGTGTGAAAAAAGCGTTTTATGTGAAAAAAAATGTTTATAAGAATCTTTTTGAATGTGAGTCTTGGTCCTTTTTATAAGAACTTTTTCAGATTGTCTCATGCATTAATTATTATTTGACAAAAATACCCCATTAGTGGAGGTAGGTGAGTAAATTAGTTAGTAGAGAGAGTATGACACAATTGAGTAGTTAAATAGAAAGAGAAAGATAATGAGTTTCAATGAATTCATGGGTAGTTTAGTAAATGTGATACACATTCATGACAAATTTATTGTAATCAACTAAATTAACCAACTTTCTTAATCCGTATGAAGTGGTTAAAAGGTTCTTATAGATAGGACCGGAGGGAGTACACTATAAGAGAGATGTTAATCCAATTAGCGTCATATGAAAGTGGTAATCAACATCCTCATTTGCGTGTCTCATATGAAAAAAAACATAGCGCTAAGTAGTTTAGCAACTTAAGAATGGTAGGTGAATTGGGTTGTCCAATTCTAATGAGTACATTGATGGAGAGTGTTGTGTGACTGCAGTGAGTGAGGCCGTGAATGATATATACTCATTTGTTATTATTTAATTGTCTATTTAGAGACTCAATCTAATAATAATTATATCTTTCTTCATAATATATCGTTATATAATAAATGACATGTGATAAGTGAAAATTATAGGATAAATTAGAGCACTTTTTAGTTTGTCCCAGTTTAATCCCCTTTTAGTAAAAATTAGATAAATTGTATTTATTAATCTTAGATTTGAATTTGATGCTATTTTGATGGAAATATTGCTGATTTTTGCAGGGTATTGCAAGGATTTGATTTGAAGGGAAGATAGCATTAAATGAGGGGGATATCTGAAAAATTTGAAGTTTGATTGAAGACATTTAATAAAGATTTGAAGATTATTTGAAGCAATTAATGAAGATATCACTGCCAATCAAACAGGATTCTGCAGACAACCTTCCCAAATAAATTCAATAAATACAATATTTCATCAAGAAAAGGGAAACAAGGAAAGACAAATCAGTCAAAACCAGTCTCCGGGGAGAGATCAAATTAAAAAGAGAAAGTTTTGAAGCTGTAGGACGCATCCTGCGCTTCAACCTGCCTACAAGCACAGGGTGAAGCGAAGCCCTCTAGAACCTGCGTTGTAGCGCAGGGTGAAGCGGCAGATCACACTGATTCTTGCCCTGTTGCCATTTTTAGATAGATTTCTCCCCAATTTTCCTTGTCTTTCCTTAGCCTATAAATAGGAACCTCTTGCACCAGATCAGGTGTGCACGATTATTGTAATTCAGTTATATTTCAGTGATAATGCACCAGTTCTAACTTAGAGTAGGAGAGGAGGAGCGCTTCACAAGGATTGAAGATGGTGACAACATCTTCGGTGGTTTGTATGACTACCATGTGTAGTTAACTCTCCATTAGGACTGAATGTAATTGATTCTATCTCCCAAGTGTATGTAAACTCTATATTATTATTTCCTGAGCTCTCTGTCTATAATATTGGTAATCTTATTCTGTGCTTAATCCCGGGCTTCCGCGCTTGCGCCGGAGTTATAGGCTAGTTTCGACTAGGATTGAAGATGGGGGAGCCTAGACATAGGAAACCCAAACTCTGATTGAATAAGAGGACTCGATATCAGAAAACCGACACATGAGCGTTACTAATGAGCGATGGGTAGTGACAGTACTCTAGCGAAGAGCGTTCACAGGATTAGGCCTGTGTATCGATAGCAAAGGTTAGTTGATAGTAATTCCAGGTGAACGACACATGGTCGTATCCTAATGAGTGATGGGTAGTGTGAGTATTCTAATGAAGGTGCATCTACAGGATTAGGCTTGGTTTATCAATGAGTTCCTTTACAAACGGAATAAAGAAAGCAAAATAAGCCGAGGGTAAGTCTGTCGCTTGGGAGAGCCCGCATGGATTACCTTTGAGTGGTGAGGCTGCTAGTAACTCGGGGTCTTAGCAATATAGTTTATCTACGGTATTATAGAGTAAACCTAAAATAAATTATAGTTTTTACATGCACGAAGGGTGTGATGATATGAAGTTCAATCCTAATCCAAGTAAAGTGTCTCTAACTCTTCCTTTCTATTTTCATTGATTATTAATTTACAGCTTACAATTTCCGCACAATATTCTCAAAACCCATTGTTTCTCTTGATAAATAGATCACGAGTATACGCGAATTGACCGTTCCCTGTGGATACGATAACTCTCTTACTATTACTACTACTACTGGATTTTTGGTTCGCTTGCCAGAAACCCATCAACATGCTATTGAAAATTAATGAGACCCAATAGCACTAGAGATAAATGGTAAGATAGAAATTTTAAAAGTTATTTCCATGAAACAAACATAATATTTACATTTCTTAATATGTGTGATTTTCGCAATGTTTTAAAACTCACACCGGTAATTGAATCACAAAGGCACCGATTCACGGTTCAACGGTTCAATCGTGGTTGAATTGTGGTCGAACCGGTATTAATTAGACATATATTTTAAATATTATATAACATTTTAATTAGTAAAATAACACAAAATGACCGGTTATGTGATTTATTTGGATCGGACAAATGACCAGTTCACCGATTTTCCGATCTAACCGGCTAGTCTGGTCCTGTCTGATTTTACAACCATGGTTTTTTGTTCAAATTTTTTAAACAATAAAATTAATATAATTAACTCTTTTATATTAATTTTGAGACCTCATTTTGGAGAGTGGGAGACTCACTTTCCATGCATTGTGTGGGATATAATACTAGTTTAAGAATATATTTATATAAGTAAAATGGAAATATGAAAGTGTATATTTGTTTTAGCTCACAATGTTTCCCACTTAAATAAATATATTGTTCAATAAATTTGAAAAAACGTAAGGGTATTTTAAAATAGCCTTTCCAGCAAAAATTGCTTGTCATTCATTTCTTGGAAGTGAAAACAAGGATAAGGATGTCGCTAAATTAGTTACCGCTTTCATATGACGCTAACTGTATTAGCGTATTTCTTATGGTGCAATTTTTTTTCACATAAATACGGCTTTTTCACTTAGCGCCTCATATTAATTGTGTGTAAAAAATTATTTGTAAAGGCGCTATATGAGTTAGCGTTCGCTACTCCCTTTCCACGTCGGCAAAATTTACCCCACAAAGGTAAATAATTTTTTTCCACATTAACGTGGCAATTATTATTTATTTTGACTTTATTCTGGTCAAAAAAAAACCTCGGATAGATGTAATAGGGAGCATCAAATCTATTGTTCACCAATCTACAAGCCTTTATGACCTTTATTCATAGTTCATGTTGCATGAGTATAAAAAATAATAGATTGTTCGATGGCTGGTAGCTCTGAAAAAAAGGATGTTATATGTGTCCAAACGAATCTTAAGAGTGGTTGGTGAAGTAGAGCAGACAAGATCTCACATCTATAAGTTACAGGTTTAAGTCCCCACCCATTTTTTGAAGTGAGATAAATATAAATCCACTTTGTATCTGAAGTCTTTCTACATATTAGATTGAGAACACCATCCCACTTACCCCTACATTTTTGTACATGTAACATGTCAAAATAACCTATGAACTAACAAACCACTTTCTGTGTACGCCACACAACAACCCACCGTATCCTACCTTGTTAGAACTCAAGTTGCAGTTGTCATTGACATTGATATGTTTGTAACGACCTAATTATTCTATGGTGCCAGTTCCTCCATGTGGCCCTTGCCAGACATGCATTTTTGTTGTGAATAATTATGGAGCTCAGATGGAAGAAGCTCTCACATCTACAAATCAACAAAACTCTCACAACTTAGACAAGCTAGGGAGTTAACACAACCATTATTAGCCTCACAAGCAACATGCCACAAAGTGCCTTAGCCCGATTTTATGAAAAATGTCACAAATTTCAATAAAAAATATTCTAAAGCTCGCGATACACAAATGACCTCCACATAGATATGAGATGCATAACTTAGAAAGGGGTTTGACTTTCAAATAAGATCTCTGGAGCCTTACTACCCACATTTATCGAAGACCATGCTTGACGGCCAATATCTTTGCTTGAAGAACATCATCACATTTGACGGAAAAAAAAAATTGAACACATTTGTAACCCCTAACAAGTTTTCCAAAGCATATAACACTAGATGTTGTTATAAAACTACCTCCATTTGGAAAGTTATGTTAGCGCAAAAACCCTCTAAGATTTGGTTTTAATGACACAAACCTGTTGATCAAAATTAATGTTTTCTATTCTTGAAGTTACTGATGTTTGTATGTGAGATCTTAGAAAGACGGATTCTCATGAAGAATTCAGAAAGATCAGAATCCTAATGTTAAGAAACATCAGACTTCAGAATCATTTATGGAGTATAGGCAGAGCTCAGAAGTTCTATATGCTGAAGGTCTTTCAGAAGAAAGCCTCAAGACATATCCTTTATCAGAAAGTCTTCAGAAGCTTTAAATGGAAGATAGCCTAAGTTGAGAGAGGTGCACATCAGAGTGAAGTCTCAGCTACAATCAGAAAAGTCTCTACTAGAAATGCAAATCATCAAGTCAAGTCAACATGAGCTCAATAGTGAACTAAGTTGCATCAAGAAGACCAATATTTGAAACTCAAGATGAGACGCAGACTCAAGCATAAGATGCTATCTCATGTTCAGATGCAACTCAGTCTAAAAATCAGCTTAAGACCAATGCTCAAAGAAGAACTCATCTACAAAACTTAAAAGGAAGGATCAACAGTCAGATGCAAGATCTGCCAAGAGATGAGACTCTAACTTAGCTTCAGAATCAAGAGATAAGATCAGAATAGAAGATGCCAGACAAGAAGAGATTCAAAGTCAGCTTGAGACAAGCTCAAACTGTAAAGTCAGATTGAGACAAGCCCAAATTCATTATAAGATCATATTCAATCCAAGCATGACAAAGAAGAACTTTGAAATATGAAGCTGAGCAAGATGAGATTCAAAGTAGGACTTGAGATCAACTCAACAGATGCAGAATCAACTTGAGATGTAGACTCAACTTGAGATGCAGAATCAACATGAGACGGTCTCATATCAGATGTAGTCTCAAGATCAAGATGTAGTCTCAAGTTCAGACGCAGAGATGCAGAGTGCAGACATGAGACGGTCTCAGATCAGATGCAGACTCATGATCAGCCGCAGAGATCAGATGAAGACATGAGACTCAGACTTGAGACGCAGACATGAGACTCAGACTTGAGACGCGACATGAGATGCATTACATCAGACTCAGCTCATCAGAGACGCATCAGCAAAAAGCTAGTCAACGCAAGTACAATGTCATAGCAGAGACTGCACAAAAAAGTACTGAGCTCATGACTAAAAAGTGAAAGACAGCTTCTCTCTCTCTTCCAACGGCTAGTTAACGACTAGTTTTCTGAAGACTATAAAAGGAAGTCTCATTATGATGATACAGGTGAGAGACACAGTGAGACTCAGCAGAGATGCTGCTGCACAACCAGAAAAATCCAAGTCTCAAGTGAATCTCAACCTACCTACCTATGCTATCTTAGCCAATATCTTGTAGTAGGTTTAGCTCTTGTTTTGTACTGATTTGTATACACTCTTTGAGTGATTTAGAGAGCTACCATCTAGCTGAGCTCACGGTTTATCCATACTTTGTATGTAGTCTAAGCTAGATCAATCACATCTCATCTCATCCCACCAAGTCTCAACTAAGTCAGGAGGTGCCTGAGCTTAGTGTGAGCTACTATATAGCCTGGAGAGGCACTGTAACAAGAATACTCACTGAGTTTCCTGGAGAGGCAGTTGAAAACAAAGAATACTGCATGCGTTGCCTGGAGAGGCAGTTGAAAACAAAGAATACTGCATGAGTTGCCTGAAGAGGCAGTTGAGAACAAAGAATACTTGTGACTCACCAAGGTAGGAGTGCCTATGCTTGGTGTGAGGGGCGTCCTGAAGAGGCTGTAAGAATACTTGTATTGACGGGTTTGTCAATAGTGGAAATCTCACGAGTTGTGAAGACTGGACGTAGCCCAAGGTTGTGGGTGAACCAGTATAAATCTCTGTGTGCATCTCTTATCCCTATCTCTTTATTTATATTGCACATCTCATATCTAAAATCTGTTTGTTAAAATAAATTAAATCTGTTCAGAGAAAACCAAGTTGTAATAACTAAGATCTGTCCATGCATCTCATCTTACATCTCAGGCCCATCTCATCTCAGACCTTATCTCAACCTGAGACCAGTCAATAGTCTCACTCATTCTCTTTTAAGGTCTTAACATTCGATGAGCTAATTAATCTTACATCTCAAATCTGTTTATTAAACTAAATCAAATCTATTCAAGAATAATCAGGCTTCATTTATCAACAAATCATCATTACTTGATTACAAAATTATTGTTGAGACAACATCTCATCTAACCTACTTGAGACTCCAAGTGTCAAACTTGAGATCACGTCTCAACGTGAATTTAAGTGTGAATTTTCAGGAACAATTTTCAAGTCTCTATTCAACCCCCCTTCTAGAGACGTTCAACCAACTTCAGTTGGTATCAGAGCTTGGCCTCTTGGGGTTGAGCACACCAACGTGTGAAGAGGAGAAAGATCCAGAAAGAAATGGCTAAAGAAAAGGAAGATAGCTACCAAAGTTGAAAGAGAAAAAGCTCAAGTAGTTGAAATTTCTGACAAGGAGAATAGTGACATAATTGAACCAATTGAAAATGAAGATGCAGAAAGTCACTGAGACTACATAAACAGAAGCAGTAGTCAGGATTCTTATAGTGCAGAAAAAGAACAATGAGGTTTCAACAAATGAAGCTGGAGAATGAGAAATCAAAGAAAACCAAGGAAATGAAAGAAATGAATAAAATAAAGTGCATTCGCTGGAGACTGTGGTGTCCTCTTTGAAAAGAAGCTGTATGGAGGTTTCAGCCAAATTCCTTGGAGAGCTTCCAGATCCGTACCACCCCTACTATGGAGTTTACTACTTTCAGCCTGGTGGAAGAATCTGGTTTGAAGTCACTTTGTCCTCAACTGAGAATCACTGATATGCTGGAGGCCCATTCTTTGGTGAACTGCGTGATCAATTTGTGAGCCTCCTTCCTCCATTATCTTCAAAGCCAGTTGAATCTAAATATGGGTTGGAAGTTTCATTTTCAACATTGGTCTGAGTTGTCTAAACAATCACATCAAAGAAAATGAGTGATTGTGCAAGAGAAGCAGAGTTACCGTCTTCTAGCTTTGAAGACGTTCGAGAGAAAATTCAAGAAGATATTTCAAAGAAAACCTTAAAAGGCAATAAAGTTGCCAATTTAACTCTGTTGCTCTAGTTTCTCTCACTATGGGCAGCGCAACAGCTTATTTGCAGACAGTTGACTAGAGACAAAAAGAAATCATTTGAAAACCTGAATTGGAGCATGGTTGCCAAAGCTTCTCCATGTTACATGACTAAGGAGAAGGCTGGCCAAGAGGGAAAGTTACCTTTGTAGTGAAGCTTTGAAAGGCTGAGTTTTAAAAAAAAAAAATGATCACCAGGCTACTAATTGAATGCGGAGAATTGAAGCACAAAGGTAAAAGAAACTTGCTGGCCGAGGTAAGTACATGTGCAAATTTTCTTCCTTTATTGGCATTTGAAACAAGCTGGATAACGCATCAAGTAATGATCCATCTAGCGCCAAAATTTTAAATGTTTAAATTAAAAAGGGGAGAGGAAAACGTTGTACAAATTGTCCTTTATGTTACAGTAATAATAAATACAAATATGAAATTTTGAAATGGTTGGATTTTTAGTTGAGAAATGCAATGAAATGATTGAGTATTTTTTATGATTGATATTAGCATCATACATTTGCTAAATTTGTTAAAATGATAAATGTTTGATTACTAACCAACTTGGACCCAAGAGATAAATGGGTACCAAAATGTTCCCCTAAGTGTTTGATTATGTAGAAATTTTTTCAAAAAGGATGAGCATGCTAGTCTAGTCAAAGAGGATATAAGACTTTGAATCAAAGTTTATTGAATGCATAAAGTGGAACTTCTCAAATAGAAGCAATGGGTGAAGAAAATTTATTACCAAAGCTAAGAAAAAACATTAAAGAACTTTTTCAAAGAAGAGAAAGGGAAATAGATGCCGTCTAAAAATGCTTGAAGGTTGAAGTTTGAAATTGCTTATACAAGGAAACCCATCTATACTTAGACTAAGACATACTTGATCAAATCATTGATAATTTCTGTTTATATGTCTTTACTTGTTTTTGTTGAGTCTCAAAAATATCAATAAGTAAATTATGATGTTTAAGACAATATAATTCCCAAGTTTTAATGACTAACAAATTTGGGTTAAAATAATTTATCATAGATACACATATGTTATTAATGATTTATCTATGATTTCAGCAAGCCACCATGATCCTACAAAAGACTTTGAAGTATTTCAAACCTGTTTGAGGGATCAAGCCTTCTGAAGGTTCAACCCGTCTGAAGTGTTGAACCGTCTGAAGTGCCCAACCCGTCTGAAGTGTTGAAGCTGTCCTGAAGTCTCAATAATGACGTGGCACCTTTGCTGAAGTTTTGTGAAGACGTTTTCTGAGTCTCTGCTGCACGTACCTTTTCAAGCATATTTATGGCAAGGAACACAAAGGTCTTTCCTGGTGTTTTTGAAATTCATACCCCACTGGGGAAATTCCTGCAACGCAGCCTCTGCAGCAGCATTTGAAGCAGCTTTTTGGCAGGTGCAACCTTGTACTGTGTCAGAAATGTCAGGACTCTCAGAAGCAATGTCTCACAATGGATTAATAGCATTTAATGCTATCTTTAAACGGTGGTTTTTCAACGGACTGAAGTCTGGGTATAAATACCCCTCATGAAGACCATCACAAAGGCTAAGGATTTCATATTCAAGAAAATCAAAGAGAAACAAATCGCTGCCAGTTTTTACTCTGTAAAAACTCTCTGATAATATTCTTTGTACACACATTTGTATATCCTGAGTATACCTCAGTTATCTTGTACATTGTATTTGTTTGAGCTTAAAAACTGGTTTAGTTTAAAAGCTTAAACTTATCTTTCTCTGTAAAATTGTTCTTGAGCCTGTAGAGGCTTGTTGTCTAAAGAATACTTGTCTGTAAGAGCCTGGAGAGGCTTGGCTGTAAAGAATACTTGGTTGTAGAGCCTGAAGAGGCTTTTCTGTAAAAGAATACGTGTATCTTTGTGAAAGATTAAGAGAAAATCCAAGTGCTAGTTGGCATTGGGACTGGACGTAGCTCACAGTAGTAGTGAGTGAACCAGGATAAATTCCTTGGCTAAGTTTTCTATCCCTTAACTCTTGCCAATTCGTTTATACTAATTTAAGGGTGTTGAAAAGAAATTCTAAATATTTTAAAAGCTAAGAAATCTTTTAAAATACATTTTCAGAAGTTGTCTTAAAAACTTCAGACAGCCCTCAAAAACCTGTCTGAAACAGTTTTATACTTGTTGCTTTGAAAAAGCTTTCAAAAAATATTAAGAACACTATTCAACCCCCTTCTAGTGTTTCCCTGTGTTTCTACAGTTGGTATCAGAGCTCAACTCAGGGTTGAGCACCTAACAAGTGTTGAGGATTAAAGATCCCAGATGGAAGCTTCCAACACAACAGGAAATATTATCACTGAAGGAGCCTCTATCACAAGACCCCAGCCATTCAATGGTGTGGATTACCACTATTGGAGGATCGTATGAAGTTGTTCATTGAGAGCAACAACATTGATGTTTGGGATGTGGTCACTGATGAGAGACTATGTGCCTATGCATAATGGCTTGCCTATACCTAAGGATGAATGGACCCTGGAGCAGAAGGCTAGAGTCCAGATGAATGCCAAAGCCAAGCTCTATCTGATATGTTCTTTGAATAAATCAGAATATGAGAAGGTTCATGGTTGTACATTTGCCAAGGAGATCTGGGATACACTTGCAGCAAGCCCATGAAGGGACTGAGACTGTCAAGCAATCCAAGATCTAGCATGCTTATACATCAATATAGATGTTTTAAGATGGAAGAAACTGAAACCATTGATCAAATGTTTGGAAGGTTTCAGACCATAACCAATGGACTCAGGTCTTTAGGTAGAACTTATGAATCTGGAGATAATAACAGAAAGATTCTAAGAAGTTTGCCTAAGTCCTGGAGACCCAAAGTTACTACTGCCATTCAAGAGGCAAGAGATTTGAACTCTCTTAGAATGGAAGAACTGTTGGGATCTCCTTAAGGTTCATGAGCTTGAGCTTGGTGAAGATGACCACAAGAAGAAGTCTCTAGCACTAAACTCCAAGGCCAGTCAGCCTAGGCACCTGGCAAGATGAAGGCTATGCAAGCTGAAGAAACTTCAGAAGCAGATGAAGATTCTGGAGATAGCTCAGAAGATGATGATCCTTGCTCTTTAAGTAGAAAGATCAAAAGAATGCTGCAAATTAGAGGGAAGTTCAGAAGGAACCAACTTTCAACCTCTAAAGGAGGTAAGTCAGGTAAAAACTCTCAAAATGACAAGATTATTTGTTTTGAGTGTAAACAACCAGGTCACATGAAGGCAGAATGCCCAAAGCTGAAGAAGAATACCTTCAAAAAGAAGAAGTTCGTCAAGAAAAAGAAAAGGTCTGATGGCAACATGGGAGGATCTTGATGAGTCCACTTCAGAAAAAGAGGAGGACACTTCAGAAGAGGCCAACCTATGTCTCATGGCCAAGCCTGCCCTCATCAGACAGCTCTAAAGCTGAGGTATTTCCCTTAACTCTTCAAGAGATGTATGATGACCTGATGGAAGTTCCAAGGAGCTCTTCCAAGAGTATAATAATCTTTCAAAGCTCACACAGAAATGTGTAGTAAATATGAAGCTATTGAGATAGAAAATATTATGCTCAAGGAAAAGATTCTTGTGTCTGAAGTCAGCAGTTCACAGTCCGTGTTTGAAGAAAATAAAAAACTTCAGAAACAAGTTGAGAACTGACAAAAGACTTGGCTAAATTTGTCAAAGGAACTGATAATCTTAACAGATATCTACTTGGCAATCAAAGGCATTCCCTTGACAAAAGTGGTTTAGGCTTTTGTGATTATGGTGTCTCTGAACCTCATATTTCCAATGTTGCTAAAGGCAGAGAAGAAAGTTATTGGGTGTTCTTACCCGTGGCAAAGCTGGACACAATGTGGCTCAGTGCAACACAAAGGGAGATCTAAAACCCAAGTCTAACAAGAAAGGACCCAAAAGAATATGGGTACCTAAGAACTTGATTATTCCTGTTGCAGATGTGTTTAACAGGACAAAGGAAACCCCACAAATGGTACCTGGGACAATGGCTGCTCGCGACACATGACATGGAGAAAGGTCTTTGTTCCAAAACCTTAGACCCAGAGCAGGAGGAGCGGTCACCTTTGGTGGAAATCAACAAGGGAAGATCACTGGTATAAGGGACTGTAGGTATGACTTCCTCTATCCCTTATTAAGAATGTTCTCCTAGTAGAAGGACTTCAACACAATCTATTGAGCATAAGTCAATTGTGTGACAGTGGATATGTGGTTTCCTTCACTAAGGGAAGGAATGTATAGTCAAAGACTCATCATGATCAAATCCTTTTTAAACTGCTAAGAGGCACAGCAATGTGTACAAAAATTGATCTAGAGGAGTTAGCAAGTCAAATGTAAAATGTTTTATCTCTGTTGAAGATGAAAAACAGATTTGGCATCAAAGACTAGGGCATGCCAGCTTGAGATTAATCTCAAAGTTTAGCAAAACACAACCTTGTTAAAGGTTGCCCAAGCTTTCTTACAATCTGATATTTTAATGTGAAAGCTGTCTGAAAGGGAAACAACAAGACACTCATTAAGAGTAAGGATGTTGTTTCTACTAGCAGACCATTAGAACTTTTACATATTGACTTGTTGGTCCTATTAGAACAGAAAGCATTAGTGGTAAGAAATATGGTTGGTCATTGTTGATGACTATTCTAGATATACATGGGTGATATTCCTTAGAAGCAAGGATGAGACCTTTAAGAATTTCACAATATTCTGCAAGAAGGTACAAAATGAAAAAGGATTCTGTATATCTGTCATTAGAAGTGATCATGGTGGAGAGTTTGAGAATGCAAACTTTCAGCTGTTCTGTGATGAGAATGGGATCATCACACAATTTCTCTGTGGCTAGAACACCTCAACAAAATGGGGTTGTTGAGAGAAAGAACAGAAGTTTGCAAGAGATGGGAAGAACCATGCCCAACTCATGCAGTCTACCAAGACCTTCTGGGGCAGAGGCTATTAACACAGCCACCTTCAAAACAGAATATTGGTAAGACTAATTCTGAAGAAGGACTCCTTATGAATTGTGGAAAGGAAGAAAACCTAACATATCATATTTCCACCCCTTTGGCTGTGTGAGTGTTTTATACTTAACACAAAGGATGATCTTGGAAAATTTGATGCAAAGTCTGACAAAGGATTTTCATAGCTTATTCTGAAACCATCAAAAGCCTATAGAGTTTATAACTCTAGAACTTTAATTGTAGAAGGAATCAATCCATGTTAAATTCAATGACATGAAGAGACTGATAGGGAACTATCAGATCTAGAAGATGATTTTGCAGGAATGGAGCTAACACACATAACAGCACCAAGGATGAAACAGGTGTCTGAAGATCTATCAGAACCTCTTCAGACAAATGTTGGAGTGTCAGACTGACTTAGTATCACCTCACAAACCTGACTGGAGATACAAGTCACATCTGAAGTTGGCTGAACGTCTCTAGAAGGGGGGGTTGAATAGAGACCTTCAAAATTCCCCTGTTCCTGCAATTCACACTAAAATTGATATTTGAGACTTGCTCTCAAGTTGATTGACTTGGAGTCTCTGTTAAGACAGGAAAGAGCTATACAATTTAGTGGTGAGCTTAGTCTGATCTCGTGATTAATACTTATATCAGTTTCAATTAAGATGTCCTTTTAATTATCAAGATGCCTTACTGATTTCAGTAGAGTTAAATATATGAGTAAGGCAAGAGACAAGAGACAGAGATCTTATCCTGTTCACACCCACTCTGGGGCTACATCCAGTCCCCAACAACCTGTGAGATTTTCCACTATTGACAGCCAGCCAATACAAGTATTCTTACAGCAGCCTCTTCAGGACGATCCACTCAACTAAGCCTAGGCACACTCCTATCTTAGCCGAGTCACAAGTTATTCTTACAGCCCTCTTCAGACCGCACACCCTCACTCTAAGACTAGCACACTCCTATCTTAGATGAGACAAGATACTGATGAGTGTTTATGATAAGTCTAGCCTAAGCTCATACACAATATGGATATAGAAGTTAATGAGCTAGACTGAGTCTCAACTCTGATTACAGTAATAGAATGATACACACAGAGATGAGATGAAAGAGACAATGAAAATCTCAAGATGAGTTGAGTCTGATCTTCAGAACAGCTGATGAAAGTACTTGAGATGTTTGTTAAGAAGTGATAAGTTGCTTTGATAAATTTTGCAGGATGGTGTAGGCAGTCTCTCTCACCACTTTCAGTTTCTAACAATGTCTCTTTTATACCAGGACTCAGAAACTAGTCGTTTAGCCGTTTGAAGTTTTGTTGGAGCTTGCAGCAAACAATGGTCACAGTCCTTTCAGTAGGTCTGAGCAGCTTTCAGGTCTAAAGTACTGTGTCAGTGTACTTTCATGCTTTCTTCTAAGTTGACTGACTTGCTGTCTCCTGATTAATGAGAATGCCTTCTGTCTGAAGTTCAGATTTTGTGCACTCTTGTTGCTGTTTCTTCTCTGATGAGAATCCTATCTGATTGCGTCTGTTCTTGAGATGACATCTCAAGCTGTTCTTGCATCTCAAGTTGTCTTGCATCTCACGTTGGTTTCTTGCATCTCAAGCTGTTTCTTGCATCTCAAGCTGAACTATCATCTGTTCATTGCTTGCATCTCAAGCTGAACCTGAGTTTCTTTAAGCTTCATGCTGAGGATCCCTTTTATTCTTTGGATGACATCTGAACAATAGACATATGCATCTCATGCTGCTTTCTTTTCTGAACGTTTCTCTTATGCTTACATATGTGTCTGATTGCTCTTCATCTATTTTGATTCTGATTGTGCCTTATAAAGCTTAGGCTTCTACATGGTTTCTGATCTTGTTTTGCCTTGTATGCAATTTAGTTCTTCCAGTGAATTGCTAATCCTTTTTTTTGTCTCAATGGTTTCCTGAAATAACTTAAGATGTACAAGATCTATGCTATACTTGAAACACACAGTTAGGAATACAAGGATGCATCTCATCTTAGTATTTAAACTTACTTAGTTTGACATATTAAAAACTGCTTTAGGGGTGAGCTTGTCTCAACAATCGCCCCCCTTTTTTGATGATGTCAAACTATAAGTCATATCTGATGAGATGTGAAGAAGAAAAAGCATGAAGATATGAGTTTCATTTAACTTTTAAAGATGTGCAATCTTATAATCAAATAGATGTGATAATATGAATGAACTCCCCCTGAATCATACTTCCTTTTCTGTCTATTTTGTTAGAGTTTTTGATTAATGTAGATATAATTTTAGACTGCATAATCAGAGAGTCAATTTTTTTCATTAATCACAAGGATAATAAGGATGATTACAAAACAGAAGATGCCACTGCATCTCATCAGAAATGAAAATGCTGAAAAGATGCTAACTGCATCTCTAGCATCAATCAGATCAATCATCCTCACAAACATTTAAGTGAAATAAATCCTAACTAAGACTCTCATTAGATAGCTAACCCTACTCTCTCCCCCTTGTGACATTATCAAAACAAGAAAAGCTAGCCAAGCTAGGATGAGTGGGAAGAGGATGAGTCAGAGTCAGGTCCAGTTGGCCTTGGCACAGTCTGTGGGATATCTGGCAGAGGAGGCACATGGGTGAGATGACTGTTAATCTGCTTGTGATACGCATTGGATGTGTGCATTGCCTGGAGAACAGTATCAAAGGCAGTAAACAGAGCTTCTTGTCTTTTCTTTGGTGCTTCATCTTTTTTTAGTAATCTTCTTTTGATTTTCTTTCTAATCTATTGTTGAGGTTTTGATGGTATTGTTGCTTGTTCTTCATGGAGTTGATTCAGAAAGTGTTGATGGAAGGGGAGATATGTGTGGGAATGGATGGTTCAGATGAGGGAGGATCAGCAGGCTTGGGTCTTGCAGCAGAAGGTGCAGACTGATCATATTTATGTAGAGGTGTAATGGAGAATGGTCTCACGAAAAAATTTCCAGGAGTAGGAAAGGAGGTTTGATAGGAGTAAGATGGTTGAACCTTCTCAGGAGTGGTTTTGTGGAGGTATCAAGTTGTCAGCAGCCTCTTGCTCCAATTGTTGTGGTTCAGGGGCTGTCTCATGGCTCGAGACAGTGGTTTCTTTCTCCAAGCTCACAAGCATCTCTGCAACTATCTTGGCTTGCAGGAGAAACCTTCTCTGTGATTGCTTCAGCAGGAGGAGAGGGATTGGAGATTAATGGAGGAGAGAATCAGCAAAGGCATGTTCTTCATTCAGATTGATCCTCCTTGTCAGGAATAGCTTCATTCTCTGCATTGACCAAAACCATCTTCAGTTCTGGCCACCTCATCTTCCCTTCTCCAGCTCTTCCCTCTTCTGCCACCTTGTCAAGCTGTGGGCACGCTGGTGCAGGGGTCTGTTCTGTCTGAATGAGGGGCTTGAGATCTGGACCTCTTTTTCTTTTGTCTTCTTTTCTCAGTTTCTATGGAGGGGGATGTTGTTCCTTTCTCTTCTTTCTTTCACAGGAACCTCAGATTTCTTTTGAGGTTCCACCGCAGCCTCTGTTGAGGCCTTTCTTCTTCTTCTTCTTCTTCTTCTTTGCCTCAGATAAATGAGATGATGGGGAAGCCTGTGGTGGTGGTAGGCATAGCAGGTGTAGAATCATTCAAAGGAAAAGTAGGAGGAGAAATAGACTTACCATCTAGACTCAGAGACTTGAGATTCTTGCTTCCTATGTATCCAGGTCTTTCCTCAGACTTCTCACAGTTGCCCAAGGCAACTTTGAAGTGTCTCAAGATGATGGTGGTAAGCATTCCGAAAGGAAGAGAGGCATTGATTTTTGAATTGTGAAAGGCATGCTCCATATGCCTTAGTATGAGAAATGGTAGATTGAGGGGGATTCCATGCTTGAGATGGTACATGACCATCAGATCTTGGTTATATACCTTGTTGAAAGTTCCAGCCCTTGCATGATGTACTTGGCAACCAGATGAAACAGAAATTTACCAAAAGGATTCAGAGATGATGAGGCATCTGATATCAGTCCTCCTTTGAACAGAGATGTACCAACACTTCCTGAGGAGATACCAACATTGTCCCACCAATGCTCTTCATGATATAACCTGTTTCCAGTCACAGGTGCCTGGACAATCGTTCCAAGAGTCTCTTCAGTCAGCTCAATGTGGACTCCTTTGACATCAGAGATGATATGGGGCTGTTCTTGTGAGGATCCCTTGGCCTTGTAGCAAGCAGCATAAAAGGCTCTTGTCATCTTTGGAAAGACAGTATCTGTCATTGTCAGGTAATCTTGCCAACCTTGCTTTTTCAGATATGGGGTCAGATCCCATCCTTCATCTTTCAATTCCTGAGTTGATATCACCCTTCCAACTATGATAGTTTTCTCAGAGAATCGTTTAGTAAACTTATCTTCTATTTCAAGCACTTGAGAATAGATCAAATTGAAAGGAGATCTTCTTTCCTTCTCAGCAGCTTTCTCTTTTCCTTTCTTTGGCTCTTGTTGTGTAAGGTCTATATGGACAGGGAATTGGGTGCAGAGGTTTGAGTAACTTGGGATGGCTATTCTCTGAGATTTCATCCTAGGGGGTAAGGGTGTGCTCTTTTTGGAAGAGGGTGGATTTTGAGGATGGAGAGGGGTTGTGCAGGAGCAGTGGTTTGAGATGGTTCAGATTCAGTGTTAGGTTGTGGAGATGGGGAACGAGTCAGGGTTTCTTGGCTTGAGTGAATACTGAGTGATTTGATTCATCAGAAAGACATCTTGTCTGGAGAGGAAGAGGATGATGAATCAAATGTGGAAGTTTTAGAGCTGTGATCTTGATGCGCATTTGAGAGAAGAGAGAAAGTAGAGATGCGTATGAGATGAGACTTAAATAGTCTTCAGACAAGTGAGGAAAGGAAGAGAGAGAGAGGGACGTAATAACTGCCTGTTAGTGGGGAGTTATTGTGGGCAGTTGTGGGAGGTCAGCTCTCCTTTTTATAGCCTAACGGCTAGTTTCCCAATTAGTGGGCAGTTACTAGCCGTTTGAGTAACGGCTCAAACCTTCCATTTCTGACATATGGATATGTCTTACTAATTTTATGAGACGCAAGTTCAGATGAGTCATGAGACGTGTCTGGTGACAGATGCGTCTGAGCTCTTATCTCTGCACAGATGACACTTGAGTCTCATCTCTGGTGAGATGTTTAGTCATAGAGCTCATGGTAGAGCTTGTCTCAACTACTTGCTTTTATTCAAGAGAACATATGTTTAGCAGTTTAGGTTCTCATTGAATCTTTCTTCAACTAAAGGTTTTGTAAAGATGTCAGTTAGCTGACTCTTTGTATCTACAAAGAATAGCTCAATATTTCCTTTCTGAACATGATCCCTTATAAAATGATGTTTGATGTCAATATGTTTGGACCTAGAATGATGCACAGGGTTCTTTGCAAGATTTATGGCACTTGTATTATCACAATAAATAGGAATTTTAGAGTACCCTGACTGCATAATCTTGCATCTGAGATTTGATCCATAGAACCTGAGTACAACATGCAGCTGCTGAGACATACTCAGCCTCTGTTGTGGATAGGGCAATGGTGTTTTGCTTTTTGCAAGACCAAGAGATGAGACACCTCCCTAGAAATTGACAAGATCCACTGGTACTCTTTCTGTCTGTCTTGTCTCCAGCAAAATCAGCATCACTATATCCTATGAGATCAAAGCTTTTTTCCCTTCTCATACCATAGGCCAGATTAGTAGTCCCAATCAAGTATCTAAATATTCTTTTTACAGCAGTAAGGTGAGACTCTTTGGGATTTGATTGAAATCTTGCACACATACCTACAACAAACTGAATGTCTGGTCTGCTGGCAGTTAAGTACATAAGAGAGCCAATCATACCCCTGCATAGTTTGTCTGATACAACTTTACCACCTTCATCCTGATCTATTTGAGTTGATGGATGCATGAGAGTTTTCATTGGTCTTTGCCTCACTCATTTTAAACTTGCTGAGAAGATCTCTGGTATATTTTGCTTGACTGATGAAAATCCCATCAGCTAGCTGTTTGATTTGTAAACCCAGGAAGAATCTCAGCTCACCCATCATACTCATCTCAAACTCACCCTGCATGAGACTTGAAAATTCTTGACATAGAGACTCATTAGTTGATCCAAAGATAATGTCATCAACATAAATTTGAACAATTAATAAGTCTTTGCTAATTTCTTTCTTAAACAGGGTGGTATCAATCTTACCCCTTGTAAAATCATTTTAAGTAAAAATGAACTTAACCTGTCATACCAAGCCCTTGGAGCTTGCTTGAGACCATACAGAGCTTTGGACAGCTTAAGCACATGTTCTGGATGATCAGGGTCTTCAAACCCAGGGGGCTGCCTTACATAAACTTCTTCTTCTATGATTCCATTTAGAAATGCACTTTTCACATCCATCTGGTATAATTTGAAGTTTCTGAAGGCTGCAAAGGCCAGCAAAATCCTGATTGCTTCAAGTCTTGCTACTGGTGCAAAGGTCTCATCATAATCTATTCCTTCTTGTTGGTTGAACCCTTGAGCCACCAGTCTAGCTTTATTTCTCATGACTTGACCTTTCTCATTTAGCTTGTTTCTGAAGACCCATCTGGTTCCAATTATGGTTTGATGAGATGGTGGGGGGACCAGATTCCAGACCTTGCTTTTTCAAACTGAGTCAATTCTTCTTCCATGGCCTTAATCCAGGATTCATCATTTAAGGCCTCATGTATATCTTTTGGCTCTATGTCAGATAGAAGAGCCATTAGATTCTCTGTGTCTCTGAAGGAGGATCTGGTTCTAACTCTGTCTGAAGTCTCTCCAAGTATCTGATCTCTTGGATGAGATCTTACCAGTCTCCAGCTTCTGGGTAGTTGAGATGCATGTTCATTTTGCATCTCAACATTCTCTTGTCTTGTTCCTTGAAATCTGGTTTGATTGTTTATTTTATCTTCCTCTTGAACACCATGAGAGGGTTCAGATTGACTGCTTCTGAGAGGCACTCCTTCAGACTGGCCTTCTCTTCTATGTTCAGACAGGGGGTGATCTTGTCAGTTTTTGTTCAGATGAGAGTTTCTCTTCAGCTTCCTGAGTTGAGATCTTCAGATCTTTCATCAGTTCTTCTATCTCCTCATCAACTTCTTTCTGAGTATTTCCTTGTACCTCATTGAATACTACATGCATAGATTCTTCAGTAGTTTTGGTTCTTAGGTTGTATATTCTGTAAGCTTTTGAGGTTAGTGAATACCCTAGAAAGATTCCTTTATCTGATTTGGTTTCAAATTTCCCAACTGATCTTTTGTATTTAGAATATAGCAATCACATCCAAACACATGAAAATATGAAACTGAAGGTTTCCTTCCTTTCCATAGCTCATATGGAGTCTTATTTAAGATCTTTCTTATGGTGACTCTGTTCAAAATGTAGCAAGAAGTATTTACAAGCTTCAGCCCAGAAATACATTTCAATTCCAGAGTCACATAACAAAGTTCTAGCCATTTCTTGAAGACTTCTATTTTTTCTCTCAACTACACCATTCTGTTGAGGAGTCCTTGGACAAGAGAAGTTATAAGTTATGCCATTTTTATCAAAGAATTTTTTAAACTTAGCATTCTCAAATTCTCCTCCATGGTCACTTCTAACAGATCCAATGCTGTATCCTTTCTCAGATTGAATCTTTTTGCAAAAGGTTTTAAATGAAATATATGATTCATCTTTCTGAGATAGGAACAGAACCCAGGTGAATCTTGAGAAATCATCCACAATGACAAAACCATACTTTTTACCACTGAGACTTGCTGTCTTAGTTGGTCCAAATAAGTCAATGTGGAGGATCTCAAGAGGTCTGATAGTTGAGACACGGTCTTTTGGTTTGAAACTTGATTTGCTGTGCTTTGCTTTTTATGCAGGGATCACACTTCAGGTCTTTGTCAATTTTACCTTAGGTAATCCTTTGACAAGAGACTGGCTAGCAAGCTGACTCATAGTTCTCAGGTTAATATGTCCAACCATTTTGTGCCAAAGCCATCTCTCATGATCATGAGACATGAGACAGGTGAGATCTGACAGACTCTCAAGTGTGACTGAGTAAAGATTTTTCTTTCTTGTTCCAGAGAAAATGATTTTTCCAGTTTTAGAGCCTATGATCTCACAAAAGGTAGGCTGGAAATTAACATGATAACCATTGTCACACAGCTGGCTAATACTCAGCAAATTATGTTTCAGACCTTCAACATAATATACATTCTCAATTTGAGCTGTGTTGGCATTACCAATTTTACCTATGCCCTTGATCTGCTCTTTGTTGTTGTCCCCAAAGGAGACAACTCCAGAAGACTTTCTTCAAGTGATAGGAACTTGCTTTTGTCTCCTATCATGTGCCTTGAACATCCACTGTCTAGTACCCACTCTTTCTTGGTCTTTGCTGCTGCCAGGCACATCTGTTTCAACAAGAGATTTAGCTTTGGGTACCCACTTATATTTGGGTCCTGCATGGTTAGTTGTCTTTCTCTCAGATGCTACTTGTCTCATGTAACAGTCTGTGACCTTATGGCCATATTTACTACAACAAGAGCATCTTTCTTTCTTTTTCCTTTTTGCAGGTATGAAGAAATCTTTGTACCAAACTTCATTTGAAGATCTCTCATAACCAAGCCCAGCTTTATCAAAAATTCCCTTTTGAGATCCAATGAGTCTCTCAAGGTTTTTTGTTCCATTAACAAATTTTGCTAGGTCATTTATGAGAGTTCTGTTTTGGAGTTTAAGCTGTAAATTTTCTTCTTGTAAACCCTTTAGATTATGCCCATTGAGAACTTGAGTCTTGGCCTTTACTTGTTCAGATAATTTCATGTGAGACAACATGAGACTGTTGTTTTTATGATTCAGATCTTCATTTTCTTTTTCAAGAAATTTTACCTTCTCAAGAGCTGTATTTAAATCAGATTTAAGTAAAGAGCTCTTAGATGCAAGAAGATTTGAATCATACAGAAGATTTTCAAAAGCAGACTTAAGTTCATCAACAGAATATTCAGAGTCAGATTCATTTACCTCTTCATCTGATGAGTCTCCTTTTGCCATGAGACATATGTTAGCTGACTGTCCATCTTGACTTCCTTCTTCTTCATCTGTGTCATCCCAGGTGGCCATCATTGCCTTCTTCCTTGGACTTTTCCTCATTTCTTTTCTGAGTTGAGGACATTCAGACCTAATATGTCCAGGCTTCTTGCATTCAAAGCATATAACTTGTCCCTTCTTGTCAGTCTTTTCTCCTCTTCTTAAGGGGAAACTCTTTCTTCCAGTCCCTCTGGCTCTCCACATACGTCTGATCTTCCTTGAGATGTAGGCTAGCTCGTCATCCATCTCACTATCATCTTCATCCTCATCATCCTCTTCTGTTTCTGAGTCTTGAGATGAGTTAAGTGAGGTTTGCTGAGATGAGCCAGTCTTTTTACCTTTTGAGTTACTGGAAGCTGCTTTCAGTGCTATAGACTTGGGACGTCTGATGAGATCTTCTTCCATTAACTCTTGCACATGTACCTTTAGAGATCCAAGAAGCTCATCCAGTCTGAGGGTGCTCAAGTCCTTGGCTTCCTGGATGGCTGTTACCTTTGGTCTCCAAGGTTTGGGCAGACTTCTCAGAATTTTCCTTACCATGTCCTGATTTGAATATGTTCTTCCTAGAGATTTCAGGTCATTTGTTATGACAGTGAATCTCCTCACCATGTCTTCAATGCCTTCATCTTCAATCATCTTGAAAAGTTCATACTGTCTAACCAGTATGTTGATCTTGGCTTCTTTGACTTGGTTTGTTCCTTCATGTTCAATCTCAAGAGCATCCCATATTTCTTTTGCAGAGACACATCCTGCTATCTTGTCATATTCACTGCGGCTAAGAGCACAGGTTAGCAGATATTTAGCTCTTGAGTTTAGAACAAACCTTGCTTTCTCAGCATCTGTCCATTGATCTCTGGGTTTGGCTGCCCTGAGTCCCAGTTCATCTGTGATGTATGGCATATAGGGGCCCATCTCAATGATTTCCCATAGATCAACATGCTGAGATTCAATGAACAGTCTCATCCTGTCTTTCCAGTAGTAGTAATCAGTTCCATCAAAGGCAGGAGGTCTGTTTGTTGAAGCTCCTTCAGGAATGAACAGACTTGTGCTAGGACCAGCCATGGATCATTATCCTCTTCACACAAAGGTGTGCTCAACCCCTAGAGGCCGAGCTCTGATACCAACTGAAGTTGGCTGAACGTCTCTAGAAGGGGGGTTGAATAGAGACCTTCAAAATCTGTTCCTGCAATTCCACACTAAAATTGATAGTTGAGACTTGCTCTCAAGTTGATTGACTTGGAGTCTCTGTTAAGACAGGAAAGAGCTTATACAATTTTAGTGGTGAGCTTAGTCTGATCTCGTGATTAATACTTATATCAGTTTCAATTAAGATGTCCTTTTAATTATCAAGATGCCTTACTGATTTCAGTAGAGTTAAATATATGAGTAAGGCAAGAGACAAGAGACAGAGATCTTATCCTGGTTCACCCACACCTTGGGCTACATCCAGTCCCCACAACCTGTGAGATTTTCCACTATTGACAGCCAGCCAATACAAGTATTCTTACAGCCTCTTCAGGACGATCCACTCACACTAAGCCTAGGCACACTCCTATCTTAGCCGAGTCACAAGTATTCTTACAGCCTCTTCAGGACGCACACCCTCACTCTAAGACTAGGCACACTCCTATCTTAGATGAGACAAGATACTGATGAGTGTTTATGATAAGTCTAGCCTAAGCTCATACACAGTATGGATATAGAAGTTAATGAGCTAGACTGAGTCTCAACTCTGATTACAGTAATAGAATGATACACACAGAGATGAGATGAAAGAGACAAGTGAACAATCTCAAGATGAGTTGAGTCTGATCTTCAGACAGCTGATGAAAGTACTTGAGATGTTTGTTAAGAAGTGATAAGCTGCTTTGATAAATTTTGCAGATGTGTAGGCAGTCTCTCTCACCACTTTCAGTTTCTAACAATGTCTCTTTTATACCAGGACTTCAGAAACTAGCCGTTTATGGCCGTTTGAAGTTTGTTGGAGCTTGCAGCAATGGTCACAGTCCTTTCAGTAGGTTCTGAGCAGCTTTTCAGTCTAAAGTACTGTGTCAGTGTACTTTCATGCTTTCTAGTTGACTTGACTTGCTGTCTCCTGATTAATGAGAATGCCTTCTGTCTGAAGTTCAGATTTTGTTGCACTCTTGTCGCTTCTCTGATGAGATCCTATCTGACTGCGTCTGTTCTTGAGATGACATCTCAAGCTGTTCTTGCATCTCAAGCTGTTCTTGCATCTCAAGTTGTTCTTGCATCTCAAGCTGTTCTTGCATCTCAAGTTGAACTATCATCTGTTCATTGCTTGCATCTCAAGCTGAACCTGAGTCTCTTTAAGCTTCATGCTGAGATCCCTTTTATTCTTTGGATGACATCTGAACAATAGACATATGCATCTCATGCTGCTTTCTTTTCTGAAACGTTTCTCTTATTCTTAGATATGTGTCTGATTGCTCTTCATCTATTTATTGATTCTGATTGTGCCTTATAAGCTTATGCTTCTACATGGTTTCTGATCTTGTGTTGCCTTGTATGCAATTTAGTTCTTCCAAGTGAATTGCTAATCCTTTTTTTTGGTATCAATGGTTTCCTGAAATAACTTAAGATGTACAAGATCTATGCTATACTTGAACACACAGTTAGTAATACAAGATGCATCTCATCTTAGTATTTAAACTTACTTAGTTTGACATATTAAAAACTGCTTTAGGGTGAGCTTGTCTCAACAACATCATCCTAAAGAGCAAATCATTGGCGGTACTTCAGAAGGAGTTAAGACAAGATCAAAATTCAAGAATCTGAATTCTCTTGCTCTCTTGTCTGAAATTGAGCCAAAGAACATTGATGAAGCTCTGCATGATGAATGGTGGATCCTAGCCATGCAAGAGGAGCTGAATCAATTTGCTAGGAGTGATGTCTGGACCCTTGTTCCTAAACCCCATGGGAAAACAATTATTGGAACCAAATGGGTGTTCAGAAACAAGTTGTCTGAAGAAGGAAAAGTGGTCAGAAACAAGGCAAGATTGGTGGCTCAAGGGTACAATAAAAAAGAAGGCATTGACTTCACTGAAACCTTTGCCCTTGTTGCCAGGTTAGAAGCAATTAGAATTCTTCTTTCTTATGCTATAAATAATGACATCAAACTATATCAAATGGATGTCAAAAGTGCTTTTCTCAATGGATTCATTGAAGAAGAAGTTTTTGTTAGACAACCCCCTGGATTTGAGGATGTTGCTTTTCCTGATCATGTTTTCAAACTGAAAAAGGCTCTTTATGGTCTGAAACAAGCCCCAAGAGCTTGGTATGACAGTTTGAGCCGTTTTCTTATCAAAAATGGTTTTGAAAGAGGAAAAGTGGATACAACCCTTTTTAGAAAACAATCTAACAAAAATCTTATGCTTGTCCAGATATATGTTGATGACATTATATTTGGTTCAATTGATTCTTCACTATGCAAAGAGTTTTCTGAGTTAATGCAATCAGAGTTTGAAATGAGTTTAATGGGTGAACTAAAATTTTTCTTAGGACTTCAGATTAAGCAAGATTCTGATTGTATATGGATCCATCAAGAGAAATATACAAAAGAAATGCTTAAGAAGTTCAACTTAAGTGATTGCAGACCCATGTCAACTCCTATGCATACCTCTTCATCTTTGAGCAAGGATGAAAATGAAGAACCAGCGAATCAAACTTTGTATAGAGGAATAATTGGCTCTTTATTGTATCTAACAGCAAGCAGACCTGACATTATGTTCAGTGTATGTCTTTGTGCTAGATTTCAATCAGATCCAAGAACTACTCATTACAAAGCTGTTAAGAGAATTTTTAGATATCATAAAGGTACTACTAATCTTGGTCTATGCTATAAGAAAGACAATGATTGCAGGTTAATAAGATACTGTGATGCTGACTTTGCTGGAGATAGAATAGAAAGAAAGAGTACCAGTGGAGGATGTCACTTCTTTGGAAGCAACGTGATCAGCTGGTCAAGCAAAAGGCAAAGCACCATTGCATTATCAACAGCAGAAGCAGAATACATCTCAGCAGCCAATTCTTATTCACAGCTGCTATGGGTGAAGTATCAGCTTGAGGATTTTAACATTCCTATATCTGTTATACCTGTGTTGTGTGATAATACAAGTGCCATTAATTTGTGTAAGAATCCTATCCAACATTCTAGGGCTAAACATATAGAAATCAAGCATCATTTCATTAGAGACTATGTTCAGAAAGGTGTTTTTGATATAAAGTTCATTGAAACAGAGCATCAATGGGCAGATATATTCACAAAACCCCTGGCTGAAGATAGATTTAAGTTCATATGCAATAACTTGAACATACATGCATTTTCTAATTGATTATGTATGCTGTCTGAAAAGAGCATCTGAAATCTCAGGGTGTCTGAAATTGTGACATGTCTGAAATTTTAGGGTATCTGAAATTTTATATGTGTGTCTGAAATTTCTTACTTGTCTGAAATAACTTGATGACGTGGCTATCTGAGACGGTTGAATTACATTTATTTTGTCTCTTCCACTTCGCACGTTACCCAATGTCTGCGCAGCCAGTACATGCCATCATTGCATCGTGGGTGTCTATAAATGCAGGAGTTAGTGTGTTGAAGAAGCCTTACACTTTCTCTCAGCTATTGTTTGAACTTCTTCATCTCTCTTGCAACTGGTTTTCTTCAAAGCTTTTCTCTACAACTTCCAATGGCACCTAAGAAGTCTAGCTCAGGAGGCAATGTGGTCAGGTCAAAGGGTATTGACCTTGAGGATCTCAGGAATCTGGGTATGGATTTAACTGAAGAGTTTGAGGCTGCTGGCTGGACTCCTTTCTTTGAGAGCATCCACTGCTCATGGCACGAACAAAGCATAGTGGATTTCTGGGCTTCAGCAAAAGGTATTCCCAACTCCAAAGGTGAATACGAGAGCATCAGGTCATCTGTGTTTGGTATCCCTGTTTTTATTGATGTGGAGATCCTCTCTAACATCACAAAAGTGAAGGCTGAAGGAGAAATCTTCTACCCTGGATGGGAGATGAAGAATGGTGGTCAGAAAATGTATACAAGATTGCTATATGGATCTGAAGAACCCAAGAGTTCTGATTCCAAATATTTGCTGGACAAAGTGAGGGTTCTACACTCCATTTTAGGGTGTTCCATAATCCCTAAGAGTGGAAGCAGGAACCATGTGTCTGAGCTGGAGAGGTTCTGCCTAATCCATCTCATGCTGAAGAAGAAGGTGAATCTACTAAGGATTCTGATGTTCCATATGCAGAAGAAGATTAGAGACTCAGGTGCAAACCTTCCCCACAATCTGCTTATCACCAAGGTACTTCTTCATTTCAAAGTACCTCTGTAAAGAAGATTTGATCACAAGAGTCCTGCTTTCTTTGGTGAGTCCAACATTAAGAGCATGAATCTGAAGCATGCCCTTGTACCAAGACCTCCATCTCCTACGCTGAAGGAGAGTATTCTTATGGAAAAAGCATCCAGAAGGAAGAGCACAATTGAGTTACTGGAAAGAGAGCTGCAGGGAGACATCAGAAAGGAGGAGTTCAAAGGCTCCAAGCCCTCCCCTCAACCAAAGCTGCAGAAGTTACCAGTAAGAAGTGCAGCAAAAGTGTCTACAGCAAACCCTAACTTGCACTCTAAGACAATTGAACCTGTTCAGAAGGCTTTGCAAAAGCCGTCTGAAATTGTGGGTCAGGGGTCTGAAATTGCAAGGCCTCTTAAGCCTACTTCAGACAAAGAAGGAAAGGCTCATGAGGATAGGATTGTTGATGCTGATGCTGTAGCAGCACCACCATTGGCTGCTTGCCCCTCTGATCCAGAACTGATCCAAGTGGCTGCCATAGCTACTGCTTTGGAGCAAGAGGAGCTGGAACAAAAAGAAGAACAAGAAAAGACTGATCATGCACTTGTTGTGGTTGCACAACTTGCCTTAGCTGAGGATGAAAGGCAAGAAACCTTGGCTCAAGGTTCTAAGAAAAGAAAAAAGATCCAGTGTTGTTCAGAGGAAGAAGAAGAGAAGTAGATTTCTTGAGATGGCTCCTGAACCCAATGTTAAGGTTACAAGGAGTGTGGCAAATCAACAAGAAGCTGTGGATATGGCTGACAAGTACCAGAAGTTTGTCAAAGCCAATCTCTATTTCAAGAAGCTTAGAGAAGCTAAGCAAGCTGAAAGAGAAAACCAGCAGGTGTCTGAACCTGAAAAAGCTAAGACTCCAGTAAAGAGGCTTAGAAACAGGTTTGACAATGTGACCCCTTCACCACCCTCTTCACCTGAAAAGAGGCCTGCTGAAAAGGAAAAGGATGAAGAGAAGAAAGTAGAAGAAGAAAGACAAGAAAAAGAAAAGGAGGTTGTTTAGCAACCTATGGTTATTAAAGAAAAAGAACCAGCACCACCATCACCATCATCTCCACCATCACCCCCATCTTCACCATCATCAACATCATCTTTAGACTCAGCTCATTCTGAAGAGCCAGTTGTAGAACTTCAACAACCATCAGGCTCAAAGGTGTGGAAAGGAAGCGTGCTACCTGAGCACATCAGACTTGGACCCAAGAGTAGGGATTTCTTCACAGAACCCACTTTTGATCCAGTATGCTTTCCCACCACATAGAAGGTATGAGGGACCCTTCTTTGAAAGGGAGAGAGTGCCAAAATTCCCAAACCTCTATGAAGAATTACTGTACTTCAGAGATGCACCTCCCATCTCTCTGCATCAAGGTTTGATCAAGCACACGGCTGAAGCTGAAAGGGAGAAGTACAAGGGAAGTCTAGATCAATAATACTCTAGGCAGCTGGAAAAGATCAGAAAGGGAGTGGTAACCCCTGCTCATAAGTGGGCACCACTAAATCCCTTCTCAGATGAAGACTGCATGAAGCTATCCAATGATGAATGGAGTTTTGCAAGGCAACTTTACACAGAGGGAGAGCTGTTTGAAAGAGACTGTATCAAGGGCATAGGTATGAGAGGCTACAGGCCTCCTAGGACTTTCTCAATCAGGCCAACCACCAAAATTCTGGTGCAACCTGATAGGATTGTGCCTAGGTATCCTTTGAAGGAGGGTTCTGAAGATAAGTTTAAAGAACCTAAAGTTTACTCAGCCCCCTTCAAGCCTTTGACTCCAAGGGAGTGGAGAGAGCTACCTGCCAATGTAAAAAAGCAAGGAGGAGGCATGGATCACAGTCTTAGAGACAGGGTTTGGGCTTCTTATTGGAAGATAAGAGAGGATGTTGGATCCTCTTCTGGGTCATCTGGACCTGATGAAGATTCACTAGTTGGCCATGGGAAGTACATGAATGTGCAGTATATGTTTATCAAACAACCCTTTCCCCCTCTGACTGCACCATTTCATGAAGAATGGGAGTTGATCAACCCCATTGGCACCTTCTTTCATCCTGTCTATCATCCTCATGAGTATGGGTTGTTTCCAGGTTTTGAAGTGCTGAGATTTGTATGTAGGCACATTCAAATCATCTTCTATGAAACAGACCCTGACCCTGAAGAAGAGAATAAGAGGTTGAGGAAGAAGATACAGAAATTGGAAAAGCACAATGCTGATCTCATTGCCAAGCAAGACCAGATTCTGCATGAGCAACGACTGATTAGAAATGGCCAAGAAGATATGAAGACTGCTCTTCTCTCCTAGATTGACAAGGCAAAGGATGAGCTCATCTCCTTCATGAAGTATGCTTTGTTGAAGAAGGATGGGTAGTCAATGATGTAGCCATGTTCTAAGTTCTATTTCTGATATGTGCATTAATTTCATGTGTGTCTGAACATTTCTTGACATATATATATAAGAATTTCTTTGAATGTTGTTCTTTTCTTTAAGTTTATACTTCATGATTTAACTTTTCAATACTGTTGTTGTTGTGCTCTGGAATCTCTTTTGATTGATGACAAAAGAGGGAGTATAAAACTAACAATATCTGAAGTGTTTACAGGACTCAGGGGGAGTATATGAAAACTGATAAAACTGAAAAGAGTAAATCAGTTTAAGTGTTCATCATCTGAGGGGGAGTTATCATCTCTTTATATTAAAAACTCCTTTCAGATTTGTATATTTTTAAGCAAATTTGTCACCATTAAAAAGGGGGAGAATGTTGAGTCTCAAAAATATCATAAGTAAATTATGATGTTTTAAGACAATATAATTCCTAAGTTTTAATGACTAACAAATTTGGGTTAAAATAATTTATCATAGATACACATATGTTTTTAATGATTTATCTATGATTTCAGCAAGCCACCATGATCCTACAAAAAGACTTTGAAGTATTTCAACCTGTCTGAGGGATCAAGCCTTCAAAAGGTTCAACCCGTCTGAAGTGTTGAAGCCGTCTGAAGTGCCCAACCCGTCTGAAGTGTTAAAGCTGTCTGAAGTCTCAATAATGACGTGGCACTTTTGCTGAAGTTTGGTGAAGACGTTTTCTGAGTCTCTGCTGCACATACCTTTTCAAGCATATTTATGGCAAGGAACACAAAGGTCTTTCCTGGTGTTTTTGAAATTCATACACCACTGGGGAAATTCCTGCAACGCAGCCTCTGCAGCAGCATTTGAAGCAGCTTTTTGGCAGGTGCAACCTTGTACTGTGTCAGAAATGTCAGGACTCTCAGAAGCATGTCTCACAACGGATTAAATAGCATTTAATGCTATCTTTAAACGGTGGTTTTTCAACGGACTGAAGTCTGGGTATAAATACCCCTCATGAAGACCATCACAAAGGCTAAGGATTTCATATTCAAGAAAATCAAAAGAGAAACAAATCGCTGCCAGTTTTTACTCTGTAAAAACTCTCTGATAATATTCTTTGTACACACATTTGTATATCCTGAGTATACCTCAGTTATCTTTGTACATTGTATTTGTTTGAGCTTAAAAACTGGTTTAGTTTAAAAGCTTAAACTTATCTTTCTCTGTAAAATTGTTCTTGAGCCTGGAGAGGCTTGTTGTCTAAAGTATACTTGTCTGTAAGAGCCTGGAGAGGCTTGGCTGTAAAGAATACTTGGTTGTAGAGCCTGAAGAGGCTTGACTGTAAAAGAATACTTGTAATCTTTGTGAAAGATTAAGAGAAAATCCAAGTGCTAGTTGGCATTGGGACTGGACGTAGCTCACAGTGGTAGTGAGTGAACCAGGATAAATTCCTTGGCTAAGTTTTCTATCCCTTAATTCTTGTCAATTCGTTTATACTAATTTAAGGGTGTTGAAAAGAAATTCTAAATATTTTAAAAGCTAAGAAATCTTTTAAAATACATTTTCAGAAGTTGTCTTAAAAACTTCAGACAACCCTCAAAAACCCGTCTGAAACAGTTTTATACTTGTTGCTTTGAAAAAGCTTTCAAAAATATTAAGAAACACTATTCAACCCCCGTTCTAGTGTTTCCCTGTGTTTCTACAGTTTTAATGGCATCATGGTTAATTGTAAGTACTTTAATATACATGCATGCTAGACTTGTAGAGACCATGTTTGCAAAAGGCATTAAAATCCATTTGATCATTATTTATTGCCACTGCTGTTGTTATTTGAAATTCTGAACAACAAATCAAAATCATATTTTTAGTCCCTTTTAAATGCTTAAATGTCTCATATGCTTACTTGGAGTTTGAAGTATCAAATGATAGATATCCTCTTGTTGGAAAGTGCTTAATATATTAATATCTTTGAAGCAAGAAGTCAATTTGAAGTCTAAGTATTCTCTGGACATTCTATAGCATCCAAAGTAACTATGAAGTCCACAAATCTCATTGCTCAAATATGTGAAAGAAAGTATGCATGATAGTTTTGACATGACTAATCCTACACTTGAGATGAGAGAGATTGCAGATTTATAAACAAAGTGGAATGCTTGGATCTCAACAAGAAATATATGAGAAAATCTTCAAAAAGAACATATCCAAGCTAAAAGGATGTTCAGAAATGATGAAAAATAAAAGAAGAAAGAAGGAGTGGCTGCACTTAAAAATGTCACATCTGAAGTCTCAGGTTGAGACTGAGACTAAGACTTAGATGAAAATGTTTGAGAAAGAACAACCAAGTGAGACTCCTACTGCAGCTATGATTCTGACAATACATAGGGAAATTCATGAATCTTATAAAATGGCTGCTGCACAAAAGGGCAAGTGATTTACCACAATATAAGAAAGAGAAAGAAGCTTCTAAAAGGAGAAAGCACAAAGAAATGACTAAGTTTGAAAAGAAAATGCAGAAGCTGAGCTTATCACTACATTTATCAAGCTGCAAATTTTTAAGTCATGTGGATCAAATGATAACTTGAGGAATACTTCATGAGGTACTCTGAAACTCTAAGCTTCCATGATGATGCATATGTGATAAATCTTACTATTCTCATTTTGAAGATAAAATCTAAGTATGTTGGTACTATGCAGAATTTAGAATTCAGTTTTCAATGACAAACATCCTTATTTGAACGATTCTGTGCTGTTTGGATAATTAGAATTCTGAATGATTTTCTGTCATGATCTTAATACAGTTTTGATTAACTATTGTGAGTATGTTGCAATACAACATATGCTTATGTTATGATCCTGCATCATGTGAGAATTTAAGTTTGAAATCTATTTATGCAACATGAGCTGATCATATGAAAATGTATCCTTGAGTCAATCTCATGATAATTGAGAAAAGAGAACTTGGAAAGATTGAGTTGATTAGTTAGGAGAAAACATTTCTACAAGCTAAGTCTATATGCTCTCCAATTCTTTAATCAAGTCAATCTTCTAAGTAATTGATATGAAAAAGAAATTCTGAGATTGAAAGGCTCATAAAAGGATTTTGAAATAAGTGAAAATTGAAGGCAAAGAGGTTATTGCACTATATGCAGAAATGTTTCTAATATAGCCTGACTAAAATGATCATAACTTGAGCTACAAAATTGATTTTTGAGTAAAACACATTTTTTTGGAAAGCTAATTTATAGAAGTGAAAAACTGGAAAGTTTGAAGCTATTACACTAAGCACAAAAGTACCAGAAAATTTGCTAATACAGCTGCAGTTTTACAAATGCTCAACAGAAACTGTTTTATTAAAATCATCATAACTGGAGTTGTAGATGTTGTTTTTCTGTGAAACCAATTTTGTTGGAAAGATAATTTATATGAGTATCAAACTATAAATTTTGAAGATTTTATACCAACCAAAAAAGTGCCAGTAAATTCGTGAACATGGTCTCACTGATACAAAGACCGATATAAACCTGTTCACTTAAATTGATCATAACTGGAGCTACAGAAATGATTTTTCAGTGAAACCAGTTTTGTATGAAAGCTAGCTCATATAAGTATTTGACTGGAAAGTTTCAGAATTTTTCATCATCTGAATAATTCCCAGCAAATACTTCAAGTTGACTGATCTCTCATTTTATCAAATTTGAACACATCTATTTTGAATACTTATATCAGGAGCTAGAAAATTCCTTTTCAAATGAAACCAGTTGGATTTGAAAGATGTTGTTCAATGGTTTAACAATATTAATTTTCACTATTTTTGGATTCATAGATTGATCACAGTGAATGAAAAACAAGACCTGTCACAGTAAGCACTCTATTATAGAAACTGCCAACTTTAATCACTCATATCTTATGATAGAAAATTCCAAATGAAATGAATTTTATACCATTAGAAAGCTTGTGATGTCTAGTTTATTGTGTTGAAATCTCATATTTTTATGAACTGGAAATAACTTACAAGTTCAGATTGAAGTAGCTAAAGTCAATGGATGTTTTCTGATTTGGTGCTGAAACTTCAAGTTAAAATATCTTTACTTGTACCAATCCAAATGAGTTGATTTTTGTGGCACTGGAGAAATTTCATGATGTGATTTATTGCGATAGAATATAAATTTCTAGATCAATCTATGATAGGATCAGTACTTGTTAAGGCTATGTGATTGAAAATTAGTGAAACTTGTTCCATTGAAAGTGAAACCTTTGACAAAGCACCCTTGATTCCCAAATCTGTGATAAACTTTGGCATATCAAAAGTGAATTGCTGTATCAAAGTGATATGCATATCATGATTTGGAATATTTGGTGAATCAATGAGTATGAAAGGAACTTAACATGGAATATCTCAATCTTTGAAATGTTATCAGAACAGATTTTGTTTACTGAAAAATATGCAATGATTATGATCTTATCTGCAAATCATATTGATAAATTTCTGTTTTGTGTTCCCCTGCTGTCTAAAATCTGTAATCTTGACCTTTTATGCCTTTATCCATGTTCTACAAAGTTAACTCACTATGGGCATAAAAATCAAGGTGAGCAACATACTTAGGGGGAGTAATTGAACCAATCTATATGCTGAATGTATTCCTTCTACTTCTGTTACACTAAGCACAGAAGTACCAGAAAATTTGCTAATACAGCTGCAGTTTTACAAATGCTCAACAGAAACTGTTTTATTAAAATCATCATAACTGGAGCTGTAGATGTTGTTTTTCTGTGAAAGCAATTTTGTTGGAAAGATAATTTATATGAGTATCAAACTATAAATTTTGAAGATTTTATACCAACCACAAAAGTGCCAGTAAATTCGTGAACATGGTCTCACTGATACAAAGACCGATATAAACCTGTTCACTTAAATTGATCATAACTGGAGCTACAGAAATGATTTTTGAGTGAAACTAGTTTTGTATGAAAGCTAGCTCATATAAGTATTTGACTGGAAAGTTTCAGAATTTTTCATCATCTGCATAATTCCCAGAAAATACTTCAAGTTGACTGATCTCTCATCTGATCAAATTTGAACACATCTGTTTTGAATACTTATATCTGGAGCTAGAAAATTCCTTTTCAAATGAAACCAGTTGGATTTGAAATATGTTGTTCCATGGTTTAACAATATTAATTTTCACTATTTTTGGATTCATAGATTGATCACAGTAAATGAAAAACTATACCTGTCACAGTAAGCACTCTATTATAGAAACTGCCAACTTTAATCACTCATATCTTATGATAGAAAACTCCAAATGAAATGAATTTTATACCATTAGAAAGCTTGTGATGTCTAGTTTATTGTGTTGAAATCTCATATTTTTATGAACTGGAAATAACTTACAAGTTCAGATTGAAGTAGCTAAAGTCAATGGATGTTTTCTGATTTGGTGTTGAAACTTCAAGTTAAAATATCTTTACTTGTACCAATCCAAATGAGTTGATTTTTGTGGCACTGGAAAAATGTCATGATGTGATTTATTGTGATAGAATATAAATTTCTAGATCAATCTATGATAGGATCAGTACTTGTTAAGGCTATGTGATTGAAAATTAGTGAAACTTGTTCCATTGAAAGTAAAACTTTTGACAAAGCACCCTTGATTCCCAAATCTGTGATAAACTTTGGCATATCAAAAGTGAATTGCTGTATCAAAGTGATGTGCATATCATGATTTGGAATATTGGGTGAATCAATGAGTATGAAAGGAACTTAACATGGAATATCTCAATCTTTGAAATGTTATCAGAACAGATTTTGTTTACTGAAAAATATGCAATGATTATGATCTTATCTGCAAATCATATTGATAAATTTCTGTTTTGTGTTCCCCTGCTGTCTAAAATCTGTAATCTTGACATTTTATGCCTTTATCCATGTTCTACAAAGTTAACTCACTATGGGCATAAAAATCAAGGTGAGCAACATACTTAGGGGGAGTAACTGAACCAATATGTGTGTTGAATGTATTCCTTCTACTTGATTATGCATCAAATGAAATTCCTATCTTTTAAATCAAGTATGCAAACAGAATAAATCATTGTTCTGGTTTAAGATTGGGTTTTGTATTCTATCCTAACTGCATCCCCTATTCAAATGATCTTTCTGAAAGATAAAAATTTCTGCATAAGCCATTAAAAAGTTGTTAAACCAGCATCATTGAAAATATCAGCAGAACCATCTCATTTTGAGGGGGAGTCAGCCAAATTGTTTGCTAATGTGTTTACCATGTATGTTGACTCAGTTGGGGTGTGATCATGAATGCATATACCTCTTTCCTCTACAACTCTAGAAATCACTCTTTTTTAGAGGAAATGTTAAAATGAAAAGAGAATGGGAAAATAGCTCTCTTGAGGTTTGAATTGAGAAAGATGATCAAAGAGAAAATTGTAAGAAAGAAGTTTAAGAAGATTCTGAACTTAGTGAGAGAGATTCTGAAAAATATGGATATCAAATTACTAAGAAAATTCTGGAATCTAGACTCTAAAAGCTCTTCTTCTTACCTTAGTCTTTGATTCTTCTGTTCTAACCATTATTGTTGGAGCATTTATCCCTGTCTATATCATATTGCTTCGTCTAAATTCTTGGGATCATTGTTATAACCATATGTGTGATCTATTGTTTCATCTTATTACTCTTGGGAAATTGAGAATATTATTGCATATATCTCTTGCTCAAAATCATCCATATGTTTGATAAGTGAAAATCATGTCTTTAATGTCATTAGTATAATTGAAAATCAATAGGAGGTGATTATTTGACAGATTTTTCTGATGATATGCATTTGACATATTTCTCCTTCCATCTTTTTGTTGATACCAAAAGGGGGAGAAATAGGAAAGTAATCCTCATGTGCATAATAGCATAATATAATTCTGAATCATGCTATGATATTATAGTTTGAATTAAACATTGTTAAGCATGAATTCAGGGGGAGTTCAATTGAGTGGATCATATTATGAAAAATATATAGACTCTCATCATCCCTTATATGCTATTATACATGAAAACTTAATTTTGCTCAAATAGGTTTGTCATCATCAAAAAGGGGGAGATTGTTAGCGCAAAAACCCTCTGAGGTTTGGTAATGACAACAAACTTGTTGATCAAAATTAATGTTTTCTATTCTTGAAGTTACTGATGTTTTGTATGTGAGATCTTAGAAAGACAGGATTCTCATGAAGATTTCAGAAAGATCAGAATCCTAATGTTAAGAAAAATCAGACTTAAGAATCATTTATGGAGTATAGGTAGAGCTTAGAAGTTCTATATGCTGAAGGTCATTTCAGAAGAAAGCCTCAAGACATATCCTTTATCAGAAAGTCTTCAGAAGCTTTAAATGGAAGATAGCCTAAGTTGAGAGAGGTGCACATCAGAGTGAAGTCTCAGCTACAATAAAAAAAGTCTCTACTAGAAATGCAAATCATCAAGTCAAGTCAAGATGAGCTCAAACAGTGAACTAAGTTGCATCAAGAAGACCAATATTTGAAACTCAAGATGAGACGCAGACTCAAGCATAAGATGCTATCTCATGTTCAGATGCAAACTCAGTCTAAAAATCAGCTTAAGACCAATGCTCAAAGAAGAGACTCATCTACAAACTTAAAAGGAAGGATCAATAGTCAGATGCAAGATCTGCCAAGAGATAAGACTCTAACTTAGCTTCAGAATCAAGAGATGAGATCAGAATAGAAGATGCCAAACCAAGAAGAGATTCAAAGTCAGCTTGAGACAAGCTCAAACTTTAAAGTCAGATTGAGACAAGCCCAAATTCATTATAAGATCATATTCAGTCCAAGCATGACAAAGAAGAACTTTGAAATATGAAGCTGAGCAAATATGAGATTCAAAGTCAGACTTGAGATGCAGACTCAACAGAGATGCAGAATCAGACTTGAGATGTAGACTCAACATGAGATGCATAATCAGACATGAGACGGTCTCAGATCAGATGTAGTCTCAAGATCAGATGCAGTCTCAAGTTCAGACGCAAAGATGCAGATGCAGACATGAGACTATCTCAAATCAGATGCAGTCTCATGATCAGACGCAGAGATCAGATGGAGACATGAGACTCAGACTTGAGACGCAGACATGAGACTCAGACTTGAGACGCAGACATGAGATGCAGACATCAGACTCAGCTCATCAGAGACGCAACAGCAAAAAGCTAGTCAACGCAAGTACACTGTCACAGCAGAGACTGCACCAGAAAAGTATTGAGCTCATGACTGAAAAGTGAAAGACAACTTCTCTCTCTCTTCCAACGGCTAGTTAACGGCTCGTTTTCTGAAGACTATAAAAGGAAGTCTCATTATGACGAGACAGGTGAGAGACACAGTGAGACTCAGCAGAGATGCTGCTGCACAACCAGAAAAATCCAAGTGTCAAGTGAATCTTATCCATACTTTGTACGTAGTCTAAGCTAGATCAATCACATCGCATCTCATCCCACCAAGTCTCAACTAAGTCAGGAGGTGCCTGAGCTTAGTGTGAGCTACTGTATAGCCTGGAGAGGCACTGTAACAAGAATACTCACTGAGTTTCCTGGAGAGGCAGTTGAAAACAAAGAATATTGCATGCGTTGCCTGGAGAGGCAGTTGAAAACAAAGAATACTGCATGAGTTGCCTGAAGAGGCAGTTGAGAACAAAGAATACTTGTGACTCAACCAAGGTAGGAGTGCCTATGCTTGGTTTGAGGGGCGTCCTGATGTGAACCTTAAGGTTCGAATTTTGTGGACCTTAGAAAATTTTCTGACTGAATAGCACCTTTTCTTGCAAACCAATATTTTCTTGAACAATATTTTTCTTTTTCAATACTTTTCTTTTCTTTTTCTATTTTCTTTGATTTTTTTTCTTTTGAATTTGATAATATAAAAACAAGATGACAACTTTTCTAAGCAAGAACTTTGACTCAGCCTTTAAAACTTTGAATTATAAATCTCATAAAACCAAGTTTCCACTCAAGAGAATAGAATTCTTGTTTAAGAAAGAAGAAGAAAAAACGTAAAATAAATATAGGTGGACGTCACAATTTCAAGACTTGAAAGATAAGTCCTTGAGATTACACACACAAAGGCAAGGAACCTTTGATAAATCTCAACTCTTGACTAGCAAGAAACTTAGAGAAACACTCTCAAAGTAAGATAAATTTTTCTGCATAAACATTCTTAACTTCTTGCATGCATAAAGCATGGCTTTTATAAGAATTACAAGGCACTCAAAGGTCATGCAACCAGCTAGGTTTTGAAGGGAATCAAGCATGTGGTCAGGGTGCAGCGGAAATAAATGGATTCCCTCCCTTGTTATAATCGTTTTGCGAAAACACGAATCAAGGCCAAAAAAGGTATTGAAACGAAAGGTCGTACCTTATTAGGATTATAAACGAGGCAAGTGTAGCCACGTCTCTATTGGTATCCACGCCAACAGCCGGACTAGGATTCTCTCCTCAGCTCTGCTAGCAGCCTTGGAAAGTAAGAAGCGATTGCTCATGTGTCTCAGGGTAGTGCATCTTATGCTCTATTTATAGAGTGGTGGCTAGGGTTTTACCCTTCACTCACTTAACCCTCACACTTATGGGCCTGGCCCATAATAATTCTAATTAAATTAAATTAGAATTATTATCCTTTCCTAGTGGCATGTTGTATGCGTGTGACCCAATAGGATTTTAATATTTGGTTATAATATTAAAATAAAACTCTTTTATATTTAATATCATAAATAGTGAGCGGTATCTAGCAACACATCACTATCCAAATATTACGATTATCAATAACTTTGATAAATCCTATTTTATTATAATAATTTATATTCTCTGTCCCTTTGTCCAAATATCTAATTGAACACAAGGGCATGAATTGTGTCAACCTTGTATAGTTCAATTTATATTTTCTTGATCCCCAAGTAGACTGTACAGAAAATAAATATCTCATATTTATTCTCCTGAGCATGGCCATGCATTTTGCAGTCTCACTTTATCAAGAGGCCTACAGATATAACTCTTGTTACATAGGAGGGACAAATCACATCTAAGGCACTCACATTCCACCACATAATTTATTATATGTCCAAAAACCAACTTTATGATTACCCTGTTACATGTAACGCTTGATGATAATTAAAACATATAATTCCTTATGTAGGAATCGTAGTGATTTCAGGTCGAAGGACTTCATATAACATTTATTAATTTAAGAAACGTTCATGACACTTATGTAACAACCCATGCAACGTTCTTAAGGTGGGTCTGTCCAGTACACCATTACTCTTAATGTGTACCTATATGAGCACATGATATCTCATATCCATGATCTGTGAGATGTGATCATCAATGAACTCACATGCTAGTCTAAATGCATCTTTGTCCTAAGATGATAATTGACTAGAGACTATTTAAGAATAGTTATTCATAAGCTCTCACGATCAAGTCATCTACTTGATTCCTTATGAAGTTTAAGCTTACTATTCTAAGGACAATAATTATATTCTAAAAGCATAAGTTTTCCTTTATAAAATAACATGATACAAGTGATGGATGTTCACAAATATATAATTCTCTAATGCATATTCCTAACAATCTCCCACTTGCACTAGAGACATTCAGACATAACTATTATGCCTAATGATCTAGTGTGCCCTTCATGCTACTGCTGCACAAGGGGTTTAATGGGTTTGTAACAGCGACTGTTTCTTGCTTCGAATTCTTCTAGCTCACAACGCCACCATTCAAACAAAACACATAACCTGATTGTGATCTTCAATCATCATTGTCGTTTGGAAGCTAGCATCAGTGTAAACCTTTACAAGTAGCTCTTCCTCACCTCCTCATATCAAGAATGAATCCCCAGTTTTTCTTAAGTACTTAAGGATGTTCTTGACTGTTGTTTAGTGACCTTCACCAAGATCAGACTGGTATCTGCTAGGCATTCTTAAAGCATATGACATTTCTGGTTAAGTACATAACATGGCAAACATGAGCCTTAGATAGGCTTATACCATGTAACATGGGCAAAGATCCCCTCTTAGAATCTTTCATGTTAAACCGTTTTAACATTTTGCAGTAATCTTTGAGACCCATCTCTATAGATCCTTATATCTAACACATAGGTTGTTTCGCCCAAATCTTTCATAGAAAAACAATTTCCTAACCAAGTCTTTACAGACTGACGGGTAGGAACGTCATTTCCTATGAGGAGTATGTCATCTACATACAAAACCAGAAAAACCACTATGTTGTCACTAACCATTTTGTAGACACAAGGTTCATCTTCATTTTAATGAAACCAAACTGCTTTACAGCTTCATCAAAAATGAAGATTCCAGCTTCTAGAAGCTTGCTTTAATCCATAAATGGATCGTTGCAACTTATACACCTTTAGGTGTAACAAAACCTTTAGGTTGTATCACATACATATATTCAAGAAGGCTTCCATTTAGGAAGGTTGTCTTGACATCCACTTGCCAGATTTCATAATCATGGCAAGTTGCAATAGCAAGCAAGATCCGAACAGATTTAAGCATGGCAACTGGGGAAAAAGCGTTTCATCATAGTCTATACTATGAATTTGCGTCAAACCCTTTATCCATCAACCGTGCTTCAAAGTTACTTACATTACCATCCATGTCAGTTTTCCTCTTTGAAAACCCACTTGCACCCTATGGGTTTTATCCCTTCGGGTGGCTCAATCAAGGTCCATACCTTGTTAGTGTACATGGAATCCATTTCAGATCTCATGGCATCAAGCCATTTCTCAGATTCTGGACTCAAAAGAGCTTCTTGGTAGATCACTGGTTCACCTTGATCCATTAGCAATACATCCCTTTCCTGAGACACAAGGAAATCATATCTCTCAGGTTGGTGACGTACTCTTTCTGATCTACGCAAGTCTTGCGCTACTTGAGCAGGTGGCTCCACAACACTTTGTGATATCTGCTCTTGCTTCATTACCGGCTCATTACTACTTTGTGGTACTTGAATTTCTTCAAGTTCTACTTTCCTACCACTCATTTTCTTAGAGACAGATTCCTTCTCTAAGAATATAGTAGTCCTAGCGACAACCACTCTGCCTTTGCTAGGATTATGGAAGTAGTAACCCTCAGTTTCCTTTGGGTATCCCACAAATAAACACTTATATGATTTGGGTCCTAGCTTATCTGAAACTTGGCGTTTCACATAAGCTTCACAACCCCAAATCTTCACAAAAGACATATTAGGTCGTTTCCCAGTCCATATCTCATATGGTGTCTTTATGATAGCCTCAGATGGAACACGGTTTAGTGTGAAGGCTACTGTTAACAAAGCATGACTCAAAAAGGAGTCGGGGAGATCAATTTGACTCATCATAGATCGAACCATATCTAATAGAGTTCTATTTCTCCTTTCTGAAACTCCATTCCATTGAGGTGTTCCAGGAGGAGTGAGTTGAGATGTTATCCCGCACTCTCTTAGATAGTCATCAAATTGTTGGCTTGAGTATTCTCCACCTCGATCTCATTGAAGTGTTTTAATATTCTTGCCAAGTTGGTTTTATACTTCATTCTTAAATTCCTTGAACTCTTCAAAGGATTCGGATTTGTGTTCCATCAGATACACAAATTCATATGTACTGAAATCATCAGTAAAAGTGATGAAGTATTGAAAACCTCCTCTAGCCATTGTTCCCATGGGTCCACATACATCTCTATGTATGAGACCTAGAAGATCACTAACCCTTTCACCTTTTTCTGGTGAATGGGGTTTTGGTCATCTTCCCAAATAAATAAGATTCACATGTCTCAATTGATTCAAAATCAAATGAGTCCAAATAACCATCTTGGTGGAGTTTGGATATGCATTTCTCATTTATGTGGCCTAAGCAACAATGCCAAAGATAAGTCGGGTTCAAACCATTTGTTTTGACCCTCTTAGCATTTATGTTATAGATAGGCGTCTTAACTTTGCACAACCATAAAATATATCATTCAAATAAATTGAACAACTATTGTTCTTTATTATGAATGAAAAAACACTCTTGTCTAAACAAGAAACAAAATTAATATTCACAAAATAATAATCATCCAGTTGGCAAAGTTAAATAATAGGTTCCTACGGCTAAGGCAGCAACTCTTGCTCCATTTTCACACGTAGGTCGACTTCTCCTTTAGTCAATGACCTACTTCATTTAGATCCTTCACATTCACACTAATGTGAGATTCACATCCGGTATCCAATACCCAAGATACAGAAATAGGTAAATTGACTTCTATAATATATATATTCCTGAAGCGGAAGTCTCACTTCCTTTCTTCTTGATCTCCTCCAGATACTTTACACAGTTTCCAATGTCTTGATTGGCCACAGTGGAAACATTTTCCTTCCTTAGCTATCTCACCCATAGGTTTCAAGAATTTCTTTCTTGCCCTTGCCTTTTCACGGTTGGACCATCAATATGGCCTTCCCTTTACCTTTATTAATGTTTTGCTTAGTTGTTCTTAACTTGCTTAGCAATTCTAGCAGCGATTTGTCAATTTCATTCATGTTATAGTTCATGATGAGTTGACTATAGCTGTCCAACAACGATTGCAGGACAAGATCAGTGGCCAACTCTTGGCCTAATGGGAATCCAAGCCTTTCTGGGTTTTCAATGTACCCAATCGCTTTGAGTACATGAGTACCAACAGGGGTTCCCTCTGCCAGTCTACATTGATAAATTGCTTTTGAGATTTCAAATCGTTCAAGCCTAGCTTGTCATTGATAAAGTCTCTTTAAGTGTACAATCATATTGTATGTCTCCAAGTTCTCATGCTGTTTTCAGCATTCATGGTAATAAGCACAAGGCAAGCTACATCGAGAACAACATCCAGATGCTTTCTAAAAGCATCCTTGTCAGTTTTTCGAAGCATTTTGTAACGGGTGTTTCAGGAATAGGCCTTTCCAGAACATATAACCTTTTCTCATGCCTAAGGACAATCCTTACGTCTCTATACCAGTCTAGAAAATTAATTCCAGACAGTTTGTCCTTCTCAAGGACAGATCGCAATAAAAGTTACTTGTTGTGCTTGTTGTTATGCACGTAAGTATCATATAATAAACATATTTAATAAGGTCTTTAAATAAATATGTCTCCCACTATTTTGATTCAAAACAAGTACCCTCAATATAAAGAATCAAAAAATCCCATCACTAGATTTTCTAGTGGGCCAAGATCCATATTTCACCTTATTTTAAGTCAGCTTTGGCTGATCGCTTAAGAAAAGGTTATTTAGGTAGGAACACGCTTTCCAATTGCATCTCATACAACTCTTGGATAGTTAGGTGAATAACTCTTATTCTAATTCATCTTATGAATTAATGCCTAACTTAGTGCCTCTAGGTTCTTCAATCCTATTGAATAAACCTAGTTAAGTCAAAACCCAATGGTTGACAAAAGATAAATGTACCCTGCTTTGGCAGACCCACATTTATTTCATCGCGCCTCACTAAAATAGATAAATGTACCCTGCTTTAGCAGACCCACATTTAATTGATTCAAGCCTTGACGAGTGCCATACATTGGAAGGAAAAATATGACTTAATATTAGTGCCTCTAGGTTTTTCAATCATATTGAATATACCCAATCAAAGACAAATGGTTGACAATTGGATATTACTTTTATCCTATCGTGTCTCACTAGAATAGATAAATGTACTCTGCTTTGGCAGACCCACACTTAATCGATTCTAGTCTTGACGAGTGTCATTCATTGGAAGGCATAATAAGCATTGAGGGATTTGATCGCTTTATTTTTCCATTCCTTTGTTAAACCATTTAACAAAAAAATAATCGCCCCTCGCTAAAATAGATAAATGTACCCTGCTTTGGCAGACCCACACTTAATCCATTCTAGCCTTGACGAGTGTTATTCATTGGAATGAAAAACATAACTTAACATTCCCTTCGAGGGATTTGATCGCTTTAATTTTATTCCTTTGTTAAACCATTTAACAAACATAAAAGCATGCATCTCATACAAAACACATGAAATGGTTATGGCCTCCTAAAATTCCAATACAAAATTACATCACATATAATCTTGAAGTCTCCATCCACATGTCTCCACATGCTCCTTTGACTCCATGCTCTTTTCGGTTACATTACATAACAAGAAGAAACCTCGTTTAACATACGGGGGGATAGAGATGAGAAGAGAATTACAAATAGAATATAATAGGTAAGGCACGACACGCAGGCCGTATTTAAATATTAAAACAACTAAGGTCATAACCAATCATCATGTAAACGCAACATCCATTGATTGTAAAACGAGTGATTTAATAAGATATATATATATATATATAGTGAGGTTTGATTACGCGTGCGTAGTGTATCACGGGGTTCAAGGGGAGGCCGCCCCTCGCGGGGTGCGGGGTAGCGTCCCAATATAAATATTAGATTTGATAAACAGTCAACCAATCATCAATAAGTGTCTTGCATCAAACGAATACTTCACAAACCGATAAACGAGTGAGTCCCTCGTATCATTTGAATACGTTCTTGTCAACAAATTGATAAGTGGCATGTTTATCGCAGCCAACATTTGAGTGAGACAAGGTTTCAACAATTGAAACCTTTGACTCCCAAAACATGAACTTTTCATGTTCCATAGGACCCTTGAACATTAAAACATATATATATATATATATATATCATACACAAAACAATCAATAAAATGAGTAAAATAATTCAAAATAATTCAAACGCGCACCTGCGCTTCACCTGCGCTTAGCATGGGTGAAGCGCACGCATCAGAATCGAAAATTTTGTGTTCTGCGCTTCATCTGGGCTTCATCTGCGCTTCACCTGCGCTTCACTTGCGCTCAGCGCGATTGAAGCCCAGATTTCAGATTCAAAATTCCAGTATGCTGCACTTCACCTGCGCCCAGCGCAGATGAAGCGCAGATACGACGTTCAGAAAACGTTCTTCGTTTTTAAACAGAAAAACATAATATCACATATTCAAACGATTTAAAATCCCAAAACGTGCTTATCGCAAACCAACGCTCTGATACCAATTGAAGGGAATCAAGCATGTGGTCAGGGTGCAGCGAAAATAAATGGATTCCCTCCCTTGTTATAATCGTTTTGCAAAAACACGAATCAAGGCAAAAAAAGGTATTGAAATGAAAGGTTGTACCTTATTAGGATTATAAACGAGGCAAGTGTAGCCACGTCTCTATTGGTATCCATGCCAACAGCCGGACTAGGATTCTCTCCTCAGCTCTGCTAGCAGCCTTAGAAAGTAAGAAGCGACTGCTCATGTGTCTCAGGGTAGTGCATCTTATGCTCTATTTATAGAGTGGTGGCTAGGGTTTTACCCTTCACTCACTTAACCCTCACACTTATGGGCCTGGCCCATAATAATTCTAATTAAATTAAATTAGAATTATTATCCTTTCCTAGTGGCATGTTGTATGCGTGTGACCCAATAGGATTTTAATATTTGGTTATAATATTAAAATAAAACTCTTTTATATTTAATATCATAAATAGTGAGCGGTATCTAGCAAAACATCACTATCCAAATATTACGATTATCAATAACTTTGATAAATCCTATTTTATTATAATAATTTATATTCTCTGTCCCTTTGTCCAAATATCTAATTGAACACAAGGGCATGGATTGTGTCAACCTTGTATAGTTCAATTTATATTTTCTTGATCCCCAAGTAGACTGCACAGAAAATAAATATCTCATATTTATTCTCCTGAGCATGGCCATGCATTTTGCAGTCTCACTTTATCAAGAGGCCTACAGATATAACTCCTGTTACATAGGAGGGACAAATCCCATCTAGGGCACTCACATTCCACCACATAATTTATTATATGTCCAAAAACCAACTTTATGATTACCCTGTTACAGGTAACGTTTGATGATAATTAAAACATATAATTCCTTATGTAGGAATCGTAGTGATTTCAGGTCGAAGGACTTCATATAACATTTATTAATTTAAGAAACGTTCATGACACTTATGTAACAACCCATGTAACGTTCTTAAGGTGGGTCTGTCCAGTACACCATTACTCTTAATGCGTACCTATGTGAGCACATGATATCTCATATCCATGACCTGTGAGATGTGATCATCAATGAACTCACATGCTAGTCTAAATGCATCTTTGTCCTAAGATGATAATTGACTAGGGACTATTTAAGAATAGTTCTTCATAAGCTCTCACGGTCAAGTCATCTACTTGATTCCTTATGAAGTTTAAGCTTACTATTCTAAGGACAATAATTATATTCTAAAAGCATGAGTTTGCCTTTATAAAATAACATGATACAAGTGATGGATGTTCACAAATATATAAGTCTCTAGTGCATATTCCTAACAGGTTTACACGCCCCAAACAACCCCAAAATACCCCTCATACATATCCCATGCAACCCTAATTACATTACTATGAATTAAATAAAATAAGCTAATGAAACTCAACCTAAACAAGCTTAGTTGGCCGCATTTTCCAACCAGATTTCTTGGCACATGTGGCTGCATTATTTCATGAAATGTAACCACCAAACATGGATTAAATTGGCTCATGAATCAGCCAATAAGTGGCCGCATGAAGCAGCCCATAATCTTCAAGTTTCCAATCTATTTTGTAACCTCCTCTTCATTGTTGGCCGCCCACTTGATGGCTTATTCATTCAACCAATTACAACCTCCATAAACCCTCTTTGATGACACATAATTCAGCCATAAAATGCACATGTTGGTCGCACCAAATAATGACATATGACTCAGCCATTTACTCACTTGTTGGCCGCAAAATTGATGGTACATGACTCAACCATTCAATCACTTGTTGGCTGCCCACCTTGGTTAGTTGGATGGTCTTCATGTAGCTTCAAAGAGGTCCAGATACATGCACCAAAAACAAACCTCCCTAACGGCTAGAAAAGACAAGGTTTTAATGCATTTAATCTACATTACAACCTTGTTTTGTAACCACCAGAAAATTAAACCTTGTGTCTTGTAACTCCCTAAAGTTTATTAAAACAAATAAAACTAATTAAATCAGCAAATTGAAGGCTTAGTTGGCCACCCCACATGGCCTCCTTCCATGCTAAATGACGGTTCTTCAACTCGTAGTTGCATTAAATGCAATGCCACTTCATTTAAAGCCATGTCACCATCTTCTTTATTCTTACCCGGTTGGGTTCACATCATACCCTCCTTCTTAGAGAAGATTCGTCCCGAATCTTAAGGCTTTATTCACTTGAAATTGGAACGAACAAACCCAACCTCCAGGATCAAACACAACCTGTAAAAATTCAGATTTGGTCATTCTTTCTTTATGCATGAAGGAATTCTTCCTTTTTGATTTCCAAACCCAAACATCATGATCATGAGTAATTTTTCTTGTCAAACAAACATGCATGATTTTGTTTTTAAACAAATGCAATTCAGCCCAAAAAATAAAAGACTCTATGTGTTTGTCTTCAATATCCTCATGAGTTTGGTCTTCAATAGTGGGTTGGATGTACAATGGAGCACTAGGAACAATATCAATAAGTTTTCTCTTCAAACATGGGAGTTGGTGTATTTCATTCACATCTCCATCCTTTTGTTCCTGTAAATTAACATCACAAACAGTAGAAGAAAAATCATTAACAAATAAAATCTCTTCGCTCTTTTTCTTTTTTTCTCTCATCTGCTCTTCTTTTTCAAAATTCTCACTCAACCTCTCTTGAGCAATCTTTTCTCTCAATTTATTTTGATCCTCACTAACTTCTCTCGGTGTTAAAGGTCTCAAAATAATTTTTTTGTCATGGTACATGAAAGAAATTTTATTTGTAAAGCCATCATGGATAGCTCTAGTATCATACTGCCACGGCCTTCCAAGGAGAATATGGCTGGCCTCCATTGGTACCACATCAGAAGTCACCTTGTCTTGATACTTCCCTATTGAAAAAGGAATTTCAACTTGCCTTTTCACGTGCACTTCATCTCCCTCACTAAGCCATTGAAGCTTGTATGGTCTAAGGTGTGGTTTTGTGTCCAATTTCATCTTGTCTACCAATCTGGAACTAACCACATTAGTGAAACTACCACCATCAATAATCACCAAACAGATTTTACCATTGATTGAACATCTAGTGTGAAAGATGTTATCCCTTTGGCTTTCCTCTTTGTCCACCGTTTGACTACCAAGAAGTCTTCTAATTATTTAGAATTCTCCCACCCTTTCTTCCATGATAAAGAACAAGAAAAAACGTAACAAAGAAAATTATGTTAGGTATTTAAAAATCCTCACCACACTCGTATTTGCACACAATACTTGGCTTTTTCTATGACGTAACTCTCTTGCCTTTTTCCACTCTATTTCTCTTGAATTTCTTACCACACCAATGAGGAGAATAAATCAAATGATTCACCAACCTGCATGCAGTCAAGAAGAAAAAATAATAAAACAAGAAAAGCTAAAAAGAAATAGAATTTGTTAGAAAGAAATGATTCAGAAAAATTTCTAATAACCGGAGCTCTGATGACCAAATGATATGAACCTTAAGGTTCGAATTTTGTGGACCTTAGAAAATTTTCTGATTGAATAGCACCTTCTCTTGCAAACCAATATTTTCTTGAACAATATTTTTCTTTTTCAATACTTTTCTTTTCTTTTTCTATTTTCTTTGATTTTTTTCTTTTGAATTTGATAATATAAAAACAAGATGACAACTTTTCTAAGCAAGAACTTTGACTCAGCCTTTAAAACTTTGATTTGTAAATCTCATACAACCAAGTTTCCACGCAAGAGAATAGAATTCTTGTTTAAGAAAGAAGAAGAAAAAACGTAAAATAAAGATAGGTGGACGTCACACTTTCAAGACTTGAAAGATAAGTACTTGAGATTACACAGACAAAGGCAAGGAACCTTTGATAAATCTCAACTCTTGACTAGCAAGAAACTTAGAGAAACACTCTCAAAGTAAGATAAATTTTTCTGCATAAACATTCTTAACTTCTTGCATGCATAAAGCATGGCTTTTATAAGAATTACAAGACACTCAAAGGTCATGCAACCAGCTAGGTTTACACGCCCAAAATACCCTTCATACATATCACATGCAGCCCTAATTACATTACTATGAATTAAATAAAATAAGCTAATGAAACTCAACCTAAACAAGCTTAGTTGGCCGCATTTTCCAACCAGATTTCTTGGCACATGTGGCTGCATTATTTCATGAAATGTAACCACCAAACATGGATTAAATTGGCTCATGAATCAGCCAATAAGTGGCCGCATGAAACAACCCACAATCTTCAAGTTTCCAATCAATTTTGTAACCTCCTCTTCATTGTTGGCCGCCCACTTGATGACTTATTCATTCAGCCAATTACAACCTCCATAAACCCTCTTTGATGACACATAATTCAGCCATAAAATGCACATGCTGGCCGCACCAAATAATGACACATGACTCAGCCATTTACTCACTTGTTGGCCGCACAATTGATGGTATATGACTCAACCATTCAATCACTTGTTGGCTGCCCACCTTGGTTAGTTGGATGGTCTTCATGTAGCATCAAAGAGGTCCAGATACATGCACCAAAAACAAACCTCCCTAACGGCTAGAAAAGACAAGGTTTTAATGCATTTAATCTACATTACAACCTTGTTTTGTAACCACCAGAAAATTAAACCTTGTGTCTTGTAACTCCCTAAAGTTTATTAAAACAAATAAAACTAATTAAATCAGCAAATTGAAGGCTTAGTTGGCTGCCCCACATGGCCTCCTTCCATGCTAAATGATGGTTCTTCAACTCGTAGTTGCATTAAATGCAACTGTCACTTCATTTAAAGCCATGTCACCATCTTCTTTATTCTTACCCGGTTGGGTTCACATCACGTCCTGAAGAGGCTGTAAGAATACTTGTATTGACGGGTTTGTCAATAGTGGAAATCTCACGAGTTGTGAGGACTGGACATAGCCCAAGGTTGTGGGTGAACCCGTATAAATCTTTGTGTGCATCTTTTCTCCCTATCTCTTTATTTATATTGCACATCTCATATCTAAAATCTGTTTGTTAAAATAAATTAAATCTGTTCAGAGAAAACCAAGTTGTAATAACTAAGATCTGTCCATGCATCTCATCTTACATCTCAGGCCCATCTCATCTCAGACCCTATCTCAATCTGAGATCAGTCAATAGTCTCACTCATTCTCTTTTAAGGTCTTAACATTCGATGAGCTAATTAATCTTACATCTCAAATCTGTTTATTAAACTAAATCAAATCTATTCAAGAATAATCAAGCTTCATTTATCAACAAATCATCATTACTTGATTACAAAATTATTGTTGAGATAACATCTCATCTAACCTACTTGAGACTCCAAGTGTCAAACTTGAGATTAGGGGTGTTCGCGGTTCGGTTTGGATCGGTTTTAAGGCGAAAAACCATCCGATCCGATCACTACGGTTTTATCATTTCATCATCCGATTGGTTTTGATATTTTTTCAAATCCAATCCAATCCGATCCAATTTAAACTGGATTGGATTGGATCGGTTTTCGGTTTTTTAAAGCGACAATAAATATTTGATAAATTGAAAAAATAATGAAGTAATAGTAAACATTTTCTTATTGGAACTTATATTTATTAAAATTAATATAAAATTATATAAAAAGAATGACAAGAGATATGAAAACTAATTTAAAACTACTTTTATATTGATATATTTTTAGAAATATTAACATGATATTAGATAATAAAATCATAAAAATATATTAGTATAAGTATTTTTATCAATATATATGCATACAAGTATAAATATATGATTATTTTATAAGTAATAATATATGTATATATAAGTTCGGTTTGGATTGGATTGGTTTTCAACATAGGATCCGAAAACCAATCCAATCCAATAAAAAATTTCGGTTTTTTGCGGTTTGCGATTTTTTGGATTTCGGTTTGATTCGATTTTCGGTTTTTCGGTTCGGTTTTTGTGGTTTGCATTGGATTGGATTGGATATGAACACCCCTACTTGAGATCACGTCTCAACGTGAATTTAAGTGTGAATTTTCAGAAACAATATTTTCAAGTCTCTATTCAACCCCCTTTTAGAGACGTTCAACCAACTTCAAGTTATCTAACCCATTATTTGTAATATGAGTCGTGTGAGTAATCAAGTGAGTGTTCTGCCTTGTATCATCAATCATCCAATTATTGCACCATCACTGATCCTATTATAACACGGAAAAAGCATGTGAGACAACTATTCAAGAAATATTCGAGCCAAAGTGTGAGAGAAACATGTGCGTGGAAGCTAAGTTAAAAATTTGGTCTTCCTAACACATGTTTAGAAATCAATTTTTAGTAAAAAAATGACTTCCGAACATGATGATAGGAGAAGGGGAAATGGTAGCAGTGGCGGTGGTCGTGGTTGAGGGTGGAGGTGGAGGTGAAGAGGTAGGGGTAGTTAGGGAAATATATTAAAAAAAACTTATGGGGTGGAAATAACAAAAGGGGGTGGGAATAGAAAAAGTATTGCAAAGGCTAGAATTCACATAAGCCCAAAAGATGAGAGCCCATAAAAATATTTTGAAATATCATAACATATAATTTAATGGATATTGGGCCAAAAAGTCGAAACAAAATAAACGCGACCATTACTATTGGCACCACGGTTTTTGCTATTTCCACCCCCATCATTTTTGTCTTCCCTCACTGCCCCTCCCCCCTTCCCCAGCCACCCAGGCATCTGGTAACAACAACAGTTGGCAGTGACAATTCTTTGATGGCACCACACTCTTCTACACCAGAAAGCCGAGGCATCCGTCGCCCGAGGTTCCCCACAGCAGGAGCAACACCTTATGTTCCCATTCGACAAATGAGACCACCTTGCCAGGGGATGGCGCCTCCGGTGACAATAAGGACAGCAATACCAGTATTCTCTCCACCACCAGCCTAAACCCACAGCGCCCCACCTCCCCCTTCCCCCTTTCACCCATCCCGCTCCTTTCCCCTCCCTTTAAGCCTCCCTTCCCCTTTTTCACCCATCATCCTTCACGGACATGGTTGTCCGTAAAAAAAATATACCTTACGGACACTATTGTCCGGGAGCCATTTTCTATAAAAAATTATAACTTCCGGACAAGGGTGTCCAGGAATGGTTCCCGGACACCCTTGTCCGGAAGTTATAATTTTTTATAAAACAATGCTTACGGACAAAGTTGTCCGGAATGGTTCCCGGACACCCTTGTCCGTAAGCCAATTAACGGAAGGGAAGATTTGAGTTTTACAAATTTTTAAAAAAATATAGGGGGTGAAAATAGTAAAAAACGCGGTGGGAAAAGTAAAGGCCACAAAATAAACGCAAAGGGATGAAAGTGGGCGATTACTTTTGGCACCGTTGAGTTTGCTATTCCCACCCCCACCTGTTGTTTGGTATATTTGTAAACCCCAAACTACCCTTAGGGTGTGTTTGTGAGTTTAGAGGGGAGGGAAATGGAAGGATTGGAGGGAGAAAGGAGGGGGAGAAGAGGAGGGAAAGAGTTTGTAAAATACTCAAACTCACAAACACAAAGGGGGGAAGGGCTTCCCATAAACTCTTCCCTTCCCTCCCTTCCCCTCCAAAATTGAACTCACAAACATACCCTTAGTAAAAATTTAAATAATAACTTTTATTTTTTCCCTCTCTCTCACTTCACCCCTTAATCTCACACTCGTGCGGCAGCGGCAGTGCTCATTTCCCATCTTCTTCTTCTCCGAGATTGAAGCAAGGAGCGACCACTCCATCATTTCTTCTCCGGCGAGATTGAAGCAGCGGTCGGCCACTCCAAAAGCGTTTCTGAACAATCGGCCGTCTTCCTCGCAGGTAAGAACCATAGATTTCTCCTTCGTCTCTGCAAGTTGGTGTTTCGACGATGTCGCTGTTGAGGGACTTACCGGACGCATGTGTCCGTAAGTCTTCACCGGACACGGGAGTCCGTAAACCGTTTTTTTGCATTTCCGGACAGTGTTGTCCGAAACCCTTACCGGACAGGGTCGTCCGGAACGTTTATTAGAAATGTTTTCTGAATATACTTCCGGACATACATGTTCGGAGCTTGTCCGGACAACAGTGTCCGGGAACAAATCCGGATCATCTTGTCCGGTAAAGCTTACGGACTCACTTGTCCATTTTTTTGTACGGACCATGTTGTCCGTAAATTGCCAATTTTTGTATTTTCTTTTATTTTTTATATTGGTTTTTTTTGCGAGTAAATTTTTTTTATTTTCTTTATTTATTGTGTGTACAGTATGCCGAAAACAAGGGGTGCATCTTCTCGGGGCATTGAAACTGGTGATAGTGTTCGTGGTGAACCTGTTGAGCGTGTAAGACCAACTGCATCTGCTAGACAGCGGAAGCGGTCACAACATGTTGAGCAACATGTTGAGTAGGAGGTCGAGATACCCCCCACAGAGGAGGCTGGTTATGAGGGCGGTCCACTGGACACGACTCTTTTGAGGTCCTATGAGTCTCATGTTGCCCAGAGGCTATGGACTGGCGAGGTTGGTAATGTTGTATTTTTTATGTTTTATTGAAAATGTTTAATTTATTGATACATTTGGGATTAATATTAATTTTCATACTTGTAGGACCGGGGGACGTTGAAGGTAGTCACCCATGGCAGGAAGTTGAAGAGGCCAGAGGATGACTACATTCGGGACATAATAGATGATTCTGGCCTGGGACCACTGATAGAAGGAACACATTCCATGGTAGACAGGAGTCTGGTATCTGCATTTACGGAGAGATGGCATAGAGAGACATCCAGTTTCCATCTGCCGGTGGGTGAGATGACCATCACCCTAGATGATGTGTCTACGTTGCTGCACCTCCCGGTAACAGGGAGGTTGTTTTCCCTACCTGCCTTGAGTAGGGAGGATGCCAAGGCATTACTGGTCAGTGCTATTAAAGTATCACATGCTGAGGCAACAACAGAGACTGAGATAACGAGGGGCGCGTATGTTAGGCTAAGTTGGCTTAGGGATGTATACAAGTCTAACATAGAGTCACGGAATTTGAATGCTGCTGCTAGGGCATACTTGTTGCATCTTGTAGGTTGCACTATCTTTGCTGACAAGAGTGCAACAGCTGTTAGAGTCACATACTTGGAGTTGTTCAGAGACTTGAGGAATGTGGGTAAAATCGCTTGGGGTGCAGCTGCATTGGCATACTTGTATGAGTAGCTGAAGGATGGCAGTTGTCACAACACCCGTCAGTTAGCAGGTTACACTACACTACTACAGGTAAGTGTGATGAGAGTTATAATCTTTTTTATGAGACATATGATGAGAGTTATTGTTGTACTTGTAATGTTTTAATTGAATATTGTTTCAGGCTTGGATATTGGAGCACTTTCCACACATCATGCACATTGAGAGGAGTCCTGATTATGTGGAAGGAATGCCATTGTGTAGGAGATTGAGACTGCATCGTCCTGTAGGAGATGTTGTGTCCGTACGGCAGTATCTAGATCGTATTCGTCATGAGGACATCATTTGGATACCATATGTCTCGTACAGACCTTATCGTCCATTTCATGATATCTACTGGTATTACGGTTACATCAGCTGTGGTAGCTCCTCCTTTCCTCATCTCCCAGATCGTGTCCTGCGACAATATGGTCACATACAGGTAGAGGTGTCAAAGTGAGCCAACCCGACTCACACGGGTTGGCTCACCATGGGTTAGGCTAAAAGTGAATCGAGCCGGGTTGGCTCACTTTTCTGGTGAGCTGAAAATATACCAACCCGACTCGACCCACCGCGGGTTGGTGGGTTAAGCGGGCTGGCTCACCTAACTTAAAAAAAAATAAGAAAAATAGAAAAAATAATAAAAAAGGTCAAAAAATTAGAAAAAAATAAAAAAAAGTATAAAAATGACTTAAAAATATAAAAAATAAATAAAAATTAAAAAGTGAGCCAACCCACCTCAACCCGGCTCGAACCCACTTTGGCTCGCGAGCTAAGTGGGTTGACCCACTTTTGACCCGCGAAAATGTGAGCCTATATTTTACCAACCCAACCCACTGGTGAGCCAGGTTAGGCCGGGTTGGCTCACCGAGCTCAACCCAAATTGACACCTCTACATACAGGGCATCCCCCTGTAACCACACGATCAGTTGCCGTGCCTCCTATGACTGATATTCATGATCACTATCTTCATTATGAAGATCACTTGCTGGATGCGGGTAGGAGAGGGCCAGTTGCGACACATGCTGGGGAGTGCATCCATGGATATTTAGATTGGTTTCGCATAGTTTCACATCCTTATATCATACCACATCAGGAGAGAGTCCATGACCCTTTGCCTCCCACACTTCCGGTATACAGGGAAGAAGGCACATCCGCAGGGACACAAAATTCCACTGCTCATGAGGTATAAATTTCTTGCCTGCTTAATAACTACTAATTGTAAACTGGTGTAATTCTGAAAAATATTGATGACTGTGCAGGTACTTTTTGAGGGTATTTCTCAGAGAATGCAGGCACTATTAAGGACAAATATGTGCACATCAGGGTCGGATGGTGAGAGGCTAACCCAGGAGGCGTTGAGCATAGCACAGATGGGCATGCAGAACCTTTGCACTAGGATCTCACGCACCTACCAGCGCAAAAGGAGGGGTGGGGACGGGTCGACCTCTTAGATATTTATTAGCATTATGGTTATTACTTTTGGTGTATGGACGGATTATTATTAGTATTGTGTTTTGTACTTATTTTGTATGAACTTATTTTGTGTTTTCCGACCATTCCCTCCCGCGTCTGACCTCAAAATAACCACAACAAAACCATGTGTCCTTCATGTTTCACGAACCCATTTCAACAATTCATCTCGATTACCAAATATCTAGTCAAAATAAGGTCAATATTAGCAACACACAAATCACCGAAACTTATGTTTCAAGGACTTATAAATTAACTTACCTCATTTGTCGTAAAAGTGTTAGAGTAATCAGTCCTCCCCTCCATAGGGTTGTCCGTCAAATCAACCATTTGGGTTAAAGTCACATATAGATTATAATTTACTCAGAAAATATATATATAATTAATTATAAATATATTTATATATACATTACTTACCTCAACATCGTTTTCAAAGTCAGTTGTCGCATTGAATCCTTCATAATTGTTGTTCCAACAATTTTCTTCCATTTCTACATATTTTCATAGGTTAAAAAGACAAAAAACAATAAAAGTATGAAATACGGACAAGCATATTTGTAAATAATTACGGACTCCTCTGTCCGTAAACGTTCCGGACGCGTCTGTCCGTAAGACAACAGACACTAACGTCCGTAAGCTGGCCCGAACAAGATGGTCCGTAAAACCCGTTCCGGACAATCTTTTTCGCACAGTTACTGGGGAATTACATTGTCTTAATACGGACATGTTGGTCCGTAAGAATGCTCCGGACAAAGGCGTTCGTAAGTGACTTACGGACAGCTTTGTCCAGAGCATTCTTACGGATAAACACGTCCATAAATCGTAAAAATTTAGGTTCCCCGCACAACGACGACAGAATACATTAAAATGGGTAAAAAAACACTATCAAAATGTAATCACTTACCTTAAATGTTGATCAAAATGAAACAAATATTTGTTTTTGTGGTATATTCTTCACTAATATATGTGTTCTTCCCACTTGAAGCAATTGTTGTTGCTAAAAAGGAGACAAAACTTGTCTGCTAGCACCGTATTCGTATTTGAGTGACCTTTTTTTCTTCTAATTGAAACAGTAATTTTTTCACACATATATATTGAGCCGGGTGAAACAAACAGGGGCAGTCATGGGATTTTAATTTTTTTCAAAAACTATGGGGGGTGGGAATAGCAAACTCAACTGTGCCAAAAGTAATCACCATGAAAGAGTAAGGTAAAGCAAAACAAGGGTCGGTTGAGAAAAAAAAGATGAATTTCGTGCAGTGTGATTTTGACCAAAAAAAAAAGAAAAAAAAAGATCAAAAAGAAAAAAAGGGTCGGGGTCTGTGGAATGACGTAGAAGTTGAAACGTCGTCGTTTGCCCATTCAACTCAGCATCCACCCCACCCCGACTGCGCACGGTTCTTCGGTTCTTCCTTCTCTTGCCCTTCCTCTGATCTGCTCCTCTCAGCGTGAAAAATGAGAAATCGCACCGTTTATTCATGGCTAGTAGCTATTATTTGCTTCATAGTACTGATGATCGTCACCCCAGCCATTCCTCAGTCCCAAGAATACCATAATTTCGCCGACCAGCGCAACTTCTTTGGTATGGTTTTTCTATTACTATCATGCAATTCTTATGCTCTTATATTTTTCACTTTTTGAGTTCCTTTCTACTGGGTTACCTCAAATTCAATCTTGAACTTAGGTGTATTATAGGTATGATGATTTTAGAGGAATTGGTATGGTATGAATTAGGTGAAGGATTTTATTTATTTATTTATTTATTATCACTGTTGATTTGCAGGTATTCCTAATGCACTTAATGTGTTATCGAATTTCCCTTTCCTGGTTATTGGCCTCATTGGACTTGTACTCTGTCATCATGGAAATTATTTTAAGCTCAGGTATTGTATTTTTTTGGGTTACAATCAATCAATTTCTTACTCCTTGCAAAAACAAGATCCTCCTATTATGCTGTATGTGATTGCTCTTGTTATTGTTATTGATATAAATAAATATGCGTGCTAAAAGCTTGCAAGGTGAACTATGGGGTTGGACATGCTTCTATGTTGGAGTGGCTGCAGTTGCAGTTGGATCTTCATACTATCATCTCAAGCCAGATGATGCTCGCCTTGTGTGGGATAGGTTGCCTGTGAGTTGCTTCTATGGAAGTTGAATTTAGTCATTGTAGAAGCAATTCCCTCCCTTTTTTTTGCCCATTTTAATTTGTCAACTTTAGTTCCCTAACTGCTTATCATTTCAGATGACTGTTGCTTTCACATCAATCATAGCAATATTCATCATTGAGCGGATTGATGAGAGGAAGGGAATGATCTCCATTATACCTCTTGTTTTGGCGGGTATAATAAGTATTGTGTATTGGAGGCAAGTCCACTGCCCTTTTGTTTTTATTTACAATAATTCATTTTCTTATCCCATGTTGTTATTGGAAGTTCAGTCATTGAAGAAGGACCTGGATTTAATTTTTGTTTCACATCTTGTTTGGCAGAATTTCTTCTTTTTAACTATAAGTGAAGACAGCTTTTCTTCATATGGATAAAACATAAATTCACTTTGAATCCTGCAAATATATTTGCTGCAGTATATAGTTACATGATTCAGCATGAGGGATAAAATCATGGAATAGTTCAGATTGCGAAAAGTTAGACTAATCCTTTTTAATGTCATTATTCCTTCATGTAATTTCCATTTGTGGCTAACTGCGAAGTACTTGACCATTTAGCTGAGTTTTCTGAGTTTTAACCCTTGAAATAATTGCTGTCATCCATTTACACCAGGTTCTTTGATGACCTACGTCCATATGCTCTGGTCCAATTTGTACCATGCATTGCCATTCCTCTCATGGCTATTTTGTTGCCTCCAATGTACACGCATTCAACATATTGGCTCTGGGCTGCAGGTCTGGATTTTTATTACGGTGTAATCCCCCCTCCCCCCAAGTTTCATCATAAACACCAATGTGCTTAAATTTTAGATAAATTCTTTTCAGGGTTTTACCTTCTAGCTAAGGTGCTAGAGGCTTCTGATGATGTGATCTACAGATGGACTCATTATATTGTCAGTGGTCACACACTTAAGCATCTGTCTGCAGCAATGGTCCCTGTCTTCTTAACATTCATGCTTGCAAAGAGGGACATCGAAGTAGAGAGGTATTTGCATGCCTGCAACATTAAACTGCATATAATTAATGGATTTAATTACACCTGAATTTGAATTGTGAACGTGTGTGACGTAGTTAACACAAAATGAGTTGGCATTAGGCTTAGGTCCTATGTGCTTTATAAGAAGTCTCAGCTTGGCTATTGAGATGTACATGGAGCTTAGAAGCAGGAAAGCAACATTAGTAAACTTAAATAAAGGGACCTAGTTGCTGAATTTTTTTCCTGTTTCTCTGTCTGACAATAGTATATCTTGGATTCTTAGAGTTCTTTTACTGCACTTGAATTTCAAACTCTCAGATCAACACATTCACTTTCACTGGTAAACATGGCTCTTGTTGCATTTATTTCCTTTACCAGGATATATAACTAATACATGTTAGATTTTCATTTATTTGAATTATTAACCAAATAATTACGGGAACATGAGTAGCAAGATTGACAGCCTTACTGTAAAATTCCCTATCTCAGGTCAATACGTGCATCTAGTTTAGGAACTCCATTTTATTCCACAAAACAACTTGTTACTATTTTGTTTCCTCTGAATTCACCCATGACTGTAGCATTAGTGGTGAGCTTGTAGTTCATTTTCTGTTTGTATCGGAAGCTAATTAGGATTACAATATCATAGTTTGACTAATGACTACTATCTTGATGTCATCTAATTGCTGTGGTCTACATGCAGGCAAAGTTTGCTAAAAACGTGGAGGGTTTCCTGGACTAAGGTCAAAGAGGGAAACTCCAATGTTGAGAGCTACACTTACTCAAGAGTAGAGGTTGTGGAACCCCAGCAGTAACGTCTGTCTACTTTTCCGTCCAACAAAAAGGAAGGCTTATACTTGGATTACAGAATATTGTTCTTACACTTGATCGTGGACTAGGTAAAACAAACAACACTAAATTAACTTTTATAGTTTATACAATAATAACATCAACTGTAATTAGCTTATAGTTTGTATAGTTGCTGATCTGTATCACATAGCGAGGACCGTTTTAAATCTGAATGTGTAGTGTTGGCTATTTCTTGTTCCATAATGGTATTTGCCCACGTCCTTCATATTCTTGTACTCTGGCGTTTGCAGAACTCACGACCTCCAACTTATAAGGTATAGATGTTAGGATACTCCTGATATGTTGGGAATGCTTATCACAATAAATTGAAGTTGATCGAAAGTTAATATTAGGAAGAACCAAACAGAGAAAAGAATAATATAAACTGGAAGGAAATTATCTTATCAATCACCAATTATGCATTTCAATTTTCAACATATTTTTTCCCTCAGTAGATAGAATACCATTATTTAAAATGAAAGGAAAACAAATTTTGACCAAATTTAAAATAAAATGCGGTTCCAACAAGCATCGAAGGATAATTAAAGTGAGTAATTGCTTTGACATCTAGGGGTGGTAACAGGTTAGGCCGCTCGGCCATGGCCTATAGCATGGCCTACATCAGACCTAGGTCAAAACTTTTTCAAAAGCCTATATAGTAAAACAGGTCATGCTTCAAGCCATTGAAAAGTTCTTTTAAGGTTATCAGGCTGACCCATTTAACTAAATATAAATAAAATACTAATATTTTTTATATTGTTATTTTTATTATAAAGATTTTTATTATATTGTCTTATAATTATATACTTATTAGCTTGTGTAAATATATAAGCATGTTTTTATAACATATATATATATATATATAGAGAGAGAGAGAGAGGAAGGTTCAAATTACACCTGTGTAAGTTACACCACTGAATAATTTTTTAACGGATCATTGTATTGAATAATTCATTGTTGGACTGAAAGCTACTATCACATAGATCATACATATAAAATTTTACATTAATCCAAAATTATTTAATATGTCATTGAGATGTCTCAAGATTAACGTTATATATACATTTGGAATATATGAAAAATCCAACCATTTGATTATCAAGTTATTAGTATCAAAATTTTACGAAATTTGAAGCATATAATCATGATGGTGAATAAACATGATTCAACGGTTGGATTACGAAAAAACATTTTCGATTTCTAGTTATTAGCGGTGTAATACTTGGTGTAATTTACATCGGTGTAATTTGAACCCTCCTCATATATATATAAGCATGCTGTCTTATATAAAAAATTTGGGCCTATAAATCTATTCAAATACATGTTTATGATATATTTAAATAACTTACTATAAAACAGACTTTCAGGTCATGTAGACTTTGAATATGTCAGGCTCGAGCCATAAAATAAAGCCTATATCAGATAAACAAACCAGACTCGGACCATGAATTTAAGGTGTAGGCCCAGGCTTAAGAAAGCCTAGCTCGGCTCGACTTATTTTGATCACTTGACATCCTCATATATCCCAATACATTTCAACATGAAAGCTTTTCTCTATCTTCCATTGGAATGGTCAAGAATTTAGAAGCTTAAAACACCGATACAAATACACTAAAATGTTACTTTAGGCGCAAAGGAAACAAGGTATTAAAAGGTGGTTGGGCAGAGACAGGGTCAATGACCTACTATGACCGTTAATAGGTAGTCACTAAGTTAAAAACTCATCTGAATTGATGTAAAATATTTTTTAGATAAAACGAAAGAAATGGGGTTTTATTTTCCTAAAGTATTGAAACCCACAACTAATTTGTGTAGCCAATTTATAGTTAAATCATCGTGTTAGTCATTTAGTTACAAAATAATTATGAATTAGCTTGGGTTAATTTCCGTAACTAATCCATAAATTTCTAGATTGATAATTGTTCTGTGATTGAATGGTGCGCGCTAGAAACATGGAAGAAATAGTGGTATTATTATGAACTTTATTTATAAGCCTTATAAACTAATTTTGTGAAGATTGTTCCATTATCCATGCAAACATGTTTGGGATAAGACATATATTATGGATTATTTTCAGGTTTTTTAAAGATTATGTATTGGATTTTATTATGTTTGAAATTTTAAAGTATGAATTTGGTATTTGTGAAAATTTTATGTGAGTTGCCAACTCTGTAGGCTTGTATAGTTTGTGTTAGCCAATAACTTACCCTTACTACTGAATGGCGACCATGAATTCGAGTGGTGATAGTTTGTGTACCTAAGGTAGTGTGAACGAGGAAAATAGGAGCATTGGGCCCTTCCCTCTCTTCACTTTGAAGAACTTGCTGCCATCTTTACTCTGCAAAACTTCAATCTTGCAGTACGAAAAAGAAAAAAATAATTGGCATGAGGGCAGAGTACGGTTCCATGTAATGAGCATTCCTTTGACATTATGAAGCGGAAACAATGATGGTCCTGCACTAGATTGTGCTGAATGCTGACAATATTAAAGATTTGAAAGAAGTGGGGTTGCTCTCAGAAAGCAGAATTGAATTGCCATTATTTTTGCTTCAAATTTACATCATTTCCCTAATGAAATGAAATATATATACCTATTTATGAGTTTCAAATAATACTAGTACTAGTAGTATAGTATTAGTATGTGAGCAAGTGGGCAATGTGGAGAATGAATCAAGTCTAGTGCATCGGTTCTTTTCTTTCACCGCGGCATTCCATTCCATATCACTAGCAATAGATTCTGTATTGAATGTCGAATTTCACGATCGAGTGGAACAAAAACACACACCTGGGGCTTCAATTCAAATCATGCTAGTGACAATCATAGTGGTCATCATCCCCCTTAGTCAGAACCCAAAAACCATGCTTTTCTGTGGACAAAATGAAACGAGGTTTCTCCAATTAAAAAGAAAAGGGAACATCACAAATCACCTACTTTTTTTTTTTCATTCAAAGGTTAAAACATTATTAGATGTTGGTAACGATAGCTGCCACCGGGACGAACAAATTTTCAATATTTCAGGAGCACCCACTCCTTGGTACTTTCCCTTGATTATTTAACAGTTTTTTTTTATTTTTTAATTTTTTTTAAAATTAAAATTGGGGATGCATAAATAATCACGCCAGATATTTGATTTTAAATGGAAGGAGTACATGTTCCTAGAGTATTGTAGATTTTTCATACCGCGACGCCGCATTGCTCATAATTTTTTTTTTGCATTATTAACAATAGAATTGCGGAGGATAAATTAATGAGTTACCTTGTTAAAAAAGGAACAAAGTTTAGGAGGATGTGTAATGTTAAGGAAAATATATCATTACTCTTTTCAATCTAGGATCTATGATAATTATACACGCAAAAATATCTTATGTAAAAATTTAAAAGAAAGTAACTGAAACTTTTTTTTATGAGAATGCACGTACGGTAAAAATATAAATTAAAAATGATATTTTTTGGGTCTACGGAATCCTTCATGATGAATTTTCTTATCAATTCCCATCATTGTTGGGGAAGAGTGGGCCAAAGTGTTAAAACCACGCTATTTTTCTTTAAATTGTTTGGTGCACATTTATTATAAGTCATACTTCCTCATATATATTTGATGTGACATAATTAGTTGGAATATAATTATGTAAATATTAAACAAAATAATTTTGATAAGAAAATTAAAGTTATATAAATATAAACTAACGTGTATAAAAAGTGCGTAACATTATTATTATTTATCTATTAAACTCTCACGCAGCTTAGTTTTTGGTTATTGAATATAGTATCTACCAATTTTTAATCAAAATAATAACTTATTCTAAATGTGAATGTGATATTAAAATAATGTCGGTTGGTTTACGATCTTTGGGTTGGTGAGTTTGTGACAGTAAGTCAGTAACAAGAGAAGGCAAGACGATTTAGGTAGTACTTTCCATCTTTTATTTACCACATCATTAATAATTAATTAAAGGGTCTTGTTAACAAGTGCCCTAAAGCACTAATTAAGGATCTATAAAGAGAAGATTTTTATTAGAAATAACAATACCGATTATATGTATGACATTATATATCACACACTCCAATAAAAACATTCTACTTTTGATTTTTTAACAAGTGCCTTAAGGGCACTCATTAGCATTTTCCTTAATTAAAAGTTATATATACTTAAGATTTTTGAAATGATATAATCGCCCCATAAAATAAATTTAACCATTTAAATTTCATCAAATCACATAGTCAACAACCAAAAAGTTGTGGATCAGTTGACAACGCAGACTGAGATTGTGGGAAGAGCTCTCAGGTTCGATCCCCACTAAACACACTCTTCGGGAGAGATGAAGAGCCTTAACTGTAACTAAGCTCCGAATAAGATTGCCCCACATAATAGGGGATATGTGAGAACGTAACTTTTTTGGGTAGCTACAAACTTTTCTTAAAAAGCTACTTGGGGTAGCTTTTTTTAAAAATTCCAATTTTCAGCTACTAACTGAAAATTAATTACAAATTTAACCTTCAACCACCTCCACTTATCATTATTTAATAATTAATGTTGTCCTTAAATGTCATTTTACCATTTTCAATTAATTTTACCAAATATATTCAATAATTTTTCAGCTTTCAGCTAACTTTAAGCTTTCCCATACATCATTTAAATGCCTTTTGATATTGGAAGAAGGTCCCAAAGAAAGTGGAGAACTTTAAATTCGTCCATTATATTTGTTGCTGGATTCGATCGTCATCTTATCAAAATTAAAGGACCAATACTTTACGTGACAAACTTTTATTCATGCAACGCATTTTTTTATTTTTGAGGAAAAAATTAAAACAGGAAGAAGAAAAACAATGAACCATGCTGTGCTGGTCAAATTTATCCTCAACAATCATCATAGACCATTTAAATCAACGGTTAAGATACATGTTCAGGCTTCCTCTGTTAACTTTGGCTTTTTTTACATTATTTATTATGTTTATTGCTTGGGACAATCAGACTTATATGAGTAGAATGATGCAGTGTAACATCAAAATAATGGTGAGTGCTGCCTCTTTTTATATGACAGAAGAACTTTAATAAATTACTACACAAAAATTATGATTTAGTGTCTGTTCGATTTAGGGTTGAATAGAATTAATTCTAAAATCAATAATTATAAATACGCGACTCACATTTTACAAAACATGTTGAAGGAAAATGATTTAAAATCAATTATGTATAATTGATTTTGCATATATTCTCCCTAACTGAAAAAATCAAACAGACACTTAGTTTATGTATTATATGTGTTCTTAATTAATTACATGTACAGACATGAGAGTACTTATTGTGAAACACATTCTACACTGCTGATACACGGGTTTCCAATAATCTGAAGATTCCAATTTCAAATCCCATCACAGTTAATGGGATAGGGTGACTAATATAGCTGCAACTAAGGGCATAAACAAGAAAAATATCTTACTTAGTCATTATGCATCTACATTAATTGAGTGTTAATGTGACACCATGCATAAATTCAATTAACCTTATGTCCTATCCAACGTTGGCTGTATTAATCTTTTCTTTTTTTCTTTTGTCTGTTTGTTTGGTACAACTGCATTAATCTTTTCCATCTCTGAGAAATACTGTGTCACTATCATTTTGTTTTCTTTGGATCATATCCCATTCACTAATGCTTCATAGATCACCAACCCTTGCCATTTCAAGCATACCAACTAATAAAGAGGTTTTGGAATCATATAATTAAATGCAGAGAAAGAGATGGTAACCATTGACAGAAACATACCAACATATAAGCTCCTAACTAATAAGTCCAAAAGCCTTCTATTTTACTTTTTATTATTAATTACCATCTCCACAATTTTCACAACCACAAAACAATTTTAATATTAAAAACAAAGTAAAATTGCATTTTTTTTTACTTGTATCATGCCAAGACTCATAACCACATAAATTCTTGAAAATGCACAGGGAGGTCATGATTCTTTACCTTTGTTATTCTAACTAAAATAGTTTGTTGGTGGTCACATACTTGATACCTGTTTTTTTGTTGAAGTTTAGATATTACTGTTACTAATCAACCAAAACATGTAACATCAGAAAATGATGTTGCAATTATATGAGAGAGAGAGAGAGGGGAGAGGAAAAACGAAAGAGGGAGGAATGGGCACGAAGCACACGGATCTGTACCACAGTTGAAACAAATCTTTTGTATACCCCACTTTCTCTTCTTCAAATTGGTCATATATAGCACATAACACAATCAAACAATTGCAAGTGTTGCAATTAGAACTATTCGCTTTCAACATCTCATTTTCTACCTCATTAGTGCTACCTAAGAGGACCCCCCCACTCTCCTTACACCCACAACAATACCATCATAAAAACTCATTCTCCTTTGTGTTGTGTTGAGCTTGTTTTTAATTTCTTCCCTTTCTCCTTTAACCAATTTTTTTTCTTAGAGTTTACTCTAAATCCTTTACTTTCTAGTCTCTCCATCTCTCCATACACACATTTTTTTACTGAAAATCTACCAAGAATTTGGAAGTAAAATGGAGAGCAATTTCTGTGCATATAATCCTCAGCTAGCATCTAGCTTGAAGAAGAGTTACAAGAAGCACCAGCATGATCACTCAGAGCAGCATCATCATCTTAAAGAAGATGATGATATGTCTTTATCTTTCAATCTGAGGAATGTTTCAAAGCTCATTCTTCCTCCACTAGGTGTTTCTAAGCAGAATCCTGTAAACTCAAAAGGATGGATCATATCCCCAATGGATTCCAGATACAGGTAGTAGAATTTCCTATACAAGTAACCATTATGATCATGATTTTAATTACTGAATTTCCAACACTGCTAGCTAGGTTGTACCTTCTGATCAATTTATGTGATACCAGCTTGTTAGCTAGAGATCAAGTTTTTGACGTCCTTTCTCTTAACATATAAGTTTTTAGTTAAATTGATTGATTCCTTTTAGCACTTATACTTGATTTTGACCATATTTAGAAGCATGACAAGAATATTATATATGATTGGTTGTGGTTTGATATATATTTTTTCTTGTTTTGGTTCATATATGTGTGTGCAGGTGTTGGGAGAGTTTCATGGTTCTTCTGGTAGCTTACTCTGCATGGGTGTTTCCCTTTGAAGTTGCTTTCATGCACTCTTCTCCAAACAGGAAAATCTATATTGTGGACAATGTTGTTGATTTTTTCTTTGCTGTTGATATTGTTTTGACATTCTTCGTGGCTTATATTGATCCAACAACTCATCTACTAGTTCGAGATTCCAAAAAGATTGTAATAAGGTTAGTAAATCACTGATTTCATAAAATTATCTAGTGAGTCCCTGTTATTTACTATTGCACAAACCAACTTCTACCTGCTAATGGGTCATATTTATAGTATACTTTTTGTTCCTTTTGGATAAGGACAACCAAAAAGAAACTAATTTTTATTTAAACATGTTTCAGCAATCAAGAAATTTCAACCACATGTAAACGCCTAAAATAATGGATAGCTTTTGATCAAGTGAATGTATAGTATAATATAGGTTTATTAGAAAAGCTGAAAAAGTGATGAGAACAAATTACTATTTTATGATTCTGAAAAGTTGGAGTCTATGCATGTATAGTAATTAGTAAAAGTATTATTATTCTAATGAATAAAAATCAAAAAGCTTCATTTGCAATATAATATTCAATATTCTCTAATCTCTTATCAGAAAGAAAAGAACTTGTTTTGGTATAATATATTATTATTCTTTCTGTAATTCATGCATGAGTATACTTTCCTTTCCAAATTCCTATTGCTAGCTATTTTGGGAGAGGGTAAACGTGGGGCCTAATTTCCACCGAAGTTTGATAACTTTGAATTGCATTAGACCAACTTTTCAACCCGAAAGGTCTCTGTCGTAATAATGATTAATGGTGGTTGTTGTAGCATTAAACAAACAGGATAATGGATAATGGATACCTGGTCCAAGATTAACCACCAAAATAGGAGCGAGGGTGCAAATATCAGTGTAAAAAAATAGCAGGTACTAGAAATTCAAAACGGGCCAGCCCAATTTAATTGAAGGGCCCAGCAATTTAAAGCAATCAGGATGAGATACATAGATGTGAAACAGATCATGTCCATGTGACAAAAGAAAAAGAGGGGCATAAAGAATCATGCAAATAAAAACAAAATTAAGAAAATTTATTTTTGCATAACAAGTCCTTTTAGCACTTATGGTAACATTTTTTTGCCAATATTTCCTATTGTCCACATCAGTTTCATAATTTGTGTAAAATCATTTTCCCATAATCATTGAGATGCACACTTTAATATATTGTTAACAACACACTTTAATTTTCATAGATTTGGCCCAATTATCCATACAGTGAAATAAAGTAACAATGATAGTGTTAGTATGGTAGGTACTTGTCAACATGGTTCCTGATGGATTTGGCATCAACTATACCATATGAAGCAATAGGGTATTTGTTCACTGGTAAACACAAATTGGGTCTCCCATACTTCCTATTGGGCATGCTCAGATTATGGAGGATCAGACGGGTCAAGCAATTCTTCACAAGGTTTTACATCTTTCTCTTTCTAATGATCCATTGGGTTTGTGTCACTGTCATGTGTGTAAATTGATCCATCTACACTCATTTGCCAGGCTTGAGAAAGACATCAGGTTCAGCTATTTCTGGGTCCGATGTGCTAGGCTTCTTTCTGTATGTCACATTTTATTTCATCCCTATTAGAAAAATATGTCTGCTACAATTAATAAAACTGCTCATTTCTCTTCAGGATTTTGATAATTTTTACAAATTATTGTTAGGTGCCAAAATGAATATCTTACTAATTTTTATAGAAATTATAGTTCAAAATGATCATCACTCTTGACTCTTTCCAGATTATTTTTGAAAGTAACATGTTTGCTTAGCTTTGACTAAATAATTCACAGATTATTTTTGAAAGAGAGAATATTGAAACAATTCTGTAAATTTTTGGTGCAGGTGACACTTTTTTCAGTTCATTGTGCTGGATGCCTCTATTACATGCTAGCTGATCGCTACCCTCACCAAGGAAAGACATGGATTGGAGCTGTGATCCCAAACTTCAGAGAGACAAGCCTTAGGATCAGATACATTTCAGCCATCTACTGGTCCATCACCACCATGACCACTGTAGGTTATGGTGACCTCCATGCTGTGAACACCATGGAAATGATCTTCATTATTTTCTACATGCTTTTCAACCTTGGCCTAACTGCTTACTTGATTGGCAACATGACAAATCTTGTTGTTGAAGGAACTCGCCGCACCATGGAATTTGTAAGTATTATTTCACACTAAAGTTAATTTTCTTGTGTTCACCTAGGTGATATAAAGTTTAGATCATGTACTATATAAGTAGTTATTTATAAAGTTTATGGTTACCAAGAGTTGAAGATTTTGTTATCCTACTTCTCATTCATAATTTGTGTGCCCTTGCTATTTGTAATTGTGACTAGTGTTTCATCTAAAGAACTTCATGTCATGCCATTGTCTATTGCATGATTTGTGCAGAGAAATAGCATTGAAGCGGCATCAAACTTTGTGTGCCGCAATCGATTACCTCCAAGGTTAAGAGAGCAGATCCTGGCTTATATGTGTTTAAGATTTAAGGCAGAGAGCTTGAATCAGCATCAACTTATTGAACAGCTACCAAAGTCAATCTGCAAAAGCATCTGCCAGCATTTGTTTTATCCAACTGCAGAGAAAGTGTATCTCTTCAAAGGAGTCTCAAAAGAAATTCTTCTGTCCCTTGTATGAAACTAGACTTTTGATTATGATCTGACAATTATCTGGACATAAATTAATCTTTGTAAAAAGTAAATTGGTGGGGAAATTGTGAATGTACAGGTTGCAAAAATGAAGGCAGAATACATACCACCTAGAGAGGATGTTATCATGCAAAATGAAGCGCCAGATGATGTTTACATTATAGTGTCCGGAGAAGTGGAGATCATAGATAGTGTAATGGAGAGAGAGAGGATTTTAGGGACTCTACATACAGGGGACATGTTTGGAGAAGTTGGTGCACTTTGTTGTAGACCTCAGAGCTTTACCTACAGAACCAAGACTCTCACACAGCTCTTGAGGCTCAAAACCAACACTCTTATAGAAGCCATGCAAGTAAAAAAAGAAGACAACATACAAATACTCAAAAATTTCCTTCAGGTGGGTATCTTGGCTTGTGTGCTACTGGTCATTATGCTTATGGATGGTTTCAATTCTAAAACTTATAAGTACATGTGATGCAAATGCAGCATTTCAAGCAGCTTAAGGATTTGAGTATCAGGGATTTGATGGTGGAGAATATGGAAGAAGAGGACCCTAACATGGCTGTGAACCTGTTAACGGTGGCCAGCACTGGCAATGCTGCTTTTCTTGAGGAGCTTCTAAGGGCAGGTTTGGATCCTGACATTGGAGACTCCAAAGGAAAAACCCCCTTGGTATGTTCATGCTTTTAGCAAAAATAGTTCCTTCCATAACAACTTTAAAACTAGTAAGGGATTAGAAACAATTATTTATCAAAATTGTCAACTTGTTTCTTGTTATGCAGCACATAGCAGCATCAAATGGGCATGAAGAGTGTGTTAAAGTCTTACTCAAGTACACATGCAACATACATATAAGAGGTATAATATTATACACATTCCCTTTCTTACACAAACATTTCCCTCTTAAGTTTTCCTTGATTATATTTCATATTCATGTAGTGACCTATAATTATATTCCCATTGTTGGCAGACATCAATGGTGACACTGCATTATGGGATGCAATAGCATCAAAACACTACTCCATATTCCGGATCCTCTACCAACTAGCTGCACTCTCTGATCCACACACAGCAGGAATTCTCCTATGTACAGCAGCAAAAAGAAATGATTTAACAGTAATGAATGAGCTTTTAAAGCAAGGATTAGACATTGACTCTAAAGATCGCCATGGAATAACAGCAATCCAAACTGCCATGGAAGAAAATCATGTGGACATGGTTCAGTTGCTTGTCATGAATGGAGCAGATGTATCTGATGTACATACTCATGAATTTTCTACATCCACCTTAAATGAAATGCTGCAGAAGCGTGAAATTGGGCATCTAATAACTGTAAAAGAGGTCATTCCCGGTGAGGTTGCATTAAGGGGGAGAAATCAAGAAGAGCAGGAGAAAATTCAGGGAAAATCTAATGGACAAATGTGTCCAAGAGTAAGCATATATAGAGGTCACCCTGCAATGAGAAGAGAAAAAGGTATCATGGAAGCTGGCAGGCTAATAAAGTTGCCTGATTCATTAGAGGAGCTCAAAACTATTGCAGGTAAAATTTCAAAATTCCTATTAATATCACATTATTCAACGGTGGTTAGATTTGTTAAATTCATATTCTATAAGAAGTTATTAAGCAGAGTAACAGTTACTCTTGGATAAATATAGTTTTCTCTATATTATTCTGTACATTGTTTGAGAATGAAATTTTTCAGGTCTTAATAAGTTTGTACTTGTACGGTTTTTTGTTCAACAGGTGAAAAATTTGGGTTTGATGCAAGAGATGCAATGGTGACAAATGAAGAAGGATCAGAAATAGACTGTATTGATGTGATCAGAGATAATGATAAACTATTTTTTGTTGAATAGACTAATGATGTAAAAAAGTCAAGTGTAAATATATATTCTAATTCTTGCTTGCATTGCATAATAGAATTATGTGTTTCTTTTTCCTGTGTCGGTCATTTTGTTGCCTTCTTCCTGTAGTTAGTCATAAAGAAGTGGCTTACATGTTTTGCTAAAGAAAGAAAGAAAGAAAGAAAGAATTTTCAGTTGACTTTATTGTTTATAATGGTTTTTTTTTACTTCTGGAAATTGAAAATATAATTGAGCCTTTAATAGGGGGATGGGATCAAATTAAAGATCACAAATCATTCTTGTTGTTATAAACAATTGAAAATCATAGTAAAAAGAAAACCAAGTGAAAATCTTGTTTCAATTCATTTTACCATTACACTTACATAATTGGACTGTAAATTGAAGTGGGAAAGAGCTAATCCATTATTTTACCAACCAAGTCCAAGTCACTCACCAATATCAATCATGGGCCTTGCGGGTCAAGCTGAATAGGGACCCACCTAAAACCCTTGTGTGTGTGTATATATATATATATATATATATATATATATATGATATGTACCAAATACCAATAAGCCTTTAATCATCAAATAATATAACATAGGTTTTATGAATGAAAAGTAGCAGTTACACAAATAATAACCTATCAACAGAGTTCCAAGTTTTATAACAAATAAAACAAAGAAAATTTTCTGGTAATGCTGCCAAAAAAAAAAGAATAAAGAATGTATCTGTCAAATGGCTAATCTTTCATTTTCTAACAATAATAAGACTGCTTGAATTTGATTTGACACATTATTCTTTAGAAGTACTTTAATTGATTATTGCAGAACTATATCTCAAATATGCAAATCATTTACTGATTCCGAATCATGAGACATGTTAATACTCTAAGATATCAAAAGTCCACAGATATATTAATCTTGTTAGAGATATATCCTAATTAAAAGAAATAAAAAAGGATTTTTTTTAAGTCAAAATCAATCAACTAAGGAGAACTAACCATACCTTGGATAATGATCTGAGTTGATATCGTGCCTAATATATTTAATGTGGATACGATACCCTTCACAAAGACCATATTATTGAAAGGAAGGAAGTTTTTATAATACAAGACCAATATCCGTGAATCTTTGAATATTTGATATGGTTTCCTTTAAAGGTTGCATTTACCCTTAAAATCAGCTAATAGTTGGAAAGAGTGATTTAAGTGTTGTCCTTTCAAGATATACTTAGATTTTGCTTCGGTGCATTGTCTGTTCTTTTAAAATTTAACCATGCAAATTCCTCTTAAATTCTGCAATAATTTGGTGAAAATAAACCCCAAATAAAATGAAGATAATGAGGTGGAATTAAATTTTAGGTTCAGTTTGGCTTGATTTGGTTTCCCAAGCCAAATAAAGTGAAGATGATGAGGTTCCAGCTGGCAGATTTTGCAATTATCTCAGTAACTAAACCCAATTGTGTCAGTGAAGCCTTTAGTTAGTGCAATGGTCCATATTACAAGGACCCAATCCATTCCATCACATATATGATATGAGTGGGGCTAAGGGTGTGTTTGATTTACCGTTGAAGCTGATTAAACTCAAATTTAAATTTTTGATTTACCGTTGAAGTTGATTAAACTCAAATTTAAATTTTTTTAATGTCAACGTAATTATTTTTAACGTTAAAAATGACAGTTTAACACATTTAACACTGAATCAAACCTGCTGTAAGACTAGAATCACTGGCATTTGGTAATATGGTGTGTTTTGTTTGGGCGTTAATATATATATCATGCAAATGAGGATGTTTTAAATGAATGCCCTTAATGGAATGTTGGGTCCTAAAGGAGAAAGAGAGAATCTGCATAGTAATGTGTAAAATTAAATACTCTGGTCTGGCCCTGGCTGGGTACACTACACAGAACCCTATCACATATCATTCACTTCTCTTTTCAAAAGAACCAAAATGGACTACTTACAACTTTCTTTAACAATACAAAACCATAAAGGTTGCAGTGCGCGAGGAATTAAAACATAGGGAAGAGGATAAAATAAAAAAAAGAAAATAAAGAAGGCACTCAATCCAAAAGGGAACCAAATCAAAATGGAAGAATGAGAAGCAGAATCTTAGTCAAAGTAGTCAAACTTTAACACCCAGGAAACACAATCCAACATATGAAGAGCTTCAATATTGTGTTAATATTCCTTTCTACCACTTATAAACGAATAACAAAAGAGGAAAGAAAGTTGTCAGAAATTGAAAATGATGCATATTTTTGTTCTCTATATATTTCTCTTTTTATTGAAACTTTACCTTGTTTTGTTTTGTTGTTCTGCTTTCCCTCACCTCTTTATATTAGCACTAGCAGCCCATTTCACTATAAAAACAGCAGATTCCCAATCATCCCTTCCACTGTATAGGGAACACACATAATTGCACCCAACAAGACCTTTCACCATAGAAACCTGAGCTCCTAAGTTACCCACTTATTTGATTGCTATATGCTGGCTGGCTACACCTCTTTTTTCCCTTAACCTTCCAAGTTCCAACTATATAAATCCATCAACTTTTCCTCAACAACCACCTCTTTTTCTTCCTACCTTGCATTGCATTGCATTTTTGCATGATGGGTTCTTCATGCACCAATGCCTTCTACAACTTCCTTACTCAAGGACTCAATGACCTCCACCAATCCTTCATTTCCCACAACTTCATGTCTTTCCAATTCCTTTCACAGGTCATCTCATCTCTCCAATCCTTCCATTCCCAATTAACCATTTTGGTCCGCAAGCTTCGTTTACCTGTTGGAGGGAAATGGCTGGATGAATACATGGATGAAAGCACAAGGCTTTGGGATGCTTGTCATGTCCTCAAATCTGCCATTTCTGGAATGGAAAACTATTACTCTTCTGCCATTAATATAGCTTCTTCTTTGGATGGTTACCATTATTATACTCCAGAAATTTCACGTCAGGTTGGTATATTTTTCATTTCTAGGCCTAGTTCCGGGCTGTCGCGAGTTTTCAGTATTTTATTTCTAAAGATTTTAAGATAAGTTTTTTACAACTCAAAACCAATAATTGAAAACTCGCAAGTGGCAAACTTATGTGATTAATATAATGCTTTGATTAATAACAAACACACAAATAAATGTGTACAGGTTATTCGGACAATAAATGTTTGTCAGAGGGAGATTCTAGGATTGGAGGAGGAAAACAAGAGCTTAATGGAAACAATGATTCAACCATTGTCCCAATGTATGAGTCAGAACATATCTATGGAATCAAAACTAAATGGATTCAATGGCTTCAGAGGTGTTCTTTATGCAATGAGGAGTGTTGGGTCATTGCTTTTGATGATCCTGCTTTGTGGGGTTGCTTATTGTTGGTCTTCCTCTTGTTTTCACCAAGGAGGGTATGAAGGACACATGGTTTATGGATCTGGTTTCATGGTTTCAATGGCAATGTTGCAGCAGAAAGTGGCAGAGGAGATAGACCGGAATATGGAAGTGCAGCCAGGGATTCTGCTGTTTGAATTCCAACAAGCAAAGATTGCTATGGAGGAATTAAAAGTGGAGTTGGAGAGAATAGCAGGTTATGAAGAAACAGAAGCTGAGATTCAAGAAAAAGTTGATAACGTGAAGAGTTGTTTTGGGTTGTTGAGATGTGGGATTGAGACTATAACAGGGCAACTTGATGATTTCTTTGATGAAATAGTAGAAGGAAGGAAGAAGCTTTTGGACATGTGTAGTCATAGGTAGAAGAAACAATTTGGATATACGCAGCCATAGCATGAGAAAAAAAAAAGTACTTGATTTTTTTATGTTATAAAATGAAGCAATGTTACCCTTTTTCTTAATGCATTAATCTTCAATCTTTCTTTTTTTTTCCCCTTCAATTTTCTTGATTGATATTGGCTAGTGCAAGCAAGGAAACAATAATAGTTTAGGCCTTGAAGAAGCACCCAAAAAAGAAATTTAAAAGAATGTGATTCTTGCTTTGAGGAAAAGCAAACATTACTATACTTCGATAAGGAACCAGAATATATATGTAGAAGCTGGTGACTTCAAGAGAAAGAAAGGGTGGTATTCTCTACCTGTTTTGAAGATAAGGGAAAGAAGGAGAAAAAAAAATTCCAAAGAAGATGGTATTTGATAAAGCTCTGCTTTTCCTTTATCTCTTTTTTTGGAGGGTAAAAGGATGCCTTTTTTTTATCCTTCTGTATCAGAATATCTTGGTTGTTCATTTAAAATACATCTCTGGAGTCAATGAGAATCTTTAATTTTGTGAAGCAACTAGATAATTAGATATCGCAGTCCTATTCTATTCTATTCTGTTTAGTGGGAGAATTTCCACTCTATTACAATTTTGTATTCTAATGAGTGTGCAAATTTATCTTGAATAAAACTTTTAGAACTTATATGTCAAGAGATCTGCATATTATTAGGCCGTTTGTTTTGGGGTTTAAAATTACAAAACCATGGTTTCGCGAACGTGGTTAATAAAACGTGTATCACTCATCTCAATTTTTAAAATTAATTCTACTCAACTGTAAATCATACTGACAGATATTTGATACACTCAAATATGGTCTAGTACAAATCAATTGACTATGATTATGATCATAAAACTTAGCTAGAACCATAAATTCCTTGTTCTTGTTATTTGAACAAATAAATAGATGTTGGTACTTCTTGAGTGCTTGTGAAAGTAAATTTACAAGTTCATTTGCAAGTTAAAGAAAGATTATGTTGGTTTTCGATATACATGAGTGAAATGATTATGTTACTATATTTTATTGACTTTAGAAAGGGGCTTTGTAAGGTTATAAACAAGAGAAACAAGAATTGTACGGTAAACATGTGTGATCTAGGCAAGGCTTTCCGCAAAGGTTAACAGTATCCGACATGGTTAAGACATAAACTTTGTCCAAGAATTACAAGCCATAAAGCCTAAAGAAATACTAGTACGTGAAAACTAGTACCTTTCAATTAAAGCTCTCTAGTTTCTACTTCTAGGGTTAGGGTAGTTGATATCTCACCAGCAAAAGCAGATGCAGATCTTCCTCTGTTAAAGTCAAAAGTGCTTCCACATGGGAAAATAAGAAAGTGGAAATGATAATCATTATAACATAGAAAAAGAGGATTATGTTGCCTGCCTACTGGACAATGTGAGAAACTCACGAAACAAGAAATTAATGTATTAATCAAATTGTAGCAAATTTCCTTTTTCACCTTTCTTTTTGCCATCTCTTTTTACCTTCTTTTTTTCCTTGTCTAATTGTCTATTTCACATTTCATTTACTTTTAACTTTAAAGTAGGGATCAACATCAAATCACTGGCACTACTAATTTAATTTAGGCAGCCTCAATAAATTACTCATTTTTCTTTTCAAGTTAAATCAGTACATAATACATTTGTGGTGTTGAATTGAACGTGAATTTTACACTATCTTTATGTTTGGATTACTCAAAAACCATGCTTAGAACGTGGATCTGGGTAAACACGTATTATTAAGTGTGTAATGTTAGCCCAGATCCACATTTCAAATATGTTTTGAGTAAAACCAAACAATATTATATTACATAACATGAATTTTGGAGGAAAACAACCAATACTCTCTTTTGTTGCACTTAAAAAACTAATAATTAATGGCATATTTTTTTTTCCTCAAAATCACGGTGAGTCGGTGAACGTGTTCCAATATTATATGGTAAATTCTATGGTACATTTTTTAAAATGTGGGCATGGGTACATTAGTGACCTGCATAGTTTTGATTGATACAACTGTTAAAATTTTAAACATATCAGTGTAAAGGTGATCTTTTATTTTTTGGTCCCTAATAATTTTACCCGTTTTACATTACTCCCTTCCCTTTTTCAATTTTGCATATTACTCCTCACTTTTATTTTAATTAATTTCATTAAAGAGGAATTCAAGGAGCCTTGTACACGTAGAGCAATTGGTTCGTGAATAAAAGTACTTATTTCCACATCGTAGATTTGTTCTTCCATCATGGAGTCTCTAATTGTCTCTCATTGAGTATACTTGTGGCTTATACCCAAAAATAATAGTATACATTTAATTTTCCCAGAGTATGATAATGTGGATGTTTCCAATTTCAAGCTTACCTCCTCTAAAAAAATATACGTGATTAATCAAAAAATTAAATTACATCATGTGGGCTTTTTCCCATAGTAGGATTAAATAGACAGATAAATGTAAAATGTTTAGATATAACAACTATTTATTTTTGCATAGTATCTATCATTCTTCCCCAATATAATCTTTTCATGTAAATCCAGTTCTTTCGAACTATTTTTTAAGCTCCCCTTCCTGCCGCCAATTTAAAAAGTGTGAAATAGTGATGGAAGAAGAAAGGACAAAAAACAGTGCAAACATAAAACTCAAAAAGCTATGTATTCTGAGCAAAAATCCACATAAATAACATTATAGTTTAGAGAGGTATTGTGGCTCCAGATGACAATACAGACTGAGATTGTGGAAAGAACTATCGGATTCGATCCCCACTAAACACACTCTTAAAGAGGAGTAATGAGTCTGGACTAAATCCCGAATAGTATTACCTCTGATAATAGGAGCTAGGTATCTATTGTTAAAAAAAATAGTTTACGAGGCAAATTTTACAACCTGTGCTCTAAAAGTAATTACTTAATTAATTAATTAATTATATAGATAGATAGATAATACAGAAGCCAAGTAGGAAGTAAATTTGCTTGTTTATATAAATAATAATTAATAATGATGTTATTTTCCCGTTCCATACAAGCATGTTGGAGGCAAAATTTAGTTATCGTATTCTTGTTCATATTTTTCTAATTAACTGTATAAAGAAAAGATCGAGAAAGCTTTAGTTGTGCCAACAATGAATGGTTAGTTTCAAAATCAGCTTTACTAAAAATGTAATTGTCACTAAACAATGAAATAAAACGACGAAATAGAGCCTTGGTTAAAGACAACAAAACTTAAGAGTGGATAAATAGATACGACAAATGCTCTCCTATCACAAGGAGATCTCATGAGCATAATCCCCTGATCAATGCCGACTCCAAGATTCATTTGTACACTAATAGACCTTTTTTATTTTTAATTAAGGAGAAAATATCATAATCACATACACCTTCATCACTTCATTAAAAATTGAAAAATGTGTTTAATTCAATAGCTATATGCAATATTAGAGATTACAATGCGCAAAAGATTTTTATAGAGTTTTACAATATTTTGATTTATCGTTGAAACGTTACGTTTTTACGTTAAAAATTATTATGTTGAGAAATTCAAATTTATTTGATTAGTTTCAAAATCAATTAAAAAATATCAAAATTCATATTTGCCTTTAAAAAAATATATACTTGTAATTATATTTAAACTCGTGTAGACAATAACTTTAATGTTAGAATTTATACTCAAATTGATTATTAGTATTTTAATTGTTGACATTAGGAAATGCATAATAACATGGTGGTTAAAATCCAGGAGTGCGGGAATGGAAAATGATCCAAGCTTGAATAGAATCCAACATTTGGCTTCTATATCTCCCGAGTTGACAGCCATAATACTGTTGTACCTTGAAATGGATAAATGTCCTTCACATCACTCACATACATATCCTTCATTTTAATTTTAATTAATAGCTTGGCTACATGTAAGTAAATATCTTATCTTAGTGAGATTCCTTACCAGGTGATGTGAAATGACCAGTTGGAAACAATGATGGAGAAAATGCGCTTCTTTGGGAGAGAGAATCTGGCTATAAGGTGATTAAAATTCAAAAAGCTTTTTAATTTTTCCATCGCACTAACAAGAAGGCGCCTTTGCCTTTTGTTTTGTCTGGTTTATATAATCTCAGCACATGAAGAAGTTCCTCAGCCTCTTTTCGCAATTTGCATTCTTCTGTGTTATTCACTAGAGGCAGCAGCTATTAGCTATAATGGATCTGCCTTTTCTTTTCTACATGTGACATGACTGAGTGTTCACGGTATATATACCTCTTCCATTTGCCGTGAGCTTAAATTTGAATCACTTTCATCTAATATATTTTATAAATTATGTACTAATCAATTTTATTTAATTATAAGCCAAACAAACATTTAAACTTTGTTTAGATGTGAAAAGAAATAAAAAAAATAGTAAGTTTTATTAATTTCTTCATTCTTTTTTTCCACCTAACTTCGCTTTTAAACATGAAACGTGTCAAAAAAAAACTATCCAAATAATTAAGTATTAAAGACTTTATGTTACAAAATCATGGTTTTAAAAATTGATTTTAGATCACTTTTGTCCAACATACTTACTAAAGCGTGCATCATCTATCTCAACCATTCATTTTACACTACAAAAGCCGAGGCTGAGAGAGAGAGGGAAGAGAACCCTCAAGCGATCGAATTTGATAAGGCAGAGGCAGAGGGTACTATTCCATCAAGGTTTCTTTAGATAGAATTAATGCATATTATAGTATTACATATGGCCCCTCCCCTACATATATAAAGTGTAAAATATGGAAATTATTTACTAAATTTGACAAGGTACGAACTCGATGGTGACCAGAGGCCAGAGTTGATACTTTTACCATCCCAGTACGTAATTAGTAAAGGTAATTCTTCGTCTGTCGATTTCATACAAACCTTGTCAACGTGATGATTGATTATGATTACAAATTGACAATGATTCAATAGACGGCATAAGCCATAAATAACTTCATAGCCTAAACTGCTACAGGTTAAGGTAGCTTTCATGATATATATCACATCATATTTCAGTCAGAAGAAATCTTGCTAATTTTAGGCCCGTGTTAGTCATGATACCTACTATGAATTCCAGAATCCTAACAAGGACAATTCTAAGAGTATACATCTCCCGGCCATCATTAACCCTATGTTTGATTTATGTTAAGAAATAGGGAAGAGAGAATGACTTATGTTAAGAAATAGGAAAGAAAGAAATAGGGAAGATAGAGATAGGGAAGAAAGAAAAATTGAAAAAAATAGAGTAGAAATAGAGGTTGTTTGGTATTAAAGAAATAGGAGAGAGATAAAAGAGAAATTAATTATAATAGTTGTTTGGTTATGGAGAAATGAGAGGGAGAGAGATGTGTAAAAAGATGAAAAGACTAAACCACTCTTAAAATAAAAATAATTGAAAAAAATAACACTTGATTGTAAAAATAATAGGGGTAAAATAGACATTTCATGAAACAACCCCTTCTCCCCCATAATCTCTCCATCATAGAGGAGAAATGTTTCTTTGATGGGACCCACATAAAACAACCCCTTAACTCTCTCCCCTACATACCAAACTCGGTGAACAAGAAAACTCTTCCCAATCTCTCTCTTCATCATCTCTCTCCCTTCAAACTCCATGGAACCAAACTGAGCGTAAGACATATATCTCGTGTAATTTATCTGCGATACCTAAAAAACTAACAAATTTATTAAAAAAAATCAAAGAATAAACTATCAGAATGTAGTAGATTCAAAACTTTCACTTTCGTGTGTTTCATCTTTTCCGATAATCAATTCCCCGACCCCTATCAAGTCAAGTTCATTTTATTTTTCGGTTTAAGTATTTTTATTTGTACACATGTTAAACTCATTAATAATATGTCAATTATTTTATTCTCATAATGTATAATTATTAAATTCTATTAAAAATATTAAAATAGTTCATTCAAGTTTGTTGTCGATATAAAGATGCGTATCAAATTTTTGCAAGTAAAAGACAAATTTAAACAAGACTCATGCATCTAAGAACCAAAAATATAGATGATGTTAATTTTTATGTCCCTACATTTCATTGTCCAACAATGTTAGAATCAAATTGAAAATGATTATTCATATGGAAATTAAATGTAAGACCATTTTGTATAAAAATTAAATTGAAAATGAATATAATAAAAAAAGACCAAAATACAATTTTAATCTTCGTCAAAAAAGAAATTGCTAGAAGACAATAACTAAGTATGTGAATTTGTTCCCCTCTAAATGAATTCACTATTCATCCCTTCCTTAAACTCCTCCATGACAAAAAACATCAATCGCACTTTTTAACTACATCCATTTTTAATTTTTCTTGGTGAAATTTTCTAAAACTATACCAATTATAAGTTCTGACCATATGATTTTGAGTTTTTACATAATGGTTATCTTCCTTTAAAAATAAATAAGTAAAACTAGTACTTAGACCATGAGAAAGCAAAAGCAATAATTGCAAATCAAGCATGTTGGAGACGTCATTTTATAGAGTAGTTTAGATAATTACTAGCTCACCTGAAGGATAATCTCATTAACTATTAACTATGACTTGGTGCGTTTGATAAAATCTTATAAGCTAGCTTATTAAAAAGACCTAAAAGAAGACAAATAGAAAAATGTATTAAATTATTAGGGATAAAAATAAAAGATAAATAAATAAGCTACAAGTTAGAAACTATAAGCTATAAATTAACTAAACTAACTCTGTGGCTTATAAGTTAAAAGCTCCTAAAATAAGTTAAAAAATTACGTAATACCAAACACTTTTATGTTGATCAAACTAGCTTATAAACTGGACAAAATAAGCTAGTAGCTAACTTATCTTACCAAATACACTATATCAATAAAAATAACCAATAAAAAATATTAGTTCCTAGCTTATCTTTTAACAATATTTCATTCCATCAGTTTTGTGCTTTGACACTGACGCCACAAGTAATTATTTGGGGTCTCTCCCCCCCTCTACAAACACACACACATATATGCATACAAATAATACAAATCTGTAGCAAATTACTCGAACAATTGCCATTTTACCAGTAACCACACGGGAGGACTAAAATTTCAAGTATGCCAAACCATCAAAGCACCATTGTACCCTAAAGTTAGGTCATTCCAAACATGCTATATAGGCTAACGTTTAATTGTGATTAATTTCTAATAAGATTCACAATGTCATAATATTCCTGGATTGGGATTATCTAAAATAGATGGAAATACTCATGATTATTACACGCATACATACACAAACATCGCACATTTCCTCACTGGACCAAATATACATGTAATACCTATCAGAACAAGTGACATCCACACATTCCCAAACAAGATGAGACGGTTTATAGTGTGGTTCGGAGCCTATTGAAGAAGAGTCCAATGTGCGTTTAGCAGGAAGCAACTAGTTATTGCTTCTTCAATTACATGCTTGGAAATCCATGCTAAAAGTAAAACACACATTTAACCCCCTAGATCACAATAGGTAGCCATTGCTCAAAAGGAAAGTTAAAAAGGAAATCAAAGTGGCAAAGTATAGATTTAATAATTATAAGGACCTTGCAATTGCCCATCGATATTGACCCAAAATACTTTCCCTTATGCCGAGTCAATCAAACATGCCGAACTGAGAGCTTGCATGAACTCAAAAGCGCTGCTGAAAAATATTTCATTCCCAACTAGAAAAGAATCATCAAGCTCTCTTTTTTGAGAAAATAATCGATTTTAAAAAATTATACAAGGATACATAGCAATCACATATTTACCACATTAATCTGTATATTTAACAATTAACCTTCCACTGTATCGTTTGATAAAACTGAGCATAGATATCATCCAAAAATAAAGTAAAATATAGCATGAAAATTAGGATTACCATTTCTTTCAGCATCAAACAGCAGGTAAAAGAATTCAAGGTGTCTAACCTTTATAAAATTAATTATTTTCTGCAGATTCACCAGAAGAATTCTGTACTCAGGTTGGTTGATCAAGAATCCCTGTTCCAATCCCTATAATGGCCAACTTGCTGTATTCAGCATGGATGATGCACCCCCCATCAAGGCAGGAACAGGATGCTTGATTACCAAAAGAAACCTCAACAGCAGTACCCAATTATGTACTATGTCTTGGACCACATTGCAACTCACTGCAACATGCAAAAACCTGACAACTGGGTAAAATGCAGAGAGAGAAGCTTCACAAAAAAAAAAATATGCACATCAAGATCACTCGCTCTTGTGACAAGCAGGCACGATGACCCATCAGTGTAGCACATAGAAATAAACAGTAATGGCAATCCACCAGCTACATCATGTTCAAATGTCAAAACCCGGCATTGCAAACTGAGTTGCAAAAGTTTCAACCCGTGCTCGGAGCTCAATAATGTCCCTATTGCTTTCAAGCACGTTCAAAACAGTCTTCTGCAATTTACCATGCTCCCTCTGCAGTATACTTGCAATTTGTGCAGCCCTAAAGAGAAATTCTGCCATTGTCTCAAAATCAGCCTCCAGACACCCTCTTGAAGTCATAGCAGGGGTACCTTAGTAATATAACATAAAAATCTGACTCATATAATGTACAACCAAACAGATATTCCAAGCATACAAAACATGAAAGATTCAAGCACAATAAAACTAACACTTACCTACTCTTACACCTCCAGGAATTATAGTTCCATTGTCACCAAAAATAGCAATTTTATTCAAAGTAATATGGCATGCTTCACAGACCTTCTCATAAAATTTACCTACAAGCACCAAAAAAAAACAAATGAAGCTTGGGGCTTGTTACCATATACAATAATAGAAAAATCAAATTTCACAAATCGTCCAGTCCAGCCAGAACCATAGGATTTAAACATAATTTGAGATTACAAGGTACCTATCAAACTCAAAGCCAATGCAAAAAGCAGAAAAGTAATAAACAAACAAAGAAGCAATTAGCAATATATCATAAAAATATGACACTCATATGATACCTGTCAATCCCAGGGGCCTTAAATCCCAAAGTAATAAATGGTTGTCTGTACCGCCAGTTACTAAACGGCATTTTCTTCTCAATAAAGCAGATGCTAAAGCTTGAGCATTCTTCTTCACCTGCTGCATGTATGCCTTGTACTCAGGAGTGGCCACTTGTTTTAATGCTATAGCAAGGGCAGCAATATGGTTATTGTGCGGCCCACCTTGCAATGATGGAAAAACAGCAAAATTTATCTTTTCTTCAAAGTCATATTGATCACTTTCATTTCCCTGACTTAGAAGTATCCCTCTCTTCCTCGGTTTTGTACCCTTCCGATAAAAAATTATGCCTCCCCTTGGACCTCGAAGACTCTTGTGAGTTGTCGAAGTAACAACATCACAATAGTCAAAGGGGTTTGCACACTCCTACAAGGACAACAAAACCATACAATTAAACAAAATAACAAGTATTTCTTCAAATGTATAAACCATAAAGAGTCTTTGGCTTTAATTCGAATGGCAATCTTAACAAGCCTTTTGTATTGGTGCAATATAATAGTAGTAGTAGTAGTAATAATATTAACTGTCCTGCTAACAAGTGCACTTAGGGCCCTGGTTGAAGAATCAATAGATACAATATTTTTATTGGATATCAGATCATGTTTTGCAATTGCAACATAAGATACTACACTTTCCAATAAAAAGATTCTATTTTTTGTTCCTTAATGAGGTTAGGGCACTCATTACAATTTCCCCAATAATCATGATAATAAATAAAATCAAATGTTATGCTGAATTGAGTGAATTTCAAAATAACCATTCCAGTGTAAGAGAGTCATCAAGAAATAAAAGCATGACGTGTTATCACTTTCACAATATCAATAACCATCATATTACCAAGTCTAAAATCAACTTCCCTTGGGTAGGGTGAAGTGGCAAAGAATAATGTAAAATAATTGGGGAAAAATCGCAACTGCCGTAAAATGTAATGTGATCAACAACAGCCATGAAGGCCCATCCACACATTTTCAGAAGCAACGACAACATTAAAAAAATTCAACTTGAAGAGTACCAGGAGAAAGATGTTTCACACCTTGGCTGCAATTAGCCCACTAATCTGGGCCATGTCACACAATAGCACAGCTCCACATTTATCCGCAATGTGCCTAAACCTTGCATAATCCCATTCTCGAGGATAGGAGCTCCCGCCACAGATAAGTATCTTGGGACGAAAATCAAGTGCCCTTTCCTCAAGCTTATCATAATCAATATGACCAGTTTGAGGGTTCACCTTGTACGGTAAGCTCTCAAAGAATATCGATGCCCCTGAGACTTTCTTCCCATTAGGAGTATAGTACCCGTGACTAGTGTTCCCTCCAGATGGTGTATCCAACCCCATGATACGATCCCCGGGCGACAACAATCCCGTGTACACAGCAAAATTAGCAGAGGTACACGAATAAGGCTGCACATTCACACCCCAACATTTAGGATCAAGATTGAACGCAGCCATCGAACGTTCGCAGCAAAGCGTTTCGATTTCATCTATATATTGATTCCCTCCATAGTAGCGCGCACCAGGCATTCCCTCTGAGTATTTATTCGTCAAATGGCTTCCAAGTGCTTCCATCACAGCCCTACACACGAAATTCTCGGAAGCTATCAGTTCAATCCCTCTGAATTGGCGTTTCTTCTCCTTCTCCATTATATCGTAGATATCAGGGTCCGCCACAGAAAGGGGTTGGCCACCCCATGACCTAACGGCAGCCCTACGCGCCTCGAGATCGGGTTCGAGCGAAACCCTCTTGGTGGAGATTGAAGAGGATGAAGAGGATTCGCAATCCCTTCGCCTCTTCAAGCACATTGAATGCCCTAGAATACGGAATTCCTCGACTTCCTTGTCCTCGTCGTCGTCGTCCAATTCGACACTGACGCTACCGTTCTCCGTTGTCTGCGGTTCGAGCAGCTGCAGGGGAACCGGAGGGAGCGGGTGCGAAGGATCGCGGAGGCTGGTTTCGAGGTGGAGCGAGATGGAGTCATCGGGAATCTGAGGACGGCGAGGCGGCGAAGCGTGAGAAGAGGAAAAGCTGAGAGACAAGCTGGATTGATGGTGGGAGAGGTCCATGGAACCGAAAGAATACGATTGAGCGATGCTATTGCCTAGGAACAGGAACGACAGGGTTTGCAGAGGGTACAGTAACGGTGATTGGATATGGATTGTATGAGCAAAAATGAAGAGCTGGTCATTGAAATTTTGCAGAAGACGGAGAAGAAGCAAACCCTAATTGAGAGGGTGAAGAGAATTGAGAGGAATCGGGTTTGATAGATTTTTGGGGAATGCACCTAGACCCTTTGTTGTGTGTCTCATGAATGAGCACGACTGCTCCCAATCAATATTATAATATTGTCCAGTCCACACCAAAAAATAAATAAATTAATATTGCCTTTTTAAAAAATCTATAGGAATGATCCTTTTATAAACTAAACATGTTTTTTAGAAAATAAAATTAAAACATCCTTCGAAATTATGTATGTGTTTAATAATACTAATAAAAAAACTTACAGCTTATTTCACAAACTTATATATAATTTGATTAACATATTAGTTTGGTAAATAACATAAAACTTTTTAATTAATACTAATTTAATAAAATAACTCATAAACTAAAAATTTATCAGTTGGAAACTTATTAACTATCAACTAATTTTACCAAGTGTACCATAATTATTTAGAAATTTTCATCAAATTGAATTTTTAAGTATACAAAATTACTGTGTTCCCTAAGAAAAAAAATACAAAATTATCATTAAATCAAGTCTTTTATGTTGCAAATTTAGTCATTGGGATTAACATTGAATAATGTGATAATAATTAGTATATTAACCTGCGTAATTTACGGATAAATATATAATTTTATTTAATTAAAATTTAATTTATAATAAATTAATATTTTAAATTTAAAAATAAAAATAAAATAATTTCGAATCATGTTTTAATTTTAAATTCTGATAATATATTATATTTTTCTATTAAAATCTATTTCCATTATTATTTTATAATTATTTTTAATAAAAAATATCATAAAGATAAGAATAAATATTTATATATTAAAAAAGATTGAAATAGAAAATAATAAGATAAGAATTTGAATATAAATTTTAAAATTTAAGATTAACATTTATTATTCCCTCTGGTCCTATTTATAAGAACCTTTTTGAAGGTGGATCTTGGTCCTTTTTATAAGAATTTTTTCAGATTGTCTCATGCATTAATTATTATTTGACAAAAATACCCCATTAAAAATTTAAATAGAAAAAGAGAGAAAATTAGTATTAATGATTAAAAAGGAAAATCTAACTCTCACAAGTGTGAGTGGAATTCACCATCCAATGAAAGAAAGGGAGATAATGTAAAAAAATTGTTAAGAAGGAGAGTAGAGTGAGTAAGTGTTTAACTCTCCAATACGAGGTCTCAAAATTATAATACAAAGAGTTAATTACATATCTTTTGCATGTTAATTTGGTTAAAAGTTTTTTAAAAGATGAAAAAATAGTAAATAAAATAAATATAAAATGAAATTTAAAAATAAGAAGTATACTTTAAATAAAAGGAAAAATGGGAAGAAAGATAATGTATTAAAGAAGCATTAATGTAATCAAGAGAGTATATGTTATCAAAAATATCTAAGAGATCAAGTCTTAATTAATAATTTATTTCATTAATGTGACATATTCTTATTAATTATTTTCCTCTCAATTGAAATTGATTGTGAGATTTATTTTATGAGTATTCTATTCAAGAATGTGATTTTTAAAGATTATGATTAAGTAATCAATGCATTTAATGATTGATTTTAAGAAATTTTGGGAAGAATCGGGAATTTAATTAAAGGAGATTCAGTGTGATTTTGGGAAAATTATGGAAACAATCACATAATTTAATTAAAAGAATTGTGTGTTGGAATAATGATAGAAGAATCAAAATATTAATAGTATCATTAGAGAAAATAAAACACCAAACTTTTAAGTCCTACATGGAAAAGTACACCCTCTCTCAACCTTTTATTCTTTTATAAATGGGTGAATTACCAAATGTTTGAGGGAAGATAAGAAATGTTCATTTGGACCCGATGCAAGGCATAAAAATTGCTCAATGATTTTCTTTTTGGATAAAAGGAGCCCCTAAGGGCAAGAGCCTAAGCGACTACACATTTAGAATGGCCATTACCGAACCTGTTATACAATATATTTAAAAACACAAGCTAGAGGAGAAGTCGAGATAGATATATCAAACGGACAAGTATTCCCAAGCTAGCTAAACCATCTGCCACGCTATTTACTTCTTGCCAAACATGAGTTAGCTTAACAGTCCACTCCCTACTCAAATAATTCTGAATCTGCTGGATCACAAAATAATAAGATGGGTTGGAAGTCCCCAACCCAGCCCTGTAAAACTGACGAGTTGGGATGGGCTGACCTGTCGGTAGGGGTGGAAGTAGGCCGAGCCGAGCTAGGTTTGCAGGGCCTAAGCCTGGCCTGCATTATATTTTTGTGGCCCAAGTCTGGCCTGTTACCTGTCATAGGCCATTTTTTTAGGCTTGGCCTGACCTGTTTCAAAGCCTGATTTGGCCTAATAGCCTGTTTAAAAACCCATTTCATACTATGACCTTTAAACATGTCAATAAATCTATCTCTAAATAGGTCAGTGCGCTTACAAACTAGTACTTACTTTTTTATAATGTAAATATGTCACTAACATATACGTTTAGATAGGAAAACAAGTCTTTCTCTAAATAGGCCACAAAAGAATTTAAAAAATTATATATTATTATACTATTTATTATATATAAAATATTTATATGTTTATTAAAAATAATATTATTTATTATGGCTAGTCTGTCAAGTCAAATAGGCTTTTTAAAAAGCCTGAATCTGGCCTATTTAATTAAAAATGCTTTTTCAAAAGCCTAGACCTAACCTTTTATTAAACAAGACGAGCCAAACTAGGCCTTAAGTAGGCTGGGCCATAGACCCATATCGAGCGGTCTGGCCTATTTCCACCCTTACCTGTCGGGTCAAACCCATTTTACCATCCCTACCAAGGGGCGGGTGCGATGCTCCCAGATGCTACCCTTCTTTTCTTCGCCCTAGGGGTATTAAAAACAACTCCCAAGTAGCTCGGGTGTGTTTGTGTGTCTACACTCAGACACATGCTTTGAGTCTAAATTCACACGTGTGGTTTAGAAGAAAAAAAATACATGGAGTTACTTTTTGCACCCCATTTTTGCTATTCACAGCCACACCCTTTCCTTTTTAATTTTAAAAAAAATCTTTCCCAAAACTACACCAATCTCATCACCTCTCTCCCACACCACAACATCTCCACCTCCACTTCTTTTGTTTTTTTAAATAAGTTGTTTGGGGTTATAAACAAATTTTCCCATCTCGTCATTTTCTAACAAGTTTAGAAATAAATTTTTTTCTATCTTTAAAACATCACTTTTATATTTTTTTAATTCAGGAAATTAAATTTTGAAGGTGAAAACTTTATTATAAAAGTTTATCAAAATATTGTCACTTTTGAAAAGTGTATTTTGTCAAACATGGTTTCATAAATTAATTTCTGAAAATATTTTTTATCATTTAGCTTATGGAAGCTAATTTTTGGAAGTGTAACCTTCCAAAAATTAATATCAGGAATCTTTTGAAAATTAATTTTCAGAAAAAAAAATAGAGGCTATATTTTAAAAAAAATAAGGGTGGAAAAAGCAAAAGGAGGGGTGTTGAAAGCAAATCCCAAAAAATACTTGTAGTCCATCAAATTCAGACTGGCACTTAATCCACTTCGTCACCGTGCTGTAGACCTGTAGTCCTCCAAATTAAGTTTTTTTTTTTCCTTTATAAAAATAATAACAGCACATTTTTTTTTTGACGTCAAATAATAACAGCACATTAGTTCATGTATTTTTTTAATATTGTAATAAAAAAAGATATATTTTTATTATTAAGTAATTTTATATACATCTCTTAAACAATTTGGACGCACCTTTTATTTTATTAACACTTCCTTATGAAATTCGTCATACGATTACGATAAAAAGTGTGTTAGAATGAACATATTAAAAGACTCATATGCTTGATCTGGGATGATTAATGATATCTTTCAACTTTCATAGAAGATACCATGTTCTTTTTTTTTTTTTTGGTAAAGAGAAGATCACATGTTCCAACAAGGAATAGTTACAGTACTATAGTTAGTGGGTTAACTCTCTCAGCGATCTTTTTCATATACATAACTCTAACCCGATAATTTACTCCAAGGTTCATAATTTTTTCTAAAGAATAAGAGACAAAATAGGGGGGAAAAGGCATTTTGTTTGATTGAAAATAATAGATGTATTTGGGGTGTGTTTAGCAATCAATTGAAAAATGTATGTTGAAAGTTGATAAGGTAGTTAATTGAATTGAAGTGTTTAATAAATAGCTATTATTAGACTGTTTTTGGTAAGTCATTTCAGCTAGCTGAAAGCTGAAATTAGTAGCTGAAACCATTGTTTGGTAAGGTACTTTTTTGGTAGCTATTAATTTTTCGTGGAAAGATACTTGAGGTAGCTTTTTTAAAAAAAAACTCCAATTTTCAGCTACTAGCTAAAAATTAATTACAAGTTTATCCCTCAATTACCCTCACTTATCATTATTTAGTAATTAATGATAATCTTATATGTCATTTTACCATTTTCAGCTAGTTTTACTAAACGCATTCAATAATTTTTTCAGCTTTCAGCTAGCTTTTTAGCTAGTTTTACCAAACACACTTTAAACCCTAAATAGTTGAAAACTTTAAAATAATAATTAAGATCATTATTAATTACGGGACAAGAACTTAAAATTTGATAATTATAAAAATGTTTTAGGATAAAAAAGGTAAAAAAAAATGTAGAGTTTAATATATATATATACACACATTATCATTATAAAGAAATTTTACATAGACATCTAATGATGTTTTGCCACATCATTTATTGAATTTAATAACACGTGAGGTATCATATTCATTAAATGATGTTACGGCACACCATTAAATGTCTATGTAAAACTAATTTACACTGATTGTGTATATAAATTAAATGAGTTTAAATTTAAAAACACTACATAGAATAACATTTCAAAATAAAAAAATATGTTAATATCTACTTAAAAACTACTTTATCAGATAAAGTAAAAAAAAAATTCCAATTAACATATTTTCTAAATTTTAACTATTAATTTAATTTATAATTAACTAAAATGACATATTAAACACATTCGTAATAAATAGCATCACGAACATCATAAAACTTTGAAATGTCTTTACCCACCGAATAGCTAATAAAATATTGACTATGTGACAAAATAACATTGATTATGTCCTTCCATTTAATTTTCTTAAATTAATTGTGCGAAAAATAAATTATGCACAACACATTAGGTATTATATTATAATAAGAATAATTTTAAATTCTTATGTTTATTTTTTCTAATAATCATCCTAATTATTAAATAATGAAAGTATTATATCTTTTCTATGCTTTTATATTTTTAAAATATTAAATATATTATTTTCATTAAATATTTTCTTTATAAAATAGGATTTTTATTTGTGATTAAAATGCAACAGAGCTTCCCTACGAATATTTAAAGGGATAAGCTTATATTATTAAGCGTTTGTGGTTGAATCTTGTTTATAATCATGGCATGACAAACAAACCAAATGGTACAGCTATTTTTCTGATGTTCAAATACGCCATCTTCATGCCTCATGATTAGTAGTGCACTAGTGGATTATTGTGCCATATAAAATTTTGAACTTTCTTTATCTGCCTCATATAATCAAATGAGATAATAAATTCATACCACCAAAACATACAACAACTCATACAACACATTTTTTCTCTCTATATCTCTCCACCACATCACCTATCAAATCTCATATTTCTCTCTCTTCTTTTTATTTTCTCTCCTTTTCTCTCTTGGTTGTATTGTTGTATGGTTGTATGAATTACATTTCTCTAATCAAATTGTATCACAAATAAACAAGGTATTATCTCTCATGCCCCTTAATAAAGGAAAGTAGGAAACTATACCATCAATGAAAGTAGGAAGCTATACAATCACTAACCTTTTCAACCACCTCGACTCTCAAGTGGTAAATAAAAAAATATCTCTTATATGCGATCGATTGATATACATATAGACAATAAACAATTGCTTAAATTGTTAATTGGATATTGTTTGTCCTTGGGTTTTGCATAAACAAATGTATCTCTGATTAGTCTGGGACGAGATACGAATCCTCTATTAGTTAGTGTGGGTTCTACCTTAGTGTGAAATCTCAGGGGCGATTCGAGCATGTGAGATGTGACGTTACCATGAAACAGAAAACTATTGATGCAACAATGGCCCCTGAAAGGGCCTTAGCTTGCATTAAAAGAAAAGGGTAACTTACAAACACAAGCAACTGATGGAATCAGTTACAGTGTCGAAGATTCCTAGCCTATAAAGCGCGTAAAAGATACAAGAACAACAAAGAAACATGAAAAATAGCGAACAAAAGAGTAAAAGAGTTGGTCTGCAAAGTCCCTACTTCCTCTAAGCTTGCTGGCTTTGCCTTGATCGCTATGGTGGATGCTACGACGTTTTCAGGGTGCTTTTAGGTGTTCAGGTTGCCGACCTTTGATCTGTGGAGCCTTCTCCTATTTATAGTTCTCACCCTTATAACCGTCTTCAACCTACGAGTTTGCCTCAACTGCTCCCATGGCTAGGTGCCTCGTCCCACGTTCTATTGCACGAACGTTGATGCTCCCCTCAGTAACTGCTCTGGATGACGTGGCTAATGGCAATTGATGCAAGAACGCTTGAGAGTAACTTCCCTTTCGATCTTGCTGATCCTTGAATGACCTTGCTCGAATTCCTCCAAGGGAGCTTCGACTTTCTGAACTCCCATGCCTTCGAACTGAAGCCTTCTTCTTACCCTTTATTCGAAGCACAAGGCAACTTACTTGCAAAAACTTCCTTTCGAGCGTAATCTTATTTACTTCTCTTTCGAACCACCGTCCATTCAAACCTTCTTGACCACCGGCTACCTTGGTCATTGTGTTCAAGATTACTTCTCATTGGCCTTCCATGCTGGCTTCCTCAGAGTCATCGAAACTAAACCCCTATAAAAGACAAAGCCCCAGAACTGGTGTTGCATTACCTTCTATTCTGATGGAGGGAATTTTAATATTGGTTATCCTATACGGCCTAAAACTTCCACATCTATTGGATCTTAGGCCGTCAGGATGTCCAACATTAAAGGTTACTTCGAAAGGACTAGCAACCTTAGGTCGAACAGTACAGCCAAATCACCAGGCCCTGACCAATTTTAAGGTCTGGCCTTACTTCCACCTCCTTGGTTCCAGCTTCGACAACGGGGCAGGAAATCACATGCCTGCTCTTCGCCCAGTCTTCTGATCTTGGGAGGTGGAGGAAAGTACGGAAGAGGGAGGTGCTGAGGAGACAAGGTCAAAGAAGAGGATGATGAAGATGCAAAATTGGAAAGGCTGGATTATTTGGAAGATTCAAGCTTCGAATCCCTTCTCTCTGGCCTTTCGACCCTCTAGTGTCTTTCTCCTCCGAGGACATGACACTGGCAGGAAGCGTCACAGATCGATGCCTTCAGCAATTCGAGGCAAATACCTGCCAAAATAATTTAGGGCATTGGCCAATAGTTCGAATAGGAAAGACTTAGCTTTGTAGGAAATTATTTCATTGTACTCTTCATATTAATACAACTTTCTTCTATTGGCCATTAACTGAGCCACTTCGAACTTGCAAACTTGACTCCCAAGCTTTCTCATTTCGAATTTAATACAACTTGAGCATTCAAATTGCTTTTGCTTCAAATTTTAATTTTTTACGCCTAACAAATGCCCCCCAAAATGCATAGCTCCGAGTTGTTTTAGAAGCTATTGCATTTTTGCACGTGTCATTTTTACGCTGATTCAGAAATATTTGACGCTTCTTTTCTCTTTCCCACGATCCCATGGACTGAGAACATTTGGGCTTCCACTAATGTCAATTGGGCTTGTAACCGCCAATGACCTTTGGTTTTCCATCCTTCACTTTGCAGCAGCTTTTAGTAATCATCACTCTTCTCTCAGGTCTTTACCTTCCTCCTCACGTCTCTTTTAGCTCTCAGCTCTAAAAATCCTTACTTTCCCGGATTTCTTCACTGTTCTTGTTTCCTTCTGCTTCTACCACTGTAATGGCGTCTTCTTCTCTCACCCTAACTTTCCCAAGTGAGAAATATCAAGTAGTCTGCTCGACCCCTCTTGCAGCTGAAAATGGCAAAACCATTGTCAGAGACGGCGATACCTTCATACCGGAACCTGAGGCTACTGAAGAAAATCTTAAGGTATGGGGTTCCAACGTCATCATTCCTACCAATGTGGATGGTCTTCGTATGGGTTTTCTTGGCCCCTATGAATTCCCTTCAAGGACTATTGACTTTCAAGCCTATCAAGCTTTATATCCATCAGAAAAGATTCTGGCTTTCACTAGTGCTGTTCGGGCTGATGTAGCCAAACCAGAGAGGCAAGCTTTCAGGTCTTCTCCTATGGTGAACAAGAAAGCCTACTTCAGCTGGTTGGACAAGGTGCAACCCGTGAAGGAGAAACTGTGGAAGGAATTGGGCATCTTCGACCTGATTCAACTCTCCAGGTTGCCCATGCAGTATGACTTCGACCTCATTCTTGTTGCACTGCCCTTCTGGGATCGAGGTACCTGTACCTTTTTTCTTCCTTGTGGAATGATTACCCCTACTTTGTTGGATGTTGTTGTTATTACTGGACTTGAACCCCGTGGGGAGACCTATCTTCCCAATACCAGACCCTCTGACCATGATTATGGGAGTGTTGATACTAATAAAATGACCTTCCAAGCCTTCATCACTAGTAACCATAACAAGGAATCCCCTGATGTATCTGAGAAAGAACACATTGCCTTCCTCTGGCTTTGGTTAGCAAACTTTGTGTTTTGTGTTAGGTCTCTTCAAGTTCCTCAGGGTCTTTACCCTTTAGCTGTCTGCCTCCATGAAGGCAGAAAAATCAGTTTGGCTAAGTTACTCCTTGGCCATTTGTACCTTTGCCTTTCTGATGTCTTGGGTTTTTACAAATTGTCCAAACCACTAAGTGGCTTCTATGGCCCTTTCTGGCTCCTTGACTACTGGCTTCGAGCCACATTTCCAAAAGACATCAAACTCCCCTGCGAGGTTTCCAATATCTTCGAGCCCATATGCAAGAATTTAAACCTCACCACCGTATGTCCTGCTGCTGAAGAACTGGGTCGAATCAAAGCCTGTATGTCATATTTCTTTGACCAGGATAAGTTCGACGACACCCTCACCCCTTATGCCAAAAGAACTCTTGGCCCCAGGTGGGTTCATCAACCCTTAGTGAGCATGTATCCTGCTGATCAAACTGCTCAAGATCAAAGGTGGAGTGAAATCCTTAGAAATCAATTGATATTTCCTCACTATGATCAGAACATCCCCTGCCTGATGCATTATCAGCCAACCCTTGTGGCTAGGCAGTTTGGTCTTTGCCAAGATATCCTTGTTCCTCTTTTTAAAGGACATAACATTGCTCCTTGTACTTCGATGGATGAAGTCATCTTGAGGATCAAGGAGTTCGAAGAAACCAAACCACCTTACGTGGCTACCGACTTCACTCCTGCAAATTATTGCACTGCTGCCTTCGACCACTGGTGGCGCAATTCTTATAAAGAAATGGCATGTTCGAAGGAAGATTTCCTCAAGCGTGTCATTCTTGAGCAAGAGTATCCAGAACCAGTGAAGCGAAAAAGACAAGGTATTGCGAGTAAAAATTACCTTTCATTTTCTTTCTTTCTTTTTTTTTACATTGTGATTTTTTAGCTTCGAAAGATGCTGGGGATTCTTCAGAATCTAAGAGGTCGAAGGCTACCAAGAAAGGCAAAAAGGTGGCTTCGACTAATACGGTTGGGGCTCCTAAAACTGAGAAAAACAGCCTCGAAAAGATAAGGTAAGCTTACAGTTTAGTTATTCCTTTTCTCCCAAAGCTTATATTCTTTTGGCATCCTCATGTTTACTCGCATTCTGTACCAGGCTCAGGCCCAAGACAAGTCGACTTCGAAGCCTCCTACACATAAAGCTCCTGGTACTTCGAGGAAAAGGAAGGCTCCTGCTGCCACCACTTCTGAAAAAGAAACACCAACTGTTACTGACCAGGCTCGAACCACTGATACCCAAGATATCGACCCTTCGAGTAAAGAGACTACGACTGCTTCTGCGCAAGGAACTACTCTCCCTGTTTTGGACGAGACCACTGGGCTCGGAACCCATGAACTTGGCTCTTTTCTTGGTTTTCAAACCACTAAGGTAGATACTTCGACTTTTAATTTATTGAATTATCCTCGAACGCCTCATTCGAACTTCCCTTCCTGCAGGAAACCCTTCCAAAGAAGAAGATTAAACTTGTTGCTCCGAACATTAGGCACTCTTGGAAGGCCAACAATGTGGTAAGACTTGGCCTTATCCTCTCTTGTGGTTGACTTCGATCTTCTCTGCTAACTTAGTCTTTTATCTCCAGATATTATTAGATTCGACCCACCAAGGAAGCTCTACAGGTTCTAGCTCTTCCAGTATAGATACCTTTTTAAATTATCTTCCTCTTGCTATGCAATATCCTGGGTCGAAATGGATTCTAAGATTTGAGACTGCAGGAGGTCAAACCACCAATGAGGATCAGGAAGCCACTTCTCCTGACCATTCTGAAGGCCGTACTCAAGAAGAGGAGGAGGAAGAAGGAGAGGGTCATGCTGAAGGTTCTGGGCAAGAACAAGAAGAAGAAACCTCTGATGACTCTACTGATGACGATGATGTGACCATCACCAAGATAGTCAAGGCTGCTTCAGCAAAGGGAAAGGCAACAGTACAGCCTGAGAGGACAACTTCTGAGAAAGAATATGAGAAAATTGCCCTTCAAAGCAAAAATACTGGAGGTGTTCCTGACCCTAAGCTTGTTGAACCTTCTCAACCTCAAATTGCTCAAGAGCGCCAACAAGATGATGATTCTACCATGGCGAAAACTCAAGAGCAAGCAGGTGATCAGAATCCTCAAAGTGAAGTGCCCTCGACCCCGTCTTTTACTGCCCATGACAATGTTGATGAAGGCCTCGATCAAACGCCTCTCGTGGGTACTTCCGCACGAACCACTTCAAAGGAAACTAATATCCCACAGGCTGCTCTTACTTCGAGCCCCAAACAGCAGGAACCTCACGTCTTAAAAGAGGCTGAAACTCGAGCCAATGCTTCTGCTTCGACTCTCATTCAGCAAGGGCCACAAGTTCCCTCTCCTGCCAAGGTTTCTGCCTCAGAGGTCGATCTTGAGACTCTCAGTAAACGGCTCGAAGATGACCCTTTCTTCATTATTAACAAGTTGTTGGCAGGGTCACTTCCTGCTGCTTCAGCAAGCCGCAGTGCTAAAACTTCTGAGTCCAGCACCCATCATTGAGTTCAGGGGTTGATAAGTAGACTTCGTCATTTGGCTTTCTCTCAAGACCTTATCGAAGTCCTAAATGACGAACTTGATAAGGAAATCAAAGAGGTTCTGACTGAGTTGAAAGCCATTTCTGAAGACATGCCTGTTGAGTTGAACGAAGCTGTTGGAGCATTCTACGCCTGGTATGACACTTTTACTGAAACTATTAACAAGCTTCATGCCAATGAAACCAAACAGGATGAGATTATCAACCAAGAGGTTACCCTGAGGAACAAACTGATCGAGCATAAAACCCAATTCGAAGCATGTTCTACCACTTTGGGGCAAGGTACTGAACAACTTGGGGTTTTGGACTTGGAGATCGAAGATCTGTAGAGGAAAGTGGCCACGAAGATTAAAGAGAGAGATATTCTTTCTGTGACCGTTGAACAAGGTCGAAAACGTTAGGAAGACTTGAAGAAGGTGGTCAGGGCTGACTCCAGTGAACTGCTCAATTGTTATAGAAGCTTGAAGATAACGCAGAACGACCATGCTACCGTCGACGCCACTCTTGAAAAGGCTAAAAAGGAATACCTCGACTTCAGGACCAAGAAATTGTTTTAAGGCACTCTTCCTGTTTTCTTTAGGGCACCTCTTTTAACTTTTGATTAACTTGTATTGGCCATATTTGGCCCAGACTTCGTTATTTATTTGGGACAAATTTTTACTTCGTGCATGATTGGTTTATATTTCTTTAAATGTTTTCCATTTATGGCTCGAATCACGCAATTTGAAGTAACGCCCCGAATAGTATAAGCGTTATTTGACAACACCTTTTCTACTTCAAATGGTCCCTCCCAATTAGGGGTCCACTTACCGAATCTTGGTAACTTTTTTCCTAAAGGCAATTGCACTTTGCAAACTAAATCACCTTCTTGGAAATTCTTATTACTAACTCTTCGATTATAAAAACGAGCCACTCTCTCCTTTTGCTTGATTATATTTTCTAATGCGACCAATCTTTCCTCATCAAGCGCATCTAACTTATCAAACATTAGGCTCAAATAATCTTGAACAGGCAATTCATGTTGCCTCTGGATTCGAAGAGATTCGAGGTTGATTTCCAAAGGCAAAACAGCCTCATGCCCATACACTAATTTATATGGGGAAGCCACAGTGGCATCTCTTGGAGAATTCCTGTACGCCCATAACACTTGGCTTAGTGTCTCATGCCAATTCCTAGGCCTATGCCCTATGTGCTTCTTGATCAACCCTATTAAGATCTTGTTAGTGGCCTCGACTTGGCCATTCGCTTGCGCATAGTAAGGGGTAGAGGTAAGCAAATTAATTTTTCTAGATTCAGCATATTGGGCCACTTTCCTCCCTATAAACATAGTTCCCTGGTATGTGGTTATGGTTTCAGGGATGCTAAACCTATGAATTATATATTCTTCTATAAAATCTATCACTTCCTTTTGGCCTACATCTTTTAGGGGGATGGCTTCAACCCACTTGGTAAAATAATCTACCCCCATTAAAATGAACTTATGACCTTTCGAAGAAGGGGGATGAATCATACCTATCAGGTCGAGGGCCCACCCTCGAAATGGCTAAGGCTTAATTATCGAATGAAGTTCTGCTGCAGGGGTATGATGCAGGTTACCATGCTTTTGACATTCTTCACATCCTTTCGCAAAGTCATGGCAATCCTTCAACATCGACGACCAGAAATAGCAATACCTCAGCAGCGTCCATTTCATTTTCTCCCCCGCTTGATGAGCTCCACATATGCCTTCGTGAACTTCTGCAAGGGCAAGATATGCTTCTGCCTCTCCCAAACGTCTGAGCAGGTGTCCTCCATTCGACTTCTTGTATAATTCATCTCCCAGAATAGTGTAATTCAAGGCCCTAAGTTTAACCTTCCTTTCGACTGGTTGTGATGGATCCTTTAAATAATCCACGAGAGGCTTCCTCCAGTCTGAAGGGGTGATGATGTCGACATTCCAAACCACTCTCTCCTCTCTTGTTAGTCGAGTGTTGGTTCTGATAAAATTTCCGAAGAGTTCTGGCTTAACTTTGTACCCAGAAGCTTCTTGGGCTAATTCGTTAGCCACTTCGTTCTGAATTCGAGGAACATGTTCTAAGGTTATCTCTTCGAATTGATTTAGCAAGATTTTAGCCCTGGAAAAATACTTTGCCAACTTCGAGCTCGAACACTTATAAATCCCTTTCAATTGGTTTATGACCAACGGAGAGTCCCCCATAACGTGGACATGGGACGCTTCGAGGCTCAATAGTAACTCTAGCCCTGCAATCAACGCTTCGTATTCGATTTCGTTGTTCGAACAATCACCATCGATCTTAAACATTACTTTGGTTATTATCTCTTTAGGAGATATAATCAGCATGTCAATGCCACTACCATTAAGATGTTTAGAATCGTCGAAGAATAACTTCCAAGGCTTGACCCCTATAAAGTTAATCTCTTCGATTTTGGTAGTGGGGAGTTCGGCTAAGAAATCTGCAAGGGCTTGCCCCTTGATAGCTATTAAGGGCAAAAATTTTAAAGAAAATTCAGTTAATGCTAACGCCCATTTCCCAATTCTGCCATGAAGTATTGGCTTAACTAACATGTACTTAATTACATCGAAATGAGAACTTACAAAAACCTCTGCAGGTTTCAGATAGTACTTAAGCTTCGTACATGAAAAATAAAGGCATAAGCATAACTTTTCTACATGTGAATACCTCTTTTCTACATCACTAAGGCTTCTACTTAGATAATATATCACTCTTTCGAAGCCACTATCGTCCTCTTGGGCTAGCATACTACCAAGGGTCTCTTCAGATGCAGAAATGTACAATCGAAGTGGTTTTCCTCGAACTGGGGGAGTCATCACTGAGGGTTTGGCTAAGTATTCCTTGATTGAATCGAAAGCCATTTGATGCTCTTCTTTCCACTTGAATTCCTCCCCTTTCTTCAATTTGACTAATGGGGAAAAGATTCTCGTTTTTCCTGACAGGTTCGAGATGAACCTCCTTAAGTAATTAATCTTTCCCAACAAGCTCTGCAACTGTTTCTTGTTTGTCGGGGGCTTCGCATTGATGATTGCCTGAGTCTTATTTGCATCTACTTCGATCCCCTGTTGCTGGACCAAGAAACCCAGGAAATTTCCTGCAGAGACTCCAAAGGCGCACTTCAAGGGATTCATCTTCAAACCATGCCGCCTCATCCTTTCGAACGAACATCTCAAGTGTTCCAAATGTTGAGCTTTGGTCTTCGACTTGACCACTACGTCATCAATATAAACCTGCATAAATTCACCAATGAAATCATGAAATGTCAGGTTCATGGCCCTTTGATATGTGGCCCCAACATTTTTCAATCCAAAAGGCATCATTACCCATTCGAAGGTACCCAATGCCCCAGGGCAACGAAATGCAGTTTTAGAAATAACTTCTTCTGCAATGAAAATCTGGTTATAACCAGAATAGCCATCAAGTAGGCTTAGCATTTCGTTTCCTGCTGCTGAATCGATCAACATGTCAGCAATAGGCATTGGATATTCATCCTTGGGTGTTGCCTCATTAAGGTTTCTAAAGTCGATACAAACTCTCAACTTGCCATTCTTTTTAATAACTGGCACAATATTTGAGAGCCAATTCACATACCTGGAAATTCTTATGAACTTAGCCTTGAGGAGCCTTTCGATCTCCTCCTTGATCTTCGAAACCACTTCTGGTGCGAACCCTCGTGGGGGTTGCTTTACTGGTTTCTTTCCAGGTAACGTGGGTAGCCTGTGCTCGACCAAGGAACGATCCAGTCCCGACATTTTTCATATTCCCAAGCAAAACAGTCTTTGTATTGCCTAAGAATTTCTATTAATTGAGGTTTGATCTCTGGATCCACTTTGGCACTGATGAAGGTTGGTCTCTGATTTTCGGTCGTTCCTAGGTTCACTTCTTCGAGCTGATCCTGTGCCTCGAGTCTAGGGACTTTCTCATGGTCGTATTCGACGTTTATGTCTTCTTCATCATATATGCAGTCCAGTCGAACTGGATCTCCTTCTCGTGCTTGCAACTGCTTGTGATGATCCTCACTACCCTTTGCCTTTTCTTTCTCTGGATTTGGAGGAACTTCACCTTTGGATTCGGCCACGTAGGCCGTTACTCTTTTCATGAACATATCTAGGCTTTCCATGAATCACCTAGTATTTCTAAGGCCGCATCAAGATTGACCTCTCTCTTCAAAGTGAATCCTTTGATAGGATCCAGCCTTACTGAATAAGGCACTCTGGCTGAGTGAATTGCTGACTTTGAATCGAGCTCATAGGGACTGATATGAGCCAGGTTCCTGTCAAAATCCATCTCTAACCAATCCTTGTTCTACAGCATAAACTCCTTGGTCTGCTTCGACCACTATGGGATTCCCTTGTTGATCTCAAAGGAACAGTTTCTGGTGAACAGTAGATGGCACTGCCCCCATGCCATAGATCCACTCTCTGCCCAATAACATGTTAAAACTAGCCTTTGTTTGAATTACCACGAAGATGGTAGTTCTCATCTGGCCACCCACCATCAAGTCCAATGCCACTATGCCTTCTGACCCTGATGGTTTACCTGCAAAATCAGTAATTACAATATTATGTGGGAGAAGATCCCTGTTAGTCTTACCCAGTTTATCGAAGGTAGTCTTAGGTAAGAGGTTGATGGCTACTCCTCCGTAATTATCACCCTGTTAATGGGGTCTCCTTCGGCAAAGGCTTTGATGTACAATGGCTTCATATGAGCCATGTCTCCAGGGGAAGGTTTTGTTATACTGACCATCTCCTTCTTGGTCTCCTTTGCCTGGTTCAACATAACTGGGATTTGGAGATTTTCATCTTCAAAGTCCTCTTCATTCTCCAATCATTGCACCTGCTGGGCAAATTCAGCTGGTAAGATCGAAACTATCCCACATATTTCCTGGATTGAATCAGGGAAACCTGATTCGAATTCTTCAGTAAGGAGATCATCCTCCTCCATCTCTTTTACCTTTGCTGCATTGATTTGCTCACGCAGATCATGTTGAGCCTTTGAAGATGAGGCTTCATGTCTTCTCTTGATTCTCTGAGGGGTTCTGGCACATTCTGCCTCTATTTGTTCCATCCTGGCCCTGTACAACCTTTGGGCCCTGCGCCATTGGGTTCTGGTCATCGAATCCTTTGCTTTGGAATACTGGCTGAAATGATACCAGCTTTCTCTTGGTGGTCGAACCTCCTTGGATGGTAAGACCATTATTTCCTTCCCTTTCGAAGTTTGGGAAGTTCCTGTCTGCTGTGGCACTGGTTGCCATTTTACTTGGCTCTTTGGATTGACTGGAACCTGCCTCACCCATTGGTTCGAAAGCACCTTCTGTGGGGGAACGAAAGTGCTTTCCTGACCGGGCATGCCCCTGCCCATTCCTTTCATGGCTCTGAACATTTTCTGCCCCTCTTCATACTTTTGAGGCCCTAACCTTTGTTTCAGTTTACGCTTCTTGTTCGAAGCCTCTTCGAAGGTCTTGGAAGAATCAACGTCAAAGATTGCGCTGCACCTAGGACAGAGCATTACATGCCTATCCTAATTCTGCTTTCTGCTCAGATACTCCATGATAGTCTCGTCAGCTGAAGGATAGATGTCCTTTACTTCTTTCTCGAAGTCATCAATGGCCATGTCAGTGGCCCTTGCATTCACTGGTTCGACTTCTACCATGTTGATCTCTAAAGGTTCCACATAATGAACCTTGTTGTCGAATGGGTCTGTGTCCACCTTCATTGCTCCTTTCATCTTCTCTTCGAACTTGAGTCTTCCTTCAACAATTGCTTTCTGGATTAAGTCCCTGAAACGCACACAGTGATTGGTTAGATGACCATAAACATTATGATATTTGCAATATTTTCTTCCCTTTCTCTGTTCGAGCGTAGGGATCTTATGATCATCACTCAAGGTGATTTGTTTATCTTTCAGCAAAATATCAAAGATTTGGTCAGCCTTAGTTACATCGAAACCATACGCTGGTTTCTTAAATTTATCATTCGAAGATAAAGTAGACCCCTCTTTAGCAGGTCTAAGTGAAGGGCATACATAAGAGGGTCCAGGCTTTAGCTCAGCCACATTGATCTCACTCTCTTCGAAATCATTATTCGAATCACTTTCATTATCATAAGCCTCCACATAGGCTATCTTATCCTTTCTCCCTATCTTTTCACTTTTCTTATATTTGGCTTTCTCAGCTTTTATCTGTTCTATTTTTCTAACTCTATCAGCCAGTTGAGCCATGTCTCGAACAGGGAGATTGATGAGTTTCTTTCTAATGAAGAACTCAAGCCCACCTGTGGCTATCTGAACCAGTTCATGTTCAGGCACAGGGGTAAAACACCTAGCCTTGGACTGCCTGAACCTATTCAAGTAGTCTTCGATGGTCTCATTGGGTGATCTTTTGATACCCATCAAGTCCATTAGGCTGACTTTACTTTCACCCCTAAAGAACTGCTCATGAAAGGTCATTTCTAACTGGATCCAGTTTTGGATCGAGTTTGGGGTGAGGGTCGTAAACCAGGTGAAAGCGTTCTTGGTCAACGAGCTTGGAAAGTATTTCATCTTTAGCAACTCGTCGTTGGCCAGGTCTCCACACTTATTTGGTATCTGGCTATATGTTCCACTGTTGATTCCCCTATTTCTCCTGAAAACTTAGAGAATTTTGGAACCTTGATTCCTCTAGGCAACTCTGCCCTTAAGACGTCCTAAGGAAAAGCTGAAACAAAGAAAGGTTGGTTCGCATATCCTACGTTAAAACCATGCCTGTTCAACACTTGTTCAACTACATTGGCAACATTGTGTTGCCCCCCAAGGTTCATCTGCCTAACCCTTTCGACCACTAGGTCAGGATCTTGGTTTCGAGCCACTATCATTGGTCGTGCTCGACCAGGCTCATTCAAGTCTGCTCCGACTTGGGGCTCTCTTCGATTTACCTCTCGGTTCTCGAAGCCCTGTGTATCAGACCCAGTACCAAAGACTTCAGCAATTCTATCCATTTGTCTAGCCAGCAACTGGTATTTTGATTGGTGGTTGCAACTAATGGGGTTATCACAGTGGCCATTTGGTGAGTTAACATATTAACCATGTCATGGTTACTTTCATCCATCTGTTGCCTCATGGATTGTAAAGCAACGTTGGTAAAAGGTGTAGGTCCAAGTTGATTGGACCACATTTCTGGTGAGCCTCTATTGTTTCTAGGAACAATGTGTGTTGCTAACGGGTTAGTATACACACTCTGAGGCATCCCTAGGGTCGCCATAGCATTCTGGGCTTGGAAACCAGGAGGTGGTCCCTCTGCCCTAAGGGGTTCATACGCCCTCACTTGGATAACTACAGGCTCTTCAGGTTGTGGGAGAGTACCCACAGGTATTTCATCACTTGTATACCTTCCTACACCTCTATGAGGGATTTGGCTAACATTGTGGCCATCAAGAGGTGGTTCGTTGGATGAAGAACTCTCTGACGAGTGTCCAGAACCATTCTTGTTCATACTGGTCATGGTTCTCTTACCACTTCTAAGATTCATGCAACACTTATTGGAAGGGTCCCACGGGGCGTGCCAATTTGTTTGTCCTTGGGTTTTGCATAAACAAATGTATCTCTGATCAGTCTGGGACGAGATACGAATCCTCTATTAGTTAGTGTGGGTTCTACCTTAGTGTGAAATCTCAGGGGCGATTCGAGCATGTGAGATGTGACGTTACCATGAAATAGAAAACTATTGATGCAACAATGGCCCCTAACAGGGCCTTAGCTTGCATTAAAAGAAAAGGGTAACTTACAAACACAAGCAACTGATGGAACCAGTTATAGTGCCGTGGATTCCTAGCCTATAAAGCGCGTAAAAGATACAAGAACAGCAAAGAAACATGAAAAATAGCAAACAAAAGAGTAAAAGAGTTGGTCTGCAAAGTCCCTACTTCCTCTAAGCTTGCTGGCTTTGCCTTGATCGCTATGGTGGATGCTACGACGTTTTCAGGGTGCTTTTAGGTGTTCAGGTTGCCGACCTTTGATTTGTGGAGCCTTCTCCTATTTATAGTTCTCACCCTTATAACCGTCTTCAACCTACGAGTTTGCCTCAACTGCTCCCAGGGCTAGGTGCCTCGTCCCACGTTCTATTGCACGAACGTTGATGCTCCCCTCAGTAACTGCTCTGGATGACGTGGCTAATGGCAATTGATGCAAGAACGCTTGAGAGTAACTTCCCTTTCGATCTTGCTGATCCTTGAATGACCTTGCTCGAATTCCTCCAAGGGAGCTTCGACTTTCTGAACTCCCATGCCTTCGAACTGAAGCCTTCTTCTTACCCTTTATTCGAAGCACAAGGCAACTTACTTGCAAAAGCTTCCTTTCGAGCGTAATCTTATTTGCTTCTCTTTCGAACCACCGGCCATTCAAACCTTCTTGACCACCGGCCACCTTGGTCATTGTGTTCAAGATTACTTCTCATTGGCCTTCCATGTTGGCTTCCTCAGAGTCATCGAAACTAAACCCCTTATAAAAGACAAAGCCCCAGAACTGGTGTTGCATTACCTTCTATTCTGATGGAGGGACTTTTAATATTGGCTATCATGTACGACCTAAAACTTCCACATCTATTGGATCTTAGGCCGTCAGGATGTCCAACATTAAAGGTTACTTCGAAAGGACTAGCAACCTTAGGTCGAACAGTACAGCCAAATCACCAGGCCCTGACCAATTTTAAGGTCTGGCCTTACTTCCACCTCCTTGGTTCCAGCTTCGACAACGGGGCAGGAAATCACATGCCTGCTCTTCGCCCAGTCTTCTAATCTTGGGAGGTGGAGGAAAGTACGGAAGAGGGAGGTGCTGAGGAGGCAAGGTCAAAGAAGAGGATGATGAATATGCAAAACTGGAAAGACTGGATTATTTGGAAGATTCAAGCTTCGAATCCCTTCTCTCTGGCCTTTCGACCCTCTAGTATCTTTCTCCTTCGAGGACATGACACTTGCAGGAAGCGTCACAGATCGATGCCTTCAGCAATTCGAGGCAAATACCTGCCAAAATAATTTAGGGCATTGGCCAATAGTTCGAATAGGAAAGACTTAGCTTTGTAGGAAATTATTTCATTGTACTCTTCATATTAATACAACTTTCTTCTATTGGCCATTAACTGAGCCACTTCGAACTTGCAAACTTGATTCCCAAGCTTTCTCATTTCGAATTTAATACAACTTGAGCATTTGAATTGCTTTTACTTCAAATTTTAATTTTTTACGCCTAACAGATACTGATCGTGCTTGAGAAATGATCGTGCCAAAGGTGATCATCCCTGGGTGTCCCAAGGTGGTTATGGATGTAATCCGAGATGTTCCCTGGTTGTCCGAGATAGTGATCCGAGATGTTGGAGGTTGATATGCGGTGGTGGTTGCTCTGAACAGTGGCTCCGATGGAGGAGGAGGGGTGACCTGTGAAGACACTCCAACGCCCAAGTTAGAATGGGTTTGAGACAGAGTGTGAGCAGGGGAGAAATGAGCGTACCTGACTCTTCATGGGAGGGGGTATTTATAGAATGGGGTCTAGCCAGGGCTAGCCTGTGATGTAGCCCAACCTACGCCTGATTGCTTGTGTCAGTGGGTAAGTTGCTCAGTCTATGTGATGAGAAGTGCGCTTTATTGGTGTCAGTCCGCGTAGGCATAGGCAAGTGGTAGGGTGAGGAGCTAGTTGGTGGTCCCCGGGTTGCACAGTTGTTAAGTGTCCATGCAGCCTAGGTGTCTGAGGTAGGCCAGCCGAGATGGCTGAGGTAGACCAACCGAGATGGTTGAGGTAGGCCAGCCGAGATGGTTGATATGCCAGCCGAGATGGCTGATAGGCCGACCGAGATGGCTGGTAGGCCAGCCGAGATGGCTGGTAAATAAGCCGGCCGAGGTGGCTGGTAGATAAGCCGTCCTAGATGGCTGGTAGGCCGCTAGACCAGCCGAGCTAGTTTTGAGTTAACCTCCGGATCAGATACGATATGATTAACGATTCTTATATTCTCAATATTAATTAGACACTTCTCATACATAAACATTACCGTGTAAACATTCACAAAAATACATGGAAGTTATAAAATGTGATGTAAAATTGGAAAAGAAAAATAAGTGAATGATAATAATAAAGTCCGACACTGTCGCAACATATTCAAATTTAAGTTTATTAAGTATGATGTTAATAAGATTTTTTAGTACAAAACCATACATATTATTCACGAGGTACAATCTTGCTCAAATCATATAGAATTTATATGAATGATAAAATCCCTCAAATATTTAACGTAGTTGCATACAGAGCTCAAATTCGAGATCATTGATTAAGTTGAAATATATCCTCACTACAACAATTTTTACTTTAAGCAACACTTTTCTTATTCACATTTAAAAAATCGTTGCTGAAACATTAAATAAGTAACGATTTTACACCCGTAGAACCCATTTATATTAGGCACCTATTTTAAATTTGTTAACTAGTTATAGCCACGGATTCTAAATTGTAGTTGTATTTTAGGCAACAATTCTATTGGCAATGATAAAAAACTTGTGGCCAGAGCATGGAATAGTCAATATTTTTTTATTTTGGAGATCTTTCCGAGTCAATGGTCATAAAATTGTTTCCAGAACATAAAATAAATAACATTTTTTAAATTGTGGTGATTTTTCCTAATTAATAATTATAAAACCATTGCCAAAACATAGAATACGCAACATTTTTAAATTTTTTTGAGATTTTTTGTCAACGATTGTATAACCGTTGCAAAAGCATATAATAGATAACATTTTTTCAATTGTGAAGATTTTTTGTCAACGATTATAAAACTATTGCCAAAACATGAGATAGACAACATTTTTTAATAAGTAACAAGAAAAAATTGTTGTTTAAATTATATATTAAACAATATTGAATTAATGTTGAAGTTTTCAACTTTTTATTTTCCTAAAATTTAATTTTTTAAAATAAATGACCTTAAGATAAAAAAAATATATCTTTAATTTTAAGCTCAAAAATTTTATAAGTATGTTTTTAAATTTGTGTTTCATATTATATAAATTTTTTATTAAAACGGGCAATGTTTTAGTTTGGTTATCTACTTATCATTAATATTTAATTATATTAATCAATGTTTATTTAAATTTTACATTATAAAATCAACAAATTTTATTAAATGGTCATGTTAATATCGCTTAAGGAATCAATATATAAGAACTTTTTATTGGAAATCACAATAGTTCACCGGGATTTATATCTTCTCCACTCATTTAGTTGTTACCTGCAATTTTATCTGAGAATTAGCTACAGAATCGATAGCTATGTAACTAAAATTAGTAGTTATTTTACCATTATTTCATAGCGAAAATTATTAATGAGACCGTATAAACTAAAATGTATTCTTACACACCATGGATTCCTTCTCCCGAAACAAGTAGTACTGACTTTTTTTTTGTTACAACTTACTACTATATTTGGTGTGAGTAGGGAAATGGAGATAAGAGAAACGTGTAGGAGAGAAGTGGGAATGAGAAAAATAGATGAGAAATAGAGGTTGTTTGGTTTGGTGTGAGTGAAATAGATGAGAAATAGAAGGAAATGAAAAATTTAGTTGTTTGGTTTAATAGTGATGATAAGAAAGAAATATTAATTTTTTATTATTTTTTAATTTTAATTGCATACACATATTGATAAAATTGTTTTTGTTTTCCAAAATTGATTTTAACAATTTCACAGATTCTTTTGTTGAGTGCAGAAAAGAAATACACCAAAAAGACCAACGTCACCACCAGCCACCGTCGCGCAGCAGCCACCAGCAGCCACCGTCGAGCCATAACAGCCACTGTTGCGCGCAGTAGCCACCGTCGAGCCACGACAACCACCGTCGCGCAGCAGCCACCAGCAGCTACTGTCGAGCCACAACAGCCATTGCTCGTGCGCAGCAACCACCAATGCTCGCTCCAGCCACCGCCGTCTTGCTTCGGTCCTCACCGGGCTGTAGAGCAGGTAGCGCGTGGTTGTTCATCACGAAGAGTTGCAGAAGCTAGTGCAGCCTCCGTCCATGGCGCACCGTTATCACAACCACCATGATCCGCCGCGTAGCCACCACCTTGGGGTCGTTCAGGCAACCATGTTCTTGCCTCTGTCACGCAGCAAAGCCCCGTTCCATTTCTTCGCATTTCTCATCGATTCTGCGAAGAAAAGCATTTGGTGTGGTGCCCATGTTTAGATGGCATTTTTCGCCTATTTCGCAGGTGCACCAAACACGGCAGCGAAGATATTTCTCGGCCATTTCAACGCTCTCTCCTAAATTTCTTCTCACTTCTGTATCACCAAGCAGAGGCTACAAGTTGAACTGACTTTGTGGAAGGACACCGTGTAAAACCCAACAAAATTTCTTATACTACGATTCACCTTCATGTATTAAATTAGAATATGTTCTATTGAAAGTGATTTGATTTCTTAATATATTATTTTTTTTGAAATTTAAATTAAATATATAAATCTTATTTATGGACTAAAATATTCTATTTTACAATTATATTTTTAATTGTTTTTATAACATATTCTTTTTTTTTACTAAAAATTTAAAATATACACGCAACAATAGACACAATACTTACTCATCCTTTAATTTATAAGTGAGCAAATCTTTTAGCTAATCATCCTTTAATTTCAAATGTAAATATATGATAACAATTTTTTGAATCTACGATGCTTACTATTCAAAAGTTATATATATATATATATATATATATATATATATATTCAAAAGTTATATATATATATATATATATATATAATCTGATTAATCCAAATCACCTCGTGTATACTCATTTAAAAGGACAACTAGTAAGTGACCCGTGCATTCGCACGGGTAAATTGATGGTGCGACCTATGTTGCGCGTGCTCCGCACGGGGTAAAAATTAGTTATGATTAATACTTCAAGGTTAAAGTAAGACAGTAATATCTTCAAAGATTTCAAATTATGTAGTCAAAGAATTTATAAATGGTAGAGCACTGAATGGAAAAGCACTCGATGTACAGATTTGTAGTCATTCTACTGATTAAGGGGACCTATTTTAAAGAATAGCCCAAAGCCAAAAAAAATACTTAATACAGTCTACATCCGATGGAGATTTAGAATTGTTCAAATGTAGAGTTGTCAATAGTTTGGTGAACTTTACCATGGAGGAACTCAAAACATGTATTCAAAGTGCCTTTCTTTATATCCATGGTTAAAACATAGCCCAAAAAGGTTGCATGATGAGTAAATGCTAGTTTGGTTCTTTTACAAACACCTGCACATAGAGAAAAATGATCTGATCATGTTAAAAGGGAACTTTAGTAGTAGGGGTTGAAAATATTGTTTAAATTGGTTAAAACTTGTAAAGAAATGCAAACAAAATTAATACATGAATAAATAAAATACACCGTTGAAGTTGTGTTTTTTATGACTGGAATGATATTCTGTCAAGCAAAATTTGTTTCAGAAGGGATCAATCACCTACAAAAAGGAAGTAAGCAAGATCTTATTTCTCATTATTTAGATAAGCGATATCAACAACTTGATGTGGTTAAACAAATAGTTTGTAATTATAATAGCAGATAACCTTAACTCGAGCCTAACATGGTAGAAAGAACCAAAATATTGGATTCAAAAGAAATAAAATAGAAGTCTTACATGATACATAAAGGAAAGGATAGAAGTCTTACATGAATCTAAATGGTTGTTTTCATTGTCTGGCATGTGTCATCAAAATCATCAGGTTAATTCTGAAATTAAGTTTAGTGTAACTTAGTATATTAAGTGATATTGTAAGATAAGGTAGAAGTTCAAAGAACTTACTCATTTAAGGTTTTGGAAGACCTCTTTGAATACAATATTGGTAGTGGTATTTAATGGTCTTCCTTCTTTGTCATGTATTAAAATCTTCAATCCTTTTTTGCTTTGAACTCTTGAAAATGCCACATATAGTTGGCCATGGCTAAAAACTGGCTTAGGCAAATATAGTCAAACATTGGATAGGGACTGACCTTGAGACTTATTGATAGTCATAGTGATAAGTGTAAAATTAGCGTTAATTTCATATAGTTTTTATTACACTTATCAAGGATTAAATAGTAATTTATGCCCCAAAATATCCCTTTTTGTTAATATTTATAATGATTGTATTTATTTGATACAAATTTGAATATGATGCTATTTTAAATATAAATTTGCTATTTTATGCAGAATTATAGCAGATTTGGGACAAGAGTGGAAAAAGCATCAGAATGGAGGATATTGCAGATTCAGAAATTAAATAAATAAAAGAAAATCAGAGAATCCTGCAAAGAATCTTTTCAAATTCAAATACAAGCAGATAAATACAATAATAATTCGGATAAAGGGATAAAGGAAAACCAGATAAGATCATAAAGGAATCAAGAGGTTAGATCCACGAATCAAGGAAAGTTGCAGCGTGTCACACGCTCCACATGCGCCTAGCACGCGTGGAGCGCATGAACAGAGTGGCCAGGCTTCATGTGTGCTAAGCGCACATGAAGCGCGTGTCCTGATTAATGAAGTCGCGCGCATGTGACGTCATTTAATGAAGGGGAAGCTCCTGATTGGTCAAGCTTCACAACAGTGACGTCAATTAATGAAAAGGCAGCCTCTAATTGGATTAAACACTCACCAGTGACATCACAACCTGATCCCTTGAAGGTTTTCCAAGTCTATAAATAGAGCCCTTGGCAAAGGTCACAAACACTGATACACAAAGAGAGTAGTATAGGATTGAGAAAGGTGACAGATTTCTCAGTGGTTTGTAATAGCTACCATGAGTAGCTAAGCTCTCCAGTAGGATTTGATGTAGTAGATTCAATCCCCCTGTGTATAAGAATTCTTTTCCTTTTTATTTATGATTCTATACTTGTAATTTATCAGTATCTTTATGCTGTATGTAATGCATCACCTCCGCGCGTGCGCCGGGGTGGTAGACTAGTGCTCTGGATACAAAAAGTGGAACTCCGGCTAGTATCAGAGGTAGGTGAGCATGGAGCTGTTTATGAAGCTTATTTTCGGATTGCTAAAGATACTCAATTTATTCATATCGTAGTATAAGGATTGTATTCTAACGATTGGAGGTTCAGTGAGTGACACGCCCCTCCATAGGTGCCTTATATGAAAGTATGACTAAATCGATAGCGCTGATTGCAAAATACGGGGAATGTTCGGGGTCGCCAAATGCCACTTTGAATGCCTGTAGAGAATAGCTTTTGGCGTTTATTTATGATGTTATAGGGGAATTTGCGGGTCCGAAGAATTACCAGGCATGCCTTATAATTATTGTAATTAAACAATGCTAAGGTAACTACAAGTACGATCATAAATAAGGGAAAGGATTCACGTACACAAGGGGGGAGATGAAATGAAATCAAATCCTAGTCCTAATTATTATTCATCTCGTGTTATTTGTGTTTATTTCAGTATTTTATTATTCAGTATTAAAACCAACCTTTTTTTGAAACGTTTTATTGAAAATACAATTGCTTTAACTTTACAAGTTAAAACCGCTCCCTGTGGATACGATATCTTACTTACTCTAAAACTACTGGACTACTGGTAAACTTGCCAGGAAACCCATCACATAGCATATGAGACAATTAAGGGGAATTGTATTCTTATAAGTCTAAAAGGCCATGGTGATTGAGACGGAGACATAGACATCCGAGGAATATATGTTGGACTCCCAATGTTCTTTCCTGATATGATCCTTGCTTCAATAACATGATTTGCCAACCTTGTGACAATCAATCTGGTGCCATTACAAAGTCCTTCAGATTGATCCAAATTCCTCAATAGCATAATTGGAGTACCAACCTTTAATTTAATGCTATGATTAGGAAGACCTGATGTTCGAAGATTGTTTAGAAACTCAGGAGTCAATGCATCAAATGATGCATTATCAAGTGATTCAGATTTATCTACCGAATTAGAGCTGAGATACTCTCTTTCGTCACCTGAGGTAAATTAAAGGATGTAAACATTAATATAGTCTACAATGTCAATAATCTGCACAAAAAAAAATGTTCTTTCCTGATATGATCCTTGCTTCAATAACATGATTTGCCAACCTTGTGACAATCAATCTGGTGCCATTACAAAGTCCTTCAGATTGATCCAAATTCCTCAATAGCATAATTGGAGTACCAACCTTTAATTTAATTCTATGATTAGGAAGACCTGATGTTCGAAGATTGTTTAGAAACTCAGGAGTCAATGCATCAAATGATGCATTATCAAGTGATTCAGATTTATCTACCGAATTAGAGCTGAGATACTCTCTTTCGTCACCTGAGGTAAATTAAAGGATGTAAACATTAATATAGTCTACAATGTCAATAATCTGCACAAAAAAAAATGTTATGTATTGTCTTACTCAACCTGGGATCAATGAAAGAACATAATCATTTAACTTGTCAACAACCTCAATAGTTGATGCGAGAATAGCTATTGAATGTAGGAAGGCATCATTCATGTACTGATCCACTAATCCAGGATATGTACTTTGAACTATAGCATCTAATGGATTGTCAAAATCGGTTATGAGAAATGACTGAGGAATTTCTATTGTTGCATAACCATCATTAGACTCACCAATTTTTCCATCTCCAACATCTAAGATCCACTTGGAGATTTGTCTGAGCTCATCTGTATTGGGATTGTTGACATCATTCTGAAGACGCATATTTTTTGTCAAAGATAAAATTTGACAATGATCCCAAAGATAAGATGCATTTATTGTTGCATTGACTATGTCAGAATGACTTCTTCTTGGTATGACTGGTAGAATTTGTCTGAAATCCCCTCCAAAAACCAACACCTTTCCTCCAAAAGGTAAATGTGCACTTCTAGATGACCTCATGATGTCTCTCAGAGTTTTATCAAGTGCTTCAAAACAGTATTTATGTGCCATTGGAGCTTCGTCCCATATTAGTAATTTTGTGATTGTTAATAATTCAGCTAGCTCACTTCCCCGGTGAATATTGCAAGTTGATTTCTCTATGGTAGGAACCGAAATAGCAAATTTTGAGTGTGCAGTTCTTCCTCCAGGTAATAATAGAGATGCTATGCCACTGGAAGCTACTGTCAGTACAATGTCACCTTTAGACCGTATGGCGGATGCTAATGTCTTCCACATAAATGTTTTACTGGTTCCTCCATAACCATATAGGAAGAACATCCCACCACGTTGCTGATTGACAGTTTTCATTATTGTGTCAAATATTGCTCTTTGTTCATCTGTAAGATAAAAAAGCATTATGATTAGTCATGAGTATGTTGTCCAAGAATGATAGCGTGTGATGTAGCGTTAAAAATGAAAAATGGTGACTGTAATCAGTGGGTTACCAGTAAGAGAATTGAAGTAATGTTGGAAGTCATCAGCCAACTTGTTTCTATCATAATCCAGTTCTGCATAAATTAGCTTATTCCCAACTTGACTGCTCATAAAGCCTTCTGGATAAGGCATTGATGGATAATCATTGAGACTTTTTCTATTTAATTTCAAAAGCTCCTCAATGTGTGAAAGAGTCAAATTTTGCAATTGTTGATCAGTGAGTTGCAAGTCTAGAAACAAAAGGATCATTTTCAAAAGAAATTATAGTATGATAAATAAGATGAGACACTTGGTTTAAGGTAAATATTTTTTAAATACACTGAATAATGGAAAACTTACTTTCATTATGAGTTAATCTTCTTTGTTCAAATAGAATACCATCTGCTAACCAATGCCATGATTGCTCCCACACATGCTCAGGTCTATTAATGCTATTTGAGATAAGCATTGTAACAAATAGTTTGCGTAAGAAATGACCAGAACCCCAATCTTTAGCTTCTTTGATAGCTTCAATGAATTCCTTATCATCTTCCAAAAACCCCATTGCAAAGCATGCTTCTCTGTAATTTGGATATATGATATTACCAACAATTCTGATATCCTCATAGCAGCATGGTCCTTTAATAACACATAACATCATTCTGAAATAAAAAAGTTCACCAGTACTTGGAGGAACCCAGTTCAATCTTCCAATAATGTAACATTTCTTCCTTGGTTTCCAACATTTGTCTTTAGAAATGTACATAAATTTGGAGAGAAATTGTGCATAGGTTAGATTTTTACCTTCTGTGTATACCTTGTTTGCCTCCATCCAAGATGTAAACATTGATTCTTTGACACTTTCCTTCTCAAGTAATGCTTCAATATCTTGATCATCATTGAAGTAAACACATTGCTCATTAGGAAGATGGAAGTACAATCTTTCAACAGCTGGTGATCTCCCATGAATTGGGAAAGAAAAAAATCCTCCAACATGCTTCACATGGTGATATGTATCTACAATCGAGATATTGTTTGATCTCATCAAGAGTCTCATTTTGAGGTTGACTTTGACTGGAGGTAGGCACCATAACAGCTGTAACTCGATCATAACCTTTGTTTATGTACTTAAATAAGTACTTGATCGAAGTACTTTGATTACACCATTCAACATTAAGATGTGCTTGGTACTTCATCAATAACTTTGGATTATATGGAACAACATGACGATTGTCAAGAGTGATACCATTTTTCTCAACTACAACACCATTATCTCTTCTCCTGTAAATTGGAAAACCATCCTGATCAACAATAGTAGAAGGTTGAAACTTTTTGGGATAATACCTTGAACATTGCCCATCTTTCATGCATGGAGAAGTCCTCCTTGCTAAGCCACACGGCCCATTAATCATGTGAGCTTTAACTAACTCATATAACACATTATCCTGCTGTGGATTAGGGATTTCAGCTGAGATGATCTTGTCAATGTCTTCAGGATATGGGTATTTGCATGTCGGATGTAAGAAGATTAGTATATGAGCATGTGGTAGTCCTTTCTTCTGAAATTCAATGGTATATATATCTACATGTGAAAAAAGAAGGCTAAAATGTTGATTCTAATCCAAAAATTGTATAATGATAGAGAAAGGAGAAAAAATAAGAACCGAATTAAGGATATGTGACAAACATGCAAGGATTCTCCCAAATATTTCATTTTTCTTCAAATCAGTCATGAGCTGGTCCAACTTAATTTTGAAGATTCGGGAAACTATGTCTGGATGATCCTGTGGCTTTAAATGCACTGGTCTAAGCAACCTTTGGATTTCTGGCCAGTTGGGGTTACATGTGAATGTTAAAAATAGATTAGGAAAGCCAACATAGCCGCAGATTGCCATCCCATCAAAGTATAGTTGATCCATATACCTGCGCCCACCAACAAAAGATGAAGGCAATATTACTCTTTTCCCTCTATTTGATGCTTCTGTTTGACTTTGAGATGAAGCTTGATGCAAATTGTTATATTTATCAACTCTTAAGTTCTTTTGATGAGTTCTGATATAGAATAATCTTTCAGACTCCACCATCATGTCTCCATCAACAACAAATTGTTGAAATAGTCTCCGAGATCTCAACATTGTTTTTGCTTCATTTTCTCGTGACTGTAATCTAAAGCAAAGGAACTCTCTTATAGTAACTCTGTTTCGTTTGGCTGTTTGAGAGTTATGTCTACTTCTATGTTGCACATCGTGTCTATAGCCATCTTCACCAAATAGAAACGGGAGTGGGTATTGCAAGCCCAAATAGCCAGCATGGAGCTCATTGATCCTTTGTAAGTTGCCACTTTGTGTTTCAAGTATTATATCCCTATTAGATCCAGTGTCCACATCCCCAACAATAAGAGCAGCCACTTCAGAAACTGTTGGTAAATTATATATTCTTCCATCTGTAGCCCTGTCTGAAATCAGTTTTAATTTTAGATCATGTACAGATGAATCTTTAAACCTTTCTCTTGCCATTCTGAAAGATTTAGCATATACATTATACTCATCAAGCATTCCCTTCAACAAATTGACAATGTGAGGATCTAAATGTTGTTGAGATCTGGAACCAAAAAATAGAGGTAAACATTTAGCAATTAATAAAACACTTCAACTAAATGTTAACAACATAGGTAAAATGGGTGACATACAACGATAAAGATATCTGACAAAGGTTACATACCTTAACCCTGCTAACCTGTTCTCTATTTCATGCTCTGTGTCATATATATAAAGTTGTGCAAATTTAGGACTCTGACCATGCATAGGTAAAAGACTACCAATTAGATGACATGATTGCCCTTGTACTCTAATAGATGGTGGACCTCTTCCATTGTTAAGTGATCTATCAAGTTTTGCTCCAGGTGAAGTGAAGGCAAACATCATGTTGTATGCACGAATGTTTTGCTGAAAATTTTTACTTGCAGCTGATTCATGTTCAAATAGAAGATGACTAAGAATGTGTGGAGGACTATTCAAAAGTGGGAGTTGAATCTTTCCTCCACCACAACAAAGATGAAATTTTGGTCTTCGTGAATTCCTGTGTTTGTTAGTCCTCTCTCCATACCACATACATGCACCGCAATACTGGCATGAGTATGTCAGATCTCCTAGATCAGCATATCCTGGAAAAAAAATTCACATTTGAATGCCATTTTGTACATTGAATTTAAACATAACAGGATTTATAAGGATTTCTTGAAATATCCTTCATTATCACCTGTATTGTGTTGTGTGTTGTCTACATGAATATCATTTTCAGAAAACTCATCTTCAGTCGAGCTTGAATGATTGTCATCATCTAATCAAAGTAAAGAATAAAATTTAATTATAAATACTCGTCAAGAAAGATATATGAACTTCACTTGTTAAATATACATACATATAACTCTAGCCGAAAATTGCTTTTATATACCATTATAATTACCTTCATCATCACTAACTTGCTGAGTGTCTTGACCTCTTTGATCTTGGTGGTTAACAACATTGCTTTCTCTTATGACATGTACTCCTGCCTTTAATGGTTGAGACAATTCCGGAGTATGTACTTTTTCATGAGCTACCGGAGATCTATCTTTGTCAAAATCTTGACCAGCAGCCCCATTAGTCACATAGTCTGTTCTTTCAGAGAATTTCTCCATCAAATTGATTCCTAAAGAATTTATGGACAGTAAACTCCTTGTTCTTGGTCTTTCATGAAGATGGTTGGTTGGTTGAGTACAATAATTCTGTGTTAATTTGGCGTTGGTGTCGCAGCTGCCTTTCATTTGATTCCCATTATCACCAATAACAGAGGTGATATCTAAAAGGGGTGTGACTTGGGAAGTGTTTTGAAACCGTTTCCTAGTACCATACATATAGGTATGGGATGTGGGAGATTCTTTTTCATTGTTGGTATGTCCAATCACTGTAAATCAATGGAAGAACATTTCATATAAGTAAGATATTGTTGACGATCATGTAGCAGTTGTTAGGATTACCTTGACTGTGGTGATGGGGTGACTGTTGAAACATTCTAGTGCTATTAACATGCCTACTCCTCTTTCCTCGCAAGATTAATTTCCTTTTCAAACGTGCTTGTGTTGCTTGACTTTGACCACAAAGTTTGTCCTCCATTGAAAGAAGTACACAATAACATCTATAGGCTTTACTTGTGAATAATTGCATGTCATAAGACAAATATTCATTAATTAGTATTGACTTAATAAGGCAAAGAATAGATATCGGTCATGAATACCATGTTTGATCCAGAACATGCAATTATCCAACGAAAAAAGGAACAACTCACCAATTATACCCTAAACCAATCATGAAGTAGATTTATCACTACTATCTGGTTAGTGTAAACACTACCCTGCTGTGGCAAAATAAATATTTATCAACATCCTTTACAAAGGTAGAGAAAACATCAATTTTTATCAGTCACATGCAAGATATTGTGTGCAGGACAAATTAATTGTATACAAATAAGCACATAACCCGAACATGATATTCAAACCGAATATTATGTAAACCCATAATGACACTGTTATGTTTAGTGGTATTTTCATGATTGATGTATAAATTTTAAAGTGAAATAAAACATAATTAGACCATAGATCATATATTCAAACAGAAGAATTAAGATAAACTAAAGGAGCTTTAATAAACTGAATTCATATAGCATTGCAGCAACATCTCATCTGAAGTAACCAGCAAAATTAGTGCTTAAGAGGTTATGTTTCACTTGCATTTGATAGCTGGGCATTATATCCTCTAGGAAATGTTCCTTTGGGGTCTGAGAGTACATGTTAATGAAAAAGATGAGGATGTCAATGTTGAGATCTGTATAGAATTTAGGAGCCATTGTTTTAGGATTCAAGGTCAACCTTGGACTAAGTACATATTTAAGAGCCCATTACTGGGGAGGAATTAGATTGCCTTTCAGGAATAACACGCTGAGAATAAAATTGACCAACCTTACTTCCCACCAAATTGTATCTCAGTCCTATTATCTTGTAAATTTCTAGAGAGGAAATTGAGCCTAACAACACTAATTCAAAAAGTGTCGAACTACAGTTTAAATTGCACTCAAAGCCAAAACCCCTTGTGAAACTTGGAACCATAAAATATTTGCAAGGACCACCCGTATGTGAAGACATTACAAATATTAGATACTGTTTGGCACTTTATACACACTTTTTGACACATTAGAGAAGCATGTTACTCAGAACTACAGAGCACACATAGACAAATATAAAAATAATATATATCAGAGGAACAACGAACTATATCAACTAAGTGAAACAGTAGGATAATATTTAGCAATATTCCTTCAAACTATTGAAGTTTCAATAAAAGTGTTCAGGAAGAAAGAGTAACAAAGAAAGAGCATCTTTTACTAATCAGGAAAAACGTAATCAATGATTTGTTCAATAGCAACTACATGACAAAAGTATTGCTTTTTACATATGACAAATAAACTTACTGTTCTACCAAGAATAAATGCAGCTACAACACCAATGGTTGCACCAATAGAGTCAGCAACAAAGCCAACCGGAAGGCCAAATAGATAACCACCGTCGATCTGAAAAGGAGGATCAAGTAAGGCGACTCAACAAATTCATTTCTTTAACTTTATGAGCATCCATTATATACAGGACTAATCTTTCATGTGTGTGTGTGTGTTTATATTTCCTGCCTTACACCGTCTCTAGTCTAAGCAGTCCAGGGAAGGAAGAGCATGCAAGGTGCAGTAGCTCTTCATACCCATTCAGCTACTCTTTCAGCGTGACTCTGCATCTCTCTCTTCCAGAATCATGAAGCCTGCCAACTCCTTCAAAATGAAATGAAGACAAAAATCTTTAGATATTTGGGTTGTTATTTTATACTCATCTATTTATTTAAATGAAATAGTGCTATTGCAGAAACAAGAAAAGGTTCCACCTCCTTGTATTGTACTCGGCTCTTCTACAGCTTCACCCATTAGGCGGTGTCCGACTTGTTTCTTCTCTGTCTATTTTTGCCTGGCTGGTCTATGTTTGAGGTTGCTTTCCACAGAAGTTTTGGTCAGTAAAATGGGTCTTCTATGTCAGGGGATGTTAAGTGGGAGCAATGTTCTTTTGATGTGCTGTTAACTTTTTTAACAGGGCGAAGAAAGTTGAAAAGTGCCATCGTGTCGTTGGTAAGCAAGGGTGGGCCTTCATCATTGCTTTTTTTCGGGTTCTCACTCACGGGATGGTTGCCATGCTACTCAATGCAACGTTATGCCAATCTCTTCCTCTTCTTGCACAGTAAATTCTTTGATATACATGTGTTATGTTTAATGTTTAATAGTTAAGTCAGTGCTTTAAGAGTGAATCTAAAATCCGTGTCTACACATGACACTAATGCGAAGGAAAACACTGAAATTATATGGTGCCAGATTCCAGCTCCAGAGTTCACTGCACATAAAGTTCTTAAGCACTTTGTGATAACAATACTTGTCTTTATGTATACTTTATCAAAATAGGAGTATATTCAATTCAATATATGTGAGTATTATCTGCTCCTCTAAGTGATTGTTTGAATTAACATAAAACAGATTTTAAAATTAATGGATAAGAATTGAATTATGCATTAATTACAATGCATCTTTAATAAAAGTTATTTTATTTCAATGATTGAAGACCATATATACAATACTGACCATATAAGTTGTTCTTTTTTTTGCCTCGATTTTTTTGGAACATGGAAGCAAAAATTCCATGTTACTTAAAACTAAGATTTAGGCCGCAACGATGCATTGAAACGGCAGGTTTAAGTCTACAATCATGGCAAACAACATTATTGTTTTTCTAATTGAGCATATTAAAAAGAACCGACTGTCACTCAACTTCTAACCTATAATATTTAGATGATTGGTTTGATCTCATAATATGCTCCAGTACTGTGATAGTGAAGGATACAAAAACTATTTGAATTGTGACGGCCAATTCAATTAGAATTACAAAGATTTCTCCCCAGGACTACATATTTAACTCAAATACCCTTACTAATAAGGATGCTTCTTAATAGATTTTCCATGTCCAAAAGATCATGTGATGCTTGGGTTAGAGGTTCTTCCAAAAAAGGAAAATAGATCAAAAGAGTACCTAGTGAATAACATACTTTCCCCCCTCAAGCTAAAAAAAAACAGCAAGTTTATATCGCACCATCAACTTGAAACTATAAGTGGAGGGGAAATAGTGTCTAAGTCAATACATGATGAAATAATACATAGTTAAAAGACAAATTTTCTGGTTCAGCAAGGCATCCATCACTCAGATTTAATATTCTTCATCATCTTGGTGCAAGAAAATTGTCCCTCATTCAGAGCTTGAGATGATAGATCCTAAAGGGAAATACGCTTGGCAGGAGTTAAACATTCCAAAGATGCAGGGTCGAACTCAGAAGTTGCAGACAAAGATTGCTGAAAATGTATACAAATGAAAAGGTTAATGACAATTAGAAGAAGCAAGGTTTTGTATCACTCACAAATTTGGTGAATTTATATGAAAATTACTTACACTGTCCATGTAATCAACTTCATTAGCACCTGAGCAGATTGCTTTGCCTTTATCATTCTTCCCAGCACCCTTTAAAAAAAAATTGAATGTTTAAAAATGGTTATAATTGTAAAAAGATGCTAAACCAATCTATAAAAAGACCCATAACATCATCATTAGCATGATAAATACCTCAAAGTTTTTAATTGACCCAACGATTGATTCAATAATTTGTGGATCTTCAGAGATTTGGTGAACAGAATAACCTTTGTACTTTAGTTGGATCTTAATCTTGAAAGCTAGAACCTTGCCTAGAATATAATCTATGGGTCCAGGGAGTTCCATTGGATCAAAGACTCCTTCCTGCAAAATGACAACTCAAATCATTAAACAATAATCAAAATGCAAAAATCCAAGAGAAAAATACAACCAAGCATGGACTAATTCTGCGGATACCTCCTGGATCATTTGCTTCTTAAGATCCAGAGCACTCTGGTTCAATAGTTGGACACAATGCTTATCCCATATTATGAACTTTGAATGCACATTCTTGTCAGAAACTTTTACCTCTAATCTGAACCTGGTCAGGTGAAGAAGACCAGAGAATTAGTCTTTTTCATTTCGCAGATTTATACGACATTACTATGTTCTAACCATAAAAGTATTCTTCAAATGGAGTGAACCAAGTACTCACCTAGGAACTCGTTCAGAGTTTAGCTTTCCACACCTTGCACATATAAATGGCTCAGTTTCAGACTCCGGTTTCTTGCTACACTTAACACATGCATCATACTGCCAACCATTTCTAACATATATCATCTATATTTTCCCAACAGTGAGGTAAAATTTTTCCTACATGACAGGTAAAATAATCATAGAATGTCTTAAGTAGCATAAATCAAACATTACCAAATAAGCATAAAAGCTATAGCTAGATAATACACCTCTTGGGTCTCATTGATTTTAGCTAAACTCATGACATTTGCATCTTGAACAAATGTTTCTCCCTGGGTAACATGACTTGACGAAGATAATTGACTCAGTTTTTGACTGTATGACTCATACACATGAGTTGAGTCCAAGTTGTGTTTGAAGACAAAAACATTATTAATCACTATAGTTATAACTTGGTAGCTATCTATTAAGGTAAAGTCTTTACCTTAAATATTTAATTGGAAACAAAAATATCATAAAACAACCAACAAACCTGCTTTTGAATTTATTGATCTCATCAATGTCTTCAGTGATGTATAGCCTTGAGTGAACCTTTGTATTTTGAACAGTAACTGGGAAGTTTCCTAATGAGATGATAACGCTCTTATTTAGTGCCAAGACTGATGCATTCAAATAAATAAACTAATTTAGCAAACTTAATTTGTGAAGATGTTGCAAGAGTTCTAACCCTTAGCTTCTTTTATTAGGGCAAGACTTAGTAGCATGATGATTGGGCCACCTTCATGTGTTCCAAGAAAAGATAAAACCCGACTTGCATACTCCTCCCATAAAGTCCAGCTTATAGTGTGGCCACTATACCGTAAATATTATGATTAAGTTATAAGCATTAATTGGTGGTGTACAAACGAAATAAAATATTGACGACAAATAAAAGCCATGTACGAAACCTTTGATCCTTCATGACCACAACCAATTTCTTTGGTATGCTTTCATCGATATGTTGTTGAATGTCAATGAACTCTCCAATTACATCTATAAGATGGGCATTTCACACCAAAATGAGAATGCTAAAACGGTTTTTTGCAAATTAAACTGAATTTAAAGTTCATAGGACAGTACATGAAATATCTAAATACCTATTAACACATTAGTGGAAGCGTGTCATTTAATTATATCCTCAAAGCTTGTAAATTGGAATATATTTAGAGGAATTTGAGGGAAATCAAATTGTCGTACATTGGTTCCTTTCATGAATCCAATCTTGTATAGGTGGTTGCATAACTTATACTTACCAGTATTCTCTTTGACTTCCAAATTTTTAATACTGTAAGTGTTACCTTCTTCTATGACAACATTTAATTTCCGCAAATCTGATTCATTCAATGATGCATGTATTTTTCCTCCCTAAAATTTAAAGGGTAAAATGATGAAAAACATGACGACTCATATTTATGCCAGTAAGAAACTAAAAATTTGTGGGTAACTAACATAATACCTTCTCATCCATGAAAATCACATCCATGTAATTTTCTGAACACCAAACATTGGTCACTCTAACAGCCAACTTCCATGATTCTTTGGTTCGATCTATTTCACCAACAAAATTAACTTTGCGCGACATACCTGAAAAGGTGAAAGTTTCATGTAAGATTTTTGCAATAAATAGATTACCCGCAAATTTAATCAGTACCCACCATGACATTGGCTTAGGTGACCCTGTACTTTTTATTATGCACTTTGTATTGTTATGTTGGTCAAATTTATTAACTGATTAGCTTACTTAATTTCTTGTCATAACAACACAGTATGAGAGTCACGCTGCTCAAATTAAGATCATGAAAGCCTGGGCTAAATGATTGTCATAACAGGTAAAAGCATAAAAACACAGTTTGTGAATACATATAATGAGAAAGGGTTTGAAGGAGTAGGAGAAAGCAAACGATATTAAAAGCAAGAATTTGAAGGAGTATGAGAAAGCAAACGGTATTAGACAGAATACGATAGCAAAATACAAATAATGAACATATAGAAAAGCCAACTAAAAACCAAATTAGAAGGAGTTTGCAACTTGAGAGTATGGGAAACTCTCAAAACAGAACCTATAGTATGCTGTTAACAGAAGAATAATAACACTCAAAATTATGTCTCCATCTAGTGCATATTAAGGTTCAATGATTTTTTTTTAATTTTCATTCAAACGTGGTGAGTATTTATACCCATGATTTAATTTTGAATTTAAATATATACCAAATAGGTTCATTAATCAATTCATAAAAACAATTCAAAAAAATATATTAAATTCATCCTCTCTCTCTTACAGCCATGATATTTCATTGAGGATATTAAATTCATCCTCTCTCTAACAGCCTGTATCTAATGTACAACGTGTGCACTAAATTTTTTTTCAATAACTTGTGTACAACTTGATATAATTACTATTGCAGGCAAAAATTCCTCACATCTATTCAAATATTGCAAATATTGTTTTTCATAAAAAAGTAAACTACTGTTATGAAAATATGAAAGCAACATTAATGCTCAAAATAAAACATATGAAGAAGTTGCCATAGTCACAATCCGCTGGAGTTTCAAAAATTTTCAAGTATATGGATGTAGCAATTCGCTGTCTGCTCTGGCACAGTCAATGAATAACATGATTGGAGAAATATTCAACCTGACAGAGGCAAACTCTTAAGCTTAAGCTGGGTGGTGAGTTTAGGACTCAGGAGTCAGGAGACGGTTATGGGTTTCGTCTTACCATAAGAAATTCTAAGGGGCATATGTAAGTGTTTTTATCATGGGATGTTGACAACCTTTCTTAATAGTGCAGAGGGACTTATAAAAACTTTCCTTCGTCCATAAAAAGTTCCCTTTTGCATCCTTATTTTTATCTAACCAACAGTTTTCAGGAAAGACTTATACATGTATAATAATGAACATCATGTGCAAATTATAAGCGCCTCTGATCTACTCTACTAAACCAAGAAAATGAGACTATTTGCATAGATACTAAAGCACATGAGTATGAGATCAAACCTGCCGATCTTGGTCTTTTAGTCCTCTATTCAAACAACCGATGATCACACCTGTTGAGTCAACAAAGAAGCAATAAAGTTAATGTTAAATTCCAGGATGAAGAAAAAGACATGTGAAAGAATATGCAGTGAACAGAAGAAATGTGAAATTTTATCAAAGGAGTAAAAATGGTGTTTGAATCTCGCAGCTAAAATGCTTCTCTCTTCTTTGCCGGTGCGACTGCTTGCGTTTGTGAAGACTCACCCAGACTCAAAGAAGCATTTTAGCCTTGATTCTGTGTGTGTGCCGAAAGTTATTAGAGAGAAATTAGGGATGGGTTTCTACTTTTCTTCGCCGGTTGGAGACTTACCCAGACTCAAGGAAGAGAGAAGGTCTGATACTTTGGAGGAGGATGAAGAGTATTAGAGAGTTAGAGAGTTTAAAAAATTATTTTAATGTGAAAAGGTGTTGGAAAGTCTTGCACGCATAAACAACTTTGGGCTTTAGACTCAGTTCGTAGCTGCAGAGGTCTCACTTGCTTTTTGCCTTGATAAATGATAACTTTGACAAACAATATATTTTTATGTCACTTCAAGGACAAACTTACCTTCAGAATGATACTTCTTATGCAGGCTTTTGGTTGCATTGGAAGGCAAAAAAAACAACAGCCGAAAGTGGAAGTGAAAATTTGAGCGGGAATTGAAATTGCTGAGGAGAGGACACGTGTATAAAAGCAAGTAGGATGTAAAGAGGATTAACAGTAGGAAATTGAAGTACAAAATTTTACCAATATATATTTTTATTGATCATTACCATAATTTTGGGTTTGGAATATGGTTTCACATTGCTAAAGATTGAGGTTGGAACGACACTCCAAGGGCCTGTTTGGTTTACGTTTTCATTTCATGTTTCCATTTCCTGTTTTCATTTTGTTTCTTGTTTTCTGATATTTTACAAAGGAAAAACTGGAAATGCTGGAAACAACAAATTTTTGTTTCCAGCATTTTCAGTTTTTCCTTTGTAAAATTTTAGGAAACAAGAAACAAAAAATGGAAACTGGAAATGAAAATGCAAACCAAACAGGCCCCAAGTATGTGGGAACTATTGAGCTTTCATTTGGAGCGCGGTTCAATAACCGCACTTCAAGTTTTTTTTTTGAGACTGGCAGTAATATTTCATTATGATGACTCGAGGGATTGAATAATTTTTTAATTAATTAAAATGCAGCTTCACAAACTATTTATAAAATTCTCAACTTCTAATGCAAGGGCCTTTTACAATTTGAATAAGCTAACAAACAATTAAGTGTTCATGACTGCATTTTATATGAAAGACTAAAATTAATATGAAAGGAGCTATGAAATATCATAACTAATAGTTTTTTTGTTATATATATATATAAGAGCATGTGTATAATGTTTTAAAAATCAGACTGGTGATTGAATTAGTGAATGCATTGGTTCACGGTTCATTGGTTCAATCGTAATTGAATCGTGGTTGAAGCAATGATAATTAAATATATATTTAATGTTATATAATATATTAAGTAATAAATTAGTTAAAACATTAATATAAATCAAATTTTAAATCATCACAATTATATATTTTAAGGTAAAAATTTATATATAAATATATATTATTGTATAATACTTTTTTATTGTCTATTATTTAGTGTTTATGAGGTTGAGTAACACAGAGTGAGTTAAATAATAAGTTAAGCTCTCTCTCTCTATCTATATATATATAGACATAAATAAGCAAAGGAGTCTCATAACTCAAAGCTGTCAATTCGGGATACCCGGTCCGATCCGGCCTAATGCGGGTAGTGGGCTTTATCGGGATGGGCTAAAAGCCCGGAAATTATTCGGGCTTCTAAAATAGGAGCCTGAACCCTACATTTTAGCGGGTAGCTCGACATTTTTTGCGGGTAGCAGGATTTATTGGGTTGGGCTAAAAAGCCCGAAAGTTATTTGGACTTTTAAATTAGGTGCCCAAACACTACGTTTTTTGCGGGCTTTTGTGGGCCGGGCCGGTCGGGTTAGCCCATTTTGCCGGCTCTATACATAAATAACATTCTTTGGAAATTTTTATGGCATAGGCAACTAGGCTTGGTGAATAAGTACTTAATTTATTTTTTTAAGTTTAAGTTTAAATCATTTTTTAAAAAAAAAATGTATGTTACACTGATTTAATTTTATAATAATAAAAACTAATATTAAATTATATTTCTTTGCACAAGTCCTAAAACTTAGGAATTGAATTACTATTGGCATTGGTTGAAGTTTAAAAAAATGATTCTTCGATTATGGAAAGGGTTATTTATTTTTTATGGAAAGTAAAAGCTATTTTGTGTTTGATTAGCGGTTACAATCATAAAAATTCATTTTTAACATCCTCTCCCTAATCCCTACTATTATGTTTGATTATTCTAAGAAGCAGATAAAAAAGTTCGGATTATAATCAATTTTTAATTTTACTTATTTTAAAAATATTAAATAAACACAATAAAAATTATAAAAATGATTTTTTTAAAAAAACAATTGAGTGCTTTTAAAATTAATTTCAAACAAATGCACTTAAATTACTAATTATTAATAGATTAAATTGATATCAATCAATACTAATTTATCCATTCATACATGTGATGACACATATGATAATTTCGGAAGGGATGAAAATAAGTTGTCCCATTTGTGTGTCTCATTTCCTGTCCACGAATAATATTTTGACAACTCAGTTAAGAAAGACAGGTAAGCTTTTAACGCTGTTACGTTGCAATTGGTATTTCTGTTACACGTTAGTCTCCCCAATATTCCACTCCCCAACAATTTCGTTTTTTGTCTTCACTTATCTCTTGCTCTCTCCCCCTTTTATATTCTCATCACCTCTCTGAACCATGCTTAATGCAACTATTGTGTTTTATTTTTTCCTGCAAGACATAACTTTCCTAACAAGATTTTTCTTTCCAAAACTCTGAAATCTCTCATGGATATATATGTTTGAGTGGCTAAGTTAGTTTTAACTTTTGATTGATGTATCTTTTCCATAAGCCAATTGTCGAGCAAGATGTGCTCTAAAAGTATTGTTAATGTTAAAGTTTATACTTTGCACTGAAAGCCAATTGTTAATCTTCTTAGCTTGGTAACTGATGTGGACATCAGTCAAGCAGTCAGCAGGTTAGGTGGGCCCATGACAAGGGCGCAAGCTAGGAAGGCTAAGGAGGCACTACAACTGGTCATCAAGGAAGTCCAGTCTCAAAACATACAGAACATTAATGGAAGTCCTCAGTTCATTAACTGCACTCAAGTTGAAGAGGAAGGAACCATGGAAGAAGTGACAGTTGCATTTAATGCAACTACCAATTGAAGCATCTTCATGAGCAAGTGATGTGGCCATGTGGGCGGCCAAGCTAGCCTACAATTTTCTGAATTATTAATTTCTTTATTTGCTTTCAATAATATGTTGGTGGTTACAAACATTGAGTTAATTTCCTGGTGGTTACAAACAAGGTCATAAGTGCATTAAAACCTTGTCTACTAGCCGTTAGGAATTGTGTGCTTATGCTCCATGAATCTGGTCTTTTATCAAGCCACATGAAGACCTTCCAACAAGTAGAATGGGGCGGCCAACATGTGCAAGAATGGCTGAGTTATATGCCATCAATTGGGGCGGCCAACATATGCTTAAATGGGAGAGTTATGTGCACCAACAAGTGAGTAAATGGCTGAGTCATAGGCCATTATTTGTTGCGGCTAACATGTGTTCCTTATGGCTGAATTATGGACTTCAAAGAGGGTTATGGAGGATATAATTGGCTGATTCATTTGCCATCAAAGTTGCGGCCACAATCAAGACAAGGAGGTTACAAATTGAAGTCAAACATGATTGTTTTGGACAGTTTTGGGCGGCCACTTCATGGCTGATTCAATGACCATTTTACTACATGTTTGGTGGTTATATTTCAAGGATTAATGCAGCCACATGAGCACAAAAATCTGAATGTAGTTTGCGGCCAAGTAAGCTAGGTTTAGCCGAGTTTAGTTAGGCTATTTTGTGTCTTGAATTATTTAATTTCTAGTAATGTATTTAGGGTTGCATGGGAGTTGCATGAAGGGTATTTTGGGGTTAAAATAGGTGTGTAAACCTAGTTGATTGCATGACCTTTTGAGTACCTTGTAATCCTTATAAAAGCATGCTTCATGCGTGAATGAAAGGTTAGAATGTTTATGCAGAAAATTACCTATACTTTGAGAGTGTTTCTCTAAGTTTCTTGCTAGTCAAGAGTTGAGAATTTATCAAAGGATCCTTCCTTTGTGTGTATGTTCTCAGGGACTTATCTTTCAAGTCTTTGAAAGTGTGACGTCCTTTCCTATCTTTCCCATTTCTTCTTTCATTTTCTTCTACTACGTTACTACGTTTATCTTGAACAAAAGCTTGATTTTCTTCATGAGTTTTTCTTGAATTATATGTGACTTGTTTTTCAAGGGAACAAAGTTGATTACACGTTTTTGACAAGGAATTTTTTATTGTCTTTGTTCATTTCAATCTCTTTGAGTTACGTTCCAAAAGAAAAGAAAATAGAAAAGAAAAAGAAAATATCAAAAAGAAAAAGCTTAGAAAAGAAAAGAAAAAGAATTGTTATTAAGAAAGTTGTATTGATTAATCAGAAAATTCTAAGGTCCATTCTAAATTGAACCTCAAGGTTCATATCAGTAACCCATTTGATTTTTTCCTCAATCTATTAGCCATTTTAACAATCTATATAACTATATTCTTAAATATCTTTGCAGACGTAATGTTCCCAAGTAATAAAAATCCCTATGGTTTTTACATAGCATATTGTATTCCTTGAATCATACTTAGCTCTGCAAAACAAAATCTTCCTTTGTTTCTTCAAAACAAAGACATTACTGAAGCTTTTTATTCTTCATTTCCAATGCAAAAATGGTATACTGTTATTCATGAAGTGATTGGTAGTAGGGAATTTTCCACTGCAAAATATGGATACACGTTTATTTCATCATTTTTTCATATGCACACACTAGCCATGAATCCAGTTTGTAGGAGATAAGCAGAAAAAAACTTTTTCATGCCTATACACCTAAGCATAAACTTGATTGATATGCTTCTCACATGATAAAAAAAATTAACGAAAAAAAAGCCCTAATGGGCTTGATAGCAAAAGCTTTATGACAATGGTTAGAAGAGACGAAATCTTGGCTCAAATCATAAAGAGAGAGGTGCTGTACGAACAGGCGAAATTACAGGATAGTGATAATAGGAGATAAATGCTTAACAGAAACGTGAATAATAACACGACAACGTTAAAAGCTGATTTGTCTTTCTTAGCTGAATTGTCAAAATATTATTCGTGGGACAAGAAAGGAGACACACAAGTGAGACAACATATTTTCGTATTTTCGGAAGGGATGAGGGTTTCCAAATTGCAAGAGCATAACGCGGGGTAAGCCAAGGCCCATGAGTTAGGTGAGGCCTTATAGCAAGCAAGGATGCACATCTACCAGTTACCTACCATCCGGCATCCACGGTTATTTTTCCTTGGCCAGGATTGAAGAAAGAATTTGACCAAAAAACAAAAAAGGATTGAAGAAAGAATTGTCACCAGCTCGGGCTACCCATACATAGAGGCAGTAAGTATTCAAATGAAATACCTCTCTTCATGTACCTAAATTAGATCAATTGTACTATTCCAGTATTAACGAGTATTATAAAGTTGTGAAGAAAATAATTACCCTTACAAATACTAGTGATTAGTATCTTCTTAACATTATTCTCTATGTTAATCTAATTAAGTTGAATTTATAACATTATCCACTGCGTATTTAGTAGATTTAGTTTATTCTGACAGAAGACGACTAATATACTATCATTTTCCTTTTGTTTTGTGCCATCAGAAATTTGGTTGGTTGGCATAGAATGCTCACCCCAACATTCCCTTGCAGCCAAGTTTGCCACATCCCCCGCTGGTGATTATCACTGTTCTTCATATATTTCGAAATTTAAAAAAAAAAAACTAGGATCGTGCATCAAATTTGAGGCCCACCAACCAAGCAACATCAAAATTTAATTTAATTTTAATCATTAACTATAGAAACATGTCATAGAGTATGTGGACATGTACGTGTCTACATTCGTGTCCATGGTCTCCACCTATGCGTAAAGAAGGGCCGCTAAAGTTTGTGGGCCCCGCCTTGAGCGGGTTTTATGGTTGGAATAAAGTCCCCCGTCTCCAGCAGCACACGTGTTTTTAGTGGCATTCGCACGCTTAAGCCTTTAAGTAATATGGTTACTATTTTTTCTCTAATCTTCTGCTAGTTACCTCACCACCTAACTCATGCATCCCATCGTTGTATGATGCCACGTAACCAAACGTCGTCGAATGTCGTAGGACATTCACGAAGCCTGACGTATATCGGATAGCGTAACACGTAACTGCGAATGACAGGAAGTAGCACTTTGATTTATGTACTCGCGCGAGTGAGAGTAGCAATTTTTCTCGTGGGAGCGCCTCTTGATAGCGTGGCAGAGTCAGAGCGAAGCGTCACGGCTTTCGTTCGTTCGGTGTCCTCCTGAATGAAGTAACGCTACGACTCTTTCGAAGCAAAAGCAATGAGTCAGTAGAATTACCGTGATACCCTTGTCATTATTTTGATTGCCAGGTTTACCCGTGTGGTTTTGTGGGGCCATAGATACCGCATTTTCAATACGTAAGGTCAAATGCAGACGAATATATATGTAGGGACTAGGGAGTATGTGAATTCTAAGGCTGTGATAAAGTCTGGGAAAGGGAGGAGGATGTGTAGTTTTCAAGATGAATAGGAAGGGAGCCACAGCATTTGGTTTTCGTAACGTTTGGTAACTTTGGTTCATTATTGACCGTCAAATGGACCATTCCACGAAAAGCGAATTATTAAGCTCAAACTCTCCGCATGGGCTGTGATTTTTTAAAACCCAATTAATTTGGTAATTTATTTTTTATATTGGTAATTTAATTTGAGAAAAAATATATTGGTGATTTATTTTTTTTTTAAGTAAAAGTAGGTGTAGAAGTAGGCTGAATTAGACTAGGCTTTGCAAGATCCAAACCTAACTCATATTATATTTCCGTGGCCCAAATCTGACTTGTATGTTGTCATAGACCACGTTTTTAGGTATGACCCAACCTATTTGAAAGTCTGGTTTGACCTATTAGCATGTTTAAGAACATATTTCATATTATGACCTTTAAATATGCCAATATAAATTTATCTCTAAATAGGCTAGTATGTTTACGGATAATATGTTTACTTTTTAATAATATAAATATTTCACTTATATATGCCTTTAAATAGGCCAAAAAACCTATATCTAAATAGACCAACATGAGAAATTTAATAGATATATTATTATATTATTTATATTATTTATTAGGTATAAAATATTTATATTTTTTAAAATAATATTATTTATAAATAAACCAGCCCGCGAAGCCTAATAGGCTTTTTAAAAAACCTAAGTCTTCCCTATTTAATTAAAAAGATATTTTTAAAAGTCCAAATCTCGCCTTCTTATTAAACAAATCAAACCAAACTAGACCTTAAATAGGCTATGTTGTAGACTCCCGACCTACGACCTAGCCTGATCTATTTCCACCTCTAAGTAAAAGTATGTATTGTATTTAAAAATTTAAAATACCTCCCCAGTCGAATCTTGTGGTTAGGTAGAGCCTGATGACTGAATATTCGATCACCTGACTATGTAGATTTCGACAAAAAAATGAGACTTTGTAGATTAAATCCGCTTTGGGATCCATTTTCATTGTGATCAACCATTATTTAGTCGTCATGATGTGATTCTATGTCTGATAAGATATTTTTTATCTAATAAAATTGAGTATATATTTTATAAAGTAATATATATATATATATATTTCTTCTCATGTAATTATATATATACATTTTTTCTTATGGTGTGACTAGTTTTCCTAACGGGTTTTTTTTCATATGTGAGACTTGGACCCAATACCTCATTTTTTTTTCATACGCAAAACTCAAACTCAGCATCTTACTTAAATGAAAATCAAACATGTACCAATTGAATTATTCATCGGTTGATGCAAACTGTTATTTTTATTCTCATTTGTTCTTTATCGATATTAATTTCTTCAGTTAACATTAGTCTAATGAGATATTTTTAAATCACTCATGAAAATGATCCCATTTAAATATTTTTTTAATATTTTTATAAATAAAAAAGTTTTAATGACTATACTTTTATTTCTTTAATTTATATTAAGAGCTAGTAACTCAATCTTACAAGCATTTATAAATATATATGCGTGTATACCCAAACAAACTTGTAGCTAGCAACATGCATTACCATATGCTATAAGAATGGAAAGAAATGCACAAGTTATCATATGGCTTTGTTTGACTTGACAGATAGGTATCCATCACATTTCCTCTAACATTAAAATTTGTAGTTGAGTGTGCTACACATGCAAGTTCGCTTCACAGAATTTTAATAAGTAGCACCTCCGTCTAGCGTACAAATATACCAACTAATGGAGTTTACCTCATTATTATATGAAATCAAGTTTGGTCATAAAAAACTTCCAATGCAACAAAAAATTTAGGAAAAATATAAACACTCATCCATAATACCTTTCAAATATTAGATGATGTTGAAAAGAATTTTGATGTCCTTTTCGAGGATCATAGTCCCTTCTGAAATCAACCATCTGAAAAGCATATTGACTAATTAAAAAATCATGACCAACAAATGCCAACAATAACAATGAAAAATTAATAAAAAAATATAGTTGTTTAACCATTAATTTGATTAAACAAATGTATTTTTAGAGCAATTTGAGAATAAGATATTAATCCTCTTATTGGTTTTTTTTTAGCATTGTTATTAAGTTATTTACACATAAGAAGTGAAGTACAAGAACAAGAAGATTAACTTGCTCGAATAACAAGTGAAAACACAAAGTACATCATAAGTAAAATAGAACAGTACGATTGCATGAAATTAAGAAAGGTACAAGAAATGAAAATGGTGGTATGCAGTCCCTAATTGCTCGTTGCATAAGGTTGCCTTTGTCACTGGATGGACGTCGTGGCTACTGAGTGCTTGAGTGTTCAATTTGCAGACATGTGCCTTTTCGTCCTCATCCTATTTATAGGATTCCTTTGAAACTGCTATGTGGTAACTGCTTGTAACCGTTTGTGGTTCCTTTTCCCGATTTCCACGCTCTGTAATCTCCAGATGAAAGCAGAAAATCACCCCTAACTGCCTTCTGACATGGATAAGTGGTCCAACATAGGGATGTAAAAAAAATCCATACTCGTGGATATACCCGCAATGGATATATACCACGTATTTATAAAATGGGGTGGGGCAAATATTATACTACCCGTCCCGCGAGTCCCCGCATACTCATTAAAATAAATTTTCCTATTAAATATATTTGAATATTAGAATTTTTTATTATTTTACGATGAGATATAGTTTATTTTATATTATTTTATAATGATTTTTTAATATATTAATACGTAATAATATTATATAATGATAAGTTATACATATAATATTAATATAATATGATATTATAATATATTTTATAACATTTTCTCTCTTTCTTTCTATAAAAATTTAAATTTTTAAACAGTAATGGATATCTGCTACCCGCATGGGTACCCGTTAATTTTAGTGGGTATGGATACGGGTAATGCACTACCCGCCCCCGTCCCGTTGACATCCCTAGCCTAGCAGAGCTTTCCTTCAAGTCATACTTATGAATAATTGCTTGAGGCTTCAACCTTGCGCTAGGAATTCGAACCACCCCTAGAAGAATGTTAGGCTTCAAGCTACAAGGTTTCGAACTAACCATGGGCACTTTAAGACGCTTCTTTAAATCGCCCATACTTCGAATCATTAGCTTTGGGCTCGAAACTAGCCCTGAACTTGGAACGTTCAGGACACTGCCTGATCGAATAAGTCCTTTTCGAAGACGTTACCATATAGGCCTAACAATAGTATTGATTAAAAGTACATTATAACTTAATTGAAACATTATTTAAATATATATATATATATATACATATTATCTAAATATTAATCATAAAACATTATAAGTAAAACTAATTGATTTAATTAAAAAATTATTAAAAAATCTTGTGATTCCTAAATATAAAACATTGTGTGGATATGTATAGGATTAGGTGCCACACGTTCACAAAAAAATTTATGGATCATTACATGCTTGATTGGTTATCAATTTGTAACAATGAGAATCGATTTCCTTGAAATTGATTTTGAACCATTCCCATCCAACGTGTTTCGCAAATAGTGAATTTTTCGTTTTTTTAATTATTGATTATATAAACATATCAAAATTAAATCAATCATACCCAATTATAATTAAACCAAACGAACCATATGTGTTTAGATCACCCTTAATAAATAAAAACACTCTATCAATCACAAATAATCTTCATAAATATCCATTAAATCTAGGTCTAATTAACATCTCTCTTATTTTTTTGGGTGAAATTATCTCTTAACTTCATTAATAACACATATTTAACATCAATTTAAACCTATGTTAATAATAATTTATCTTTTCTCCAGATTCTTTTATTTTATCAACCAAACAGTGATTGGTGACGATGAGAGTGAACTGTGACTCAGACGAATTTTACATGCAAGATAAAGTTCGAATTACTGTTGACTTTACCTAATCACCACCTCCAGCCCTAGAATTGAACCCATAGTTATGTCTATATGGTATTCTCAATCAAAGACAAAAAAAATTATGAGTATTTTCATTCATTCAAAATTTAATTCGAGCTATATAACATCATTTCTTACATGCCAAGCTATTCTGTCAATATAATTCAACATATCAATGTTTCTAAATTGTAAATTGTAATTTACCAAAATTATACTTGAGGCTACTTTTTTTGTTTTTTAAGATTATATAAACTAGTCTTTTAATACACATGTTCGACTCACACACACACATATATATACACACCATTAATTAAAAAAAAATTATACATCTTATGTTGATTTCTTTTTAACATAATCTCATAGTAGCACACCTTTTCTTCTTTTTATTTTTTTTTTAAAGCATACCGCACTTGAATATTGTCATGGTGTGTGTATATATGTTAATAAAGCCTTTTGTGGCACATGAGAGCTAGGGAAAGGGGAATTAAATTACCATCAAACGATAGGCGTAAGAGAAGAACTAATCATTTACATATATATTTTCACAGTTCACACATAAATCCCTCTCCTCCATATCCGGTGCACGTAGGATGTATCTTTTTAATTTTGGACTCGAGCTTGTAAATGGAATTATCTTTGAACATAAGCAAAAAATACGCAACTTCAGAACTAATTAACCATTTAGCAAAAAGATCTATATACGGTTTCAATAATGCATATAAAATATCGTGACCTCTGAAAACACAATATATAATTAAAAATCAATAAACTGCAAAAACGTGATCATCTAATAGTTACAGATCAGGATATTCGCTACGTGTTCCTTTCATTTTTGACAACCAGTCTTCTTAATCACATATAAAAGGCAATGTGCCTTTTTAACATCATCACGCACGCACACACACGCTCCATGTTTCTTCTTTATGTTTTTTAAATAAAATAAAGTAGATTAAGATTAAGAACTAATATAATATTATTTAAAGCACTGTCGATTTATTTATTTTAGGGGGTATATTTTGACATATGCATTATACATATTAGATAACTTGTATTTTAGCGAAAAACAAATGATACCCTACAGCTTTTGTCATGGATGATTTTTTTAAAGTTGAACATTAATCCTTACTCAAAAGGCATGGATCATGATTAGTTCCGAGCACCCTTATCTTTGTAGCTTTGTTCAGTTATGTGACATGGCCACATGGGTTCATGGTGATAAGACCTTAACTTTCGTGAATGGATCTTGATTTGGTCAATTGATTACTTGCTAGTTAACGCAAAGCTAGAGGAAATTAAAAATTGAAGTGTGATTCAATAATTTCTTTGAGCTGAATCCTTTGTCAACTTTACTAAACCCGTGTCTAATTTCTCTTTTTCATACAGCAGGCAAAATTTTGATTGTTTTTTACAGGCTGCTTTGACGTTTGATTGTTTTCCACCAAACAAATTAGTACTAAAAATCTCAAGACAAAGGAATTCGAACTGTGCAATCTTTTATCAAATTTAAGGTATTCATTTAATTTTTTATTTGATATTGACTTGTTAAAACGTGATAAACAAATTCTGTGGGGGTCTTAAGAAGCATAAACATAAATTAATTGAGTATTAAATCTCATGTGCACCGCCCGAGGCATATATTCTTATTCATCAAATGTTGGAATTTCAGCAAACCCATCTCTGAAGCTATGCATTTTAATTTGGACTTGGAAAAGGAAGTATACCTGCCATTGCCAATAACAAGTTTCATTGCTCATTGTCTACCACATATTTTCATATTTCATGACAGAAACAAGTTATAAAATAAAACGGCATATAAAAACATGAGAATTGGATAGAAGAAAATAATACAAACAGAACTTTGAGTAAAAGTAAATGTCATTCCAAGCTACAAGGAAAAAAAAAGAAATAAAGAAAAATGTCAAATCGAAGTGGATAGAGATGGGGCCACGAGGGGCAATATAGTCAAAATAGGTAGGGCCAGGGGCATTGAAGTCCAAAAAACGAAAAAGAGTGTGCCGTTGGGATGGCCACGCTGACGTGGCTAATACCCTCCTTAATTCTCTTGATTAAAGTGTTAAACACGGACACGCCTTATAAACCCATTCAATGATAAATCCAAACACGCCCTTCACGTTTCCATTTCTGAAAAAACTCTCCCTCTCTCTAAATTCTCTCTCTAGAAACTCAAACCAAAACGAAGCTCTCGTAGCTGAGTCCACCCGACGCAACGTTTCTCTTTCAATCGTTTCGAATTCAACTTTCCACCGTTTTCTTTCCCCTTATTTTTGTTTATATACATAATTACCGATCATCGATCATCATTTATTATTTTTCGTCGTTGCGATTCTATTGTTCTGCGTTGTTCGTACGGTACGACGTCGTTGGTACGAATTCATCGCCGTCGCGCTGGTACGAAGGGATTGATTGATTGCTGCGTCGTTGAATTGTTGAAGGATGGCGGCCGGAGTGGAGTTGCCGGAGGGGAGAGCCGGCGGAGTTGTGATGGAATTCCCGCTCGGAGAAGCGGAATCTTTCTCGTCTCCGCCGAGGTTGCCGAAGAGGCTCCGGCGACGGCTTCTTGACGCAGAGTGCAAGTCTCCAAGTACGGTGGAAGAAATCGAAGCCAAGCTCCGCGATGCTGATCTTCGCAGACAGGTGTCCTTACGATTTCATTCTAAACACAGTGTGTTTGTTTGGTTGGTGAGAAAGTTTAGGGACTTCAAATTGAATATTCAAGTGATTTTCTGTTTGGTTGATTATTATCATTATTATTAATATTTCTTCTTACATATTAACCACGTGTAATTAATTTGTTTTCAACCCGTTTTTCTGGAAGAAAAATGAGTATTTAGAGATTAACCTCTTTTAGGAAATTTTTATGTTGGGTCATATGTAAATTTCAAATTTTTTTTCTCGATTCATCGGCTTCCATAAAGAGTTGCTGTGATTCGTTCGTTACTTCTCGCGTGATTGATTATACTTACGAATTGGTTTCTTCGTCTTTCTTGTTATGTCTCCAAGGTTGTTTCTATGTTTGGTAGGATAGGAGAGGGTTCCTTTTTTTTTTCTGTTCCAATTTTGTTTCGCACTCCTTGGTGGTGGCACTTTTTCACATGGTTCTTCTTTTTGGTTAGTTCTGTGTATAAATCACAAGCTTTTAACTTGTGTTCTGCGTATTGGTTGGAATTCAAATTATTCTTTAGTTTCTTCGTTCGTTCAGAATGCTCTACTGGGCCTTCCTTGTCATTCTATTCTTACTAGTGGAACCCATGCGCATGTTGTTGTTAGTTACCGTTTCTTCTCTTTTACGTTCTATTCTCTTTCTCGTTCCTCCCTTTTTACTCATGGTAGTTATTCTTGTTTTATTTTATTTTCTACTCTTGCCTTTGATGAAAGTTTCAATGTTGAGCATTTATAAAGTCCATTGTCCTGGGTTTCTATTTTCTCTTTATTGAACTTGAACTTAACCTGACTGCAGAAATACTATGAGAAACTCTCAAGCAAGGCACGTACAAAACCAAGAAGCCCCTCCTTGCGGTTTTCATCTCAGGATGATGATCTTGGTCAGCGACTAGAAGCAAAGCTGCAAGCTGCTGAACAGAAGAGGTCGGTTTCCTTGGGTTGAATGTTTGGGTTTTGTGTTATATCCTGTAGTCCTTTTTTTTTTTAAATACACACATGTACGATTAATGTTGTTTCCAACTAGCAGTGTGTTTTTATTGCTTCATTCGATAAATCTCCCGGCTTAAAATTTTAAATTTCTTGATCACACTTCATCTGCTACTTAGCAACATTTAAGTTTAAACTGTGAGAGCATTATGTTATTTGGTGCGCTTGTGCTTCTCTCTGTGTGTGTGTATTTCTAGTTTTTTATTTTTCCCAGAAGCTTCTTTTCTTGTTTCTAAGAAAAAGTGTGAAATTGGATTATTTGATAGAACCAATTACTTCTCCATTTATTTATCAGCCTGGATTAGTTGTGTTATATCCATTTATTGAAGAAGTTTATATAATGTGTGTAAACTTGACTATCATGAAGTTAAACATTATGATCCTTCTTTCTGATATTTTGACTAGTTCATCTCACTCATCACAAACTTATTTCTGTAATTTTATAGTCAAATTAATTGAGATATAATAATCTAATAATAGAAGAATTTCCTTGTATTCTGAAGCAGTTAAATATTTAACATGATCTTTTTTTTGTATCTACATTTTTATTCTTATGCTTTATATGTTCCATTAAATTATTGAAAATTTATTTCTCAAGTCTGAAAAATTATGCTTCAACCCTTGACTACTAAGCTTATTTTAACCCAGAATGTTATTTCTTTTAAAATTATTTGACTTGTACTTTATTTCTACTAATGAGATAATTCACTGCCTTCCGTACACAGGTTGAGCATTTTGACAAAGGCCCAAATGCGCCTGGCAAGGCTAGATGAATTGCGTCAAGCAGCAAAAACCGGAGTTGAAATGCGCCATGAGAATGAACGTGCGAAGCTTGGGACGAAAGTGGAATCACGTGTTCAGCAGGCAGAGGCTAATAGGATGCGAATCCTCAAGGCTTGCAGGCAAAGAAGGGCATCTCTTAGAGAAAGGTCATCTCAGTCATTGATGAGAAGAATGGCACGAGAGAGCAAATACAAGGAGTGTGTACGTGCTGCAATTCACCAAAAACGAGCTGCTGCTGAAACAAAACGACTTGGGTTGCTGGAAGCTGAGAAGAGGAAGGCACATGCTCGAGTCTTGCAGGTGAGACATGTGGTGAAGTCTGTATCTCACCAGCGTGAAATTGAGAGAAGGAAAAAGAAGGATGAGCTGGAAGATCGATTGCAAAGGGTATGGTATTATCTTGATTTTTGGGGGGATATCTTGACCACTTAACAAATTTCTAATGTTATAGTGGCGCTTGTTTATATTACAAAGTCTTCAAATTTTTATTGATCAGGCAAAAAGACAAAGAGCTGAATATCTCAGGCACAGGGGAAGGTTGCGTGGTCATGCACGAGAGAATTGGAATAGAATGTCAAAGCAAGCAGATTATCTATCCAGGAAACTAGCAAGGTTATTTGCATTTAATAATTGATATATTTCAGTTGCAACATTTAGGTAGCTTATAACTTCACTGCTTTACTCTGTTGTAGTCATTTTGTAGGAGGCCTGAACTAAGCTATAAATTTATATTATATAGAATAAATTTAGAGTTTGGAGAAGTTTTGTTCTTCTGTTGGTCCTTACCTTCAAAACCAGTGCAGTGGATATGTTGAACTGTTTTCTGATAGATATTACTATAGGACTTCTCTAACCTTATTAATTTCTTTAAGGTGCTGGAGGCGGTTCCTAAGGCAGAAAAGAACAACCTTTAGCTTGGCAAAGGCATATGACCAGCTGGGGATCAATGAGAAATCTGTAAAGTCGATGCCATTTGAACAGCTTGCTCGTCTGATTGAATCAGCTTCTACTCTTCAGACTGTGAAAACTTTACTTGATCGGTTTGAGAGCCGCCTCAAAGTGTCTACAGCTGTTGCTCCTCCCAATCATTTGGCTAGCTTGGATAACATTGATCACCTGCTTAAACGGGTTGCTTCCCCCAAGAAAAGGGCTACTCCCAGGAGCTCGATGAGAGGCAGGGAGGCAAAGAAAATAGAATCGGTCAGGGAGTCAAACAATAGTGTGGCTAGGTTATCAAGGTATCCAGTGAGAGTTGTTCTTTGTGCTTATATGATATTGGGTCATCCAGATGCAGTATTCAGTGGAATGGGAGAACGTGAGATTGCTTTGGCCAAGTCTGCTGTAGAATTTGTCCAAATGTTTGAGCTATTGATAAAGATTATACTAGAGGGGCCAATACAGAGTTCTGATGAAGAGTCTGTCTCAACAGTTATGAAGCGTTGTACCTTCAGATCGCAGCTTGCTGCTTTTGATAAAGCATGGTGCTCATACTTGAATTGTTTTGTAGTCTGGAAGGTTAAGGACGCTCGATTATTGGAGGAAGATTTGGTTAGAGCAGCTTGCCAGCTTGAGGCTTCTATGATTCAAACTTGCAAATTAACTCCAGAAGGAGTTGGTAGTCAGCTTAGTCATGATATGAAAGCTATTCAGCATCAGGTAATTTTCCATGTCAATAGCTGAGAGATTTCTTTTTTATGATTATTGATGAACTTTTTTGGCAATGTCATGGAACATTAATGACTTTAAAAGCTGGCCATTGAAGATTGACAGGTCTACAAAATTTGCTTCTTTCTTTTGAGTAAATTTTTTACTCCTTTTCCTTAAAGACTTACAGTTATTTGGATGTTTTCACCTTTCAATATGGGTGTTTCTTCCCTTGCTTCCTTATTATTGTAATAAAGTATGCTTTTGGCTTTATCTTCTTTTTGTGTTTTTTTTTAATGTAGGTCACTGAAGATCAGAAACTTCTGAGAGAAAGGGTGCTTCACCTGAGTGGAGATGCTGGGATTGAGCGTATGGAATGTGCACTGTCTGAAACAAGATCTAGATACTTTAGAGTAAAGGATAACGGAAGCCCAGCCAAGTTTCCAATGTCTCAGTCCATGTCTCCAAACCCTACTCCACTTTCTTCTGTTGCCAGCTCAAGTGAAAGAAATATTTCTATTGAGAGTAATCATAAGACAAACCGAGTAGTTCGATCCCTTTTTAAGGAGACCAACAGTTCCCCTATAAAGTCCAGCTTCTCTGCACCTAGTACCAGTTCTGATAGTCAACTCGGTGCTTCCTCTGAAAAGTTGGTAGTAGAGAATGAGGTTCTTGTTAATGAGCTTCTCCATGAGCATCACCGTAGTATTGCTGATGGCTTTAATGTCTCTGATAACATTCAAAACAACATTGAGGTTAGTACATCTTCATAAAATTGTTACGCTTAAATTGATGGATGATTTTAGATGAGGCTTTAGTCAGAGGCTCTGCCTCAGGCCTTTGATGTTGGCCAGTTGCTTTGTTATCCCTCCAAGGCTCCAACTAAGACATTTCTGTCTAACCTAAAACCTATCCCTTTGGAGTTGTTGTCAACATAAGTATACTAAAGCAGTACATGATTTTAAATTTTCCAACAGCTGGTAATGTATATAATATTGAGTTCTGATTCAATCACATTATCTTGCAGGGTAAAATAAAACAAACTATGGAGAAGGCCTTTTGGGATGGTGTCATGGAATCTGTTAAGAAGGATCATCCCAACTATGACCAGATTATTCAACTCATGGGAGAGGTTAGAGATGAACTTTGTGAGATGGCTCCAAAAAGCTGGAAGGACGATATTACTACAGCCATTGATTTAGATATTCTTTCTCAGGTAGGAGCTATGTTCTCTTCATGCAACCTCTGGCTGTGATGGCTAATAGATGCATCATTGGCATATACCTAACTATAATTTCTCCTTTTCTGCTATATCTTTCTTCTTTGTATCTGAAGGTGCTGAAATCGGGTAACCTGGATGTTGATTACCTTGGAAAAATTCTTCAGTTTTCACTGGTCAGTTTGCAGAAGCTTTCAGCTCCAGCCAATGAGGAGATAATGAAGGCCACACACAGGACATTATTTTCTGAATTGAGTGAAATTTGTCAATCTAAAGATGATTCAAACAATTCATGTGTTGTAGCCTTGGTGAAGGGTTTGAAATTTGTCCTTGAACAGATTCAGGTGTGTTGCATCTTTCCTTTTTTTGCAACTGTTTACTTGACTTTATCTCTACTTAAAATATGTTCTTGGTTTTTTCCTTTCATTTCTTTATTAAGTATGAGGGATGCTTCTGAGGTCACATTAATTAACTGAAAGTACTAGGGCATTGCTTTCAAGTTTAATTGTTAAGTGTAATACATTGAATGGCTTGAGATTTGATTGGCTATCCGTAGAAATAGGTTCAAACTTCTTTTTATCAATTTGCTTTGTTTGTGCTTTGTTGTAGAGCACAAAACCTAACTTTTCATCCTAAGATTTTTTGGCTGCTTTATCCGTAGAAATAGGTGCATTTTTAATGATGAAGTGCGGGATGATAATTGATCAGACAATCAGTGGTTGAGATTTTAACAACTTTATAGTTCATTTGCATAAATTTTATCACAATTTTAACCATTTTTCCAATTAATGATTTTTCTTGCACTTTATTCTTTATTTTCTAAAGTACACCCAGAAAACTAAAAAAGCCAAATCCTCATTGAACAGACTATATTCAGCATGGACATTTCCTAGCTTGTAATTATGTATTTTACTTCGGTTATATATTATGTGACATAATAAATTCTTCTGACAGATTCTTAAGAAAGAGATAAGCAAAGCACGCATAAGACTAATGGAGCCTTTGGTTAAGGGGCCTGCTGGTCTTGACTACCTTAGGAATGTCTTTGCTAACAAATATGGATCTCCATCTGATGCCAGTACCTCTCTGCCTTCAACACTCAGATGGCTTTCATCTGTTTGGAATTGCAAAGATCAGGAATGGGAAGAACATGTGAATTCCTTCTTAGCATTGGTTGATAATTCATCTCAAGAATCACTTCCTTCAACTACTCTCAGAACCGGGGGAAATATTATGCTGAAAAATACTGGGAGTCCAATGGCCTTTTCACCTGATGGGGCAAATGCTAAAGGTTGTAAATTGAGTAAACTTTAATTTCCGATGCTTCAGTTTGCTTCAAAAAGAAGTTTGCTGTTATATCTACTGAGGCAGACACATATTTTGATACTTGATACTTGCTTGTATGTAATTTGATCAGGAAATCAGCAGCCAGAATGCAAAGGAGAACAAGTTGATCTAGTTGTGAGGCTCGGTTTGCTAAAATTAGTAAGTGGAATATCTGGTCTGACACAAGATGATCTACCAGAAACTTTATCTCTTAATTTCTCCAGACTGAGGTCTGTTCAGGCTCAAGTTCAGAAGATTATTGTGATTTCTACAAGGTAAATAGATGATATTTGTGTCAATAGGTTGTCGTCTTATAACTAAACATAAGTGCATGTGTGTGTATTTTTTTTTCCGGGGAGACGGTACTGTGTTGAACACTATTTATTGTGCATGTATATTTTACTATTTAATCTTTATTTTGGGAATTGCAGCATTCTTATATGCCGCCAGATTCTTATGAGTGAAAAGGCAGTAACTAGCCCTGCAGATATGGAAAACATAGTGTCCAAGTGTGCTGAACAACTCTTGGATCTCATAGACCGTTCTGAAGATGCTGATATTGAGGATATTGTACAAGTAATTTGCAATTTGGCCACTGTTGACGGTGAAGACGCAGGGAAACTTCAATCAAGAAAGATAGTTGCTGCCAGGATGCTAGGAAAGAGCTTACAAGCTGGGGATGCTGTGTTTGAGAGGGTGTTTAATGCTGTCTATTCAGCTTTGCGCGGAGTTGTGCTTGGGGGAACTGGGCCCCGTGGGAGGAAATTGGCAGAAATGGCTCTCCTGAAAGTTGGGTCTGGTGTTCTTACTGAAAGGGTAGTGGAAGCTGCTAGTGTTTTGATTGTGGCAGCCACTATATCAGTCAGTGTTCATGGGCCATGGTATAAATATTTGACTGATAACATATGAATATAATTTGGTGAAGTACATAAATAATAATAATAATACACACATTTGTACATAGGAGTGTGTAAAGTTGTCAGCTGTGTATCTTAGGGTTCTGTGTATGTAGTAGAATTCTTTTAATGTAACGAACAAAAATGTATATAGGTCTATCAAGTTCTCTCTTTCTCTGATTGAATCTTATTACAAGTAATTTTTTAGAAGAGATGAAGGGTATGAATGTATAAGAGAGAAAAATAAAAATTATGGACAAGAAAAAGTAAAAAGGAGAGGAAAAAAAAGATATTATTTTATAGAATTATTGCACCGTACACCTATATTTTAACTGTTAAATATGAGTTTAAAACAATGGATGATGGACACTAGAAATATGTAATAGTTAAAATATAATTGTGTGGGGTGTAATAATTTTTAAACTGTTGTACCCTAAAAAGAAAGCGTATTTTTTAATCCAATGGTAATGTTATAAATTATTTTTCATATATAAAAAATCAAATTATTAGCAGTATAATAATCATTTTTTTTGTTAATCACAGGTACCTCCTGTTATCAGAGCTAGTTATGTTCAGGTTTAGAGACAATTGAGGCTACCCACCTCTCTCTAAGAATGTTTGGTGAGGATAAAACCGTGAGCTTTTCTTATAATCTCATTTTGCATTGTCAATTGAACCACAACCGTTAATTTTCAAGTGATCAATTAGTGCTCATTTATTTTTTAGTACATAATAGAAATAATAATCAATATTGCTAGAATTGATTTGTAGTCAATTCCATTTAGGTTTATAAATCATGTATCATTCATTTTAAACCATTAATTTTGTAATTCTATTAAAATTAATTCTACTCAATTCTAAACTAAAAGAGCACCTTGTCAATAACATTAATAATGCTATTATTTTTAAGTTATAATTTTTTAGTTAAATTATAGCATTTAATTAAATGCTATAATTTTTAATAAATAATTTTATCTCTTGATTATTTAGTTGAAATTCGCTAATGCTTTTGGGACACTCTTTAACAAGAACTTAACTATATATTTTTTCGAATCAATAAAAAATTTATGAGACTGAATTTGAGTAAAATTATTGAGACTAAAATTACACACTAACAATAGTCAAGGGACCAAAGTAGAATTAGCAAAAATATTCTGTGATTGCAGTATTTCATTGCCATCTAAATACCTCCAGTTATCCAGTATTTTTTTGCTGATCTGCATTTACTAGTTATCTGACACCGCTCAGGTGGAATAAAATTCAGTTCCAACAACCATAAATTACTGCAAACTAGGCCCACCAAAAGCAACATACATACTCAGAAGGGACATATACAACGATATAATTGTCAACATTTTACCATTTCAAGATACTGTCCATTCAGGTAGTACTCTTCCTGCAGCATTTGTACAAGTTATTTTATTTAATGCATCATTTTCTATGTTGTCAAAATCTAACTCTTCATCAAGGCATCCATGGTAATAATCTTGCTCAGCAGAATCATAAATCTCAGTTTTTTTATTTTGCCTCTTTACTGTCCTTTTCTTTGAACGACCGGTACTTTTGGTGAAGGCGTCATCATCCTCAGCATTTGCATCTGGGTCTCCATTTGCATTTCGTCTCCTTTTGGCAGAGTCAGCACTGCCTTTGCTGCCGCTGCTGTTTTTATCCAAATTGTAATATTCATTTATGGTATTTTCAATGGTTTCCAGTAACCGGTCACCATACTTGCTTACTTTAGTCCTGTGTTAAACCAAAACGTTAATGAAAGCTGGTTACTTTTGTCCTGTCCTGTGTTAAACCATAACGCTAATGAAAGCTGGTTCAGTAACGGGGACACTTGACTATTCCAAGAATGAACTTACTTGCTAATGCCGTTGATATCAAGAAGTTCTTCCTTTGTTCTTGGCACTCTCTTGCTTATCTGCTGCAACGTAGCATTACTAAACAATAGAAACAGCTTATCAGACATCTTTATAGACACACACACACACATCTGTAACTACAAAGAGTTCAGAAACCCTATAAAGAGAAATCAGTACTTGTATAACAAACAGAAAATGAAAATGTCTAATGACTTACCCAAATATGTGGTAAGCCATAACACCATCTCCAGCTTCTCTAACAAGAGCTGTCCGCAACATCCGCAGAGCAGTGTATAACTTAGCTGAAAGATTCTGTAGTAGATTTTTCTTAAATATAATTGAAGATAGAAAATTCAACACAACTGAAAAAAATAAAAAGAACCATTTTATACCAAGTCTACTTCATTCTGAGGCTGGTCAGGAATGTCAATTACTGGAAGATTCAGCTTCACAGATGTCAGAGAACCTTTAGCTGGAGTTAAATCACATTTCCCTGGCTTTGATGCCTTTACAGAGGATGGGAATCTACAAAAGTTAAAGATACCACTAAGTAGAATACGAACAGAGTAAAACAAAAACATTCATGTATTGTGAATATGAGGCCAGAGAAAGCTGAAAAAAGAATTCAAGCGAAATTGATGTCAAGTTAAAGATATCTAAGGCTAACATCAGCATTGAACCCCTAGCTCAGGCAATTGTTATCATTTTACATAAAAATTGTTCCATCAATGAAAGAATTAGCATCATCCTGATTCACAGATTTATGCAAGAAATGACTTAAGGCAAACCTCAATATAATTCTCTGCCCACCAAATAACAGATTACGGGCCTTGGGCTCATTTACCTGAAAAACAATTTAACACATTGAACAATTACAGTTATTAAAGTCTAATTATAGAAAATAACATTAAAAAACTATCGCTCATTTGAAGCACAACGAGCAAATATAACATTTTTGGAATAAAATTGCAGCATAAAATCATATTAAAGTAGACTTTTAAGTCTTTGATACCTTCAATACTGATGATACTGATCCATAAACATCACTTTTCTTTACCTCCTCCACAAGAAAATCCTCAACAACAAGATGATGCAATACACGGGAAGCCTCACCCTTAGCTAGATGCTTCCCAGCACCATGAAGGCTCAGAGTCTCATGCCGGTGTTTCTTGACCTAATTTTGATGTTAGAAGTACAAGATCAAAGGAGACAACTAACGGCTATTAAGATCCAGAAAATATTGCAAAGAATGAAAACAGAAGAAAAACAAGAAAATGCTCCTTGACATACCAACTGGCTTAAGGAACCACGGTACACTTCTAAAATATGAGATGTAGAGACCTTCTGTCCCGTTAACTTAATTAGTTCAACCTAAACAGATGACAATCAAAAGTACTTAAACTGAGAACAAGTGGACTCAAATATTACAAACTAGTATAATTCCATAAAGTGGAGCGATGAAAATAATATATGGATAGAAGTTGCTTTCAAACCAATTGTTTTGCAATCTCTGTGACATCCTTTTCAATGAAACTTGTAACCTTCAAGCAATTATCACATGTTTTGTGACAGGTTGAAGAATCAAACTTCTCCCCAAAATGAGCAAGCTGAAGAAGGCGCCGACAATCAACATCACTTTCACAATAACTAACCTGAGAAAGTTCAAGACAAAGATTTAGTAATATATATAGAAAATAGAAATAATATAGTATCTCAAAGTGATTAAAAAATGTACCATTCGCAAAAGGTTTTCAGTGTTTGTTTCCAGTATCCTTCCTGAATTTGTCATATTTAATCGGTTGTATCCAGATGTCATGGGGCTTTGCTCTATTGCTCCTTGACTCAACATATGCTTAACACGTATCTATAAATATGACATACAACTAGATATAAGCAATAAAAGGAGAAAAGAAAGGGAGGGAGAGAATAAGATCTCAATCATCACTTGTTTCATATGATTTGCCAGTAAGTAATATGAATGTTATCTTAGTTCCATAAACATACAAATCAATATTCAAGTAGTAGTGTTATAATTGATACTAACATAATCACTGTAGCTATAATATAATACACATGATGAGCGTTGACCATCTCTACCAGCTCGTCCACATTCCTGGAAGGAAAATGATAAGCACACATGTAAGCCAACAGAACCAAAATCAATGCCTAATATATATTTTATGATCTGCCAGTACCTGATGATAGCCTTCAATAGATTTTGGGAGCGAATGATGGATTACAAAGCGGACATCAGGTTTGTTAATACCTGAAATATCGACTTTAAAATATAATTCCATTCAATAAATCAATCAATGAATAAGAAGCAGCAAAGAAGCTAGTTTACCCATTCCAAATGCCACAGTAGCACAGATTATATTGATCTCATCTTTGCTCCATTGCTTTTGAACAAAAGCACGTTGAGCAGGATCCATGCTCCCATGATAAAATGCACATTTATGTCCACATTCCTGAACAATGAACATAACTAGATAATGTATTGATAAGCCACACAAATAGAAATTAACTGCAAAATTTATTTTCTCATTTATAAAAATTTTAATCAGCTTGTTAAAACTGGGCTCCATGTGTAGGAAGGTCACAACTCACAAGAGTGCACCTAGGGCCCGTTTAGTGGCCAAGATAGAATAAAAGTAGAATAGGATATGAGCCTGATAAACTCTTATTTATCCACTGTTTGATGTACACTAGATAACTCACCAAATAGTTTTACATTATCTCATCCTATGTTTGAAGTGGTATAAATAATGGCAGGATACAATACAAATTATATATAAAAGATAAAATCACCCTTCTATTTAAAATTACATATAATTTTTCTAAAACAATCATAATCACCCCTTTGCATAAATTGTAAGCTCTGATGACGACTTTGAAAATGATGATGACAACAAGCCATCGATGTCTATTGTCTTCTAGCTTCCATTGGTTAGATAAATTTTTCGAGTTAGAGGAAGCAATCATCACATAAACAACAAATTTCAGAGTAAAAAAGGCAATGATTGTTGCTGCTAGAGAAGGCGCATAAGATTGTCATTGGCAACGGTTGTTGCGTCACCAGCGGTGGTTGTTGTTGACGTAGAAGGTGATGGTTGTTGCTCTTAGATTTTGGACCTGGGCCTAACTCAACCCCAAAAGCTAGCTTATAAGGTGAGGACTGCCCAAGGCTTATATACCACAATTTGGCCTTATCTCTAACACACCCTCTCACGCCCAGGATTGGACATCTGGAGCGTGGACAACTATACGGGTGGCGGCCCAATAACAACGGATCATCTAGGATAGGCTTTGATACCATCTTAGATTTTGGACCTGGGTCTAACTCAACCCCAAAAGCTAGCTTATAAGGTGAGGACTGCCCAAGGCTTATATACCACAATTTGGCCTTATCTCTAACAGTTGCTATTGTAGAAGGTGGTGATAGTCGCCATTGGAGAAGGCACACGTGGTAGTTTGACCACCAAGAAGGAGAGATAGAAAAAAGAGGAAGAGAACGTTGTGAACCAGGGTGAGAGGGAAAAAAATATTTCAATCCTACCCTCTTGGTTTCTAACACAGCCCCCACTACCAAAGTAATTTTCACCTAGTGAGCATGATAGGATAGGATAAGCTTATCTTATCCTGCCCTATTATTGGCACACCAAACTATGGATTAAAAATAAGATGGGATAGCTTATAGTATCCTATATCTGCCTTATTTTCTTGGCCACCAAATAGGCCCTTATGATTTATCAAATGCTCATATCATCATGCAGAAACAATAAAACACAAACAAGAAGCACGATGACGAGAAAAAGAGGGGGGGAAAGCAAGAACAAACAAGAAAATCACAGTCAATTCATTTCATCAAACCTTCAACTGAACTATACAAATAATGAATGAAAAACCAACCTGTAATTTTTCAGCAACCTTTTCACAGTCCATTCGTGAAAGACAATAGATAATGCCACATTCATCAAAATGGTTTTCCCTTATGAATTTGTCAATGTCCTCCACACACTTTTTGGTCTTAGGGACAACAGAATACCTGTAATGTTCAAAATGAACATGATTCATTCATTCAAGGTTTAGTAAGAAGAGGATCTTTGTTTAACACACCATAAGTTTGGGCGATTAAAGCTTTGTCGGAAAACAATGCAGTTAACGAGACTAAGTGCTTGCACAACATCCTCTTTTACACTAGCTGTTGCTGTAGCTGTTAAAGCTAAAACAGGAGTATTTGGGAATTTCTGTTTCAACATACCAAGTCCCTGGGAAAATTAAAGAATTTATTAAAATTTAAATAATATATCACATGATATTGCATCAACTTGAAAAGTATAAGACCCAACCTGATAGTCTGGTCTAAAATCATGCCCCCATTGGCTCACACAATGAGCCTCATCAATTACAATCCTCGAAAGCAACTCACGAACATGTAAGTTCTCCAAGTGTCGCAGAAGAACATCACTTCTGTAGTAAAAAAAAGGCATTATGGAAATTAAAAATATGGTTCTTAGGCTAAAAAGTGCATATCTAAAGAAAAAATTGTTTCAAAGAGCAGAACAGCTACCAATGATGACACTCACCTGGCAACCTTCTCGGGTGTCACATATAACAACTTGTATTTACAATAATCAGAATTAAGTTCTCTAAGGATCTCCTGCTGTTCAGCCCATTCCATATTGGCACTTAAGTAGGTAGCAGGTATATTTGCCTATATGGCAAGCCAAAAGGAGTGGATAAGCATATACTTATTAGAAAAACATACGATGAATAATAAAAGCATATCAGCTAAAAATTAGCTGTACCTGCAACAGGTGCATTATTTGATCTTGAATAAGGGACACTAGGGGAGAAATTACTAATGTTATGCCAGGACAAATAAGAGCTGGTAGCTGCAACACAAGACAGTCCAAAGTTGTAAGATCACGGTAAAATGCAAATTTTCTAGTGATGTAAAGGAAATTAATCTTGCCTAAAAAAATACTTTTGGAGCAGTGGATTGCAACAACATTGTAACAAAGAAACTAAATCGTAATTCAAAATACCAAGTATTCCTATACAACAAATTATCAAGATATAAGAATAAAAATGGACACAAATCCAGCATTAAAACCAGTAAAATAGTATCTACAAATGAGAAAGGAAGGAGGCCATAACTCAAAAGGTCCCCAGAAAAACCATATTACCTGATAGGTCAGACTCTTCCCTCCACCAGTGGGCATCAAAACAAAAACATCACATCCACTCATTGTGGCATTAATGACCTCTCTTTGGTTGGGGCGAAATGAGTGATTTCCAAATACTTTTTTATTATTAACCTAAAAGTGTGAAAAGAAAAAAATTATAAAGATGATAAGCTACATACACAGGAAACTGACAATAACTCAGTTCAATACCTCCAACTCTTTTGTCCAAGGAAAATCCTGGCTGCTCCACCTTTTGTCCCCAGAACCTTCAATGTAATTAACTTCAATAATCTTTGGGATGAATGCTTCCCTCTCCACTGGACCTGATGGCATGCCATACTTATCTACAGAAAAGAATGAAACAGACTGGAATGACGATCCACATCTCCCATTATCCATATAAGTCTGGGCATCATATCCCTTTAGTCCACTATGGAGGGAAGTTTGCTGAGGTGTTTCATAGACAAAAGATGTAGGAGGTGCTGTAGATGCAGAAAAATGTGACTTTTGTCTTTCCTCGTCAAGATTTCTGGAATGAATATATGTTTCAAGCTGCTGAATTTGTTTATTCAACTGTGACCTAGCATTAACAACAGAATTTATTTTCAACCCAAATGTTATTCCGTTTAAAAGGGATATGCGACAGCATTTCTTTTCCAAGTATAATGATGCATCATAATTATATAAAAGGAAAAAAGTAATAATGATGAAGCCTTTAAGCCATTTCCTTGTATCGTATGGGGTATACATTAAAAGTGAAAATGTCACAAACAGGAAACAATTCCAAGGTAAAGGCACACCTATCTTGACGAAGCTTTGATATCTCTGTAGAACTGAGGTTTTCAACATTGTCAAGCAGTTCATTAGAGATAGAAATTAGATTATCCTTCAATTCTTGCAAATGACCTGCTGCTTCAGGGCAAAGCCCTAACTGCATTCAGTTTCAGGATTAGGCATATCAATTTGATAAATGAGCATGGGTAATTCATGAAAGAACAAAATATGTTTGGTCAATACCTTGTAATTGTGAATGCAAACTATGCACAGCTCTGGTGGCAAAAAATTATCCCCCTGTCTAGCAAAATTATCTTTATCTGCAGTTGGTGTAATAGGAGGAAGCTTGGATACTGATGGCTGGGGAGTGCAAGAAGACTGGTATTTCTCCACAATTTGGTCAATATCTATGTTCTAAAAGACAGTCAAAGAAGGACATAAATGGAGAGAGAGAGAGATCGACATCTATATGGACGTAAACAGTTAAGATAAGCTTCAGTAATGTATTTTGAAAAAAAAAAGATATAAGAAAAACAAGAAGGCACAAAAGGACAGAATTACAGAATGAATAAAATTGTCAAACATCTTCATCAGTGTCCACTTCACAAAAAAGTTGGGAAACTTCGGTACCTTCTTGCTGGATAACTCAATGTAAATTCATGAGAAAAGTAGTAAAAGTTGAACTAACTTAAATAAAATTCCTCATCAATGTAACTAAAGTTTTGTAAGCCCTTTGATCTTATAATTGGTTCATTCAACTGCACAAAAAACAAGTATGTTGTGCCACTGGTACTATATCAGACTTTTGCATGCCTTGTATTATAAGAAAGATCAAAATGAATTTGACTCATTCAGATCAACCAAAGCATACTAAATTACCTCAAGTATGTCATCAACATCATCAATATCATCAGCTATGCATTTTCTAGACTCATTGATTTGGCCTGTGTACTTTGCATGAGTGTTCATTGAACTATCCAAAAACCGAGAACTATGATTAATGACAGCTGGAGTAGTGGTGACATCAGGATGGCTAAGCTTGTTGTTTTCATAGCTTCCTTGGAGGGAAGTTGCTGTCCTTTCTTCATGAAGCTGAGGAGTAACCTTAACAGTTTTTCCAGGTTGGACATAGTTCCTACTAGAATTCTGTAGACTTGAAAGAGCAAGCCAAGCCTGTTGGCAATTGTTTCAACAGAAGTCATTACCAAATTATAAAAGTTTCATAAAACAACATTTAACATTGATTTAAGTGATTCAGAACCAAGATAGAGTCATATAAATGGAAAGTTCAGCTTATTATAAGGGACAAAACCTTGATAACGAGAAGGCAACTTATACTTATTTCAGTAAAAATCATCAGAGAAATATATTGATTTCAAAGAAAAGATTACCGATAACATGGCAGCGTGAAACTCCAATAAACTGAAAAAATGTTAGTCCAAGATAACAAAGTGATAACACGTGATAAAATTACTCAGGCTCGCATAGCATTTATGAAATTATACCTTGTCAACTTGTGCTCTTTGTGAACTCTGAATATTTTGACTTTGTTGGAATACAAACCTGACAGAATTAATATGTTAGAGAGCAAGTTGAAACTGTGGTGGAAATCCAGCTATTAATCTAGGATAGTACCAAGTCCCACAGTAACAGGGTGGTCATATAGACAAGAGAAACAGAAAATCCTTCAAAAAATTATTTCAGTGTTGACTAGCCAAAAGTAGGTTAAAACTTAAAACCATCATTTACCATATTCTACCACTGCGATTGAGAAGCAAGACTTGTCTAGAAAATAAATGAAACGTTAGACAGAGACAAATACCTATTTAGCAACTTGGAATGATATTGCTTTCCCTCAACCAGAACTACATATTTATCAAAATAATGAAGCTTCTATGCCCAATCATTATATGCAAAAGCCTAAAATCCCATTGTGGTATTGTCTAAGAACTTCTGACAATAAAGTTTCCACTAACGAGGTATACAACAAAGACTAAGATTGCATCATATTGTACTTGAACCAAAATAAAAAGGAAGAGATTGTTGTAGTAAAAGGCATACCTCCCAGTCCCAGCGATTGGTTCTTGATAGGAAGGTTTCTTAGTTGGGACAGAGAACAGAAAATTTGAGCTCAAAAATTTGGCTTGGCATGAGAAATTTTCATGAGCATTGGCATGCTGCAACCAATTGACCTGGGGAATTTTATCATTGCATTTAACACCCTCCGCTGAATTGGCTTGACTGTGAACATTGCAGACCTTGTTAGTGAGAACAAATTATAAAACAATGAACCATAACCATTGAAGATGGGAAAAAAAGCGACAGAAAAGGGAAAAAAAAGTAACAGAAGCATTACCGTTGCCTCATTTGAGTAGTAATGAGACAACACATACGGTTGGTAGCATTTGTGGCTCTCCCTGCACATAAGGATACAAAAGCAAAAATATAAATTGAAATGGCATATTTTCAGCGGTGATGTGATACATATAAGAATACACACAAATGAGAAACACAGTAACCTTCGTTAGCTAAGTTCCGGCATCGGCAACGATAGTCATTGGAATTATGAGCAGCAATGTAAAAGCAAACCCTAGAAAATTGAAATGGCAGTGTCTGGGAACCAAATGCGGCGAATGAAATTGAAAGCGACCTAACTTTTCCTATAACATGAATGGATGTGAAGACAGTATAAGACAGAAAGTGGAAGAAGTGGGAGTGATGGCGGTGGCGGAGACGAGAGAAAGAGCGGTCTCAAGATGCAGAGCACCGTGGCTTTCGAATGGCGGGATTTTTTATTTCGTCTGCGTCTTTAAAGTTAAAATCAAAAGTGGTGCTAAAATCAAATCTTATTTTAATTTTTGTTTATGGTTTATTTTTACATCACTCGGAAAATAGAAGAATTTCTTAATATATATAGAAAAAGGCGCATGTGAATGTGTTTTTTACATTTTTTAATGGTTTGTTTGGATTTGAGCAAGAATGGGAGGAAAAATAAAGAATAATGAATGAAAATAAAATAGAAAGGAGAGAAAAATAGGCAGTAAATTATTGAGACATGATCCATACGGGAAAAAATTAGTTGATAAGGTAAATGTAAATATAAAATATCACAAGATAACTTATTTACATGTTTTAATATATAAATTATATTTTTGTTAAACAAAAGCATGTTATTAGGTAATTATATTTTTAGATTTTTTTAATTTTAAATTCTCATTAACATTTTAATAATAAAATATTGTTTTAAATATGTTTTTACTCTCTATCATTTTGTTTACTTTTAGTCTATGTATTTTTTTATCGTTAAAAAATTTTTCGATGGCCTTTTTGGTCCCACTTGTTAACTTCAAACTGATGTGGCAAATAGAGTCACATTAGTCTGCCACGTGTTCTTCCTACCCAATTTAAATTTGTTTTAGTCCCTGAATTTTTTTTTTGTGTTTCACCTCAATCTCATCCTCATTTCCGTGGCGCCACCGCCTCGGCCACATATGTTTGTGTTTTTGTAAACAATTAAAATTGGACAGACTACTTGCTAGGATGTAGGATGAAATTGTGTCCCGAAGTTATATTTTTTTAAAATATATATATATATATATATACCTTTCACACAATCCTCCGGACACAGTTGTCCCGGAACGTTTTCCGTTATTTTTTCACACAGTTCCCGAACCGATGAAACAGAAGGGCCTTTACTTTTGGCACCACAATTTTTGTTATTCCCACCCCCCATCATTTTTATCTCCCTGCCCCTCCCCTTCCTTTTCCCGCAGCACCCCCACCTCCTCCTCTTTCACCCTCCCCTTCCCCATCCCCATCCCCTCCCTCCTCGTTGATGGCGGAATCGGCGCCAGAGCCGTTGTCGCTTTCACCGGAGCCGATCTGTCCGGGCATGTTAATGGGCTGGGAGTGTCCGTACATTGCAGGCTCGATTCGGAATTACGAAGAGTTGGAGTTCGATTCGAAGTTACGAAGAGTGAGAATTCCATAGGTAAATGAATACTAAAGGAGAAGGAGAATTGGGCGAGTGTGTTTGTTGTGTGAAACTGTGTGTGAGGGCGAGCAGAGTGAAGCCGTGAAGGCCAGCTCAGGAGAAAGACAACACAATATTTCAGCAGAGGGGGCAAAAAGAATTATTATTATCCTCCCTTACGGCCGTAAGGTATATTTTTTAAAAAATATACTTAGGGACACTATATTCGTAAGTCACTTTTTATAAAAAAATATAGATTCTGGACAAGGGTGTCCGGGAATGATTCCCGGAAGTTATACTTTTTTATAAAAAATGGCTTACGGACAAGGGTGTCTGGAATGGTTCCCGGACACCCTTGTCCATAAGCCATTTTTTATAAAAAAATTATAACTTACGGACAAGGCTGTCCGGGTCCCAAACACCCTTGTCTGTAACCAATTAATTGAATGGCAGATTTGAGTTTTACAAATTAAAAAAAAAGGGTGGGAATAGCAAAAAATGTGGTGCGAAAAGTAAAGGCCAAACAGAAGACATGTCATGTATGACCCATGACCCATTCAGTTTATGTCTGTCCCCAAATAAAAACAAGAGCTTCATGAAGTATGATATGATGCATTGCATGCCACCCACTTTACCAGTTTGTCTGAATTCAATTCAATGACCTCCGCTCAGCTCCTCTGTTGCTACTTTGATACTCATGGTCACTGGTCAGGTAAGGTACCCACTCTACCCTCACTTCACTTCTTCATTTACTCACAATTTGATATTGCTGAGTATGAATCAATTGAATGATTCAACAGTGACAATCTATGTATGTTTCTTAGTCTTGTTCTCTTCTTTCTCCATGTCATAATTCATTTTTCTATGGAGAGGCGTTTTTAACACGCAGTTGTTCTCTCTCTCTCTCTCTCTCACACACACACACACATTTTCCCGTGTACTTGGTCTTGCTTTTTTGACCATTTTCTCTTTTCAACTATTGGCAGTCACCCCAGGTTGCCCCACTAGTATTTAAACGGTTCAGGAGTTTGAGCTTCCCATTGTGGAATTCAGAGACGAATCAAAAAAATCAAAGGCCGGTTTTTGTGAACTTGCAAGCAGATAGAACTCCAACAACCATGCACAGTTCTGACAACAAAATTCCCCATGTACTCACTGTTGCCGGCTCTGATTCTGGGGCTGGTGCTGGAATCCAAGCTGATCTCAAGGCTTGTGCTGCTCGGAGGGTCTACTGTTCCACTGTCATAACTGCTGTTACTGCACAAAACACTGCTGGAGTTCAGGTTCACCTTCATATTAATTTCATGACTTCTGTGTCTGTCTGTTGCTGAGAAAACATTTCTTTTTTCTTTGAAAAAAAACATGAAATTGATTGCACACATTTTAGTATTATACTGTCTAAACTAGCATCCAGATGTATTAGTTCAGGACCTTTTCATATATATGGACTGTGACAGTGTGGCCAAGTATTAGTTTCATAGATAGTCAATTCGAACCCTGATACCAATTGAGTTTTTTATTGCTTATTTATTGTCCCTTTTTTTTTTCAATTCTGTGGCAATTGCTAGGGAGTGAACATGGTGCCTGAAGATTTTGTGGCAGAGCAGTTAAAGTCTGTGCTATCTGATATGCATGTTGATGTGGTAAGTCAAAACAATGAGTGCAACAGCTATTGTTTTCAAGTATCCTTCCTAGTTGAAAACTTTATGATATGATTCAAGAAAACTCTTAAGATAGCTCATTTTATCCGACAAGAAACCTTCAAGAGGCTAAAGCAGTAGACCTTTTTTGTATTTGCACACTGAGGACCATCTAAAAATTAATAGGAAACTGGATTTAGAAACCTATTGGGTATGTTGGTGTGTTCTAGCTAGCAATTCCATGCATTACCAAATACTATATATTAATATAATATTTACATGCTACAAGTGCTCCTTTTAGAGGGAGGGGGACCCAGTATTGAGCTTTTTTAAAATTTGATCTAATTAATTGTCGAAGGATGATACTTGTTATGAGGGTTGCTTATTTTTCTGTTCTCCTCGATACACTCTGATATCTTGGTTAGCAGTGGTTGCTAATATTTTTTCCTTCTGAACTAATTATGCCATGTCCTTAGGTCAAAACAGGTATGCTGCCCTCTCTTAGTATAGTGAAGGTCCTTTGTCAGAGCCTTAGAAAATATCCTGTCAAAGGTATTTTCCTGTACAAAATTTCCTAACATGTTTATTTAATTGCAAATTTGCAATTGGAGTGATTTCTGTGCTGACTTCGTTTTTGCTGAAGGCAGCTCTTGTGGTTGATCCTGTCATGATATCTACCAGTGGAGATGTACTTTCTGGTCCTTCTGTTCTTGCTGGATTTCGGTATGAATTTTTAACCCGAACTATGCTGCATCTGTATGAAATGAAAGTATTTTTCATGGCCATCCATCTTTACGACAGGATTCAAATACAAGACTATTTGAAATCCTTTGATTATGTAGTCTTATGCTTATTTAAATTTTGATTTTATTTTCATGATTTCACCCGTATTTATACAACACTGGATAGATAGTTATTGAATAAAAAAACTGTTTTTAAAATTATTTCAAGTTTATTAGTCAAACTGTAAAATATTGATTCTGCTTATTTATTGGTTTTTGAATGCAGGGAGGAGCTGTTTCCCATGGCTGACATTGTAACCCCAAATACAAGAGAGGCATCAGTTTTACTTGGTGACATGCCATTGAAATCAGTTTCTGACATGCGTACTGCTGCAAAATTAATACATGATTTGGGGCCTAGGTTCATTTCTGTTTAATATATTTGAATTTTTTATCCTAGTCAATCTAAATCATGTTTTAAAACTTATTCAGATTTTTTGACTGTTGCTAATGCTATTTATATGCTTTAAGAAACTTATGGAAACATCAAATATAAGTTTCTTTTTAAACAGAACTTTGCTGCATGAGTAGTTGACTTCCAATGCTTGTTTGATACAACTTGAGTTTACAAGATATGATGCATGGACCTTTTAAAATTTTAGTTCATGTTTTGATAAAGTACAAACTATCAGAAAATAATATCACTAATTGCTATAGCAGTACTGATGAATCAAATCTGTAACAAAGATAAATTGGTATATTTGTCTTTTACTCATTTTTCTCAAGGGAGAAACATGGCTTACTCAAGACATATATCCAATATGCAGAACATGGACTTGAAGAATTTTTATTAAAATCTTTCCAACAGAATGAGCTGCATTTTATACATATCTCATATAAAGCACTTCTAACGATGAAGTTTGATAATCTGTGGGAAATAAAGTGCTTGTTTAATTCAATATCTACTACGGATCTGTTGGCCTGGGCAGTACTTTTGTAACTGAGAAAATTTCTGTATTTGTCATGGTGCTTTTTATATTGACCTGCTCAAAGTGGACTGTTCATTTGTTTCCCTAAAGTAATGGTGCCAAATAATTGACTTAAATTCTGATGGTGTTGGATAAGTGTATTTGACTTCAAGGGCAGAGGTCACAAAAAAAATCTGAAAAAAAAAACTCTTTAACAGTAGCATGCTTTTATTGATAATCAACTTTCATTGCAGGAATGTACTTGTCAAAGGTGGTGACCTCCCAAATTCGTTAGATGCTACTGATATATTCTTTGATGGTAAGATTCAAGTCTTTGATTCTCTGAGATGACCAGGAAAAATCTGAGACAACTTTTTCCTTTACGTTTTGCTATGTATGCCCAAATCTATGTTAAAAATGAACTCCATTTCTTGGTCTTGAGTTTTGCAGGTGAGGAGTTCTATGAGCTGTGTTCATCACGTGTAAATACTCGCAATACTCATGGTACTGGTTGTACTTTGGCATCATGCATAGCAGCAGAGCTGGCAAAAGGTTCATCGATGCTTTCAGCAGTTAAGGTCTGTTCTGCTATCTCAATTCACATTAGTATTGAAGGACCTCATTTGCAATACCCATAATTTATCGCCTTCTCTTTGTTTTCTTTATAATAAAATAGAGAAGGAGCAAATAAAAATAAAAGAGAATGAAGAGATGGAACATCCTATCATTTTAATAATTTTACATATGTGGATTCTGGCAGATAGCTAAACGCTATGTTGAGGCTGCCTTGGATTACAGCAGAGACTTGATCATTGGAAATGGATCCCAAGGCCCTTTTGACCATCTTTTGGCACTTAAGAATATGAACCAGGGTTCTTGTAGGCACGATAGGTTCAATCCAAATGACTTATTGCTATATGCTGTAACTGACTCAGGAATGAATAAGAAGTGGGGTCGTTCTATTGCTGAAGCTGTTAAGGCTGCTGTTGAAGGTGGTGCTACCGTTGTTCAATTAAGGTTTGTTTCTTTAAATGTACTTTGCTTGTTTTTGTATCATCCCAATTGTTACGCAGAATATTTGTGGTTCTTGCCACCAGCACTTTATAGCTGGTATAATTTTCTATTGCTTAATATGCCAAGCTCACTATCCTAAAGATCTGAAAAAGGATATTGTCTCATAATTGAATTTGAAGCAACATTAGGCCATACTCCAAAGGAAAGCATTCAGATGAAACGCTGAGACAGTTTTTCCAGTTCTTCACAGTAATTCCTGTTATGCGTTGATTACCGACGTATAAAGTAAATTCTCAGATCAATGATTGTTTGATCCTAATACATGTTTGTGGTTACTAATCTTCTTGAATTTAGAAATGTTTGTTGTGTCAATTTAATTGAAGTGACTGACTGATGATGCCTGTTTGATTTTTCCTATATTTCTGTTAGGTCTTAGCACGGGCATGAATCGGTGAACCTGATTATGTGTCTGCTTTTTCAGGGAAAAGGAAGCTGAGACACGGGATTTTATCGATGCTGCCAAAGTGTGCCTTAACATATGTCGTTCCTATGGAGTACCTCTTCTTATAAACGATCGTATAGATGTGGCCCTTGCTTGTGATGCTGATGGTGTTCATGTTGGTCAGTCTGACATGCCTGTACGTCTTGCTAGAACTCTCCTTGGTCCTGAAAAGATAATTGGTGTATCATGCAAGACCCCAGAGCAAGCTCAACAAGCATGGATTGATGGTGCTGATTACATTGGTTCTGGTGGTATATATCCCACCAATACAAAGGCAAACAATCGCACTATAGGCTTAGATGGGTTGAGGGAGGTATGCCAGGCCTCTAAACTGCCTGTGGTTGCAATTGGTGGCATTGGTCTGTCAAATGCACGTGCTGTCATGGAAATTGGTGTACCAAATCTGAAAGGGGTTGCTGTTGTTTCTGCTCTTTTTGATAGGAAATGCATTTTGAGTGAGGCAAGAAACTTGCACGCGGTAGTAAGTAAGTCAGCATTGTTGATACAATGATCATACCGCAATGTTGAGTTTTTAGTCAAAGGAGTGGTTACTGGTTAGAAGAGCTCTACTAGCTTTCACCAGTTAGGAAAATATTTAACTGCGGGTCATGCTGAACTTATGAGTGCAAAGTTCCAATAAATGAATTCATGTAATGCTCAATGTTGGGGCAGAACAAAACAAAACATATTTAGAGGTTAATTCATTTGCCTTTGTTGAATGATTGTTCGGGGAACCTATAGTATTCTGTATTTTGTTCTTGAACTGTGCTTTCACGGTTGGTGGGAAAGCCTTACATATAAATAAACAGACAGACAATTTTCAACAACAAACAACTGACCATTTTCCAATGATGTAATGCCTAACTGAATTAAGAGAAAAATAGTATCAGCCAGCATGAAATTTCGCGAGCTCTAACTACAAGGTTAGGTTTCTTGCTCCGTGCAAGAAACATTCTCAATATAAAAAACAAAGAATTTATAAATAATTAATACTCCTTGCAACTTGCGTTCAAATAAATGTCAGAAGCTTCAAGGTTGGTGAATATCATACAAGTAAACAGTTTGTTATGCTGGAACTAGAAGATTACGTTGAACCAAACTAGACTACTAGACTTTGCTTTTCAAGACTTAAAAGACAACTTGATACTTATAAATTATAATAGGGTCACAATTAACAACCTTGTACAATATATAAAAAATGTACAGCCATTATTTAACTAAATGTCCTATGCAGAAAACTGAATTTTTTACATACGAGCAAAACACACTCGCCTTAGTTGAACTTCACCAAGAACAACAAAGGAAACCAAGAATCTATTGCTCTATCTAAAAACAAAAGACCTTTTTTTTCTGGTTTTTAACTGACATGAAATTCTCCGCTAGCCTGTGCCTCCTTGACTCTCTTTTCATATTCATCTTCTTCCACCTCTGCCTCTGGTTCTTCTCTTGTTTCTGTTTCTTGTTCTTCTTCTTCTTCTCCTCCCCAGCCAAACCCTCCAATTGACCTGGATGCTGGAGGTGGACTTTTGGCCTCCTCAACAATATTCATAATGTCTTCTATACTCTGAAGAGAAAAGGTTGGGTTTTCTTTTCTGTAGTAGACAGCTTGAGCCACTTCTGTCAATTCTCTAGGCAAGTTCTTTAAAAACCATGGGTGGGACTTTATTTCCTTAATGGTGATTCTCTGCAGCAAATCACAATATAGAATGACAATTTATTATACTACAAAATGTCCCTTATTAGCAAATGACCCAAGAAACACTGCATAACAATGATTATGAAATTGTTGAACATTATGAGCAAACTTCAAGTGATATTATGATTTATGAACCTATTAACCTAACATGCCAGAGCTTTAAATTTTTTGACAATGTTCCTTTTAAAAAAATGATAAATATGTGCTGTTCAGTAGCATAGCATGTGCATACCCTGGCTGGATTTGCCACAAAGATGCGAGACAGCAGATGTCTACAGTCTTGAGTTATGTGAACATAGTCTGGGATCTTGTATTGAACAGCCATAATTCGCTGCATAAGAATATAAAGAGTCAGCAAGAATAGGCATTTTATAAATCTATCATCAATTAGGATGATGAAGAAAAAATACATTGATGGTTTTCCTGAAATTTTTTGGATCCTCTTGGTCCTCAAATGGGTATGCTCCCACCAGCATTACATAAAGAGTCACTCCACACGACCATACATCTGCCAACTGAACAAAACACAAAACAGAATATATGAACAAAGAAAATGAGAATTTCACTGTTGTATAAAACACAGAAAACTCATCAAGCAAGACTTAATCCTTCCAGGGCTGAAACCCAAAATACTACATACTACAAATTTCACCTTTCTGACAACATTTGTAAAATATCAGAACAAAGATAAATAACCAAAATAAACACCCTTTCCTTCGCTGAAATTTTTAAGAGCATTTGAAAATAATGAGAATTCACCATTAGGGACCTGGGCTGCAGAAATAACATATTTACACTTTGCATTCCAAGAAACTACCCAATTAATACATGCTATTTTGTCCATATTATTCTGCCAGTTAAATGTGGACACATCAAGTCATCAAATATAACAAACATCTATAATTATAACATATGATACATTAAGCACAACTATTGCTTGATGGGCTTGTGTCACTAGAAATTCGTGGATGTGTTGAACCATTCCAACGCATTCTAATCTTATTCCAGGATAGTAACTAGATTACCTTTCCATCATATTCTCTACGTGAAAGAACCTCTGGCGCAATGTAGGCTGGAGTTCCCACTGTAGATTTAGGCCTAGAATGAAGCAGAGATGACTAGAAAAATAAAAGGTTGTCAGATGCAAAACTTGTCAAATATGACTGCAATAATTTATTCAAAGTATGTGGTATTGATATCACTCCACTATTGAACCTTAGAATAACCAAAATCACATATTTTGAGCCGTGGGGCAGGGCTGCCATCCAATAATGTGTTCTCCAGCTTCAAGTCTCTATGGCAAATTTGCTTCAAAATTACATAAGAAAAAGAACCTTCAAGAAGAGGTAAAAGAACAAATTACCAACTGACAGAAACAAATAATTCATTCCCAGATTTACCATGGAATGACAGTAGCTAACTCCTGAGATGAGCTGCTGGAAGAAATATCGAGCCTGGAAATTTAGAGGATACAAGAATGAGAAACAAATTATAGAATCTTCCAAGCATTCGGTTTTTAAGAATGAAGAGAAGGAAAGGGGAGGGGAATAAGGCAATAAGCAGCTTTGTGCCTTTAACAAGAAGGAAAGCAAAAGCAAAATAAAAAAAAATGAAGTTACAAAGGGAAGGTAATTAAGCCTCAAAACTCAATAGCTCAAATTGTTTTTTTTTTGTCCAAAACCATAGGTATCTTCCACACAATCCTGTTCGAGCCAGGTGGACCTCTATATTAACATGTTTTTCCTTGGGATAAAATGTTATTTTCTTTTCTACCAAGTTTTGAGGGTTTTTAATTAAGTTAGCCAAACACCCTGATGCTGTTGTCCTACATCTACTCATCAAACATCAATGGCAAAAGATACAGGTTATGAACATTGTAATTTGGAGGCACTAGATTGATTTTATTTGAAAATTTAAATTAAAAAAAAAGAAATTGAAGAGACAGAGAGGGAGCAAACCTCATCTTCGCTGAATCTTCCAGCAGTGCAAATTCGCTCAAAGAGCTCTCCACCTGCTGCATACTCCATCACTATACCAAGATGTGTGGGAGTCAAAACCACCTGCAAAACTGAAATCCCATATTAAACAACCTGAACATGAGACAAGACAAGCCATTACTCCCAATCAAAATAAGTTGATATGATTATACAGACCTCCTTGAACCGAATAATATTCGGGTGGCGAAGACTTCTATGGTTTATGATTTCCCTTGCAACATTCTCATCAATCTGGAAAACATCAATTGTAAATAAAATAAAACAAAATATACAAAAATACATGCGACAAAATAAAAAGAAAAAGAAAAAGCACGTGTTATCTAAGAATTTAGCTTCTTAACTTAATTAATTCATCTTTGAATTATAAATGTGAAGACATGAATTTCAATTAAAAATGTCATAGTGAAGGTGAAAGGAGTAGAACCTTGTGACCTCGTTCAATGAATTTCATGGCAACAAGCTCTTTGGTTTCTTTGTGGCGCATGAGCCTGGCCACCCCGAAATTCCCAGATCCTATATCCTTCACCAGCTCGTACTTCTCCATCCCCTTCTTCTCTCTTGCTTGCTACCGAATCAACAACGCAGAGAAAGTTTACACCTTTGAATTCCACGACAAAAACCCAGCAGCTCCGGATCAACGCCCACAAGGATCAGAGAGAGAATCCCAAATGGGAAATGGAGAATAAGATGCAGTCCGCAAAATAAAGCTAAAAGGTGGTGAATTTAAGAGAGTGTGATAGTGGGGATTTGGGAGAGTTTCGAAGGAAAGCAAGGAATCGTGTGCGCAATTTGCACCTAAATTTGTCTGATTATTACTATTGTTTATTATGATGTAAATAAAAGTGTTGATTAGTTTATTGAATGGAGAAGAGGGGGGGAACAGGAAAAATTGCAACTTTAAGGCATGGGTTGTCTGGAGAAGGAAAGAGAAAGAGAAGGGGAAGAGAGAGAAAATGGAAAGAAAAAAAGGGACAAAGACAAAGGAACGTACTGTGCGTAGCGTACTACAAACTCAGTCGAGAGAATATCTGCCACTGGACTCTCTCTCACTGCACCTTTATCATCACTCCTCGCTTTCATTCATTCCCTTTCAAATTAGGATAAATTAATGTGAGGGGAATCTTATCAATACTTGACATTTTTTTTTCTTCATGAGTTTTTTTATCATAAAAATATTTATCCTCGTGGATTTCAGGAACAATAATAATAATTGTATTTGGTAAGTAATTTCAGTTAATAAAAAAGAGTAAACTAGCAATTAGGTCACTGATTTTGTGAGCGTTGTGCAATTAAGTCCCTGACTTTAGGAAATTGGTCCTGTGGTCCCTGACTTTAGCCTCCGTCATGCAGTTTAGTCCAAACAGTTAAACTTCTGTTAATTTCTTGTTAAATTGCTGACTAAGGACCTAAGTGCATGATTTTATATAAAGTTATGGACCTTTATGCATGATTTTATATAAACTTCTGTTTTTGGTTTTTAATTTTACCTATTCTTTTTTTGTTAGGGATGTCCTGCATGCATGCCATTGCAGCATTGACACACTGGGGAAAAACCAAAGGATTACTGTTAAAAACCAAAGGATTGCCTAATAGTATATGCCAATATATTGCTATTCAAATCTTTAATTTTATATTCTTGTTCATAACTTAAATTGTTAATATTACATACATAGGTGACGGTGACCATCTTAAATATGAAGAGCAATGTTATCCAACTAAAGTTTTTGTTAATTTGGGCACTCACACTTGCACATGTAGAATTTGGCAACTCACAGGTTTCCATCCTTTCTTCTCTGATTTTTGGGTTTGTCTGGAGCCCTCTTCATTGGTGGTGGCAGTGGTGGTAGCTGATCTGTCTTCTGCCAAAATTGTTCCCCTTGCAAAGGGTTAACATGGTGAGCATAGGTAGCATTAATGGATGTCATTGTCAACCATCCATGCCAGTAATCTTCTGATTTTTCCCCCTGTGTGCCAATGCTGCAATGACATGCATGCAGGGCATCCCTAACAAAAAAAGAATAGGTAAAATTAAAAACCAAAAACAAATTATCAAGTTAAAAACCAAAAACAGAAGTTTATATAAAATGATGCATAAAGGTCCTTAACTTTATATAAAATCATGCACTCAGGTCCTTAGTCAGCAGTTTAACAACAGGAATTAACAGAAGTTTAACGTTTGGACTAAACTGCATGACGGAGGTTAAAGTCAGGGACCACGGGACCAATTTCCTAAAGTCAGGGACCTAATTGCTAGTTTACTCTAATAGAAAATGTTCAAATCATTTCAATTTCAGTTATATTTGATAAGATAATTTTTTTGGATAATTACTAATTTTTCTTGAAAAGCTATTTGAGGTAGTTTTTTTAATAAAATTCACATTTTCAGCTACTGAGTGAAAATTTATTACAAGTTTATCCCCCAACCACTCATACTCATTATTATTTAATAATTAATGATGTCATTGCAAGTCTTTTTACCATTTTCATCTAGATTTACCAAACAATTTCAATCAAATCAACTAACTTTTAAGTATAAAAAAATAACATAAGTATAAAAAAATAGTTAACTTTTTAGTTTTCAGCTAGTTTTCCAACTTTCATCTATCTTTTCAACTTTTACCAAACACACATTAGAAATATAAATTTATCATGTTTTAACATTAAACCAAACATATAATACATCATGTTTATTATCATTTTCCTACGTAATACTACTATCTTTTTTCTATCCCTTCTTTTACAGCATGATATGATGCTTTCTGAAAAAGTTGCACATTAAAAAATTATGCTAGAAAATGTAATAAAAGGTACAATAAAATAAAAAAAAGAGATGAAATATGGTAAAATAAGATGGAATGGAAGGAGGTAAAGTTACTTCTTTATTAGTTAAATACTTTTATAATTAAAAGGAAAAAAAAAGACAAAATTTGTTATTATTATACTATTTCTTTCTAGTTTACTTTATTTTTTCATCAAACTAAACATATTTATAACTGTTTAAGTAATTTTTTTTACATAAAATTTTAGAGTAATAATAGAATAATGATCCAATCTAAGATAAAGTAAAGTTTTCACGATTAAATAATACTTACAAATAAACTTACATATATAGTACTGAAAAAGACAAGTAAAGGATCAATTTTATGTTTGTTCTGATGCGAGACGTTAGTCTACTTTTTTTTTTTCATCGTAGGTATTCCCTATTATCAGAAGTAATTTTATTCGGGGCTTAGTTATAATATAGAGACTCCCCATCCCTATAAGATGTGAATCTACTTTGACTGACCCCTTGAGATTTTAAGGAAATATTTCAAATTAAAAAGTACAATTACTAGTTTATCTTATAAAAATTAAAGTACTTATTTACACCTTCTGTTTACTTTACATTATGTCTAAAAAAGAATCTATTACTTGAGAAATGACTTAAGGGTATGATTAAGGAAAATGTAATTAATATTATATATAATAGATTTTTAAGTAGTTATATAAATAAGAATAATTTGTATTCTCCTTAAATGGACAGATAAAAGATGGAAGACGTTCCCGGGTTCGATCTCCACTAAACATATTCTTAGGGAGGGGTGAGGAGTCTTAATCGTGACTAAGCCCCGATTAGGATTAACACCAGTAATAGGGGATACCTATGATGAAAAAAAAATAGATTGATAAAAACCCCAAAGGGTTAGTCGAGTATAGCAAGATAGAATCTCGTATCTAACAGGTCACGAGTTGGAACCCTCACACGTCCCATTGGGGTGAGATAAATATAAGTACCTCGATAAATACTCTTTGAACCCGGAGGCTTTCTTTACCTTGAACTTGAGCACCATCCACTCACCCTAAAATTTTCATTAAAAAATTGGGTAGATAAATTGAAATGAATGTAGTAATTATTAAAATCTTTAGAATACTTATCAACATGTATATGAAAAGTATATGCATTTTTTTATTAATGCATCATGGAAAAATAAAAAAATAAAGGGTTTTACAAGCAAGTACATAAAGACACTAGTTAAAAAATAATGTATAAATTTTTTAAAATCACGATGTTGATTGCATTTTTTAATATTAAATGCTACATAATTCAATAAAATTGTTAATCCATTAATCAATGCCTTAAGGGTACTCTTTGTCATTTTTAAAAAATAAAAATAAGAATGAAAAATATGGTCTTGTAACTATGACTTAGAGTTTTGAAGCTGAAAAACTACCTAATTGATGAAAAATGATAAAGAGTGTGTTTCACAAGACATTTCATGAGCTAACTGAACGTTGAAATTAGAAGCTGAAACCATTTCAGATGTATTTGGTAAGGTAGTTTTTTTGGGGTGCTACTAACTTTTCTTGAAAAGCTACTCGAGGTAGCTTTTATAAAAAACTCTCATTTTCAGCTATTAGTTGAAAATTTATAAAGTTTATCCCTCAATCACCCCCAAACATAATTATTTAATAATTAATGATGTCCTTGTCATTTTACCATTTTTAATCAGTTTTATCAAACAACTTCAATCAAATCAAAACTAATGATAGTGAACTATATGTGTTCTAGTATAATATCTAATTAAAAAAAGTTGTGGTAGAGGAAGTATATTACTGTAGATAAGGATGTAAACGCTGCAATGCCACATAATACACTATTTGTATCATATCTACTAAAAATAACGGATACCCATACAAATAATAGGTATTTATGGTATTCATTAATAATTAAAAATTTTAGAATTATGAAAAGTAAAAGAGAAAATGTCATACAATACACTATTAATATCATATTATATTAAAATATCATTATAAATTAATATAATTTTTTTTTATCTTATCATAAGATAATAAAAATTATGATATATTAATATATTAGTAGAAAAATATAGTCTAATGAGTATGCGGATATTCATGGGATAGATAAAATAACATCGGTCCTCACCCATCTTATAAATATGTGGATATCCATTATGTGTATATCCACATATGTCCACGTGTGAATTTTTTGTCATCCCATAAAAGTAGGTGCTTTACTAAGAATATATATATATATATAGACACACACACAATGATCCATTAAAAAGTTATTGAACTCACACTGGTGTAATCGATGTAATTGGATCCCTCCTCATATCTATAAATCTAGCATTTACATTTTAAGTATTTATCATTTTTTTCTTATCATAATTAACACACACACATATAAATCTAACATTTACATTTAAAGTATTTATTATTTTTTCTTATCATAATTAATATTTTTTATTTCGTGTATATTGATGGTTTATGAAAACTTAAAAAATCTTTTTATCAATTTTGTAAAGTTTCACATTAATTGGTTAAAATTAGATTAAATGAAATATATATATATATATATATATATTGAGATCTAAAATAAAAATGGGATATATCTACTATCGTAATATGTGACTTGAGTCTATTACTAGAGTTCTACCATCGCTCATCGTCTAACTTGAAAACCCATCAAGGCTTGTAAATTTGAAGTTATAACTTATAACGATGAAGAAAACAACTTGTTTTAAACTTGTATTATGTACATCAGTCGAATGAAAATGCTTAGTTCATCCATCCACATGTATCCTCTATGAAAATATGCAATCCCTAGTGTAAGGAAATAACGGTGCAAGACACTAGTAAACACTCGGCAGCCCAAGCGAATGAGTGGATTTGCATGAGCCGCAAAAATAATGTGGCATGAGTCATTAGGTTTGACTATAGGAAGCTAGCGTGTGCGTGGAGGTGGAGCTAACAATACAAATCAAAGAGGTCCATCCCATCCCATCATACAATTTAATATTGTTTTCTCACCTTCTGGAATTCTCCATTCCTTTCCCTTCTCCATCACTCCTTAATCCATTTGTCTAAGTGACATGATTTAGAGAATGACATTTCCATGCGTGACCTTGTCTCACCTTCCATCTTGTTTGAATTCTCCTTTACTAATGCTTTGTTTGGTTTGAGGAAAGAGTTAGGGGAGAGAGATAAGGGAGAGAGAAATAAAGTAGAAATAGAGGTTGTTTGGTATGAGAGAAGTATGAGAGAGATATGAGAGAAATTAATTATGATAGTTGTTTGGTTGTGAAGAAACGAGAGAGAGAAATGCGTAAAAAGGTAAAAGTACAAAAGTACCCTTTAAATTAAAAAATAATTATTCATTCAATTTTGTGTGTAATAATCGATTTTAATAGATTTATAATCGATTTTAATAGATTTTAAAAGATTTTAATTGTTTTTAATCGATTTTAATTGGTTTTATACAATTTTAATCGATTGTATTTTTTTTTTAATCAATTAAAAAGACGTTATAATTGTTGTTGATTTGGAAATGGGCAAAATTGACTTTTTGATTCATTTCTCCCTTCGCATCCCTGTTTCTCTCCTGCACAAGGGGGAATTATTTTTTTATGGGTCCCACCCCTGCCATCTTCAATCTCTCTCTCCCCTTTAAACCAAATGCGGTGCCCTGCGGAGTTTCTCTCCAATCTCTCCTCCTTGCATCTCTTTCTCGCAAGTATATCATACCAAATGAAGGGTAAATCACCCTCATTTATCAGCGACATTGGGCCACCAACCCATTTCTTTTTGTTCTTCCCTTTTCCACTTTAACTCCTAAAATGGTGTAATTTTACTACCTTCCATCCATGATTCCAACATTTATAGTTATGGTTCCACTTTTAGCTCAGTTCTCAGATCATATTATTTAAAAAAGTTCATGTATTTCCACAACAATTTGCATAAGTAATTTAAAACAAAAACTTTATGTCATTTTCCCCATGTCATATTTATTCTGGCTAGGGGTCCTGAAGCCTCATGAATCGAAGGCTAGCCATGGCCCAATGGATCAGGACAAGAACCCAATCCAACTCCAGAAAGCCCAATATGAAATTCTGGGGCCCAGTTTTTAGCACACAGATTAAAATTTCCCATATATAATAAACACAACAATAAATACAGCCAAAAACCGATTCTTTTTCTTTTTATTGGATCGAATTCGAATGTGAAAAATGGAAGGATTGTTGAAGGTGAAAAAATATTAGTAATCAGTGGCACAGAGAGAGAGAGAGTCCCAATTCTTCAACTTCAAGGGCAAGTCCTGGTCTTGTTTCTCTCTCTCTCTTCGAGGTCGGGGATCCATCCACCATGTTCGTCAGATTCTCTCTCCTCCTGCTCCTCTCTCTCTTCCTTTCTCCGGCCTTCGCTTCCGAGTCAGATCACAGGGTAAGATTTTCCGATTCCCACCGCTCGATTTACTTTTCCTTCATTAGATCTACCTTTCAATTTTGCATTCATTTTCTCAGCTGCGTGTTCTTGTTTTCGTTTGTGTCTTAAGCATGAATGTGATGGTTGGGTGTTTTGGCGTCAGATCTTAACTGTTTCATGCACTGTTAATCCGGGTCTTCGATGTTAGATGCTTAAATCATTGGCATTATCTTTGGACATGTATTTCAATTTCGAGTCTTCCCTGTTATTCTATTAATTCATAATATTGTCTATGTTTGGAAATCAATGTGTTATTGTCTTTTCATTGGACTCGGCATTGAGTAAATATGAAAAACAGTGGGTTGACATTCACTTGTGAGTGGTGTTCAATGCCTACTTAGTGATTAACTAATTTGTTTGCTTTAATGGATACCTATTATTTTGCTGTTATATGCATCAATTGACATTGATCCCACGAAAGATGAATTCAAGGATTGGTGTGTACTGGGATGCATCGGATGGTACTGAATATGGAAAGCAATTCAGTGTTGTTCGGTTGCTTTAGTCTTAGCTTTCACACATTATCTCAACACACAAGCTTGATAATTGCCATTCCCCTGTCTTCTCTCTGTTTATGATCCTACCTACTTACCCCTTTTATTAGGTTAAAAATTGCACGAGTGGTCAGTTTTACAGTTCTCAGTCTTCTGTGCTGTCTATTAGCTATCTTTTTAGTATTTCAAAGGTTTAAATGATACGCATTCCTATCCAATGGGAAAGGTCGGTTTATAAATAATTGAGTGGTTAGGAGTTTCTGCCTATCTGTACGTCAGGAGAGTTAGACTTTGACTGGACGGTGCTTATGCTTTGTGTTATGTATGTGCTTCACATTGACCTCATACCATAAATTAATTCATGGTTACACAATAATAATGATCGGTAAACTTACATGAATGTTCTCAATTAATATCTATAATGTACCTCTAAATATCTCTAAGCAGTTGTAACTATAATCTCTTATCCCGATATAGATCACAGATTCCCCTCTTTTTTTGTGCTAGTGGTAATAATTAAATATGCATCTTTTATTTGCGGCTTCCGGTCAACAGTGACTATCTCTTTAAAACATGTATTTCATTTTATTGCAGTATCAACAAGATGACCCGGTTACCCTTTGGGTGAACAAAGTTGGTCCTTATAATAATCCACAAGAAACATACAACTATTACAGCCTCCCATTTTGCCGTCCACCTGGTGATGCTGCACACAAATGGGGTGGTCTTGGTGAGGTCCTGGGTGGCAATGAACTCATTGATAGCCAAATTGAGATAAAGTTCCTAGGTATGCAGGCTTCTTGTGTCCTGTTTATTTCATGTAAGACCTATCAGTACACAAAAACTGGCTTTAACGGATTTTTTCCCCTTTTTTAGTTAATGTGGAAAAGACCACCTTTTGCCGTTTGACTCTCAATGATGCAAATGTCAAACAGTTCAAGGATGCAATAGAGAACAACTACTGGTTTGAATTTTTCATGGGTATGTTGTGCATTGTTTCTTTCTTTTACTAACTACTCCGAGAATTAATAAAATGTAATATACTTCTGTGTAATGAATTTTAGATTACAGCATTTTTTTTTGTCTTTGGCCATTGCATAAACTGAAGGGATGGGATAAATAAATAATATTTAACCCACAGGATAGCCTCTTACCTGTGTTTGCTATCCAATCAGCTGCTGCATGTTACAACCTTTGAATAAACTTTGGGGAGACACCACTGGAAGAGGCCAACAGTAGTTTTTAATTGTGAATGATATGTTGAATCTTACAATCAACTTGGAAGATACCTATAGTTCTATCCATGCATTGCATTTGAGAGTATGGAAAGCTAATTTAATGCTAATGGGGAAGGAAAAGCTGGCAGCTAGGACTTTAGATCAAGTTATTTAATGCATGCATTACTGCTTTTTGTGCAATAGTCTCAGTTGAAAATGATTTATAAGAGTCCTTTAAACCGAGATGATAGGCTTTCAAGAAAAACAGACAATCATATTACATATTTTGTCATTTATGTCAATTAGGAATATCTTGAGTAGTTAAGATGTTATGTGGGAATATATATTATGGTTGTATTGTATATGTGATGAAACTTACATGTTGGACATTGTACAGCATGAAACACTGACTGAATTGGAAACACTTAAAGGTGGCAAAATGAGCCAAGTCCATCGGGCCAGCTTGACCCTACCCGGTAAAATACCGGGCTTAGCCCGAATTAATTTTGGGCTTTTTTTGGCCCGGCCTGTTCTAGTTCGCAACCCGCATTGGACAGACTTGAATTGGGCCGGGTAGCCCGTTTTGTCACCTCTAGAAACACTTAAGTCTGGAAGAGCAGTGCCCTGCTCGATGTTGATCCTTTAATTACTACTACTAGTCTACTACTACAGTTCCCGTCAGGCTGGGTGTTGTGTGATATACATAGTTATCAAAACTGAATGAAGTATGAAGTTAGGAATTTTTTATATGAAGTCAATGCTTAAGCATTCTTGACTGATTATTGTTAGAGTCTCACATTGTCTAGAGATAAGGCCAAATTGTAGTATATAAGCCTTGGGCAATCCTCACCCTATAAGCTAGCTTTTGGGGTTGAGTTAGGCCTAGTCCAAAATCTAAGATGGTATCAGAGTCTATCATGGTATCAGAGCCTTTCTTATAAGCTAACTTTTGGGGTTGAGTTAGGCCTAGTCCAAAATCTAAGAATTATAATCACCAGAACTTAAAAAAAGTAAAGGCATCCTAGTGCATAATGCTCCTTCTAGTTTGGGGTCCTGGGATGAGTTGGCCCCACAATATAGGTCTGTAGTAGGAATCTGTACCTTGCATTTACAAGTTGATTCTAAAAACACGTGACATCTGGGTCACATGGTGACAATCCAACCTCTGGGCCAAGGCTTCCCTTCAGAAGTATGGAGATTATTTGATTAAAGTTATGTATTAAGCATTTTTCAATACCTTAGCCTTGACATGTGTCAGACATTGGCTTGATAGATATAATGATGTGAATGAGGATGTGTTATGTGAGTTGATCCATATTATTTTGTTTTCATTTTAAGTTTTTTTTTGGGGTTTAAATTGCTGAATAACTCTTGGCATTGTTTCTTTCATTGATTGTTATATTTTGGTGGTCTTCAATGCGCTAAACACAAGTTCAGATGACCTTCCATTGTGGGGTATGCCTACAACTGCCTCTGCCTCTTTTTCTTCATTTGATATTTTGATATGACTTTGCATTTCATTTGTTGATCATTATTGAAGGTTCTTTTATTCATGTTTTTTAAGGGTATGTTGGGGAACTACATCCTGATAAGAACAGTGATAGTGGCAAGCATGTCCTTTACTCACACAAGAACATCATTGTTAAATACAATAAGGATCAGGTCAGAAGTTATTTAAATATCTTTGGGATCTTATGTGTAATTCTGTGATTCATGAAGTGCCATACTTAAGGTCTGTTTTCTTGCAGATCATTCATGTGAATCTCACTCATGAAGACCCAAAGCCTTTGGAAGCAGGAAGATCTTTGGACATGACGTATTCCGTCAAATGGATTCCTACTAATGTCACTTTCAGACGCCGATTTGATGTATATCTGGATTATCCATTCTTTGAGCATCAGGTGAAAATAAATGCTTCCAGCTTTGTATTTTAGATTGAAGTGGTGTTTATTATTGGTGACCTGCTATGTGTTCATTTATGTGCCCATGTCAGTGAGAGAACTTTGTTGCTTTTTGTAGATTCATTGGTTCTCCATTTTTAACTCTTTTATGATGGTCATATTCCTAACTGGATTGGTGTCAATGATATTGATGCGAACTTTGAGAAATGACTATGCAAAGTATGCTCGGGAAGATGATGATTTGGAAACTCTGGTGAGGCTTTGTTGATTTTTATCTTTTGTTTTTTTTTAAATTTATTTATGGAATATAGATTTTTCCTCCTGGAAAGTTCATTGTTGTTTTGATTGTCAATTCTTGGTCAACACTCAAATACTTCCAGGAAAGAGATGTTAGTGAAGAATCTGGCTGGAAACTTGTGCATGGTGATGTTTTTCGGCCTCCTCGCAATTTGGCTCTTCTTTCAGCTGTTGTTGGTACAGGTGCTCAGCTTGCATTGCTGGTTCTTCTTGTCATCTTGTTGGCTATTGTTGGGATGTTGTATGTTGGGTAAGTACATAATAAAGTAACTATAACATTATTCTGAATAATGATTTTATTGCTGATAGTGTGATTGTGCACAAAATGGACTTAATGCAATATGTGCATGTCATTTTCTGCTTATAATTCTCCACTGCCATTGAATGATCCATTTTTCTAGTTTTCCTAGACTGTATTTTGTCCATTTCTTCTTTCCCCCTTCATTGTGTAAATTTCCTTTAATATGCAGACGAGGAGCCATTGTCACAACCTTCATTGTATGTTATGCTCTCACATCATTCATTTCTGGATATGTGAATGGGGGGATGTATTCACGTAATGGGGGTAAGAATTTGCATTGAATGTTATTGCATGCTTCTTCAAGTTTCTTTTGGTGGCTCTCTCTCTCTCTCTGAATTATTAAAACTATTCTTATCATTTCTAGGTAAAAATTGGATTAAATCCATGATCCTTACAGCATCACTGTTCCCATTCATGTGCTTTGGAATCGGATTTATCTTAAACACAATTGCTATATTCTATGGATCTCTAGCAGCAATCCCCTTTGGTACAATGGTGGTTGTCTTTGTTATTTGGGCTTTCATCTCTTTCCCTCTAGCACTTCTTGGCACAGTTGTTGGAAGAAACTGGAGTGGTGCTCCAAATAATCCCTGTCGCGTAAAGACTATTCCTCGTCCTATTCCTGAGAAGAAGTGGTACCTCACACCCTCTGTAGTTTCTCTCATGGGAGGATTGCTTCCCTTTGGCAGCATATTCATTGAGATGTATTTTGTATTTACTTCCTTCTGGAATTACAAGGTGAATTACAATGCCATGACTTGTTTAGTTGGGCAGAAAGTTTTTTTTCCCCTAATTGGTCTATATAAGGTTTACTTGCACTTCATCAGAGCAGAGTTAATAATTTTTTCTTTTATTAGTTGTAACTCTTTCCTGTGAAAGCTGAGTAAACACATCTTACATGTTTTTTCTCTTTCCTTCCACTTTGTGACCAACAGGTGTACTATGTCTATGGCTTCATGCTACTGGTTTTTCTGATTCTCATCATCGTTACCGTATGTGTGACAATTGTGGGGACATACTTTTTGTTGAATGCTGAGAACTACCACTGGCAATGGACTTCTTTCTTTTCAGCTGCCTCAACAGCTGTTTATGTGTACTTGTACTCAATATACTACTACTACGTGAAGACAAAGATGTCAGGCTTCTTCCAAACCAGTTTCTATTTTGGATACACTTTGATGTTTTGTCTTGGACTGGGAATTCTCTGTGGTAAGTCTTCAGCTTAATTTTAATCTCTGTAAGATCATGTGTTCACTCTGCAGAAGTGAAACGGGATACCTTAATTGTGTGCTGAATACCTTATTATTTATAAATGCTTGTGTTCTCCTACCACCTGAATTGGATTGAAGTTTTTCTTCAAATGTGCAGGAGCTGTGGGTTATCTTGGTTCGAATTTGTTTGTGAGGAGGATCTACAGAAACATCAAGTGTGACTGAGGTTTTTCTGAGTGGAGACCAGAGCAATTTCATGTTTATTGTTGGAGACAATAAATTCTTGGAGGAAGCCTCTGGTCATGTGTGGAGACCAAACAATGTTTACAGGTAGTATGACAGGGTTTTGAGGATGGGGATGTATTCTTTCTCTGTATTAGGGAAGCCCTGAGATTTTTTCCCCTGGCTGAAATTGAAAGCCTTGATTTAGAATGCAGGCATTATAATTTAGATAGCTAGCAAAATATCAGACTGTTGTGGTTACTTTTTCATCCTTTTTATATATAGGTGCCCGATTGACGGGCTGATGTCTGATTCCCCCACGCGGTTTAGCTATTGTACGTAAAGGGGATGAAGTCTCGGAAATGAATTTTGTATCAAAATATGGAATATCCCTTCTAACTACTTCTTCCTTATCTCTTCTTGTTCCGATTTTAAATCATCGACGTGCATTTTTCGTTCTTTTTAGGATGTGAATGCCTCTTGATGTCTGGGTGGAACGTGAGACACGATTTTAGCCAAAAATGAATGTAAGTAGATAAAGGTTTTACGCTGCTGCGTGCTCGGCTTCTTTTCCGTGCTCTATTTAGGTCATTTTCTGTTATTTTTGGAGGTTTTCACAGAACTTTGGGGTGTAAGATGCAGCAGGGCAAGGATAAACATTCAATGGTTGTAGCAGCAAAAGCATTTTGCTCCTTTCCCTCTTTATTCGATATTCAAGTGTTGAAGAATATTCTCACAACTATTGATGTGGTTACCTTAGAATTTGACCCCAAAACAATATATAATTTCTCATGTGCTTGGAAGTTTTATCACGACGTAATTATTCAAAGACCATTATGAATCGCAAACTGGATTTTGTGGCTTTAACCAGCTAGTAACCAAGATGAAAAGTTTGAAAACGATTTTAATTGACACATCTCTTTCTTAGTAATTGTAATGTATTGTATGGTTCTCATAAATTTATAATAATCATATTACCATTAAAAAAACATCCACAATTTGTTCATAAACAGTAAAAGTTGTGCGGTAAGGATTGTGCCAACCATGATCACCAATAACCTGTGGTGATAATAGAGATAGATAGATTGAGGCATAAAATAGTGCCACGTGGCAGATAGGGTTGCATGCCAGTTCACGTATGTACTCGTTGTAGCCACACTATTTCCACAAGCTCCCCATTATTATCAACAACACAACACAAAGCAGAGTCTTGTGTTGTATTGGGTTAGTTGCTACTTGCTAGAAAGTAGTAATAGTTTGCATTACAATGGCCACCACACCAGCTTTCTCTGGCAACATAGTGAACACCTCCTTCCTCCGGAGGCAGCCAGTGAGTGGCTGCAGCCTGAAGGCATTTCCCAATGTGAGTCAGGCTTTTGGTGTGAAAGGTGGACGTGGAGGTCGTATCACTGCCATGGCTGTTTACAAGGTGAAGCTCCTCACACCAGAGGGACCACAAGAATTTGAATGCCCAGATGATGTTTATGTTCTTGACCAGGCAGAGGAGGTAGGCATTGATCTTCCTTACTCATGCAGGGCTGGTTCTTGCTCTTCCTGTGCTGGCAAAGTTGTTGATGGCAAAGTTGACCAGTCAGATGGTTCCTTCCTTGATGATGATCAAATTGATGGTGGCTTTGTTCTCACTTGTATTGCTTACCCAAAGTCAGATGTTGTTATTGAGACCCACAAGGAGGAGGAGCTCACTGCTTAATTTCCTATTCCTTCATCTCTCTCTGCCACCCATTGCTTTTTTAATTAAGTATCTTCCCTCTATTCCTCTCATTTCTGTTTGTGCCTTCTCTCAGGATTTACATATATATGTGCTTGTTTGTTTATGTTTCACCACAATGAGTAACTTATGCATTTAATACTTCACTTGTAATAACAAGTGAACTTGTTGTAGCTTTAATAAAATTTTCCATACTCTTGGGATATCTTTTTATCTCCTTTCCTCTTTTTTGGGTTCAATAAGAATTCTGATTTTCCCAGTATTTTACATCACATGCAATACTTTTATGTTTTGTGTATGGATTTTTTTTCCGTCTCAGTGATGCAAACTTGATTCTTTCCTGGGTTCTTTACTTGTAAAAGTTGATGATGGCTTCTTATCTTATCTAAGTGCTTAACTTCCTACCAATTTCATATGCGGAGATGAGGATAAGATAAATTTTACCTTACAACCTGATAACATTTAGAGCATGTTTGATTTAGCATTGAAACGTGATGAACTCACGTTTTCAATGCTAGAAATAATTGCGTTGGAAATCTAAATTTGAGTTTATATACACACTAAAAGAGAGTTAGATAGATCATATATAATTGTCTATGCAATACAAGCTTCTTCATTCTCGACTAGTTACATTACATACCTATGCTTCAGAGCTGTGAAGTTCCAACTGGTTATGCAGTAAAACTTAAAAGATATGAAACATAAAAATTGATCATGTCTTTTGAAACAAATCAAGAAGAGTTTCAACTTTAGCTTCCTCTCCGTTGCCAAGATCATTGTAGGGTGGTTGTGGTGGTGAATGAATATGTACAGATTCAGATAAATAGTTAGCCTCATCTTGGGGTTTGTTACTGTTAGAAGTCACAAAATTCAGCTGGTCTACTGAAGTTACTGTTATCTGATTCAAAGACTCTAAGTCTAAGGAAGAGCTTCGAGTTAGAGTGCCAGATACCACTGTTATCTCGTCCCTCTCATCAAGGGAACATACTGATCTAGCGGTGTGTGAGTGCTTAGACTTCTGTTTTACTCTCTTACACCAACTATGCAGGGACTCTCTAACACTCTCTGTCACTAAAGCCTTCTTACATCGAGATCCCATCTGGAGTCATCAATGGTGAATATCAGATCAGAATAAGAATAAATAAATTTACTACTGTAGGAACATTATTATTACAAATATGAGAAGAATGAGGTAGAAGAAAATAGGCACTAGACATTGTAAATATGCTGTGTTGGTCCAGAAGGATATAGAAAAATTTATTTATTTTATCTATAACAATTTCCAACTACTTAACACTTTTTACATAATGCTCAATTGTTAAATGGTTAGAAATAATAACTTAACAGAGAGAAGGATTAAGTTAACCTGTGAAACTATTACATTCAGGGGCACTGTCATATAGCTACACCAGAATTGAACAATAACACTGCAAGTTTAATAATAAGAAAATGTTAGAGTTCCTGCTAGTTTTAAGTATTGCAGAATCTGGAATATTAGTCAAGAAAGTAGAACAAAGCATTCTTGAGAGAGAAATGAAACTAACCCAGATGCCAACCGAATGATGATCATGTAATGGTTTCTCATGTAACATGATCGTTCTTTGAGTCCCCACTAGACATACAGAAAATCAAGAAAATTCATTTGATCAAAGAATGTCTTGAACAGATTAATTCTAGTAATGGAACAGAAATAGGCATTACACATGTACATACAGTTTTGAAAAATTAAAACTTACCAATGTCCAAATAAATGTAGCCATTTCAAAGGCATTCTGCATGAACAATAGAGAAAATAAGAACAAGAAGACTACTAGGCCGAATGACCCAACTACAAATTAAGTGTTAACATATTTTACCTGAAATATCACAAATTGTATCAACCAAAGCAGAATATCTGGTTTTTTGAACCAAAAAAGATCATCACTTGGCTTTACTTGTGTCCTAGCAGATGGACCTGTTTGCTCCATAATTTCAAGTGCTAAAGTGGATACAACTTGTTGAAGTTTTGTCCCTATTAACATGACAAGCTTTTACGCATAGAAAAATTAGACGTTAACGAAAATAACTTTCAAAGGACAGTTTCAATTTGATTTTTTGAAATATGAAAACAGAATATACATACAATTGCAGGGATAAATGAGAGCCAGAAGTATATATTCAGACCTGCAAATTTAGAAACTTAAATATCTAAGAAAAGTAATCAAAGAAATGCACATTTTCAATTCTGAAGAAGGAATATTACCATGGATGTTCACAAAAATGCAGACTATGGCATAAATCCAAAGTGGCCAGCTGCAAAATAAAGAAAGGTAATTCAGCTCCCTTAAGCTACCGTGTCCATGTTTTTCTTTAATCTGAATACATGAATTACAAAATCTCAATAAAAGTTTAATAGAAGTTAGTCTGATGTTGATTGATTCAGAAAAACATAAGTAGTTGCTGAAATAACTCTGGAGTTTCTCTCACATGAAACTTCATTTCTCTTCACCCCATTGCTTATGTTAATCACAAGCATTCTATGTTAATCAAGTAGCTTTCTAATAAAACTTGCATTGATTTGTAACACAAAAACCAGTTAAAAGGAGAAATCCATTTCAAAAGAGTTCATACCTTATTCCTAGAATGGCTTGAAATTCATCTTCCATGCTTCGAACCATATATTTATGAAAATTGTATGACAATGGCAATTTGTGTTCCTGTAAGTTTACAAAGAGGGGAGCAAATTAGACCGCTAGTATAAAATATAGTAGTGAGGAAGATGACGAGCAAGTTAATGATTTTATTCTAGGAAGACAACTGAATGTTATCCTTAAATTTTTGTATGATGATCATTTATGTCAAGAATGACATGGAATTTAATTTTGTGAATTCAAGAGTGAAGCTCAGTCCATTATGTGTAAGTAACACATTGAATAGAAGGTTCCTTTAAATATTAGAATCTCCAGGTATGTATTATTTTGTCCTAAATTAGAATAAGTGATGAAAATTGAAAAACTTACAGTGATGAAACCCAGACGGAGTGCAAGGTAATCTGATTTTTGTATAGAACTCCTAAACTGACGTAGAAAACAGAGCTGCAAGGTCAGATCACAAATTGTCATCCATTATTGAGACATCCAAAACACGCATAAGGTTGATGCTAAGCAAAATTAGAGGCAAGAAGAGAAAAATTGCAAAAATAATTTCCAATCCATAAATATTTCACTATATTGTCATACTTTTGGAATTTTTGTTTTTCAAAGTGAAAGATGTATGTAATAGTTCATTTGCTAGCCAAACAATCCATCAAAATGTTAGCTCAGTAAAAAGAAAGCACACAAATAATTAAGGATGTGTAATTAATGTTGATGATACATCACCATCCAGATAAGTATTGGACTCCTGCTCCATGGATGAGAAGTGTGATGGAAAACAAAGGTTGTCTGCCGCCTCATCACCTTGTTTTTCTTTCCTGTAAAACAAAATTCAGTAAAAGTATAGTCAACATTATTAACATGTGATGTATGATGCATAAATATTAAACAAGCAAATAGAGTTTTTAGAATTTTCCCTTCAATCATTTGTTTCTGCATTCACAAAGTTCCTATAATGGTTTGTCAATGAAGCACCATTTTATGTCATTTACCTTGCAGATTTCCTTCTGTTATCATAGCCTGATTTTCCCATCTGCACCAACTATATATCTACAAACACATGTGACAAAGAGAAAATAAACCACTGTGTACTAAGGAGAAACATTATACATAATCCCATAATAAACTAGAAATTTTGATGACTGACCTTGCTCATTGCTAAACCAACAGCCAAACAACTATACAAAACATGAGTGATCCCAAGAACAAACAAGAACCGGTGCAGCTGCTCAAGACCCTCATATGAAACAAATGGTTCATGGCCCTGCATTCATTTATTAATATTTCAAAAGAATGATTTATAGTAACTGCAAATAAACATTGATTTTATCTCAGTTTGCTCAACAGAAGATAATGCCTTTCATTTTTTTTTTCTGTGTTTCAATCTTAAGTATGACAGTAAATGGAAGACAAACTTTTAATTGAAAAAAAAAATGAACTGCTTGTGAAGGCAGAAGTCACTGTGTAACAAACTTTTTTTAAAACACCCCGTTTCCCTCCATAACCACATTCACCACAGTCCATGACAAGTGGCTACCATCATATAACTAACTACTCATTGTTGTCACCAGTTTTCTTGTTAATAACCAGATTCCAAATTGTTTGTGGCTGAGTTATCCAAGCGCCTTTTATTTTTGTCTCTTTTGCCTTCTTTTCAACATAGTTTTCCAAAAACACGAACATGAAATTGGACACAATTGCTGCAACGAAGAAAGTAATGTCTAAGTTGTAATTGAAGCATGTTATTGTTACCTCTCTACATTGATGGAACACACCACTGTTTAGTCCCTTTGGAATAGCAGTTTCATCAGGGAAAGAGGAAGAGCTTTCAATCATGATATTCTCATTCATGTCCAGGTCTTGTTCAGAACAAATATAAAATTGACTGCTGAAAAGTGATGAATTTACACAAATTTCAGAGATCCACCTTGCGCTTTGTGCCAACAACAAAGAGATAAGTCCAAGCAGCATCAACTCTATCAGGAAGGATCAATCCAAGTTAAATACAAATTAAAATGAAAATACATCAAAACTGCCAAAGTATCTTATATAAACTGGAATATTGAATATTCACACGGAAATGCCTTCTCTGCTACAGATATAGTGATGATATCAGTAGTAGATCAAGCTTTACACACAAGATAACTCTCTCACTCACAGAACAAAAACTAATACAGACACTGAAGACATTTTAGGGGCTCTTGTTCCTCCCTTTCCAATCTTCACTGAATCCTTGCTTGCCTATCCTCTCCCTTTCCCTTTCCCTTTCCCTTTCCCTCCCCAACCTTCCTACTAATTCCTTTCCTCCTATCATTTATTAATATTTCAGATATCAATTCCAACTCACAACACTCCAAATACAGGAGGATGTATTAGCAACTCAAGTACATAAGGCGTAGTGGAATCGTAATTCTGTGTTTTTGAGCTAGGAATAAATTTTTTTACCTTCCTTAATTTTCTCCAATGAAGCAAAAAGTGCCTTCCTTCTTGTCTTCTTCAACCACTGCACAGCCAAGAAAAGTGAGTTTCATACCTTCATGAGATTTGAGACTATCAAGTCCAAGTATATTCCTTGTTAAATTAAAAAATTCCACTTTACAGTTCAAACCAGTTATAGCTTATTAGGGAGAGCTTCTGGAAATGGGTAGCAAACATTAATGTAAACTAAACACAAAACAGTTTAACCACTACAGATAATTAGCTTAGCACCTACCAGTGGGGGCAGGTTATGTGGTGTAGAAATTGGCTAAGAAGGCTAGAAGTCTAGGTACACTGATACTTAAGTAACATCAAACACTAACCTAAGATTCGTTAACTCTAAAAGGCCATTCATGAGAGCATTTTGACAATCACTTTCCGTTTCTATACCTTTCCAAAGCGGTAGATTGAACGCTCAACCAAGAAGCAGACAAAGACCATGACAGTAACAACAGAGGCAACTGAATATGTTGGCGTCTCAGCCAGAGAGCGACCTTGCTGCAGCATCTCAGCCATTTCTTATACAACCCTTTAGCTCTGATGCAAAAAGTTGAAACCTTTCATGGCAAAAAGAGAAAGGACAATCTTTTGGTGCCAGAGGCAGATGGGATCCAGGAAATGGGGAAGTGGAAAAGAGAAGCATCTCAGCTCAGAGTGATTTATTTTATAATAATATTATTATTATTATGTGAAGGGTGCATGTGGACAGTGGATTGCAGGTGTAGATCCTACTGACCTTTCATCATAAACTCATTGTTTATTGTTTTTGTTATTTTTATGGTCTCTCTCTAAGACTACACACGCTGCACTAGCTTCATTCAACTACATTACTACTACTGTGACACACACTCTCTCCAAATCCAAAGCATGCACATGGAGGGTTTCCTTTCCCACACTCCCAGGTTGTTAACAATTTTTAAGTGGTAAGTTGCAAGGGTCCCCCATCTGGGTCCTTTATACTGCATTGCCCCAAAGAAAACTGGTATGGCATTATGATGAATTTATAGCTAACGACAGAAAAGTAGTAAGTTCTGCATAAGACAACAAAAGGGAAAGTTTAATGATAGAAATATTTCTTCTCGCCAATAGCCGGCATAGATAGCATACTTGACTTCTTATGAATGTGTGCATAGCTGGAAATATTGCTTGAGTTTATGCACGGCTGGAAACATGACAGGATGATCAATTATAAATTTCGTTTAAGCAAAATAACCCGTTACTTTCGAATTAAATTGCTAATAGTTGGCACAATAATAAAATAATTGAGTTTTTTTGCACAAATTTAGGATACACTTGGTTATTAATCATCTTAAAAAATAATGGGAAAAAAAGGTGGACTTGTCTATGAAGTGAAAAAGTAGAGGTATCCACTCTGAAATTTTGTAGGTTAGAATTTAGAAATACAATGCACTTTAAATTGAATTAATAAAGATAGTATTGTTTGTTCAGAGGTAAACTCACTTTAGAGCATTTTTTATTTTATAATTTTTTATAATGTCATGTCATTTTGTTTTAAGCAATTCAATATTTTTTTCTTCAACCTAATAACTATAATTTTTTTAAATAGATCTCATAATCTATCTATTTTTTATATTTTATTATTTTATTACTCTCAACTAATTATTATGCACAATGGGACTAAAAAAACTCAAAACAACCATCTCACTAGAGCAACGAGTGTTGTTTGAGTTGCGCTATTTTGGTTGCTAGATATTGACATAAATTAGGAGAGCATCCCACCATTACAAATACTTTTAGGGTGTGTTTGTGAGTTTAGAGAGGAGGGAAAGGAAAGGATTGGAGGGGAAAGGGAGGGGGAGAAGAGGAGGGAAAGACTTTGTAAAACACTTAAACTCACAAACACAAAGGGGGGAAGGGCTTCCAATAAACCCTTTCATTCCTCTCCAAAATTCAACTCACAAACATACCCTTAACGGATTTTATCTAAAATAATTACTTTCTTAAAAAGTTTGTTAGTAAATATAAAAAGTACTTATACTATCATTCTAATACACTAATTAGTCGTGTACACGTATTATGTACAAGGCATTTTTATCGTATTAGATATACAATAATAGTTTGACTAAAAAAAGACATACGATAATTTTTTTATAAATAGAATTCATATTATATGAAAATTAAAAATTACATATTAACATGAATGATTATTTTTCATTATTCATCTTTTTTTTATCCATACCTCAATTTTTTCATTTTCACAATATATCCCAACCAACTCAAGTTATTTCCCTTTTTCTTTTTTTCCATCCCAACATGTAAACTTTTTATATTGTCCGTGTATATTTGTTAAATTATGTATTAAATTATATTTAAAAAAAAGTTAAAAACTATAATATCTTTTAAAATTATTTTAATTTATTCATTTTTTTGTCAAAAAAATTATTATCTAAACATTCTAAAAGTTTTAAAAATACATTTTAAAAAAAGGCACTATTATTCTTTTTAGTAGTTTGTGAGAGAATTATTTATATATAATATTTTTAATGGAATAACTAACTCTTTTTAATGGTTGATAACTATTTATCCTATAATTTCTCCTCATTTTCCATAAAATTAATAATATGAATAAAATTTTCTTTAAATTTTAAAATTCATAAAAAAGTCAAAGAGAAAACCATAAAAATCTATAAAAAATGTTACTAGTTTATGGTTTAGTGAAACATAACTAATAATGAGACTAACACAATGTGATTTTAAAAATTAAAAGAATAAAACTAATGAAAAAAATAAATAAATTAACAAAATTAGATTTTATTATATTTTTAAAAACTAAAAAAACATATTTAAATTTTTTTAAACCAAATTTCTGTATATTAAAAACCAGAACTAGAGAAAGAAAAGAAGTTGGGCGTGTTTGATTTATATTTTCTTTTCTTATTTCCATTTTATGTTTACTGTATTCTCAAATTTTTCAATTCCAGTTTTTCCAACATTTTCCATCATCTTATATTATTAACCCGCACCCCAGCCCAGGTGCTATTTGTAGCAATTGGCTGTGTTCCTAAAACCCTAGTATCCCAAAACCCCACCCTTTTCTTTTCCATCACTGCGATGGCGTCGTCGTTAATTCGCCTCCGCCACACTCTCAGAGTACTCTCCGGCGTCCACCGCTCCTTCTCTGTGACGCCGTTCTCAGTGACCACCCGAGGTGCCGTTTCATCATCATCATCACGTTGCCAGTCCCCTAATGTCGGCGTTCAATCCCGTTCATTCATGTCATCGCCGATTTCGCTTCTATCCGTTCGATCCTCACAGGGCAACATCCCCGACGAGATTGGTCCCGATACCATCCTCTTCGAGGGCTGCGACTACAACCACTGGCTCTTCGTCATGGACTTCCCCAAAGACAACAAACCCTCCCCTGAAGAGATGATTCGCGTTTATGAGGAGACTTGCGCCAAGGGTCTCAACATCAGGTTAGGGACCTCTTTCTCTTCTATTCGCGTTTAAGAGATTTTGACATTGTGCTATTAGAAGTTACGTAGGTTACACAGATCACAGCTCGAATGGGTATTACTGTTACATGAGAGATTAGATTTCCAACATACATATATAAGAGCCTTAAAAATTAATTGATTTCGAGTCAATTTTTTGCTAACACTACCTTAGTCTACATTTTTTTATTTGTTATTTTTGAGTTAAGAATCATTTCCATATTTAGGTAGAGATTTTGATTATTAGTATTAGAATAGCTAACAAATAGGCTTCTAGAAAATTATTAGAGATTAGTTTTTTTTTTTCTTAGTGGTGTTTGAATGTGGTTTCAGTGTGGAAGAGGCAAAGAAGAAAATATATGCCTGTAGCACAACAACTTACACAGGTTTTCAGGCCGTCATGACTGAAGAAGAGTCCAAGAAATTTGAAGGTATATGTTCCTTCCTACACTTAAATTTCAATGGCCTAGTGGAGATAATAAAAAATTATATTTGATTCACTGCTTATTTAACAGGTCTACCCGGAGTCATCTTTGTGCTGCCAGATTCCTACATTGACCCAGTGAACAAGCAGTATGGAGGTAAATTTTTTTTTACTCATGTTATAATAAGGTGATTGGACCTATAAAATATTAATCACTAGTTCAATTTCAATATAAACTATTTTCTGAGTTCTTAGATATTAAGCTCCCCTTTTGATTACAAGATTTCTGAAAAAATTTTATATGTGATAAATAGGAGATCAGTACATTAACGGAACAATCATCCCACGACCTCCACCCATTCAGTACGGGAGAAATCAAGGAAGGCGAGACCGGAATAGGAGTCCTGGCCAATATAATCGGCAAGAAAATCCAATGCCAAACCCTCAAGGGAATCCCTCTTACAATAATTGGGGTTCCATGCCAGCGGATGGAAGGAACTATGGTCAAGCATCACAGAGTTATCCGCCCCAACAGAACTATGGTCAAGCATCACAGAATTATCCACCCCAACAGAACTATGGCCAAGCCCCACGCAATTATCCACCACAACAAAACTATGGTCAGGCATCACAAAATTATCCACCCCAACAGAACTATGGCCAAGCTCCACAAAATTATCCACCCCAACAGAACTATGGCCAAGCTTCACAAAATTATCCACCCCACCAGCAAACCTATGGTTCTGCTTCACAGCAAAGATATGGGCCTCCTTCACAACAATATGCGCAGCAGCAGAGTTTTGGACCACCTGGACAAGGAGAAAGAAGAAACTATGCACCGCAGCAGAACTTTGGACCACCAGGACAAGGAGAAAGAAGAGATCCTGTGCCTAGGCATGGTGCTTCTGAGGCGTCGGGTGATACTTTTACCCCATCATATATGAAGGATTTCAAACCATCATATATGGAGGAATTTGAACAGGTTGAGCAGGGGAATTATCCTGCCAAAGAACAGACAGGGGCCCAACAAAGATTTCCACCTCCTGGCCAGGGCAATTTTACTGGAGAGGTATGGTAGACTCAAACAATGGGGAAATATTCAACTTTCTATTTTTGGATCGGATCAGTCAGAATAGAGAACATTTAACATTGTATAGAAAAAAAGCTAATGCTTGTTTTTGTTGTTTTCTGCAGGGAAGATTTTGAATGGTATCTGAGACATGCAGGCGGCTTGTGTTTAAGTTACTGAACGCATTCTAAGCTCGCACGTCCTTGCCAATTTGGTGAAAAATTGAATCTTTGGAGCTGTCATTGTATATCCTTCAATTTTCAGTCCACGCCCTGTGTCTGACAAAGTTGGATGTGTTGTGTAAAGTTTGTACTAGGTACCGCCTGGTTTTATTAAACATGGTTGAACTGCGAATTTCATGCGGCTCTTTCCTCTCTCTTTCTCTTTATCTCATTCTCTGTGACTGAGAGTGAAAGATGATTGTGAATTTGCGTTCTAATTCTGAGAATAGAAGAAAAGATAAAAATGACCATTAAAAATTATACTAGAATTTTAAGAAATTGCGTATTGGTGGAGTCCCTTTATAACCATTTTCCATTACTTCATGCTTTCTACTTCGAGAGAACTGTGTTGCACTATAGTTCTTAACATGAATAAAGTCGGAAAGATGAAAGTGTTAAGTGTGTTGTAGTATGAAAAATTGGAAGCTATGTAACAGGGAACTTGGCTCGGTTTAATAGATTATTTAAATTAGCCACACACACACATATGATTTGTATTGTAACAAAAGAAATTTTGTATGGTGATATTATGTTGTTTTTAAATCACGTAATTTGATAAGGTACATTTTTCATTTCTTGTCATTAATTCTTTAAAGATATTAAAATTAATTTTACTATAAACCAAACTAACCCTTAACAATGGGATGACGTACCTAAAAATAGTATAACTAGAAATTGAATTTTGGGTTTGGGATTTAGCGGCAGAGAATGGTTTTTGCCTTTTTGGTTATGCATTAGCATTGTACGACCCGTTTTGCGAGGGAAAGGCATATGTCATGTGTTCTCCATTTCCATTCCCTGAGATTTTCCGCCATTTTCGCTTCAGCAAAGCACTTTGTTCTCTCTCTGCTTCTCCATTTCTGATCCTGCTATTTCTCATTTCCTTTGCAACATGCTCTCTCTCTCTGCTCCAATTCGATTCGATTCTGTGCCTATGCTTCGAATTTAATAGAATGTGTACATGTAATCCGGTTTGAGTTTGGATTGGGTGATTTTAGGTTTATGGAGACTGAGAATGTGAATTAATTAACCATAATCTGTGCATCGATGGATAGTGAGGGTCACATTCCCCCAAAGCCTCCATGCTGCAAGGGTTCTGAAAATGAAGAAGCAGTTTTCTTGCATGGTGACTTGGATCTGTGGATATTAGAAGCAAAGTCTCTTCCCAATTTGGATTTTCCGACGGAAGCAGTGCGGAAATATTTCACGATGGGCAACAGTCGCTCGGGACTGAAGAAATACTCTGGCAAATACAAAATGATAACCAGTGATCCTTACGTCTCTGTCTGCCTCGCCGGTGCCACCGTTGCTCAAACCAGAGTCATTTCCAATTGTGAGAACCCTTTATGGGATGAGCATTTTCTTGTCCCTGTCGCTCACCCTGCTCGCAAATTGGAGTTCCTTGTCAAAGACGACGACATTCTTGGAGCCCAACTCATTGGTGTGGTCGACATTTCTGTCAACAAGATTCTCTCCGGAAATTTTATCAATGATTGGTTTCCCATCATTGGCCATTATGTAAGCTACTTGAGACCTTATCCTGAGCTGCATGTATATGTTCAGTTTAGACCTGTTACTGTTGGAGTGACCCCTCCTTTTCCAGAATCAGAGGATTATGAGGATCTGGCTGTTCCTAATACATATTTTCCTGTTCGAAAAGGAGGGAGTGTGACTCTATATCAAGATGCACATGTACCAGATGATGATAAGCTACCTGAAATTCCACTTGAGGGTGGAAAGCTATTTCAGCATGGTAAATGTTGGGAGGAGATATGCCATGCCATTTCCGAAGCTCACCACCTGATTTATATTATAGGGTGGTCAGTTTACCACCCAGTGAAGCTTATCAGAGAGCCAACAAAACCTTTGCCCTCTGGTGGAGACCTTTCACTTGGAGAGTTGTTGAAATACAAGTCACAAGAAGGGGTCCGTGTGGTTATGCTCATTTGGGATGACAAAACTTCCCATGACACTTTTCTTTTGAAAACAGTAATTCTTACTACCCTCATCAGTTCTATATTCATCTTCTCATCACTGCTCTCTTCTCTGTAAAATCCCATAAGGGATTAAATTGGAGTACCCTGACCTGTCATTACGTGAAATTATTGAAAGGGAAAAAGTCAGAAATTTAGCAGGGTGTGTGGAGTAAAAGGAAGTTGTCATAATATATCTTATCTTCTTCAATGGTGGATTTGCATGGACTGTCTTCTAATCTGAACTATTACAGTAACCTTCTGTAGTGAGATGCTAGGCTTCTAAGGTTCAGAAAATGTTAGTTTTAATGGATGGAATTATTGTAGACATAGGTGCATGCCATGTATATACTTCTGCTTCTTAACTGATATTTATAATTGATGTGCATTTTAATACAGGAAGGTGTCATGCAGACTCATGATGAAGAAACTAAAAAGTATTTTAAACACTCTACTGTTAACTGCGTACTTGCTCCACGTTATGCAAGCAATAAGCTCAGTATTGTCAAGCAAAAGGCATGTAATTCCTGTGCTTGAATATAAGAGTTTGTAGGATAAAATTATTTTATTTTACTATTGCATCACCCAAATATCATTATTTTATTGGAAGACTTCACATTTATAGTCATAGATGAAAAGAAACTACTAGTGTATTTTTTTTTTTCAATGAAAACTGAAACCAATTCCAATTTTGATCCAATCTTTTTGTCCAGGTCGTGGGAACCCTTTTTACGCATCATCAGAAGTGTGTGCTTGTAGACACTCAAGCTTCTGGGAATAATAGGAAAATAACTGCTTTTATTGGTGGTTTGGATCTCTGTGATGGCAGATATGATACTCCTGACCATAGGCTTTTTGACGATCTAGATACTGTCTTTGAAAATGATTTTCACAATCCTACATTTCCAGTAAGTAATTTTTGTGAAGTTACCATACAATTTACATGTTAATAATCTCAGTGTAATAAGTCTTATTTTTGGTTGGCTAAAGTGGAAGCAGCATTGAGTGTAGGAATTATAACTCACTTCGCATGACCCAGTTGTTTTGTTATTCTGTATTTTCGTTTCATGTGTGCATAAGCACAAAGAAATTTATTTCTTCGCACAATTTGGGAGGTTTTGCAAAAATATTTTAGTAATTCACTTGTCATAATTGATAGTTAAAAAGAGAAAAGATTGAAATCCTTAAGCTGGACGCGTGCCTATCTCTATAATGGCTTTCTATAAAGAAAATAACCTGATCGGCGCATCGTGCATGTATCAGTGTCCCTCCACTACCCCTTTCCAAAAGATATGAAGATTTCTTAGACAAGAAGTAAACTAGGAATACTGGAGAAGAGATGAAGAACTAGAACTAGAAAGGTCGGAAAACAAGAAACAGGAGTTGAAAAAGTAGAGAGGACTAGCTAGGAGGTGTAATATAAGAAAACCGTCAACTAATTAGTTATTTTTAATTCTTTTCTTTTTTTCTTTTTGCTTAACTCCAAATAACTATAACACAAAATCTTAATTTTTTATTCCAAGAATCCTAATCTAGAGGAGAAGATGTGGTTAGATATGGTTCTTGATTGTTTATCTTTTGGATTTCAGAAGCATATCTCGTGGTCTATACCGAAGTGGTTAGATATAGGATAGAGCCAATAAATTTCAGGAAGAGTAAGCCAAAGGAGAAAGGATGTTTTATGGCAATTTGCAGAAGTAATATATTGAGATTGTGTTTTTATGATGCAGACCAATTCGCACGGACCAAGAGAGCCATGGCATGACTTGCATTGCAGAGTTGAGGGTCCAGCTGCGTATGATATATTGACCAATTTTGAACAAAGATGGAAGAAAGCCAAAAAATGGCATGACTTCAGGCTCAAAAGGGTGACAAATTGGCATGATGATGCTTTGCTAAGCCTAGAGCGAATTTCATGGATTCTCACTCCATCTTCTGGTCCTGATGGTGATAAAGCTGTTCATGTAACTAATGAGGATGATCCTGAGAGCTGGCATGTGCAGGTATTAGGGAAATATGTTGATTAAAAACGACAACATATATCATCCTTCTTCATAAATTTCAATAAAAATTATGAACAAGCATTAAATACAGGTATTTCGGTCAATAGATTCAGGATCGATGAAGGGTTTTCCAAAGGATGTTCAAGAAGCAAAGGCTCAGGTGGGAACAGGGTTGTACTTGTTTTCTAGTTGTGCTTTGAGGACTTGAAAATTTTTCCTAAAATAAAATTCCATTACCTTTGCTTTTCAGTGAGCATTCGCATGATATTGAAATTAATTTAGAATCTTGATTTTTGTAGAATCTTTTCTGTGGAAAGAATTTGAAAGTAGATAAAAGCATCCATGCTGCTTATGTGAAAGCAATAAGATCAGCTCAAAACTTTATATACATTGAGAATCAGTATTTTCTAGGATCCTCATATCACTGGTCTTCACACAAAAATGCAGGTCTGTATACCATCATCTTTATAATATATCAAATAGGATGTTATTCTATCTACCTTATGTTTCTTTCTCTGAACTCGTAAGATTTCATTAAAATTATTCTTGTAGATCTTGAAGATATAATTTACCTTGTTTTAATAAGAATCCTTAGTCCAAAACTTTCCCATCTAAATTAGAGTTATACCGACTCTAGTTTCATGTGTGAGATAAAAGAAAGATATAGAAGTATAGGTAGCTTTAGCACGTCCAAATTATCCTTGCTTTGTTTTATCTCTTGATCCTAAGTTTCCTTTGCAATTGTCATTTAATCAATTTTTACAGTGCTGTTTATGCATGGCCTTTTTCTTTAATGATTTCTTTGCTTTCAATAGGTGCAAATCACTTGATTCCCACGGAATTGGCTTTAAAAATTGCCAACAAAATCAGTGCCAATGAACGTTTTTCTGTGTATATAGTTATACCAATGTGGCCAGAGGGGGTTCCCACTAGTGCTTCTGTTCAAGAAATTTTGTTCTGGCAGGTCAGACCAATTTCCAGTCTTTGTTCCCTTGCTAAATTTTGCAGGTTAGCAATTGCTGTACTTTTGTGTGTCAAGGTTAGGTAGTTATTAAAAACTTTGTTGAACAATATGACAAATTTTAAAAATGACAAGACATTCAACACATAGAGAATCGATATTTTAAATAATAGCGTGAATCGCTAAGTCATTTTAGACACTTGGATGCGATTTAAGGTAGCTATTATTATCTGAAATTTGAATGGCTACAGGGACAGACTATGTCTATGATGTACAAAATTGTTGCTGATGCACTTAAAAAGGCAGGTCTTTCTAGTGAGTATCATCCACAAGATTATCTCAACTTTTACTGTCTTGGAAAGCGCGAACCTCAATCCTCAGAAAGTCCATTAACACCACCATTTCACCCATTGGAAAACCGTGGTTTGGTATATATGCTAAACTACCCTTCTGTATTGTTACATGTTCTTAGCATTTTGTCATTCGGACTGTCATCATGCCTTGTGCCTCTGACGGTGTTGGATGATCCGGATCTACCACATGTACAATTTGTGATGATTATTACCAATTGTTAAAGAGAGTTTTAAAAAACAAATGATTAAAATGAAAAAAAAAATTATGATTCTTCTTATTATTTCTTACATATCTTTAATCAGGTTTCCGTTAAAAAGTCCAGACGTTTTATGATTTATGTTCATGCCAAAGGAATGATAGTTGATGATGAATACGTAATCATGGGATCTGCAAATATTAACCAGAGATCCTTGGATGGTTCAAGAGACACAGAAATAGCTATCGGTGCTTATCAGCCAAAGTATACATGGAAAGAAAAGAATTCTCGTCCATATGGCCAGGTTAGAAGCTCTCGTTGGCTTGGTTGATGTGAGCACATAAATCTAAGTATAAAAGTGATACACACACACACATCACAAAGGATTCGCAACAGAAAACCAGATTCTGTGAATATTAACATAGCAAATAGTACTACCGAATAGTTAATGACAGTTGAGATAGTGAAAATAGCTAGTCTGTTACTTAGCACAGTTACTTAGTTATATGATTTTGTGTTAGCTATAGTAAGGTAGAGTTATAGAGCTTCTCTGGCATGCTTCTTTAACTCAATATATATAACTGTATCGTGTAATAGGATTCAATGGATGGATTCATTTTCTCTCGAACATATCAATTTATTCTAGTCTAAAATAGGTCCAAGTTATATATTTTCATCTTTTTCTTAATAGTTGGCGATTCCAATAAAACTTGTGTTGATGTAGGTATATGGTTACCGAATGTCTCTATGGGCTGAGCACCTTGGCAGTCTTGATGAAACTTTTGTAGAACCACACAGCCTAGAATGTGTTAGATATGTCAACAACATAGCCAGACAAAACTGGGACGTCTATATATCTGAGGAAGGGAAGGAGATGAGGGGACATTTGCTGCCGTATCCAATTCAGGTCAGCCAAGATGGAAAAGTTAGTCCATTGCCAGAGTACGAATACTTTCCAGATGTTGGTGGTAAAGTTCTTGGTTCACCCAATTCTCTTCCGGATGCATTAACCACATGATTAACCAATACATCTACAATTGGGAATTTACAACAAATAGACCAAGAATTGCAGCTGAAAGAAAATGGTAAAGATGGTTTAAGCCTGTTTATATTTTTGAAATCATCTTTAGAAATAGTGACGTGTAATATTGTGGAATGGTCTTGAACCTGAAACAGCTAAATGATTACCTTTTGTGTGTAAATAATATATCTTTATTTGATAAAATTGAGTAAAGTAACCTCTAGACCTAAGGCCGACAAATACCAATTTCCTACAGAAAATGAATATGGAAGCAGTGGGCATCCCCCTTTTCCATCCTTAGATTTTGTGTGACACACCATTTGACTTTGAAAAAACACGGTTGGGCAACGAAGCATAAAATGAGGAAAGCATCAAGTTCGTTAAGGTCATCAATTAGGAGTCATGATACGACAGGCACAGGCAGTATGGTTTGATGAAACCTTCTGAGTATCGTTCTCCATTACAAAAATAAGCCAGATAACATAAGCAAGGTAAATAAATGATATGACAGTGATTCTTATTTATGATTATAGTCGTAACATCAGCAATTCAGCATTAGTGAGTATTATTTCAGTGTAATTGAATATAATTAAAAAAAATTACTGTGATTTCGTGTTGTAATTGAAAGGTAGCAAGGAGCATTTTGGTGCAAATTTTGAACTCTGATTGAACTACACAGAATTTAAATGTAAAGTCTGATGTAATATACTAAAGGTTTAAATACTTTTCTTATGAAAACTTGTCAACAATGACCGCATAGCGCAGTGGATTAGCGCGTCTGACTTCGGATCAGAAGGTCGTGGGTTCGACTCCCACTGTGGTCGTTATTCTTTTATTTTTGCTTTGAAGATCTGAAACTATTATTTATTTTATAGTGTTACTCTACTCTGTATTATTTTAAAAAAAATTCCATTCAAATATTTAATGATTTTAATGTAACAAATTTAAGCCTTAAGGTAATGGCATTTTCATCATTCAAATTAAAATCATTATGTGGATTGATTTGACAATATATTTTATTGTAACAATATATTTTATTTTTAATAATCAGCCATGATCCACCCATTGAAATCACATTCTTATCAATCCATATACAAAACTGTGGTGCATTACTTCATTTCCCATTTCCAAAATAAACGGAGTCTTGCATAAGTTTTAAAAGTTAAAAAGGAGTTTTGTCTAAAAAAATGTCAAATAGGAAGGGCATCAAAATAATTTACTCTATTTTTTAATTTATGTATTTTAGAAAATGTTTGATTATTGGATTGATTTGCGATAATTTGTTTTGATTTTGAAATTAATTTTGTTTCACTTTCACAATGTTGTCATTTTCAATGGATCCATTTAATATATTTTCTTACTTACGGCAAACGACGTCGATTTGTTAAGTTCGGTCATAAATTCTTTTTTTATTTTTTTAATCAGAAACACAAAGGTATCGAACACAGCCCCTGTGAGTGACTGAGTGAGTGAACTTTGAAGTCTTCCTCTTCTGCTCTGAAACCCTAAACGCCTCTCCTCTGCGCCGTCCATTCTGCGAAGCGCAGCCACGTCGTTTGTTCGCCGGAGCCACGATACCGGCTGGCCTTCCTGTTCCTGTCATCTTTGCAAGGTGCGCCATCGCAGGTCGCCGTTCATCGTCTGGAAACAGTGACGACCGCATAGCATAGCGCCCTACTCCTGGAACTAGGGTTTTATTTTAGCTCTCTTGTTTGTTTGTTCTCATTGCAATTACAGACAGATAGAGAGTAAAGGATAATCGAATCAAAATGGGTTCAGTGAAGAGAGTAGTGAGTGGGAGCAACCGAGTGAGAGAGGAAGATCAGCTGATAGTAACACCATTAGGTGCCGGAAATGAAGTGGGTCGTTCATGTGTCTACATGTCTTATAAAGGCAAAACTGTGTTGTTCGATTGCGGAATACACCCAGCTTATTCAGGCATGGCCGCTTTGCCTTACTTTGACGAGATTGACCCTTCAACCATCGATGTGCTTCTCGTTACTCACTTTCACTTAGATCATGCTGCTTCCTTGCCTTATTTTCTTGAGAAGACCACCTTCCGTGGCAGAGTCTTCATGACATATGCTACTAAAGCCATTTATAAGCTCCTCTTGTCTGATTTTGTCAAAGTCAGTAAGGTTTCTGTTGAAGATATGCTTTATGATGAACAGGACATCAATCGCTCCATGGATAAAATTGAGGTCACATCATATTCTTCCTTAATTAATTAATTAGTTAATTATCTGTTCTTATTTATTTGTCTATATTCATGCTACATTGATACCGTAGGAATAAAATTGGATCTAGGGTTTTCCTGGTGAAATTTGAAGTGCTTTAATAGCAATGTTCAATTATGTGGCCACCTGGGAAGGGTACCTACCAGGCTACCATACAGTCCTCCTTTGTTTTGTTTTAATTTTTGACACACATTAGAATGATACTGGTCAATTTTAACTTTTATACTTTCTATACACTTTTCTATCTGATTAACCTGTTTATATATGTCCATGTTGGCACACTCCCAAGTCCCAACCTATGTCCATTTGCACCTCCTCCTTTTTTTTTTCACACGGAGACATATAATGTGTGTTTGGACCCTCTAAATTTCAATATATCTGCTAACAGTATTTGGTGACTGGACTGCAGGTTATTGATTTCCATCAAACGGTAGAAGTGAATGGTATTCGATTCTGGTGTTATACTGCAGGGCATGTCCTTGGTGCTGCTATGTTTATGGTTGACATTGCAGGTGTCCGTGTGCTTTACACTGGAGACTACTCACGTGAGGAAGACCGACATCTTCGTGCTGCTGAGACCCCACAGTTCTCCCCAGATGTATGCATTATAGAATCCACCTATGGTGTACAGCACCATCAGCCTCGCCACACACGAGAAAAACGCTTCACTGATGTTATCCACTCAACCATTTCTCAAGGGGGTCGTGTGTTGATTCCAGCATTTGCTCTTGGTCGAGCACAAGAGCTCCTCCTAATCCTTGATGAATATTGGGCAAATCATCCAGAACTCCAGAATATACCCATCTATTATGCTTCTCCACTTGCAAAAAAGTGTTTGACTGTGTATGAGACATACACCCTTTCCATGAATGACAGGATTCAGAATGCAAAGTCAAATCCCTTTTCCTTCAAGTATGTATCAGCTTTAAGTAGCATTGAAATTTTCAAAGACATCGGACCATCTGTAGTGATGGCAAGCCCTGGTGGACTTCAAAGTGGGTTGTCACGACAATTATTTGATATGTGGTGCTCTGATAAAAAAAATGCTTGCATTATACCGGGGTATGTTGTTGAAGGGACACTGGCAAAAACAATCATCAATGAACCGAAGGAAGTTACTCTCATGAATGGACTCACCGCACCTCTCAACATGCAGGTGCACTACATTTCCTTTTCTGCTCATGCTGACTCTGCTCAAACAAGTGCATTCCTAGAAGAGCTCAATCCTCCTAACATAATTCTCGTTCATGGGGAAGCTAATGAGATGGGGAGGCTCAAACAGAAGCTCATGAGTCAATTTGCTGATCGGCACACCAAAATCCTCACTCCTAAAAACTGTCAGTCTGTTGAAATGTATTTCAATTCACAGAAAATGGCAAAAACCATTGGGAAACTGGCTGAGAAAACACCAGAAGTTGGTGAAACTGTCAGTGGTTTGCTAGTAAAAAAAGGCTTCACATATCAGATAATGGCACCTGATGATCTCCATGTGTTTTCACAGCTGTCAACAGCAAACATTACTCAGAGAATTACCATCCCTTATTCAGGTGCCTTTAGTGTCATACAGCATAGACTCAAACAGATATATGAGAGTGTAGAGCCATCAGTGGATGAAGAATCTGGAGTCCCAACATTGCAAGTCCATGAGCGTGTGACAGTGAAGCATGAGTCCGAGAAACATGTCTCCTTGCATTGGACATCAGACCCCATTAGTGACATGGTATCAGATTCAATTGTTGCTCTAGTTTTAAATATCAGCCGTGATATCCCAAAAATAATGGCTGAATCGGATGCTGTAAAAATTGAGGAAGAGAATGAGAAGAAAGCAGAGAAAGTTATGCATGCCCTCCTCATTTCACTTTTTGGAGATGTAAAGGTTGGAGAAAACGGGAAGTTGGTAATTAACATTGATGGGAATGTGGCAGAACTCAACAAAGAAAGTGGGGAAGTTGAGAGTGAAAATGAAGGCCTTAAGGAAAGAGTAAGAACAGCATTCCGGCGGATTCAGAGTTCTGTTAAGCCGATTCCTCTTTCTTCATCGTAGTTCTTCCCTCTCTTTAAATTGTCTTGCGATGGTGAAATGCAAGTGCTTGTGACATTAAAAACGATAAGGAACACTAGCTCCCATTCTCCGCTAACCTAAGACAATTATCATAACATGCATTCACTTTCCCTTTGACACAACATTCTCTGCTCTATTTTCTTTATTCTTCAAATGTTCAATCCTTTAATATTTTCTGTCATATACATGCTGGCTTTGATTCATGGAGGTGCAAGGCTTAGTTAACTTATTCTGTACATTTTAAGCTCATTGAGCCTCTTTTGTGTTTACTTCTGTCGGCGTTTATCCACCACCACCATAGCGTATCTTCACTGCGGCCTTCTAATTTTCAATTTATTCTGCCCTCAAGAGGTTATCTTTAATGGCGGTAGCCTCAGTACCCTAAACCCTTTGATTATATTTTAGCATTTTTCATTTTCTACTTGCAGATCTGATTAAATTTTGGTAATTATGGATCTTTTGCTAGCAAAAAGAGTTTTAGTTTGGTATTCTCTTGACCTTAATATAATACGAGTGTTTTTCTCCATCAGATGACTCGATGCCATCCATGATTATATTAATTCCCTTAAACCCTAAACCACAAAAAATATTTTAAATATTTTTAATTTTTAAAAACGTGAATGAAATTTATTTAAAATAAAAAATTGAAAACTCACATTTGTACAAACGGCCTTAGCTTTCTAGTTTCAGTTTGGAGTCATAGGTTTTAAGGTGAAGGGGGAATTAAAGTCGAAGTTTTTTTTTTTTTCGAATATTTGGAAAACACTATGGAATCCGTTTTGAGTTAAAGGAAAAGACTATTCTTTTTTAAATGCTTTAAGGTGAACCCACTGCCGTTTGTGTTGTGCTGCTGCGGTGAGATTCATCACTGTTTGTGCTAATTATTTAATATTTATTGAAGAACAGTTATATAAATATTAATTTTAGTCTGAATTGTGTCCTTATCCTTGCTGTATACATTTATTTGGCTCAATAAAACTTAACGAAATGTATTGATGAATTATTCCCGAGCTTTGGTATGTTGCATGAATCAAATAATACGAAAGACTGAGAAGAGGGAATATTAGAAAAGAAAAAGAAACTAGAGAACGAGTGATAAAAAAAAGATGGAATAGAAATAAGTAAAAACTATTTACTTTCACCGTTCGTGCAAAGGGTATATAGATTATTTCTTGTGTCATGTTGATAAGACCGATTACATGGTTTCGTATTTTCATTTATTTGTTAAGGCTATTATGTACAAATAAAAAGGTATCAAATGTTTTTATTATAAATAAAAAATACTTCTTCGTTAAAATATTCAATATTATTATATTTTGATTCTGTCATTTATTAGTATCAAACATAAAAACATTAACATTCAGTCGAAGTTATAAAAAAATCAAAAGAAACGCTTTCATAAAAAATCATTTAAGTTAAGAACTTATACTATTTAATAATGTATTTTCCATTTCAATTAATTGAAATAGTTACGTTATTATTTTATTTATTTATTATTCAATTACAACAAATCTACATTTGTTTATCCGAATGGAAGAATTCAAATTTCTTGAGTATGTGATCATAAATTTGAACTTTAATCCTTAGATTGATGTGTATTGAAAAAATAATAATTTAAGAGAATTCTTCACTTTAGCACCCCGACCGTATCCAAGAGATAAAGAGATTAATCCCATGCATATTAGGTGAAAAAAAACTTTAAAAAAATCACTTAAGCTTTTCTACTATCTTGACTCTTGAGCCAAACTATAAGTACCTTGGCTAACTTGCATTGCACCCAAACTATAAGTACAGAACCCCCACAGCCACAGGAATCCCTTCAATTACCAAGAATTAAGGAGGTACACCGTTTTCACAATGTGAATGATAAAGAAGTGAAGCCTCCCTTTTTCAAACCAAGCAACGGTATATGATAGAAAATTGGTTATAATATCAAGGTGGTGCAGCCATGTTCGGTTTGATCTACAATGATGTTTGTTCTCATAATCAATAATACAAGTAAATGTGACCGAGGATCAAACTACGGTATAATAAAGAAGGCAATGTAAGAAAATTTGAACTGCATACCCATCAGATTGAAGCAACCGCTATGGATATGAAGAAATCCGAAACTAATCTATATTCGGGGATGGAGATCTAAGGAAAAGTTTTAGCTGTAAAATCTAATAAAAAAGCAGGAGGAAAAAATTCCATAGATATTGCCTCATGTCATGCCCTAAGGTCTATGAGTGAGACCTGAATGTGTTGATCAATTCTTCAATTAAACTGCATTTTTCTTGTTCCTGAAATTCTCCTTCATCATTGCAAACTTCTTCTTGCACTGATTCACAGTTTTCCCAGGGACAGCTGTTGCAACTCGTTCCCATCTCTGGCTAGTTTCCTTTGGAAAGGCTTTTAAAGCTTGAACCAGTGCTCTTTCCTGCACTGCAGACCACACGTCTTGTTCTGAATTAGAGGAAACTCCATTTGCAGCAGATGTGTTCTGATTATCTGTACTTTTGCTCTCAGAGTCTTCCAAGTTATTTGTTGTTGAGGAGGCAGCACTATTTTCAGGCCTCGCAGTCCCAGGAGTTGTTGATACCCCTTCCAATTCTTCTCTGGTTGACAGTGGAGATGCAATTGATTGTGCGGCGGGTTTCCTTTTCTCAAGAAAAGTATCAAAAGCTTTGGTTGAATCAGGCTTCTGGAGGAGAACAGTTTTAGTTGCCTTCATAATTTCTTCAACAGATCTTCCAGTACCAATGTATTCCGAAATAACCTCCCATCTTCGTGAAGTTCCTTTGGGATATTTTTGCATTCCTTTCCTCAATAGATCAATCTCTTCTTTATTCCAAGGTTTCTCCTTCTTCTCAGTGTTGTTTAGTGAAGCACTGCCATTAGCCTTCATGGAACCATTTTGTTGATTAGTTGTCTCTTCTTTCTCAGCTACTGCATCTTTCTTACTACTCAGTGCATCTCTTATAACTTTTGCTTGCTCTAACACCTGTCTCCCTTCCATTTTCTCGCACAAACCCCTCAGCTGCTCAATATCAAGTGACATGCAAAGGCTTTCTACATCATCATCAGAAATTTCAAGTAAATGCTGTGACAAGATGGGTCCAGAAAGATTTCGAAGACGTGTTCGCTCCTTCCGCAACAGCTTTTTCTCTTTCTCCTTCACCTTCTTCTGTTGTAAAGCAGCCTCTGCAGCTTGTCTCTCTTCCTCCTCTTTCCGTCGCTTCTCCTCTTCTGCAATTCTGGCTGCTTCCTCTTCCTGCAACCTCTTTGCCAGGATCTTAGCCTCCTTTTTCCTTTGCTTCTCAGCTTTTTCCTCTTCCTTTCTTCTCAATATTCTTGGGTCTCTCTTATAAGCATTATCAACAAGAGTGCGTATCCGTGCATACTCTTCCTTCCTAGCTTTTTCTGACAGTTTTGCATTTTGTCTTTCCATCCACCTCCTATGGTCTCGAGATTCAGCTTGCTCAAGATCAAACTCATCAGCATGGGGAAACTCCCTCCAGCTTTTGAAGGAGTACCAAAAATTATAGAAATTATCAACTTCTTTTATTGAAGTATTATCATCACCTAGTGATGGAATTGGTTGATTAACTGACCACCGCCCATTCCTCATAAAAGCAGGGCCAAACACCTTGAAAAAATCTTGTGGAGCACAGTCAGTGGGAATCTCATCATCAAACTCATCTGTAGAATCATAAATTCTTCTCTTCACAGGATCAACCAACACTTCATATGCTTCCTGGATTGCCTTAAAGTGGCTTTCTATTTCATCCTTTTTTGCCTGCTTTGCTGCTTCAGTTTCCTCAGCAAGAAGAAGAGCAGCCTGTTTGTCAGGGTGAAACCTCAAGGCAGTTTCACGATAGCTTTTACGTATTTGATCCTCTGTGGCAAGATACCTTAGATGGCTCAGACCCAATAATGCATAGTGATCTTGCTGCTTGTCTCCAGAACCAGATTTCTTTTTGCTCTTGCTACTATAAGAATCAGATGATGGGAAATATGTCTGTTCCTTATCATCAACCACTTTTTTATCATCAGCATCTCTGTTATCTTCCTGAACACCAAGAAGTCTAAGGGCAGCAGAATGGAAGGAGTGACCTGCAGGTTCAAATTTCAAAGCCTTGATAGGAAGACCGTTTGAAGAACAAAAATAGGCTGCCCATCTACAATCTCTTGTGAGTAAGCAATAAGACGAGATTTTGAATGTATTGCCATAATGGTGTCCAACAGAACCAGGAGATGGGAAGTATGTTAATGTTTGATATCCAGGAACAGCTTAACTTGAATTCAATAACTTAACTTTGTCACAACTTGAACCTGCATTTCAGAAAACAATTTCAATCAGAGAGATTCATGAACATAATAAATCATACCGCTAAAACATTATTTCTTTTAGAAAAAGGACATTCTATCAGAGAGTAAAGAGGGGAGGTACAACTAGGAAGACAAGGAGAGGTTATCCAAACAAGAAAGTCTACGTACAACGAAATGAATGAAAAAGCTAAGAATGCAACAAAGATGCACAATCACAGTACAAATTTGAGATAGTAACTTCCTTAGCCATCTACAGATTAACAGAACCCTAAAGAGAAGCAAACTTAAAAATAAGAACAGTACCCGCTGCAACCACACAAACCAAAGGATAGAAGAAACTGCATACTATCATAAGATTTTAGCTTCATAGCTTTTACCAAAGCCACTAAAACAAACCATCAAAAACTTTTTCAGGGTAGATCAACACACCCACAGTCCTTTCTTGAGGACCCCAAAAAATAATTGTTTCATGGGGAAGTAGTCATATTACAATGAAAAAAAAAGATATACTGTCTCTGAGTTCCTGAGTGAGATCTGCTGTTCTCTATATAGCATACATATTAGGAGAAAGAGAGAAGTACAGCATAAATCTGCAACAAGTCTTTTTTTTATTGTATTTATTATTTATCCTGCTAAGTAATGTTGTTCAAACAGTAGAATTGACCATTGAGGAAACTTTGGACTTCCAAATGGGTTTGTCCAAGGAGGTTAGGAGTGTAAATTTGAAATTCAAAGAAATATTTGCAAGAGAACTCTTCAAATTGAAAATCCAAACTATCCTACAATTACCAGAACTGGCTGAGAGACAAAAGAATCGAGTCACAGCAAAAAAGGTTGTAGTTCACTAGATTATATGTCTTTCAAATCACAACAAAAATGAATGTCCCAATTTAAAGAATGAACCTGAACAGAATATAAGTAGCTTATGGGAAAGTTATGCAAAGTATAAAGATGAAAATGGAGAGGAAAAGCCTCTAAGAAAGAAACATATTCACATCCGAATAAAACTACATGATCAACAGACCTTTACAGCTAAACCATAAAATCAGCAGAGACTAAAATGAGAACTGGGTGCGGATAATATATATTCAGTTATTGCACCTGAGGGACAAAGCATATAGTACACTCACTGAAAGAAAATTAACTAGATATCACAGAGACTAAAAGTCCAGTGATTTCAGGGACAGAGCTGCGTCTGATAGCAATATATCCACATATGTTGTAGACCAAATGTTAATAACACTACAGCACCACATGCATAGAAAATATTACTGCAATCTCTGCAAAACCAATGCAATTCTCAAAATTCAGGCAAAAAAAAAGACAATGCTTTATAGTAAAAAATGCATAGGCATTACCATTCCCCCCATCCCCAACCTACCCCCGCCAAAAAATAAAATAAAATTCACGCCATTTAATGAAAATAACACAGCATATCAAGTTCCTCTATAGTTCATCAAAAAACTTTAAAAAAAAAAAGATTCAATTAGCAGGAATAATTCATATTTGGTGTGTCTGTGTACTGTAAAATATAATAAATTGTTTTTATTGCAGATGATAATTAACTTAGATTCGTAGATTTTATTTGCCTGCATGCCAGCACTAAAACCAACAAATTTCAAACAAGCCACAGAAGATGGGAGAACAACAGATTATAAACAAATAAACGAAACAAAGTTAAAAAAAAGTACTAGAATACCAATTCAATCACATCATCGGGAAAATCAGGTAATAGAAAAACCCCCCAACCGAACAAAGCAAAGGCTCGCTCTAGCTAAAACGGTAAAACCCAAAATGGGCTTCAAATATATAAACACAAAGGCTCGATTTTTACACGTAAACCCAGAAAAGTCTAGCTCTTGCACCACGACAAGACGGGATCAAAACAGATCATGATTCATGGGGAAAATAGTGAAAATAAGTGGCATACGATTTGTGATGCAAAAAAGTAATCAGATGAAAAACCAAAGAAGAAGGAGAAGAATGAAAACTTTACCAAGAAAAAAGGAGGGAGGAATCAGTCACGAAAGGGAGAAGCCGACTCTGGAGAGCACAAGAGAAGAGAAACAGAGCTTCGCTTTTGGGCCTTTTATATGAGGCACCAACAACTGCCCTATCTTACTTTACTTGTTCATCTCACTCGCTCTTCTTCTTTCTTTTCTTTTCTTTTTTTTTTCGTTTGTTAAAATTGTATGCAAATTTATGACAAAAAAAAAAGATGATTTTTTAAATACTAAAACAATTAATTATATAATGTCAATAAAAAATATTAATTAATATAGTAATTTCATTTTATGGTAATATATACATACAAATTCTTTAAAAAAAACTCAACATTTGAATGTTTTAATTTTTATAACTTTTATAAATAATAAGGTAATATATTTTAAATAAAAATAAAATAGAATTAAAAGAAAAAAAGTAATTGTGGGTAGTTATTTTATAAATTACTTATTAAAAATTTAAAATTTAATATAAAGGTAAAATCGTCTAGTGAAATTTGAAATGTGAAAAACAAAAAACTGGTATCCCCTTTATAATACAGTATAGGTAAAATCATTTAAAAAAAATTGGTTTAGTATTCATAAATTGTTTGTACAAAAAAACAATATTACCACCTTGAAATAAAAAGTTTAGATAAAAGAATTATTTTTTAGTTTCAATAATTCTCTAAATTTAAAATAATATATATGGGTGTCCTTTTATGATGGTCCTGTCATAAAAGTCACCAATGATGGTCTCCATTTTTAACCGGATGTAGTGTTTTTATATTTTGAATTAAAATTTTAAAATAATTATTTTATTATTTATTAATATTGTAAGTGTGTCCCTTAATTTTGTTTTAAATTCATTCTATTTAATAAGGGATTCATTTTGAAACATGGACGAAAAATCGACAGTGTGTTTGGTGGGTGAAGTCACAAAAGAGGGTGTCTATTTAAGTTGTGTTCGTTGCTAAAGAAATTATCAAAGGAAGAAAGGTGTAAGACATTGGAGGTGAAACATTGCATATGTGAGGTAAGATTATGATCAACCTTTGGTTTATCAACAAAGGAAGTCACTACTTAAATCATTAGCACCGTGCTACAATCAACACTATGAGTTGATGAGAACACTTACTCCTTCACATTTGTGTAACATTTCGAGTCGTGTCAAGACGCTTTTGTGATGAGAATCACTACCCAATCATACCACCATCCCCATGACCCATCTTGCCAAATTGATCCAACGTCGCTCCTTTGAACCAACAACCATCCCCTTTCGCGAGGCCCTGTCGTCACCACCATTAGAGCGTCGAAGCTTGCAAACCCAACCAGCAACAGACACACTCAAAACTTTAACCGCAACTAAAGTTTTTGTCTTCCTCCCCACCTCAATGTCCATCATCATTGTTTCTCACAATCACATTTAATGGACATGATGTTAGTTTTCGATCTCCACAGTCTTTCAACTCATTTGTTTGGCTAATTAAATTTTTACATTAGTAAACTCAGATTCCCAACGTCGGGTTTGAAAATTTGGACATGGGAAAATATAGTAAAAAAAAACACACTAATATGAGAAGTTAAGTTCGATTTAAAAGGTGTCTCATGCATTACCACCTACATATGTTTATATTTTATAAGTGCAGTCGTTAATTTTTTTACACCTTCATCCAACGGTTATAAAGGGGAACCATCAATGCTCCTTTACTGGGAGAACCATAGTAAGTGTTGCCAATATATATGTATATATAACAGTGAAAAAAATATTAAATAAGGTTAAAAAAATGACAAGATAAGACTGGTTTGTTTTAATTACCTTTTGATAATCTTTTTACTTTATTTTAACATGTTCTTCTAGAGGTTTTATCCGGCTCGAGCAGGTTCTACATCCCGTAAAAGATGCACGTGGTATTACATAAAAAATTATACATGTATTTTTTATCAGTCCACCAACTATGTTTTTTATTCTTTGTACAATTTTTTTAAGGGGAATTTGATAGGAGGATGTTTTTTTTATTTTAGATAATTATATTTTTGGAAATCAATAATGTTATAAATGCATTTGATGTGCCTAAAATATTCCTGAAAAGCTTAGAGAATGGTTCACATGAATTTTTCTATCTCATATTTGGTACAAATGTTCCTTTGTCAATAATATTATTGTTTTTTATTTAAAAAATATCCCATTTTAAAATATTCATCTATTCTCTCTAATATAGATAAATTTTATTAACACGAATAATTAAATTTTAATTAAACAAAATAGTATGAATTAATTTTTTAAAATTTATTAATTTAGGAATTTAGCACCAATGCACCAACCTTCGATTTATGTGATAAAGGTTCAGTGATTCTAGAAACGAATTTCCACCTATGTGCAAGAATGACAAATGATCAAGTGTCTGTTTAGATAGAGATTTCCAAACTTGAGTTTGGGTGAACTTGACTTTATAGAATTAATTTTGTTTAAATGTGTTTTTAAAGTAACGTTGATCCGGATCGAACTGAGATAAGCCCACCTAGGACGAAGTCACCCATGCATTATCCGAGATACCGAGGTTTACACCAGTTCGAGACTAACCTACGGGGAGGATCGCCAAAAGAACATGGACGAGATTCCCCCTCATAATGAACTGGTGCCATCTCCCCGAGGTCCCCCATCGGAACCTCGGACCTGTCAGATAGCCATACCTAGGCTACCTACCATGTCTCATCGCATTTAATGCTACCCATACCCACTGCTCTGAGAAGTATGTACTGACACAAGTTACCATGATTTACGGCTTTAGCAGCAGGATTACGGCGTAATCAGGGTTACCTCTTAGCCAAGGAACCTACGTCACCAGTCAAGCCCCACCTATATAAGGAGGCCTCCCTCCACAGGGAGAAGGTAATCTTAATCCATCACTTTCACCACCATATCCTCTCACTGTGACACCCTTCTACCCCATACTCTTATATGTTTAAGAAATCGAAGCTTAGAAAAGGGGAAAGCCCCACGATAGGTAAAAAGGTTCACAATCGTTCTTATTAAATCTCATAGTTCGAAAACGACTTTATTAAAAGAAATTAAAACTCTCAGATATAAGTCAAATATAAAGCAGCGGAATCACCAATACATAAAACCATTAATAACCTACTGCCGTACAAGGCATCCCAAAAGGTTCATAAACATACTCCTAGTCTAGAAAACATGATAAACTCCCAAATACACCCTGATGTCACATCTATCAGAGCATACCCTTTTAATCATAATCGACACCAGTCGTGTCCTCATCAACACCTGTAAAATATATCCACAGAATACGGTGAGGAAAAGGAGTACTACATATACATACACATAGAGAATACCCGTCCTCACCCACAACATCATTACATCATGCCATCAATACATCAATCACCAATAATAACATTCATCTAAAACTCAACATATAATTGATCATCTATATCGACATGTAGATATGTCACACATTAGCCCAAACTCATCATCATAGCATCTTTCATATATCATCATATTCACTAACATTATAACATCATTTATATAACATCACACTTATTATCATCATGCATCATTCATCTATCATCATACTCATTCTCATCATTACATCATGCATATAGCATCATACTCATTATCATCATACATCATGCATCTATCATCATATTCATTACATCATTCATCTATCATCATATTCATTATCATCATTACATCATTCATCTATCATTATACCCATTATCATCATAACATCAATACTCCTCTCATCATCTACCCAAAGATCATGACTTGGAACTCCACACAATGGGTGCACCTCGTCAATCACTCTAGTTAGTACCAAGATAGTCTACCGGTGTTACCACACACTATCCGATAGGTTGTACCCCCTCTATGGGCCCGTACAATCACTCCTAGGTTGCACCCCCTCTATGGCCCCGTGCATCGAACGCCTCATCTTGATCCCCTGAGTTGTACCCCATCTATGGGCCCGCACAACTCAGTTCACTTCCCGAATTGTACCCCTCTATGGGCCCGCACAATTCAGGTCTCATCACACATGCACAAGGCATCTCTCTTAAGTTGTACCCCCTCTATGGGCCCGCACAACTCAAGTAACATCACATATGCACAAGGCATCTCTCCTAAGTTGTACCCCCTCTATGAGCCCGCACAACTTAGGTAACATCACATATGCCACAAAGCATCTCTCCTAAGTTGTACCCCCTCTATGGGACCGCACAACTTAGGTAACATCGTCATAAAAAATGTGATATACACCATCATCAATATCATCAACATCATCGTCAAAAGTTGATATACACCAACATCGTTATCATCAACATCATCGTCAAAAAGGTGATATACACCAACATCGTTATCATCAACATCATCGTCAAAAAGGTGATGTACACCAACATCGTATCATCAACATCATCATACATCAATATACTCATCATTAAACATCATCATAATAAGGTGATGTACACCGACATCATTATCATCATCATCATGCATTCAATACGTTCATCATTAACATCATCATAATAAGGTGATATACACCGACATCATTATCATCATCATCATCATGCATCAATACACTCATCATCAAACATCATATAAGTGACAAACACTTGTCACCATCATCATGCATCAATATGCTCATCATTATAAGTGATAAACACTATAACATCAATCATCATCATTATACATCGTCATAATCATCACAAACATCATTAAACATCATTAATCATCAATATCAAACACTCAGGATCTCAAAATCCACTCTGGTAATCGATTACCAACCTCTGGTAATCGATTACCCACAGAAAAGCTCTCTGGTAATCGATTACAGCACCCCTGTAATCGATTACCAGCCATCAAAAGGTAGTTCTGGGTTGCCCAGACACTCTGGTAATCGATTACCACACCTGGTAATCGATTACCCGCGACGTAGATCGCAGATTTCACGATTTCAAACATCTCTAATCTCATCCAATCAATCCCTAATCAATCTTTTCGTCTAAACATCATCCATACTCATTAATAACATCCAATACACAGTAATATCATCAATCAATTACAGATTTTACCATCAATTCATCAAATCCCCAATTTATCAATCCCTAATCATCCCTCTTTCATTATTCTCAATAACATCATTAATCTCATCAATACTCATCGATTTACATACAATCAATCATCAATCAACAGATTATATCATTCATCCTATTTACACATACATCCATACGAATTTAGAGTCTTTAGAGGGTCTTATGGTGCCCTCACTACCCAATATCCCTACATGCATATACAGGCAATACCTTCTCCCCCACCGTACCTTAAGCGAAGCTTTGATCACAGCGATGAAGTCCTTTCTTGGATCTTGACTTTCACTCCTCAGCAGCTCTCTCTTGAGACTCAGGTTCTCCCCTCCTTAGCCTTTCGCTTACTGACGAATGATACAAATAAGGATTAGGGTGCTCTGTTACCCCCTCCTTACAGAATAACTAATTGGGCTTGGGCCCATTCTCATCCCCTTTATTTTATTTTCAAATAAACTATCTTTACGAATAAAAACTAATAATAATAATAACCCTATTATTTATTTTCCAATAATTACTTATTTAATTAATTAATCTATTTAATTCAATTAATATTTATTCTAATAAAATCTAGGATGTTACACTCACTAACTTGAGCGTCGGAGTGCCTTCTGCAGGTACACCGTCGCGTCCCGCCATTCGCAGCACCCCTTACATATTGTCTTATTTATCTATAGTTTGGTCCTCTAATTATACTTTGAAAACAATTGAGAGATTTTTCAAAATATATTTTGCTTTTTTTGCCAGCTAGTTGTAAAGTTTATCATCGAGAGCATGAATTAATTGGTGTAGAATAACAATGATCAAATTAGAGCTGGCAAAATGGGTCAGCCCGACCGACACGGCCAGTAAAAGCCCGAAAAAATGTAGGACTTGAGCACCTAATTTAGAAGTTCGAATAACTCTTAGGCTTTTTAGCCCAGTCCAATAAAGCCCACTACTCGCAAAAACCTGTAAAAATATCGAGTAGCTCGCAAAGCCCGCAAAAAATATCGGGCTACCCGCTAAGGGTAGGGCTTGGCACCTATTTTAGAAGCCCGAATAACTTCCGGCCATTTAGTCCAACCCGATAAAGCTTTGCTACCGCATCAGGTCGGGGCAGGGCTGGGTAGTCCGAATTGACAGCTCTAGATCAAACTTTACTAATAATCTCGAATTTGAATATGCCATTGTGTTACGAGTATGACTATTATAGAAACGGTTTTTCTAACCTGTGCAATATTGCACATGATAATAAACAAAAGTGGAAAGCTTTTATTGAGAATTACAACCATCACTGTATTGTAATGTTACGGGTTGTAATTCCCTACTAAAAGCTTTCACTTTTTATCTTATTATCCTATGCAATATTGCACATGTTAGAACAACCGTTATAGAAATAAATACGTGTGGTACCTAACTAAAATTGAGTTGTAGAGTTTTCAAATTTGGCATGAGAATTCGATCAAAAATATTGTGGTACATATTTTTTCATAATTAATTATGAGAAAAAAATGTTTTTTTATCCCTGTAATTTCGGTTAACTTTAATTTTTGTCCCTGTACTTTAAATTATGTGTTTTTTGTCCCTAAATTTTCTGAGCCCCCAAACGTGGTCCCTTGTCGTAATGTCGTTAGTGAGACCGACTGTTAATCACCTGATGAGCTGACTAACAAAAGTTACATGTCAATCTCAATAGCAAGTCTCAAATAACTAATTAATCTAATTAACATTTTTATTAATTTTTTAATTATTAAATAACCCTAGATACTAAATTACGGTTTTTACCTCAGTAATTTACCCAATAAAAAAACCTAATTTAGTAATTAGGGTTATTTTAGTAATTAAAAAATTAATAAAAAAGATTAATTAGATGAAACAACTATTTGGGGTCATTATTGAGGCTGACAAGTAATTTTTGTTAGTCAGCTCGTTATGTTAACATATCTCATTAACGGTCAGGGACCACAAGTGGGGGGTTTGAAAAGTTAAGGGACAAAAAACATAGGATTTAAAATACAAGGACGAAGATCGAAGTTGACCAAAATTATAGGGACGAAAATATTTTTTTCTATTAATTATTTGGGTATTTGAGACAAATTTACAAGCTAAAAGCTTGAGTAATAATTTTATTAACATTTATCATTTCATGTTATGTATATTGTATAGTCATTAAGCTTCTCACTTTTACATAAGCAATCCTTTTACACTAAATATATCCACACATATATATAAATAAAGGAAATGTGAATGAGTGCTCTAAAGTCTAAAAAACACTTTAAGGAACAAAAAAATATAAATTTTATTGAAGTGTATAATATTTAATGTTACAGACATAATTAATGTTGTGATTTTTCATAAAAATATTTATATATGTATTTTTAACAAATATGCATTTTAACAAGTATGATGACATTCTTAATCGTTAGCTTGACACTACATGCATATAATTTAATATAATGGCCACAATTATATACACAGTTCATGATGATATTAAGATATTTAGGCAAAGATTCAGCAGTTTGCGGGGGAGGCAAGTTCAAGCGAAGTGATCCCTAAATATCAGTTCCTTTTTTTTATATGATCTAAATATCATTTCCTTACTTGTATATACAATCTAGCTTCAGTGATGTTTAAACTTCATCAAGCGTTCAATATTTTGTTCTTTTGTCTGTCTTTGAAAATATAAATTGACGAGGGCACTGTGTCAGTGGTCCTGCACCAACTAAGGAATGATCCTCTTTGAGTTGGAACCCTCAAGTAGAAATATTTTCAACCTGCTAATAAATAAGCTATTTTCCAAAATAAAGCACCAAATGTGGTTGGCCCTTCTTCTATAAGTTATTCAATGTCCCTTTCCATCAATTTTTTTCCTTTACAGTATTTAGAGTTATAAAACTAATCATATTAATTACTTCTTTATTTCGAAAAAATTAAGGCTCTAATGAAACATCCTTCAATGACTGCCCCTCATTTGTTACTTGTTATATCCCACTCCTTGATATATATCGTTAGTGCATTTTACAAATTAACCAGTTAAAGAAGAAAACTCTTATTCCACACTTGATATATTAAAAATAAGAAAAATGCTAAAAAATGCCCTAATAACACTTGTTAAAGAATAAAAAATAAAAAAATTTTATTAGAGTTTTATAATATTAAATGTTAACATATGTTATCAAATACTGTGACTTTTAATAAAAAAAAATTCTCTTTATGAATTCTTAATCATGTTATAAAACACTAGTTAGCAGCATCCTACAAATAATCACACATCAATTTCAAAGCTTTTAATGTGATGTCTGAAGGTTACTAATTAAGCTATATTTTCCACTGTTAGATTTGACAGGTAAGTATGAATTAAATATCACATGAAATTCTAAACCCTTTAAGTAACGACTCGACTACCATATGCAAAAAGGGGGAGGTTTCTATCTTTAGGGGATCCTTTGGCTCAGGAAAGTATGGGAACCATTTGTCCTATTGTTGCACTTTGTGTGATTTGGTTTATGGTTACATTCTCTTTTTTTCTCCTCTCTTCACTTAATTATTTATGCCAATTATTGTCAACAACTCATTCCACTCTGCAACTTTACGTGCAAATAACTCACATTTCCCATTGTAAATATAAAAATAAGAAAATTTACTCATCGATCTGTTTTAACAATAATAATAGTATAGGTTTTGTGAAAGCACAACTTGTTGGTATCCAATCTACCTAATGATTTTTTTTAATAGAAGATAACATGATTTTGTTATGGACATTGCTAGTATATATCTAAGGGAAAACATGACCCCGATCTTGAGATGCAAAATATAGGGAAGGAAGAGATAAAAAAATATTAAAAGTAAAAAATATAATAACTAATGTGAATTGTGATGAAAAAAAAGATATAAAGAGAAAAATAAAAAAATTCCAGTGTTAAAAATCACAACAACTCTATATCAAACCTAAAACCTTAGCAACTATACAAAGCATAATTTAACCTTATTGAATATATTATAAGCAAAAAAAAAATTGATTAATTAGAACTCATTTATAGGTTGTTAGATTGGTATACAATGAAAGAGATTTAAATTTAACATCTCATACAAATTATTTAAATCCTCACCACTAATCAATCTTAGTGAATTTTTTACAGGTTATGAGTGCATTATATGTATTTGACAACAAAATAACAATTAAATCATACAACCTAAACTATAGGATGCTTGGTTTTGATTAAATTTAAGAAAAAATATTATTTTATAAATACACACTTAATATGAAAGAAAATAAAGTTTAACGGAAAAAAGATTTATTATTCAACGTAAAAAAAAAAGAAAAAAGATTTATTCTATTTAAATTGGTATCTCTTCTTGGGCCATAAGAGAGAGAGAAAGAAATTTTTGGGAATAAAGGGGCGAAATTGTGAAATGGAAAAAGTTTGAGGAACAGGATTACTTGTGCTTGACAATCAAGTCCCCTTACCTTATTCAGCCTCAGCTTCAGCGAGAAGAGAGAGAGAGAGAGGTGATTGCTTATCCATACCCTAGGAGAGAGAAGAAACTCTGCTTTGATTTCAAGCCCTTTTCGCATTGCATTTCGGGATCTCGAATCTTCAATCTGCAAAGGTGAGATTTTTTTTTTTTTAATTTTTGGGTTGGGAATTGTAAAATGAAATTTCGTTTAGAATTTTGCTTTTGGGACGAATCAATCTCCATATTCATGCTCAATTCGTTCAATCAGCTTGAAATTACTGGTTGATTGATTCTCCAGTCTCGCACATTGCAGCATTTTAAATTCTGGTTTCCTTTTTGTAGAATTTTCTTCCTTTTCAGAATGCATGTTGTTGTTTATTCTGTAAATTCATGTTTGGCTAGATTCTATCCAAAGGCAGCAAAGTAAAGTTTCGATCTTTGATTTTATTTTTCTCATATGGGACCTTTGGAAACAAAAGACAAACTTTAGCTAATTGAGATAGAAACAACGCTTCTTTCTTCAATTTCATCCCCTCTTATAATTTTCTTTTTCCGGAAACTGAACTGTGGATTGCAAGTTTCTTTTCAATCAGTTCCCTGTGGGTTTCTACCTAGAATTTGGATTTTTCTTTCACTGGGAGCCTTTCAAAGAAATAATTTTATGTTAAATTGATAGTGAACAGTTCCTTCCAAGGTTCGGCAAATACAATTGTTCTGATTTGAGGTTTATTTTTGTCGAATGAGCAGCCAATAAATACACCTGTGGCTTAAAACTTTGGTGATTGTTATTCATGGTCAAAGAACATGTTATTGTGTGTGCTACTGTGCTTGTTAGTTTTACTATTCATATGAGGTGTGCATTGCTTATAAAGAAAATGAATAGACCAATCATTATGTGATGCTCTTGTACTACAAGGGAAGGGCAGACAACATCAGTCAACTATCTGGAGTAATATCCATGTAACTGGAAAAATTTGGGTTTATGAAATGGCTGCATAAATAGTGAAATTGCATTTGGCCAACTAAGAAAAGGTGAGAACCACAAAGCTGCCAGCATGATGTGGACTTCTGGCTCAATGAAGTTTATTCTTTTATGGATTCCTTGGCTATTTAGATCTTAAGCATTTATCTGAATGCAGTATCTACTTTTAGTTGAGATTACTGCAATGTTGTTGTTTTTTCTCCCCTATGAAGCTGCTTTGCTAACAAGTGGATGCCTATTGCATTTCCTTATTTTTCTTAATCTTTTAATGTATTACTTGGCCACATTCTTTGGTAATTCATAGCATATTTTTGGCAGGTATTGGTTCTGCTTCCATGGCAAATACAAAGGGTTCATCAGGCATCAGAAACTTGATGTATTCTGGAAAGCATGCTCTGCTTCCTCCTAAAATCCCATTTCCTATGGTTTCCCAAGCATATGCTGAGTACATGCCAAAACCTACAATTGGTTCAAAGGTTGTGCAGAAACCCAGAGAGGGCAACCCACACCATCAACGGACTTCATCTGAGAGCCTTGTTATAGAGGATCAGCCTTCATGGCTTGATGATCTCCTTAGTGAGCCAGAGACACCTATCCGAAGGGGTGGACATCGGCGTTCATCAAGTGATTCTTTTGCATATGTAGATGCAACTAATGTTTCTAACATCGGTTATGCAGATCAGGATCAATGTAAATTTAGAAATTTGGCATCTATTCCATCTTGGTCATCTCAAGACTTTGATCACAGCAAAGATGCTCATCATATACCCTTCTATACAGAAACAAACTCAACAAAACTGAAAATAGGGCATGGGACTCTTATCTAAATCCTGTGACCCATCCAGGTGGTTGTCTCTCTGGCAAAGACAATGTTGCTTTTCAGAGATCAGGATTGTCATGTCCACCGCATGAAGTAGAAGGGGTTCCATCCACTGCAAATGAAAGCATGATTCAGTAGAATCTGGTGCACAGGATGCAAAATCATCTTCCGACAGAAAGGATGGATCAAATCCTAAGTCATCTGCTTCTGAAACAGATACAAACGTGCTAAACAGTATGTAGCCACTTTATTTTCTGAATTTATGGATATTAAAATATATGACTTAGAGGCTCAAAGGTCTGGGTAATGTTTTGATTCTCTGTTTTTTCTCTCTCTATTTGCTTCTCCATGTAGAATGCCTTTTTATAGCACACCCATGAAGTCACATCATGCTCTATTTTTTACTCTTTTTAAAGTTTGTCTAGATAGAATGGTTAATAAAATAATATATTATTAGATGCAGGGTTATGCACATGGTGAATAACTTTATAATAAATATTTAGAAGGAGAAAAGTTATAAACTAGCAATTAGTTGTCATAGATTAAGCCTGTGTTACCAATGCTCTGTGGATACTAATTCTCAGGTGTGAAGAAAAATGGGGGGGGGGGGGGGTAAAAGCAGTTAAAATGTGCTTGTTTATGATCCTTGTATAGTAAGATTGGGTTAATTTAATTTATATTAAATGGATTTATATAGGGAAATTGGCAGGGAAAAATCTGAAACAATTTATATTGCAGGCAATTTGCTCAACGTTCAAGGGTCCGTAAACTTCAATACATAGCTGAACTGGAAAGAAATGTACAAGGTTTACAGGTAGGTTTCAGCATAAGACAATAAATAGTCTGCATGATTTAAAAGTGATGTTTATTGAAATCCATGTTTATGCTATATGGAAAATTTCTGACTGTTTCTTTTTTACCTCAATACATAGGCAGAAGGATCTGAAGTATCAGCTGAGCTTGAATTTCTTAACCAGCAGAATCTAATCCTTAGCATGGAGAATAAAGCACTCAAGCAACGCTTAGAAAGTTTAGCACAAGAACAGCTTATCAAATATTGTAAGTTTCTATCATTGAGAAAATAACCAATTAAGTTTTCAAGTAATTTGGAAGTGTTTTGTTCCTTGGAAATGTCAATGTGGACACTGCATTTGAAGGGAGTTACATATATATGCTCACAAACCCCTTCTAGGGAGATCCTTGCAAAGTTATGTTGCATTTTATTTATGTATTAATCTAGAATGAAACACATATTGTTATATAAGTTTGATGTGTGTATATGCAATGTGAATTTCAGTGGAGCAGGAAGTATTGGAAAGAGAGATCGGAAGATTACGTGCACTGTATCAGCAGCAACAGCAGCCATCACAGCAACCATCAGCTAGCCATCGGCGTGCAAATAGCAGAGACCTTGAAACCCAGTTTGCAACCTTTCTATAAAACACAAGGACACCAATTCAGGGCGTGATCCAGTGACAGGGGCACTTCGAATTTAGATTTGTAGTAGCTGTAGCTGTGTTCTGCCTCTTGATTGAACAAAAATATTTCCCTCCCCTGTGCGGGATATTGTGCAGAGATTTCCAGCATATGCCCTCTCTCTGCCCCGCCTTGTTCATATAAACCTTTCCTTCTTTGTTTGTTTGAATTAATATCAATTTCCACCCAAAAAAGAAATTAATATGATTTAATGTGCACCTGGTGGTCAGCCCAAATCCTATTCTATTTTGGTCAGTTGACCTACCGGAGGTGGTATGGTAACTCAACAGCTTCAAAAGCTTTCTCCCCCACTGCATCTTTCAGTGATTATCTTATCATGCATCTGTCTCTTGTGAATTTCCACCCTTGTCGGATTCAGTGTAGTAACACCAAAATATCTTAAGAGCTGTTTGACTGTGCATTATTTGTATGGATTATGTTAAGCTAATATTTGTTATATGATTTTGAAGAAGTTCCTTGTTTTCTTAATCTGTTTGATATTGACTTGAGACACTGTTTATTACACTCCTGTTTTAAGGTCTTACACCCTTGTATTAGGCAAAGCTAAATCAACTTTCCATTTGATAGCCACATGTGTTTCCTTATATTATCACATCCGGGTATCAATGTAATTTGCTTTCATTTATATGTTTGTGTTTGGCACGATTCATTGTCTAAGGTATTGGAACCTCAACGTGGACTTGGGACACACGCAATGTGAGTAGGTGTTGTTGGGAAACGATTATGTATATGAAAATATTTGTTTTTTAATCAAAAGCCTTGTCAAAATATTGGGGGAATAAAACGTTTATTATCTTGCAGCAATTCAATGAATTCCTTGGCGAATCAGAATATTTAATCCTTTTAATTGGAGTTTATTTTCTTTACAATTACAATTAAGTAGTGGATCTGCAGGCTGCGGGAGATATTGATTAGATTTGTTTTAATCTAAATACAAATCTTGCTTTCATCATCCTGTTTATGCCTATAATAATGATGATGATGATAATACAGTAACAATTTAAGCTTAAGCAGATTAAGTTGATCAGATTGTTTGGGCAAATGTTTTGGAACTCGTAGAATACAGCTTGGTCTAAATAACATTTGGAGTCGCAACTTACTGATTCAAGTAATCAACAATTTAATAAGTTTACTATCTCATTAGAAAATGAGCTATAGGTTAAGTAAAAAAAAATTAAATCTAATTATTATATGAGTTGAATTTAACCTTTAATATATTCAGTTCATTATATATATAAACTAGATTAATGGACGTCTAGTCGCCCTATGCTATCTATTTCAATCCCACTGCCAAAGAAATGATAACTAACTAATTATGTGATGGTAAAATACTAAGAAATACTACTATACTGAAGGTGAACTATCTATTGTCCTTCCTTGTAAATTTCTAGACCAATATTGAGAGAATAGCCAGTGACATTGAGGAGAAAAATATGATAGGGGTTGTTGTAGTTGTGGCCATAGCTGTGTTGGGGAGCCTAGGGTACGCGTCAGGAGATGGCATGACACACTCATCACCATTAAATGAAATTTTTCTTGGAAAAGTCCATCCTTCTTTGAAAGTGAATTCTCCTCGATCTTTGTGCAGTAACACTTCTGTTTGTACCTTCCCATTGTCCCCATGTGCCAGCAACAAGTCATTGTAGTACTCTAACCCCCAAAACATCCCTGTATCATCTTGATGATATAATTCAATACAAAACAACAAAAACAAGTCATCAGCACCCTAAATGGAATAACAGCCTCCAATTTAACTAAACCACTATTGGGGTGGGGGTGGGGGGTCCATCATATTATTTTCAATGAAAGATTGCAGCTACTTACTGAGATTTCCATAAATTTGCAGTGGCTGGTAGTTGAAACTGAAAACTTGGGTTATACTTCGCAAGTTAGGGTGTAAACCACCAAATTCCACTGGGAGTAGTTTTTGACCAAGTTCAGATTTGTGATTGTGATCTTCACCCTCCAATACTCTTTATAACTTTGTTTCACATGCCAGTGAACACGAATGGGGCACATGTGATGTGTACACCTCACCACAGTCTCAGCCTCATGCGCTTTGTGGCAGTTTGCAACACTGAAGTCTTATCAGAACTGAAAATTTTCAAATATTAACAACATGTAAGAACTTCATGTAGCAAGTAAAACAGATAATTTGGAAACTTATCATAATAAAGTCATGTCATACACATAAAGAAAGAAATAAATACAGAGCCATAAAGATAGAGAAGCAGTTTCCAAGCACAAAACAAAAATAATTAACTCAAGGTGGGAAGAAATTAAATATATATACTTCACACAATTTGCTCCTGGTAGCCCTTGGCAATTACAGCTGCATATGGGGGCAAGGAACAATGGAACTATTATAGAATGAAGACAAGGAGACACAGCATTTTGGGGCTGGTGATGCTAGAAACTGGGAGTAAATACAGGTCACATTCCACGTCTCTGCAATGAATCCACAAAAAATGTGAAAATAAAACACCAGGCTACTGAAATATACACAAACATAGAGCATTATTGATTGTGGTTTATGGGAATCAACATTGTATTGTATAATAAATGATGAACACTAGTCATACAATACAAGCAAAAGCAAGAGCACATGAACTCACCTAAGACTTGCTGCCATCGGTGTCCATCTTTGGTGAACTTGGTTGGTGGGACTTGAAATGGTGTGCCACAGCTATAACCAGGAATTCCAAGGGTGAAATTTTCAGGCATGCTAAAATTGGAGGCACCTGGAATGTAGTGTGATGATTTGGCATAATTCATCTGGAAGGTGGCACCATATTTGGTAAGATCTTGAGTGATGGATGTTAGGACCCCTCCTTTACAGCAATTGGCAGTCTGGAGGTTGTATGGGGTTCCAGGCATGAGATCAATAATAACTGGCTCCTTCTCACAACAATGGGGTTTTATTCTGTCCCCTGAATCTTGTGCAATTCCCTTGCTCTGTAGCCTCTGCTCCCAACATTGCCCAAATCACCTCATTACCCCTCCAAGCCCAACCCAATTTCCAACCAGGCTCTTCCACATGGCGAAATAGTTGCAAGTTGTATATTGACACCTTCACCTACATTTACCAAGTAATTAAAGCAAAACCATACATATATCATAATATTTGTATCATTGAAAACGTAAGGCTAAACATACAACCTGGTACATAAATTAGACCCGACCCACAGCAACAAGACACACACAACACAACCTTGTACCAGAATATGCCTTGGTGAGGTGGCTTCAATTGATTGGAAGCAAACCAAGACAGAGTGAAAGTGAGCTAAGACTGTGCAGTTTGAGCACTGCAGCAGCGTAACATAACCCTAACAAACAAAGACAGACAACAAGTACGGCGCCCCATCTTCTTTTCCTTAAAAATATCGAAAATCCCCAACATTCTAAACATTTTTATTTATTTTTTTTAATGAAATGAAATGCAATACCCTTTTGTTTTGTTTATGTTTTGAGATTTTTGGTTAATCGACAGACACAAGGACCCTCCCAGGCCCAGTTTCAGTCACTTTCAGATGGTGACTGACGGTAACCCCATAAAAATGGTCACTCAAAAGTAAAAAAAAGGAAAAAAAATGTTAAAATTTTCATAAACAGAATATTAAACAATCAAAATGCAAAATGCTTACATCGACTGTGTCTCCATTATCAGCCAAGAAATCCCATTTGATGGTGATGTTGCCCAAAGGATCCAACGGATCGTATCCATCTGCATTCTCAGTCAGATTCTACCCACAATAAGAAGAAATTAAGAGAGGAGGATGATGAAGAAGAAGAAGAAGAACAATTTAATTAATTATATATAAATAAATAAAATTACATGGAAAATAAAAAGAGAAATTTTGAGTGCTTACAAGAGGGTGATATGGAGACGATGATGGAGAAGAATATGAATATCAAAATGTTAGCCATGGATCTTTGATCAATGAAGGAAAACGGGTTCATTTGTAAAGCGGAGAGTAGATATTTGACCGTCCTTCACAAACAAACAAAATCAGTGGAGAAATTGATTTGGCTTTGGAATTTGGGTTAGAGAAGTGAAAAAGACAGTGGTGTGTAGCTTCACTGTGAAGCGTGTTATCTAGTGTTGGAATGCATGGAGATGACGAAAGGCACAACCGCCATTTGTAGCAATGGGAAGGAATGCATGTTCTGTTGTGTTCAGTTCATTTTCTCTCTGAACAACACAATAAAAAAAGGAAAAAGGGAATTTAGGTGTAGGAAGGAGGATGTGGCAATGTCTGATGCATTCGAATTCCACGCGCTGATCTGGATTATGGTTGCCTTTTGAGTAACTGAAGAAATTTTCTTTCTTTAGTATTATTTTCTGTTCCTTATATTCATTCATTCAACTGTTACAATCAGCCATGACCCCACCCAGCCCACATAAACATGCAAATTGAGAATGCAATTCCTCATCATGTCATGATCCCTCCATTGCCACCCATATAAGATCTGTTCTATTTTAGTACGTTAACTAGTTTTTTTTTGTACTGCATGCGGAAAGAAAACAAAGGAAAAATAAGATTAATATACTAAACAATTTTTATATACTAAATTGAAATCCTTACATTTAAAAATAAAAATTCTATTTCTATATATGCAACATGATTTCTACAACATTTATTCATCTCAAATATTATTATTTACATTTAGTCAATCTTGATTTTTCAGTTATTAAAACTCAGAACTTTTGATTCACAAAAAACTCAAAATTTTGATAGTTATAAATTTAAAATGTGGACAATTATATTAAATTAATAAGCACAAGTTAATTTTGTTTTTTGACTCACAAAGTTTTTTTCCATAGTTTCTTAAATAATTACTTTTAAAATTTTCTTTTTTCATTAATTTTTTATCTCATCTTAGTTTTTCGTCCTGTTAATTAAATTTCAATAGCTAATTATATTAATATGCCTATTTATTTGAATAATTAATTATATATTTATATTAAAATATTTCTTCAATATTTTAATATAATTAATTTAATTAATTTTAAAGTTACTCTCATACAAAAATTATGAGCTTCCAATTTGATTGAGAAATATTTCGGACCCCAGGGAAAAGGATGAATATGATGATCAAATTAAATACTTAAAGCATCTAATTAACATTTGCGTGAGGAATTGTAATGTCCACTTGCGGTGGATAGGGCTTCTATCGTATATGAGCTCTAAAATAATTAATTTAAAATATATGAATTAATTAAAATGTTATTTTCTTTTCACTATTTTATGAAATTGTTTTATATTATACTATTTATTTTATCAATTTTACTATTTATTTTAATGTTTAATTAAATATTTTACCACTAAAAGGTTTAATAGGAATTTAATTATTTTTTAAAAAATCTAAAATTATAATTAAATAATAATATATTTTTGTCTAAAAAATAAAAATAAAATTTATATATATAATTTATGTAATTATGTCCCTTTATGTCATTTTATATTTACCAACTAGTTTATCAGTCAATCTATCAAACACTTCTAATTCAATAAGTCAGCTTATCGATTAGAAGGTAACTTATCAACCACCACCGGCTAGTTTTTCCAAAACACCCTATATCTTCTCAATTACTATCAACATCCAACGTTTGCTCAAAATTTATCAAGAGTAAATAGCTTCATGTGAAGGCCACATGCTGGCTATTATTATTATATCATGGTGATTAGTCACGCGTTTCATATAGTATATAGTTTTAGATTTATTATTTATAACTTTTTTTTTATTGATAATTAATTATTTACAATTTTTTTTGGTCGAAAAATTACGAGGCAAGCCAAATCAGGTCAATTAAAATTCAAGTCATGTTTAGGCCGAATTGAAGATTGAGCTTGAATTTTCAAAACCTGGACAATACTTTATATGAGACTAATCTAACAACCAATCCATTGGAATTTGGAATTGTCCCATATTAACACCCCTAATTATTCATTCAGTTGTTATAGTATCATTTGGGATTGCCATCATAAATATCACAAGTGAGTAAAAAAGGGATATTAATATCTGAAAATGTACCACATTCGGAATATAGTATTTAATTTTGACAAAAAAAATGTGATTTTATTCTTAAATAATGCAAACTCATTCCAGGTATGTTTTTATTGTCACTTTTGAATAGTAACATGAAATGAGTTAGAATATTTTAAAGACAAAATTACACAATTCAATCAATCAGTTTCTTGTTAATTTCATTTTCACTTATATTTTTTATATCTCTCTTAATCACCCTTTTATAACAAATTCAATTCTATATAACAACCACGTGTCTTTCTTAGGAAGAAAGAAAAGTATTAGCAACACACTCTCTAACACACTTTTTTTAACACATTCTTTATAATTGGTTAAAATTCACATGGGTCCCACTACCAATGTCCCACCACATTGATAGTGGGACCCACAAACATTGGTAGTGGGACCCACATAATTTGGTGTGAACATGTGAATTTTAACGAATCACATAGAGTGTGTTGGAAAAAGCGTGTTAGATCATCTTTAGTGAGAATTGCTTAGACGAGTTGTTTAACATAAAAATTATTATTTTAATATGGGTCCCACAAGTTGGAATAATAGTTTTTAAGTTAAACAACTCATATCAAGCAATTCCGTTGGAGTTGCTCTCAGAGAGTGTGTTGCTGATAGGGGTGGAAACAGGCCTGAGCCCTGGGCCTGGCCTGGCTCCTAATTCTTAAGCCTGAGTCTGGGCCTGTTACCTGTTACAGGCCTTTTTGTAAGGGCTGGCCTGGCATGCAAAAAAGTCTGGTATGGCCTATAAGTCTGTTTTATAACAAGGCCCACAAACAGGCCAACATGCCTATAAGCCTATGCAGGCCAGGCCTTTTAAGCATAATTTTTTATATAATTAATTTAATATATTCTAATTTTTTACTATATTATAAATTTTTTAATTATATTTATAGTTATTTATATAATTAATTTAATATATTATATATTATTATATTAAACGGGCCGACCTGATAAGCCTAAAAGGCTTTTCATATGCCGAAGCCTTTTAACAAGCTTTGGCCTGACTTTTTTAATAAACGAGTCAGGCCATAAACAGGCCAGGCCGCAGGCTCCTGACAGGCTGGTTGGCCTATTCCCACCCCTAGTTGCTGACACTCCTATGTAAACATTTATAAGTTTTTTTTTTGTAAAAAACATTTATTTATATTTAAAAGAAAAATAATTAGGTTGGGGAGAGGGCCCAGGCCCAAATGGGAGGAAGTCCAAGAATGAATCCCTAGGCATCGGAGTTTTGGGTGCAGTTGGGAAACGAATGGCCGTGTCACTGTGTAGAGGTCGCCCTGCTTCGTCGGCGTTCAACTTGTTCACCAATGCTCTTCGTCGTTTCTCTTTCGGTACGGTGCACTTTTATTTCTCCCAAACCGAACTTTTTTAATTGATTTCAGTTTCATTTCCTGTTTCTTCCTCTCTAACCCTATCGTTTGTTTTGCCTGTTAACTTCACAGAGGTTACAAAAACCATTCCTCGCGATGCGCGTGAGAGTATGATGTATTCTGACATAAACTCACAGATTGGGAGTTGCATTCAATGCGAGTTGGAACAATCATTCACAACATTGAGTTGAAACCGGGGCAAGGTGGGAAGCTGGTGCGAGCAGCTGGAACAAATGTGAAGATCTTGAAAGAGCCAACATCCGCATACTGTTTAATCCAACTTCCCTCTGGTGTTAAAAAATTGATTGATTCTCGATGCAGGGCCACCGTTGGTACCGTCTCTAATCCAACCCATGGAGATCGCAAGCTTAGAAAGGCTGGACATAGCCGATGGCTTGGTCGAAGACCGATTGTTCGAGAAGTGGCTATTTTAGTGATAGGTTCTATAGGAACTGGACGATCCTATTTGGTCAAATACCTAGCGACAAACTCCTATGTTCCTTTCATTACAGTATTTCTGAACAAGTTCCTGGATAACAAGCCTAAGGGTTTTCTTATTGATGATAATGACGATATTGATGATAGTGACGATATCGACTGCGACCTTGATACGAAGCTGGAGCTTCTAACTATGATGAATGCGTTAACTATGGATATGATGCCGGAAATAGACCGATTTTATATCACCCCTTCAATTCGAATTAGCAAAAGCAATGTCTCCTTACATAATATGGATTCCAAACATTCATGATCTGGATATCATCCTCACTGTGGAGGAGAGGGTAAGAGCAAGATTAGTGGACGATGGGGGCGAGGATCTCGCACTCCTTGGGGCAAGCCTACTAAGAGTGGCTTCAAGACTGGTCCCCTCAAGCGCAGAAGGTGGGTAGTTACTAGTATTACAAGAACATTCACTATATACCTTTTTCTGATGCTTCCTTGTGAGATGTTTGTAATAATTGTGGAAACTAACTGTGGCATCTAGATCACAAGTATCTTCTGAGAAGGTAATAATCATAGCTCTCGCAACAAATTATCTTTTTCATAAATAAATTATTTAAAGAAATGAAGCATGTACCGCTTGAATTAAACACCCTCATTTGATCCCCCGACTCAACGTTATATGTATTGATGATTTAATTTTACTTTTTAGGCCAAAACCAAACTCATTTCCTTCTATCCTTTCTCAATATATATTTGGTGGCATTAAGACAATCTAATTGATATTGACAAATCAGAAATATTTTACAATAAAAATACTTTCCATTCAATTAAAAAGCACATGTCTTCCATTCTATGTGTCAAGTTGGAATCTCTTCAAAAATGTTTTGGATTACGTATTACTCCCTCCGGTCTTATTTATAAGAATTTTTTATAGGGTGGATTTTGCCGTCTTGGTCCTTTTTATAAGAACCTTTTCAAATTGTCTCATGCATTAATTATTTCTTGACAAGAATAGTCTATTAGTGGAGGTAGGTGAGTAATTAATTCATAGAGAGAGTATGACACAATGGAGTAATTAAATAGAAAGAAAAAAAATAGGTATCAATAAATTCAAGGATAATTTAGGAAATTTGATACACATTCATGATAAGTTTATTGTAATCACTAAATAAACTAATCTCCTTAATTCGTGTGAAGTAGTTAAAAGGTTCTTATAATTAGGATCGGAGTAAGTAATTAGGAAAGATCAAAATCACCCCTTGCTTAAGTTAAAGAGTTCCAAACACACTGGAATGGGAGGTTATAAAGACAATTTTTTAAACTAAACTAATAAAAACTCATAAAAATGGTTATTCAAGTCATGGCATTATAACATTAATTAATAATATTTTTTATTGAATAGTTTTAAATTAATATTAATTTTTTTATTTTGTGTGGAAATTAAGGGAGAGTTAAGTTATTCTTACAAGTATAAGTATATATGGATGTAAAAACTCCATTTCTTTGTTAAGGAAATAGTAGTTTGGCATTTGCGATACGTGTTTTTCAAAAGAAACAGAGAGAGAGAAAGAAAGAAAGGAAGAAAGATGGAAGGGGTACCCGATGATATTGTTCGAGGCGTTCTTTCGTTCTTGGAGACGAGGGAAGCAGTTCAAAGCAGTGTTATCGGCAGAAGTTGGAGGAACCTTTGGGATTCCCTTCCGGTGGTTAGCATCAACAGTGACTCCTTCAGTTACTACAATTCATTTTCCAATTTCGTTTCTAGCGTCCTTGATCGTCGCTCTGCTGCAGCCCCACTCACCTTCTGCAACTTCTGGTTCGATATCTCCAACCCCATTTACTCCTCTCATCCATCCTCCGCTGATAGCCATCATCTCTATGAGCCCCTTGTCAGAAGGTTCATTCGCCATGTCACTTCCCATGGCGTCAAAAATCTCAGTCTCTTTTTCCCTCGCATTGTTGATGATTTGCCCCTTCTTTTCTCTTGCAACACCTTGGAACACCTTCGATTGCATCAACTCGTCATTCTTCCCAGTTTCTTGGGTGTTGCTTTCCTCACCACCATGCATCTTGTCAAGTGCTCCTTTTTAACAGACGGAGATGCTTCTTTTGAGCCTCACCCTCAAGGTTTCTTTGACCCTTTTAGGGATTTTCTCCATTTGACCGATTTGTCGATAGCTGATTGTCGATTTCCATCTCAAGTTCAAATCTTTGAGATTTCTTCTCCTCAGCTTACCAACTTGACAATATCTAATATGGAACACGATAGAAACTTGTCCCCGGACTGCAAGATTGTGCTTTCTTCCCCAAGAATCAAAACTTTCGATTTCACTGAGTCCCATGTTTTTCAGTTCTTCGTTCCTGGCCTCCCCCTCCATAGAAAGAGTTTATCTTGACGTTGCCCATATTCATTATCTATTTGGTAACAACCAAGTAGCAAAAGAGGGGTTCCTTACTCGTTTGATTGATATGTTTCGGGCAGTTGGGAATATTGCAATGAAGGTCACATTATCTTTTGAAACTATAAGAGTAAGTATAACTAACCTGCTTAGCTTATGTGTACAAGAAATCAATCAATCTCTAATGTATTAATTTTTTGTTGTTCTTGCTTAGATTCTTTCCCTGTGCCCTGGTGATTTGCTCCAACAGCCTTCTCCCTTTACTGGAATGGAACGTTTAAGAGTGAAAGTCCCACATGAACACTACGCCAACAGAATCACCATACCTGTGAACGTCTTATTGTTCCTATTAAATGGAACTCCTGCCATAGATTTCGAGATTCTACGGGTACTTTCTCTTTAAAAACTTTTCTATGTTGGCAAATGAGTTTCATTCTTTTTCATTCAAAGTTCTGTTGTAATGAAGTCAAACACTCTAAGGATAGATGCTTAATTGAGTCAACTACTTGCTAAACTGCTACATAGGTTTCAATTAAGTCCAATGAAATACACAGATAATGTTTTATCTTCAATAGCCCATTCTCAATGATAATGTAATAATGTAATGTAGTCTATTTTGATTGTATTTTCCCTTTGAATGTCTTGTTCACTATTATCTCTTGTTATGGTAAAAACAGACTCTGTTAAAAGTCTAACATAGGTTAGAAAAGGAAGTTCCTTGAGACACTTGAGATATAAGTTTCGTAAACTTGACCTTAATTTCTTCCGACCATGTGGTTGAGTCCTTTAAATCAAGACAATTGAAGAGATATTCAGTTTGGTGATTTGTGATAGGAAAGCTTGCTTTTAATAAAGGAGAGGTTTTGTGCATAGTGAAAACATATACTGTTAAGGCATTCACATACTAAAATTGCATATTATTATTGGTCAGGCCGAATAATAGTTGCTTAAAAAATAATGTGCTTCAATTGTATCAACTGACAAAATTCTTAAATACACAATTCAAGAGGCATGAACAAATTATAGGTGCATCTGCCACATTTATCAGTAAGAGAGTAATGGAGCTGTCAGTATTTATTTTTAGGTTTATCGTTAGCTGTTTTGTTTGTATTCAAAATAAGATTGAAAATGTTACTTGAAGAATCATGTTTTAATGTGAAGAAGGTGCGTTTTTGGTTATTTCTGTTATTTTTAGTTCTGTTTATTGATGTTGATATAATTTGTACTGGCTGGTGGGAAGCCACTGTTTATATGTTTGATCCTTTTGTCAAGTTGTTAACATTTTTTTCTATTTAATTCCCAGTTGTAAGAAGAGATAAGTCTTTGCTTCCTCGTTTTGGCGATTAGCTGGATTTGTAGGTGAAGATGTGTTCCTAAAGTTGGCTTCGAAAAGGGTGTTCAGACTTCAGATATGTAGATGTGGAAGAATTGGTTAGGAAATACTTGCTCGCTGCACTTGAAAAAAGAAACAAACAGCAAAAAAAAAGTTAAAAGTGGTATGCCGTTCTATGATTTTTTTTTTGTTTTGTTGGGGGAGCTATGATATTCTACCCCTTATAAATACACTCATACGAAGAGGTGAAAAACCTTACTTGTGATTAATAGAGTTGGTTTTTTCTGGTTGAAAATAGAGCTGGTAAAATGGGTTGGTTTGTTCGGACCGACCTATAAAAAGCCCGTAAAAATATATAACTTGAGTCTTTATTTTAGAAATCTGAATAATTTCCGGGTTTTTTTTAACTCAGGCCGTTAAAGTTTGCTACCTGTTGAAACTCTCAAAAGCTCGCAAAAAAGCTTAGGCTATTATCAACAAAAATATAGGTTCGAGTCTTTATTTTAGAAACACGAATAACATCATTTTTAGCTCAACCCACGAAAGTATGCTACTCACATCATGTTAGATTGGATTGGGCCAGATAGTCTGGATTGATAATCTAGTGTCGAAGCCCCAAATAGAATTGTCCGGGTAATAGGGGATGTATTTGATTAACATCAAAGAAAGTAATGACAAGTGTTGTGGCGCAAAAAATGCAATAAAGTTTAAAGAAAAAAATATTAAAAATGGATAAATAACCATGTTCATTTTTTATGAGATTTTTTAGTAATAAATTGGATTATGGGAAAGGGTTATGCTAATTAGTGCCTTTAGAACACTAGTTAGGAAATTAATATATAGAAATATTTGTATTGATAAATAAAATCAATTTCGTGATTTTTAATATTAGGGCACTCGTGAGTATGAGTTCATGTTATAAATAATTTTAGTTAAATGTTGAAATTGCACTAATAATGATTCAATAAAGGACTTTTTAAACTTCAGTACGGTGATATATATACAATCAATTGCAAGTTTAAGATAATATTAAAATTGTCATAAAAAATATAATAATAAAATAACTAATATAATAATTTTTTATATAATTTTTATTATTGTTATATGTGTGTGTATGTATGTATATTTTTTTGTCTTTGACTGGGATTTCCTCACAAGCATAATTATGAATTTAACTTTTAGGTTAACTCTAGGATTCGAACCCACCTTACACGTGGCATTAGTTTGATTTGTGTGTATATGTATATATATCTATGTGTAATTGCTTCCGATATAAATTCAAATAGTATTAAATATGACTTTCGACTATCCATTAAATGGATATAATTACAAGAGTTACATACCTCAAATATAGTCATTAGAAGTTAAATATGACCACACACAATGACGCAATAAAATATGAAAAAAAAACATTAATATCAAATGTCAATAAATGATCACATTCGTATAATTTTACAAAGGTTCTTGTATAAAAAGTTTTTATTAGAAATCAAAGCATTTTTTGCATTAATTTGTAATGTTAAATGTTATGTTGAAAAAAAAGTTGTTTTTCTAACTACAAACTAGTGCTTTAAGAGAGTACTAAGGGTGTAAGGAAGTTGAACCTGAAGCTCAAATTTAGCTTGTGGGAATAAAATGAGTTGCTCAAGCTTATTTGGTTTATTGTCCAAAAAAAGCTTGACCGGTTAGAAAAACATAAAATTTGAACTTTTATGAATTTTTTTTTCCTCAAATCATTTAAGTTTATCAATTTAGTATAGAAGAACGTATGGTTGGTTCAAGTGGTACATGTTTGATTTCTCTTTAGCAATGTCTCGTGTTCGAGTCTTGTATATGAGAAAAAAAAATCCCGTTGGAAGAGCTAATTCCTCGTAAATACCCTTGATTTAGACAAAAAAAATAGTATTTACTAAACAAATTAATATTGAATGATAATTTAAAATTTTAAATATGTGCTCAATATATATGTGGTATGTATAGATCAATAATTATAGAATACTATATTTCCATAATCCAATATATAAAAATTCCATACCTTCTTGAATAATATAAAAAAGGCGCTTTTATGGTGCATGACCCCTTTAGACTCTGTACTTGTATATCATACAATTTACTTGTTAAAACAGGTTTTTTGTTGGATAATCCTAAAAATTAAATTTTATAAGAGTGTCTTTAATTTTTATAAATTTGCAAACAAGGACATAAGGCATAGCTCCACCTACCCTATCGAATTCATGTCGTTGGTCACTATCCTTCAACCATGAATATCCATTTTTATAGATTTCTTCTTGCTTACTGTGTCTACTTCTACTTTACACTTTTTTAAACCAGAGCCACTCCACCCTCAACACTTTGTCTGTAAACAACCGCTTCACTATCTCTCTTCGCCACGGTTGTTGCAGTGCCACCCTTTCTCCTACTCTCTTCCCCCTACCCACCAAAACTAGTGCCACCATGCATGTCGTCTCCCTTTCTCCTACTCCAATGAAGAAGGAAAGGATGAAGAAGTTAGAGCTTGTAAATTGACAACGTGCACTTCGGCGATGAAGATGAGGCAGTCGAAGATTATCATGAAGTGAAGAGTAAATTTTGAAGTTTAGATCTCAATAAGTAATTGGTCTTTATAATAAATCTAACGGTGAAGATAGGGTCATGCACTGGTACATTACCCAGGCGCTAAAGTATAGATAGACAGAGCCATAAAAAAAGGCTTCAAGACTATTTTTTAATGCTTTCAATAAAAAAATCTACATATTTCCACAATGAATTTATAAATAAAAAAGACTAGTAAATTTATTATAAGCAATTTATTGTTAGAATAGTTTTCTTAAAAAATGTTATTCACATTACACGAAAATATGAAAAAAAAATATACATGTATTATATATGTGTGTATATGAGTTATTCATGAGGTTTGAATCCTAGAGACACCACTTTTGGGAGGGCTTTACCTAACCACCACTCTCGGCCCGAGGGTTAAACCCATAACTATGCATATGGGGGATTCCCAGTCAAAGGAAAAAAAAGAGTTATTCATAAGCCTTTTATGTCAAACTTATAAAACTTAGGATTGACTTAAATAATCAATTCCATCATTTAAGGTTTAGTTTGTATGTTTAATTAAATAGACAAGTTTGATCGAATATTTTACGAGTTGACCCAAATAGTGCACAAATAATCCAACACATTTATGCTCATAAAGGATATGTTGTGCAACAGACAAATTTGATCGTATTTGGCCAAAAAAAGCCTATCTGACCACACTCGAACACTAAAAAAATGTGGTTCATTTCCAACCATTGTGCCGGGTCAATTTTTTATTTGAAAAAATTAATGTTTTCTACTCAACTTTACATTTTTCAAACCCAAATTGAACATTAAAAAATGCAAACATAGTAGATAATCTTACTCTACATCGAATCAATCAGAGATACAAAGATACACCACTTGCATACAAAAAAAATCAAGATTTCTATATAGGAGAATAAGAGATACACTACTTGTATAGGTTTGTTCAACACAAAAATATCAAAAGCTAAATAAGTCTTCAAGCTATTACTTGAGAAAATAACTTCATGAAGGGAATAACTTAGAAGAACAATATAGCCTTTTGGTGTTTTTATTTCAATCGAATCTGGACCCATCAGGCATGCATGCAACGATCTAACCCATTCATGACCACCACGACGTTGCTCTCCACCGCACACACGAAGGCGGTGGTCGTTACTAGTGCACCAAAACAAAATGGAAATGAGATGAGAGGATGAAGGTGACTAAGGAGAGGCCACGCATCCTGGTACGGCCTGGGATCGTTCACGCTACAGAGATAGAAGGAGCCATAGTGCCTTCGCGGAGCAGTGACGATCGAAGGGGATAAAGAGGGGAAAATCAAGAGAAAGAGATAGGGAGAAATAAAAAAATGAGTGACTAGAGTAAAAAAAGTGAAAGATTGGAATTTGAAAAGGGGTTAAAGGGATGCTCGAGTAAGAGAGGGAGAAACTGATAAGCCAAAAATGCATCACAACCATTCAACCATCATGCAAGATGTATCACATTCGTTTAAGAAAGCACAATCCACGTGCTCGATAAATAACCACTTAACGCATGCCACGTGTAACTCGATTCGAACACTGTTGAATTTTTTCTACCTATGCAAACTCTCACATTTAACGTTTTCAATTGTGTTTCTTAACCGGGCAATCCACTGACTCGATTTGACCCGCGAATTCTTTTCCCCACAGGTAGCTCAAGTACTGGTCTGTGTGGTTTTCTTGCCCACTCGCAATAAACAGCACTCATCAACTTTGAAAAAACTCATTAAAACTTTTTTGAAATGGATGTATCTCATTGTTCTAGAACGTTTTAATTGACGTTTAATTTTGACTTTTCGACTGAATTAATTATATGAGTCAATATTTCAAGGGACAACCCAATATAATTTTATGAAAGAATTAATGATATTGAATATCAATTAATGGCCTTAAAAAGTAGGAGAAAATATTGATGAATAAGTCACTCTCTCATTCATTCTTATTTGTTCACTCTAGTTAGTAACACATTGATTAAAAATATAATTAATGTTTTCTTTCATATACTTATTTTTACGATTCTTACGATATGTTTTATCTCTCCTCATTTATTTCTTTGTAGTAATGTATTATTTTAAAGTATGTAGGTAGGTATTACAAGAGTATAATTGATAAAATAATAACAAATATCGTCTTGAATTTATAAAATAGACAGATAAAGAGGAACAAGATAGTATATATATAGTGCTAGAACTTGTAACTTGACTGTAAAATAAAACATATTTTTATCAACGATGGGTGATTTATATAGACATATATGATTCTCCTTAAGTAAAAAGGTAAATATTTCAAGCTCTATATACAAAAAAATTCCCTACTAAAAGAGCTAGACTTAAAAAACTCTCATGGAGAATATTCGACATCCTAAATAAAATAAACTAAAACATATTTTGTCCAAATTTATCATTAAAAACATATTTTGATTGCCAAATATTTCATCCTTTAAACACACTAAGATTCAGATAAACAAGAGATTTAGAGTGTGTTTAGTAAAACTAGCTGAAAAGCTAGCTGAAAGCTTGAACCTAGCTGAAAGCTGAAAAGCTTGCTGAAAGCTTAAAGCTAGTTGAAAGCTGAAAAACTATTGAATGTGTTTGATAAAACTAACTAGTTGAAAAATGGTCAAATGACATTTAAGGATAATATTAATTATTAAATAATGATAAGTGGGGGTGATTGAGGGTTAAACTTGTAATTAATTTTCAGCTAGTAGCTGAAAATTGGAGTTTTTTTAAAAAAGCTACCCCAAGTAGCTTTTAAGAAAAGCTTGTAGCTACCCAAAAAAATTATCTTCCTAAACACTGCTGAAATGGTTTCAGCTACTATTTTCAACTTTCAGCTAGCTGAAATGGCAAGCTAAACACACTCTTATTTATAAAAGCATTAAGCTTAAATATGTTTTAACTTATGCAAATATATCATGTATTTATTGTACCAAAGAGTTGTACTTAGTTGGCAACACATGTTAAGTTTGTGGGAAGAGCTCTCGTATTCGATCCCCACAAAACACATTCTTAGGGAGGAATAAGGAGCCTTAAATATGACTAAACCCCAAATATGATTACCCCCGGTAATAGGGGATACCTATGGTGAAAACAAAAAAAATATCATTTAATGTTTTTGGTCCTTTTTAATTTCCAATTTGATTCTAATCCCTCATTGTTTTAAAGTAGTTTTTTTTTAATTTCTGCCATTAGAAATACTTGTTTAGTCCCATTTTGTTTCATTTTTAGCTTTGTTTTTGTCTCATTTTGATTGTCATTTTACCACATAAATAAATTATTGATTTTTTTTAATTTTACCTTTAATTATTGTGTATTTCTTGAACAATGAAATTTTAACACGAAAGATAAGGAGAATAATATGAAATAATTAATAGTTTATGAAACTTAGAACATTAATAATATTGCTTGTTCTTTGTAACCTTAAATGTCAAAAAAAAAAATGGAAGGGACGATTATTTTGTTAAATAATGATATGAATATAGAATATCACATCATTGATGTCATATGTCATAAAACACAAAATTAATTAAGCTTACATATTTTTTATCCTTGTAAACATATTGTGATTTAGATTTAATTCCTTTTAATATTTTACTTAATAATGGCCTCATTCTCAAAGCAAAGACTTTTAATCGCTAACATCAAATTGTCTTTGTTAAGTGATGGGTGACAAATGAAGTATTATATTATCAATGACATCATATTTATGTCTAATTAATTGCATGCTTTAATTTAGGATAGATAACATTATTATATGGCACTCTAATAGTCAGATGTCACATTATTGCTTAACAAAAGCCACTTAACAATAAGTTTGAAAATATCTGCTCTGAAAGAATGAGGGACTAGAACCAAATAAGAAACTAAAGAGGGATAAAAACCGAAGTGTTGTATATTTTTAAGGTGGGTGATTTAATTTCCGTGTTAGGATAGACACTTAAAGTGGTCATAGCAAAACCTCATTCCAAAGTGGCAATGCTTAGCGCTCTCTCACTCTATGTCGTATAGCTATATATACCTTGTCTGGTCCCCTTGAGATTGAACTCAAAGGCAGCCACAGAAAATAAAACCATGTCTAGTATTGACGTAAATTTGTCTGGGATAGTGTTTGAGCAAAATGTGGTTTACAAGGAGTGTAGGCACAACCTTGCAGCAAAACACGGTCTTGTTTTCCATGATGGATGCCTAGAGTTTGTCAAAGACACCGCTAATGATGCTATGTTGTGTGTTGCTTGTGGGTGTCACCAAAACTTTCACCGCAGATACATTGTTTTCAACCCCATAGCCTTACCTCAAGTAACAGACAACAATATGAATGCAACAAGGTCGTCACTTGTGGGCCCAATTATGCAATTCCACCCCTCAGGCCCAGAGCCACCAATGAAGAAGAGGAGGACAAGGTTCACACCGGAGGAAAGGAATCAATTGGTGACTTTTGCTGAGGGGTTTGGGTGGAAACCTCAAATGGCAAACAAGGAAGAAATCCAACGTTTCTGCTCAGAGATGGGAATCACGCACAAAATATTAATGGTTTGGATCAATAACAACTGTCATCGAGCAAAACACAAGAATTAATACACCAACAACCTCATCATATTCATACACCAACCCCGGGGCATTTGGTGTTCTCTTAAGCAATTTACAATTTGCGTGTTGTGTGTGTTTTTACTGATGAGAGCCAGTTTCAATTTCCTTTTGTCTGCTTTTAGCTTTGCATGCCTGTCATCGTCGTTTAGCTTTTGTTTGTTCTCTTTGTAATTGAAGCTTGAGTACCTTAATCGCCCCTATTGTGGTTGAGTCTCTGTACCTTCAATTTATGGGGTGTTTTGTCAATTGTCATCTGTGTTATGTGATCTTATAATGCGTTTCTTCAGTTTTTGTTCTTTTCCCCTTTGTTGTCTTTTCGAAAGCTCTTAAAAAAATAATGGTGCAATACTGCAAACCCTAAAGATAAAAAAAAAAGAATGCAATCTTAATATAAAATTATTACCCAATAATTTGAAAAATTAAAAATTCACATCATCAATGATTTAGTCAAACATATTAAATAAGATGACGCCATAGTATTGAAGTATCGTGTGAAAAAACTCTAACACTCATAGTTCAGTAAAACTAACTTAAATTTTAAATTACTTACTTATAATAATATTTTAGTTTAAATTTTTTAAAATTTATTATGAAAGATGAACAAGATAAATACTACCTCCTCCGTTTCTTTCTAGGAGTCATTTTAGAAGAATAATTATATGCTTATTTATTTACTATTTTAAAAGTTTAAGATAACTTTAATTATTAATTAGATTGTCCATTATATCTTTAATTTTACTTAATTATTTGGTAAAAGTGATAATTGTGGAAAGATAATGGATTAAAGAGTATATTAGAAAGTTAAACAATACTTTTAATATAAATGATGGTATTAAGTATTTTTCTTAATATTTTTTACTATAACCTTAAATTGAACTTGAAAGGAACAAAGGAAATAATAATTTAATGAATGGATTTATAATTTATTATTAAAAATTATTTATTGAAAAAATTATATGAATTTATTTCTTACTACAAGAGTTAATATAAAGCTAGATTATTACTACCACATTGCTATTTTTATGTTAATTAAGATAGAAAACACACATATTAGTAAATATATAATTAATATTATTGTTTTTACAAAGATATTATTATATTTAAAAAATATTAATGTGTGTTTGATTTTTTCTTATTTTCAACTTTTTAGAACTATTTTATAACATATAATTTAAGAACAATTTTTATAAATAAAATGATTTATTTACAAGAAAACGTTTTTAAAACATCCTAGGGCTCTCTTAGAATTTCTCCGTTCAGGTGGTTGTGAGTTTTTCAGTTTTTTAAAATTTTAATCAAGATTTTACAGCTCAAAATCAAAAACTGAAAAAAATCATTTGTGATTTTCAAAATGTTTATTTTGAAAATTACAAAACGAGATTTTCAGTTTTTTATTTTTAGTTATAAAATCTTGATTAAAAATTTTTAAAATAGAAAACTGGAAACTCACAACCACCCCGTCGTATGAAAAATCAAACGTGCCCTGCTCCAAAACTTATTAATATCAAGGTTTATCTATTACTACTATAAGAAAATCGTTCGCCCATCTATACACGTGTCACTTCCTCAATTTTTTAATCTTCTCTCTCTAGGTGTACTTCCCTCCTTTTCTTTTTTTTTTCAAATTCTTTCTCTCTCTTTTTTAATCTTTTCTCTCTCAAGGCATACCTCCCTCTTTTTCTTTTTTTTTAAACAAAATTCTTTCTCAGAACATGTTTATTTTTCTCATTCTTTCGTTTTTGTTTTTATTTTTTTATTTTTTATTTAAAGTGATAATTTTTTTCGCTTTTTTAATATATCATTTATCTCATTATTTTATTCATTAATAATTTCACATATTTTCTCTTTTATCTATTTAATTTATATTAAAATTATTTTTTTTAATAATATATATGTCATGTTTTTTCACTTATTTTTTATTTTTATATTTTCACTTCAATAAAGTTATTTTTTGTATGAATCACGGGTATCCTCCACGAGATACAGTTCTCCTTATGCTTTTTTTTTTCTTATCACACATTCATTTTCTTTTTTTTTCATTCCTATTAGTATGTTTCACTAAAAAATGATTTTTTATAAACCACGAATATCCTATACATCGGGAAATTGTGCTCTTACCGATCGTTTTCTCCCCCTATCACACTTTAATTTTCTTTTTTCATTATCTATCTATCTATCTATATTTTTCTATCTATCTATCTATCTACTGAGAAAACTGAATACAGCTGGACACCTGTTGCTTTCTAAGAAAAATTTATTCCCGCTCAAAAAACTACATACATTGTTCCCACTATCCGACTCTTCTTTCTCTCTCTTTCTTTTTTTTCCTTTTTTTAAGCTTACGCCTTCAACGTTTTTCTCTCTTTCTCTATCTTTTTTTAGTTCTTTTCTTTTCTATTTTCTTTTCATCACATTTTATTTCTTTAAATTATTTTTTTTAAAACACTACTATTTTATTACCTCAATCTTTTCTTCTATTCTTCTATTCTATCTATTTATTTTATTCTATTTACTATATATAAATATGATTACATAATGAACACGTGTCATTTTCCGGAAGAAAATTTTTTCACTCAAAATTTGATTGTTATTATTTTATCAGACTTCTCTCTTGCCACGTGTCAAGCTCTTATGAATTGTTTTTTTCGCTCAAAAACATTACCATCATTCTTTTATATATTTCATTGTTTTTTTTTCCTTTTTTTCCTTTGCGTAAAACCCTTAAATGGTCCATGAAAATTTCTTTCTCGCCCAGTTCTGTTCTTCTAATCTAATATATCTAACATTTATTTAGCTTCTATTGTACTGTTTTTTATGAATCACAGGTATCCTCCACGGGAGGCAATCTTTATCCTGTCATTTTCTTTTTTCTTTTATTTTTTTTATCTCACTTTCATTTTCTTTTTTTATTATGATATTAAAATACTTTCTCTCATTATTCGTTTTTATTAATATGTTTCATTGTAAAGAAATTTTTTATGAACTGCAGGTATTCTCCACGGGAGAACAGTCCTGTTCCTACCATTTTATTTTTTCTCACACATTAATTTTCCTTTTTTTATTATACTTTTTCATTTCTTTTATTTTTTATCAAAATTACATCTCCATTTATTTAGCTTTTATTGTAGTATTTTTTTATGAATTATGGGTATCCTTCACGGGAGACGGTCTTAATCCTATCGTTTTCTATTTTCTCTTATTTTTTTTATCTCACTTCATTTTCTTTTTTATTATGATATTAAAATATTTTCTCTCAATATTCGTTTTTTATTAATATGTTTTATTATAAAAGAAATTTTTTATGAATTGAGGATATTCTCCACGGGAGACAATCATGTTCCTACCATTTTATTTTTTTTTCACACATTAATTTTATTTTTTTATTATTATTATATTACATTTAATGTACATCAACACATTTATGTTGTTTCCTAATGTGTGTTTTTATGTAAAAAATGAGAAATGGACGATAACAAAAATGATCATCCTTTTTACTTTCTTTTCATTTTTTTTATCAAAATCATATCTTCATTTATTTAGCTTCTATTGTAATGTTTTTCTCCTTTTATTTGTTTTTAATTAATCATTCACTTATAATATCACTTTTCTTCATTCTCACGTTAGTAAAGTGATCATCCACGAGAGACAGTCTTAATCCTGTCAATTTCTTTTTTCTTTTATTTTTTATCTCACTTTTATTTTCATTTTATTTTCTCTCATTATTCGTTTTTATTAATATGTTTCATTATGAAAGAATCTTTTTTATGAATTGTGGGTATTCTCCATGGGAGATGGTCCTGTTCCTACCATTTTATTTTTTCTCACGCATTAATTTTCTTTTTTTATTATTATTCTCTTACATTTAATGTGTATCAACCCATTTATTATATTTTGTAATATGTGTTTTTTATGTAATAAAAAAACAGAAAGGGACGATGACAAAAAATGTATCATTTTTTTTACTTTTTTTTCATTTTTTTTATCAAATCACATCTTCATCTATTTAGCTACTATTATAGTATTTTTTTCTCCTTTTTGTTTGTTTTTAATTAATCATGCACTTATAATATTCTTCTTCATTCTCACGTTAGTAAAGTGATTTTTTTATGAATCACAAATATTATACACGGGAAACAGTATTAATCCTGTCGTTTTTCTTTTTCTTTTATTTTTTTATCACACTTTCGTTTTATTTTTCATTATGATATTAAAACATTTTTCTCTCATTATTTATTTTTATTAATATGTTTCATTACAAAATAATCTTTTTATAAAGTGCGGATGTTCTCCACAGGAGACAGTCCCATTCCTGTCATTTTATCCATTCTATTTATTTACTCTATATTATAATTGTTCTCACAGTACATGTGTCGTGTTTTCAAACTTCATTTTTTTTTTCTTTTTTTGATTTTTTTATTCTCAATTTAGTAATGATTTTTTATGCAATGAATAACAAATATCCTACACGGGAGAGTCTTACTTTTGTCGTTTTCTTTTATTTCTATCGCACTTTTGTCTTTTTTTTATTATATTAAATCATGTTCACTAATTATTCGTTCTTATAATTTTTTATTATGAGAGTAACTTTTTTAATGAACCACGGGAGACAGTCTTGCTTTTACCATTTTTTTTCTCGTACATTAATTTTTTTTTATTATTATATTAAATATATTATCTTAATATATAAGTATTTATGATAGCTAATATTTTACTCGTGCTTTGCACGAGCAATATAAATCATACCATCAATTTACCCCCACGAAGGTACAAGTGACTTACTGGTTTTTAAGAAAAAGATGTTCTATCGCAAATTATGGATCAAACAAATGCACAAAAAATTGTGTTGCCAAAGTTTACAAAAACTCGATAATTTTTAGCGTAGAAATAAACTCGATAATCAAATGAGAAATTCTAAGTCACTCATGAAATAATAAATATTCAAAGATTTAAACTAAATCACTTACTTCTACTTAAGATACCTATCGTCAAATAAAAGCATCAAATGTATAAACAATCTTACTTTTTACATATAAAATATTCCAAACAGAATTTTTTATGACATAAACTATCTAGATATATACACGGGGAGATCAGATCAGAGAGTTGAACTTGAAAGTGATATATGATTTTGTAATATAACAGGCCCATAGACGATGATGGGCCTGCATGGACAGGGCCCATTTTGAGGAAAAGCAAATTTCGGTTATATATAAGCGATAGTTAGAGAGGCCAGCAGATCAGAAGAGAACCCTAGAAGCAGAAGCAGAAGCAGAGCCTATAGGTAGAAGAAGATGGTGAAGTTCTTGAAGCCGAACAAGGCAGTGATCGTGCTGCAAGGGCGGTACGCAGGGAGGAAGGCGGTGATCGTGAGGACATTCGATGAAGGGACGCGAGAGAGACCCTATGGTCACTTGCCTTGTGGCGGGGATAAAGAAGTACCCTAGCAAGGTCATCAAGAAGGACTCTGCTAAGAAGACAGCCAAGAAATCGAGGGTCAAGGCTTTCGTCAAGTTGGTGAACTACCAGCACCTCATGCCAACTCGTTACAACCCTTGATGTCGATCTTAAGGACGCCGTTGCCCCTGATGTCCTCCACTCCAAGGACAAGAAGGTCGCTGCCCTCAAAGAAACCAAGAAGCGCTTTGAGGACAGGTTTAAGACCGGCAAGAACAGGTGGTTCTTCACCAAACTTCGATTCTAACTCTATTCTTGCATAAACGCTGTCGTTTTCCCCTCTGCTGTTCTATTTTCAGGAAGAATAGATTTTGTTTTGTTATCAACTCCGCTTTTAATGCTTATATTTCTCAATTGCTACATTTTTAGTATCGTTGGAGTAAGAGATTTTGTTTTGTGATGTTATATTGGGATTTGAAAATTGGTACAATGTGCTTTTATATTCATCATCTGAGTTTTCGGTAATATATTTTGAATGATTAGATTAGATGAGATGCATCTGTAAACTGTAATAGCGAGAAGCCGAAATTAACCCCATTAAAAATCCGTCTTTTAAGTCTAAAATGCTAAAGCTGCACAAATGCGAAATGGGATTGGACATGTTAGTAAAAGAGAACAGTGGTTTCCCCGTGTGTGATGGAACGAGATAGCGAGAGATTTTTGTTTTGTAAATTTCAATTATTTTGTGTAAGGTTGATAAAGCACTAGCATATGTTGCTTTGTAGATTGGCAAAAACCAAAGATGATTAGTTCCCCTGGCGAAAACAGTTACATCTGTTTTTGCTTCAACATAAGTGTGCAGGAATATCTTGAAAACAAAGTGGATTACATAGCATCCATATTTCAAGCTAGGCTTGCTTTGCATTCAGCATTCTTTAGGCTTACTGGTTCTCTCGTCATCAAAGTTCAGTTAAGGAATTCATAAATGTTGACGTGTACAGTTACGCTGGCAAAAATTCTAGATGAAGCGAGTATATCGCCCTGAAGATGTTCGCCCCGAGCATCTCCAGACTCCAAGGCGAATCAAAAGTAGAATCCATACGGTGGTGTACCATGCTTGAATGTATCAGTGTGGAAATTTTCTGATCGTTAGTAGGGTTGACAATGTGCTACCCCGGGGCCAAAAAGAAAAACAAAACCTGAAAAATGTTAGTCACATCACAACTCACAAGAACGAGTAATATTAGAAAGCTATTGGAACATTATGTGCTGCATCATCCTCCCTTACAGGCGTACACACTCGAGTCTAAGATGCTTCTTCTTAACCCCCGCAAAGCCAAAACAAGTTAGTCGCACAAAGCAAGACCAGCTCTGTTTCACACAATAAAAACTGCGAAGGCGGCCAGAAAAGAATGTGACTAAACAAGAGTTAATCGTCAAGATCAAGTCTTGGCGTGTAGGCGTTTCCGTTAAATGTAGTGGGTAGCTGATGTGAAAGTGCCTTTTCATTGAGCATGTGTTTGAGTTCACGTTCCAGTATAAGCTACTACTAGTTTTGTTATGTTATCAATCACGCACATTCAGCAGTGCCTTTCTAACGCCAATCCAGATTATGTCATCTTAGTCTGCCTCGGTCTCAAACTAACTTGAAGTTACGATCAAATTAAGGAACACGATCAACTGTCTGCAATTAAACAAAAGGCGTGCAGTTCTGAATGTAATGATTCAAAATTGATATTCTTATTATCTTTTTATCATAAACAAAACATCTTTAAAGATTGAATTAGCTTATACTGGAACAAAATGTAGATCCAGATCTGCAACCGATATTGTTATTGCAGTCAATTAGAACAATAACTAAAGTATCAACTATCAAGAAGTGCAACGGAAAGATGCGCAAAACAGTATCATGTAAAAAGTCTCATGAATTTTGTGATTATTTAAATTATTATTTTTATTCAAACAAACACATTTCATAAACAATAATAATAAAATTGTGTCAGAATATCAAAATGAAAATTATCAGGTTAGCAGACAACATTGAAACCATAATAATATTATGCCAACTTTTATTAATATAAATTCGTCCTATCATATCAGTGGTGCTTCCTAACCAATATACTGTGCATGGCAAGAAAATGGCACTTCTTGGAGCACAAAAAGAAAACTAATCTTATAGAAGAACTTTTTTTTCTTTGGTCACCATAGAAAGTAAAAATGAGAGAGAGAGTTCATAGAATATGCTGTTAAGTAAATATCAGTCCTCATATTCTGTTTCCTCATCATCATCTTCGTTGTTTCCCGCATATCTCCAACCATCTTCAACATTGTCATGATCCTCCTCAGTTTCTTCGCTGTCTTCATCGTAAGTTTCTTCTTTCACTGGCCAGGTTTTTTCATCACATTTAAAGTGGCAGGAGTTGGAGCTGGCCCTTTTCGGGCAATTTTTGAAGGAGGCAACTTCAAGTTTGGCTTCGGCTTACTTTGCTTCTGACTTTTACCATTTGACCGTTTCCCGCCATAGGCATCTTGGTCACTTGCTTCATCCATTTCATTGTCAACAGCATTAGCCATAGCATGCACAGCATTTTCATCGTGGCCAGGATGCTCCCTCTTCAGATGGAGTTTGAGCTTGTATTCATGAATGTACGCCTTTTCACACCCTTCATAAGGGCATGCATAGGGGCGATCAGATGATGCCGAACCATAAGTTCCCCCAGAAGGTTTAGTAGTTTTTGTTGGCTTCTCTGCAGGCGGAGTATACTTTGGCACATCCACAGATGCATTCTGCAAGATGAGGTTCAAACAGTGAATCAAGGATCGTTTGAGGAAACATTTTACAGTACTTTTACACGCATATCAACTTCATCCACAGTTTTTAGTATGAGTTGAATTCGAGACATTATACAGATATCCAAGATATCAGAAATTTTGCATACTTGTAAACCAAGTGGACAAATTAAAAAAAGGCCAGATATGCATTAATAGACAGGAAACATTATTTATTTAATGAACATATTGAGCAGTCAAAACAGAACATAAATGTACCATTTATACAAACAGGAAATGTACCCAACCTTTTCATGATGAGAAGCAATATGATTCTTTAGCTTGTATTCATGAGCATATCTCTTTCCACAATCTGGGTATGGGCATATATGATAGTTCTCTTGCGAATGCGTCTTCATGTGAGACCTCAGGTTGAAATCCAAGGAGAAGGCCTGCATATTGACAATAGAGAATCTTAGAGCCCACCAATGAATAATATAATAAAAAATTATTCCAGACAATATGATACAAAATTTATCCTTTCAGAATACATAGTTTAGAATTCTGAAGATGATCCATTAACAGTAATACTACAAAGGTGGTTTTAATAATTATCTACATTTTCACATACATAATGAGCCATGAACTAACTTTGTTTCAGATTCATCCATAGGGCTGCTAAGTTAAGTGAAAGATTCATATTGAGAAAGTGTCTTTTATTCACAAACCATGATGGCAATGGTAAGAATGTCTTCACAGTAACAATAGAGTCCACCACCAAACAAGATTTGGTGTATATTGTCTTTAAACTGATAAATTTCCAAATCTGTTGGTCATCCTCTATATCAGCAGTTCAACAACTTCCCACTGGGTGGTCATTTACCTGATTACCAAACAGCAGAAGCTTCGCTGCTTAAATATTTGATCATTCCAATGGGGGAAAATACAGATCCATAGCTAGGTTTAGAGTGAACAGTATAAAATGAACTATTGCTAATATCCAGGGTATGATAGAATATGCCAAACATGCAGCTAATTCAAAATCTAAACATGAAAATCGTAGATGTCAATGAACAAGAGCATTCACCACCAACTAGGGAAAGGAAACCAACACGGAATTAAAACAGATTCTTCCAGTGGATAGATTTATCACCTTACCACAGCCTTCATGAGGACACACAAATCCCTCTCCCCTGTATGGATTAGGAAATGTCTTTTTAATTTTGAGCTGTCAAGAAATTTCTGCAAAAGAAACAATATTCTCATCATTTTGCTAATTTTATTAAAATAAATGGCAAACTGTGAATAGCATTAGATAAATAAAAAATTGTTACAAAACAAAAACGGAAAAATTGTTAAGGACCTATCTTGAACCTAGTATGTTACAGCCATACAACATAACATGATAAATGGAAAAATTAAGGATCTATCTTGAAATTAGTACATTACAATCGGACAGCCTAACATGCATATGCTGCTAGTGTGTTTGTATCTGAAGTAACAATTTCATTACCTTTCCACATCCCTCATAGTGGCAAACAAATTGCCTCTCTCCATGGATGTGAGAATGCTTCCTCAAAGCACCAGCATCTATGAATGTCTTTCCACAGCCTTCATAGCTGCAAAGAAAAAGTACTTCAGTAGTTGGCTCGGGTTCTGGCTCAGGTGCTGAAGGCTCTTTTTCCTTTTCTCTCAAGGCCTTTAGGGTATCCTCTAAAAAAGTAAGACAGAAAAATTTAGACGGAACACATGATAAAATAGCAATCACATATAAAAAAAAATCCTTTAGATGCACGGCATGCTTAACCTTCAATCCATGACATGTTCCATGACTGGGAAAAATACATACTTTATTCCTTTTTGAATCAATACAAGCATTTAAAAATACATAATGTTGCAGAGATGTGTCATAAACGATAACTTGGAAAGCCAGTAACAGAACCATAGCACAGAAACACTGAATGTTTCAAACTATAAACCAATGCAGTAATGCAGCAGTGTGAACTAACTCATACATGCAGCATTATGACATGATATAAAGTAAACTTATGGGAAAAATTATGAATGATTAATTTGTGGGATTTAAATTCAAGTCATTCAATACTGCGGTGTCTAATCAGAAGGAGGTGAGGTCAATCAGATGCCTCTTAAGTTTTCTTTTCTATATATGTATATTTTCAAAAGACGTATATACAACTGGCTTTATCCAGAAACTGAAGAAAACCGAATAGCACAATAAAAAGGCCAGACAGAAACCAGAGAATAGGGTCAGGGCAGGGGTGAACAAACTTGGCAGGCAGCAAAAGAACAAACCTGTTACCCATCTGAAGAGCATGCACTTTCCGCCGGTCGCTACAACATCTTGGGGAACCCTGACAGTAACATTGCTTTGATTATTAGCATAATGTATTGCCAACTGATTGAAAATAAAGACTATTGACTTCCAAACAGAAAGAAGAAAATTCTTAATCCAGACAACTCGTATTGGTTACTTCTTCATTTGTTGGATGCTGTCTTTCACACTATAGAAAACCAACAAATACCAATTCTATAGCGTATAGAAAACACATAGCTACGAGCAAGCAAAATTGAGGAGAAGAAACTTAATTCTTATTTTCAAAGCCAAAAAACCAACAGACAAAAACTTAAAAATTATGGAGTGTGGAATTATTGATGAAGGAAAAGGGTAGTAGTACCATTCTTTGACCCATTTAACGGCAGGGGCCTTGGACTTGAGGAAGGGACGCCTCTCGAAGAGATTGTGATTGAAGTGAGTCTCCATCGCGAAAGAAGAATTTTAGGGTTAGGTTAGGGTTTCGAAGAGGGAGTCGGAGGATTAGAGAAAATAGGGATAGGAAGGAGGATGAAGCTTGATTCCGTTCCATTCCATGTTCATGTCGGATTCCTGCTTTTCTCAAACCGGAACTTGAACCGGACTAGACCGGATTGCACATTTCACCTCCCACCACAACACACAAAATTATTATTTTTGGGTCAGAAGAGCACTGCATTAAGAAAACCGGGCCTAGAAGACCAGGAAAGGGACAACCCCAATACACAACAGAGAACAATGCGAATCCAAAACAATTCTAACAATAGTCACTAAATTTTAATGACCCAAAAAAAATTTATAGTCACTAAATTTTGAACCCTTTAAGGCTGCACATTCAACTATTGGCCCATTAGATCTAAATATCAAATCAAGCCAATTATTTACCAAAAAAAAACCAATTTATAATATAAATAATATAATATTATTTTATTATTACAAATATTAGGTTTTTTTATAACATCTTAAAATTATATATTTATGATCTATTTAAATATTTAAGTATATTATTCAATATAAAAATTTAAACTTATAAGTTTACTTAGAGATTGACTTTTAATCTATTTAAAAATTTTATTATATATCAAGTAAACTTTTAAATAGACTTTAAAATCATTTAAAACTTTGAAAAGGTCATCACACATCTTAAAAAAGGCCTACATGTAATTTAGGTTTAGGAGAATATTTTCAATAATTTTATAGTAGTTAGTATTCAGCGCTCCCTTAGTTGAAAACTAGATAAGTTAGTTTTCTTTATTCAAAAAATTTTAAAGTAGGAACGATTGAACATATACACACACCATTTGTCTCCATTTTAATGAAATAATGAATACATACTACTGCTGTATTGGGGAAAAAAAAGCTGAGGTCCAAACCTTGTATTTGAGAACTCAGACTTTGAAAAATGACCTAATCTATTTCCGCCAAAAATATAAAATTAAAAAAGATGGGCATTGAGCAAAACGATCGAGTGGGATGACTCAGTGTCCGTTTGGTTTAGATTTTAAACCATCCGGAATCAATTCTGCAGAATTGATTTTAAATCACGTCCGTCCAACGTATTTCGTAAAGCGTGCATCCTCCATCTTAACTATTCTAGAATCAATTCTACTCAACTGTAAACCAAACGGACCCTCCGCGGTTGAGAACGAGTGAGCTCATGTAACATATGAGTAGTCAGTCAAAACGTCCTTTATGGTGATGGATAGCTTAATGCTATACACTGTATTCGTCGTGCAATCATTCTCATCTTCTTCCTCTTTCTCGGAAGTACTGATAGTAATATCCTTTTCAAAACACCTCTCCAATTCATTATGGGATTAATAACTCGTTCCCACTCTTGCGTCACAAATTTCTTCCAAAACCAAAACCTCTTCTTCTTTCATTAACGGAACCTCCAAGTTATTATCTTTGAAGAGTAAAGCTTTATAGACTAATCCATGGCTTCCTTTGCCTATGAGTCTTGTAGGATGGAAGTTATCTGTTGCTCTTCATAATCAAACTCAGCTGCCATATGTATGAGATCTCCTTCGCATAAGATATATATGAATATGGAAATTTGAGTTGTTAATTAATTTGTTGTTTTTTCAACCTAGCTTCAAGCTGATGATCTTTTTCTTTTAGTATGTATGATTGCTTTTTGTACTACCCAGGGAATAAAGGTGCTTTGGGGACCTAATGAACGATGATTTTAAATAAAAATTATGGAAAAGAGGAAAAGGAAAAGCAAAAGAGTTGGGTTTGCATGTGTTTGTGTTTTGTGTTGGTACTCTCCTATCTCTGCATTCTGACCAGGGATGGGAATAGGATAGGGCCCCATTTCTTACTCCTTTTATTTCTGATTTTTTTTTTTAGCAATTTGGTATGCTCCCAATGAGGGTTTTTTTATTTTTTTTATTGAAGGGAGGTATAAAGACCAAAACTGCATAGGAACAAAGTCGTATACTTCGTCTTAAATTATTTCAAAGACATAAAATAGATTTTAAATGAGACACATATGTATTGCAAATGAGAATGTGAACAAATTGGGGAATACAATAGAAGATGCAGGACAATGGTTATAGGGGGTCAAAGAGTCTTTTCAAAAATTAAAAATACAAATTCTAATAGTTAAATATTGTCCCGTAACTATAAAAATACTAAGATCATTTAAGAAAGTTGAGAGAAATTAATTAAATGATCACAGAAGGTACCAAAATCCTCTCTCACTAGAGGGTACCTTAGAATTTCCTTCTTTTGACCTTTTCCTCTCCATCCCCACTCCGGCCATAAAATAAAATTTTATTAATTAGCATATTATTTCTTTATTTGTCTATAAGATTTTTCTTTATCTTGAGAACAACTTTATACAATATATAAATGGGAAATTCTATGGTACCCTCTAGTGAGAGAGGGTTTTGGTACCTTCTTCAATTATTTAATCAATTTCTCTCAACTTTCTTAAATGATCTTAGTATTTTTATAGTTATGGGACAATATTTAACTATTAGAATTTATATTTTTAATTTTTGAAAAGTTTTTTTTGACCCGCTAAGACCATTATCTTGTATTTTTTTTATTGTATTTCTCCATTTTTTTCACATTTTCATTTTCAATACACATGCGCCTCATTTAAAATCTACTTTATGTCTCTGAGATGATTTAGGATGGAGTACACAAATTATTCCTATGTAATTTTGACTTTTATGCCTCCATTCAATAAAAAATAACAAGAATGAACCAAAACCTTCTCTGACAAGAGGGTACCAAATTGCGACCCTATATAAAATCCTTAACAAAATCAGTTGCATCCTTAATTATACCAAACACAACCCTTCGCTTCTCATTTATATAAAATCCTTAACAAAAATCAGTTGCATCCTTAATTATACCAAACACAACCCTTCGCTTCTCATTTTCTCATGAATCAATATGCATACGCATGTGTATGAGTGTACACATGAGTGTCTAAAACCATGCAACACACCATCTTTCTAGTATACATCAGTATATATATCATTTCAGTAGTTAAAAACACTTAGCAGAAAAAAATAATCAGAATTTGAATTTTTTTTCTAAATTATAAGGTAAGTGTAAGAAAGAATTACCATTTTGATATGGGCTTAGTAACTCTGGTTCTGGAAAAACGCATTTTCAGACAGTGAATTGGGCTTCGAACAAAAAAAAAGCACTGAATTGGGCTAAAGGTCTGATCCAAAGAGATTTGGGCTACATTCGGAACAGTTACTTGTATTTGACAAACAAAAAAAAGAACAATTATATGTAAGAACTAACATTGATGACTGCTACTACTGAATCTAATTTTAAGTTTTTTTTTTCTATTTGCCCAAATCAATTTTGCTTTTTGGTGGAAAAATATAATTTTAATTTAGACTGTGTATTTTGTTTTTCTGTGTTGTATCTCTGCCTGGGCCTTAGGCCCTTCTTTATGTTATTTCGGCTTTTAAAGCCTTTGACTAAAAAAAGAGTTAGATTGCCTTGTCCAATAAATCGTAACAGAATAGACAAATCATCTTCTGACCCAAAAAAAAAAAAAATTCATCTGGCTCGAAAGGGAAAAAAACACTTTATTATGATTATTAGCGTCCGTCTTCGTTTTTTCTTCTTCGAAAGTATTGTATAAAATAATAAATTAAAATTAAATTTTTTATTAAAAATTAAAATTATCACAATTATCAATATATTGATAATATGAAATATTACCTTTTTAATAAAATATTTTCACTTTTAATTTATTATCATGAACAACGTTACTTTAAAAAATCATTAAAAATAAATATCCATGTCATATTTATAAGGGTTACAATTCTAATATTTATACTCTTTCTCGTATGATATTATTTACAATTTAATTAAATTAAATATGATTTCCTATAATGTATTACACAAACAAGTAGTAAAACATCAGTGTTATTATAATTATAATATTAATAATAAAAAACCAATAAAACAAAGAACATATTCGGAGGATTATGCATGAATTCTTCCATCTCTTTGGGAAAATGGAGACTTATCCATTATGGGCCCCACTTATTAATGTGACATTTCACTTGCTCCCACTCCAATTCCATAATTGGCGACTGATTCTCACGCTCACTATTTTCGCGTCTGCTGCATTCCATTTTTCCGAACCACAGTACCACACCACCAGATTTATTAAACTCTAAACTACAAAAGTATCATACTCACTCTATTTATTTTTAATGTTTATACATTTCTGCAATCAATCAAAATATTTTCTTTCATTCTTTTTTAATGTTTATTTAAATTTAAATTAGAAATATATTCTCTATGCAATGCATGGTGGCATGCATCGTTCTGTGGTGACCGGTGGAACACTTGTGACTAATTAATTAGTAGCAGTGACTTTTGGGTCTTATGAGGTAGTCATCAAGGCAAGGCAAGGCAAGATTAATTGAAGCTAATTTGGAGGGAGACATGCAAATGCAGTGCAAGGCTATCAACTGATCTATGGTTAAGGCTGAGGCTGAGGACACACTACTGACGACTGAGCGATAAAAATAAAAGCACAAATTGACGAAATGGAAAAAACGACGACGACAAGAAAGAATGAGAAGCCAACATGCTTACTTCAACGAAGAAAGCCAAGAAATTTGAGATCGTTGTTGTGTGGCTATATAGCTATAGGGTTTTGATATTTTGATTTTATCTGGCTTGCATTATTAGGAATTGGCAATAATAATGCAAACCAGATAAAATCAAATATCAAAACAATTTCACTAGTTCGCGTGTGTGTGTGAGATTGAGCTGCAGTAAGTTTAAATTTACTAAAATAAATCAAAACAAAGCGAAAGTTTTCATTTGGTAGAAAATAAAGATTCCCCGGCCTACAAAATTTGAAGAAGGGGTGACACGTGAAGCGCACATGCAGTCAAATTCATTGCCAAATCCGTATAATCATTACCCTTCCCTTCACCTGCGCTGACGCTTCAGTTATTATATTATCTCTCTTTCTTTTTCTAAAAAAACTTGGCACAAAAATATCACATGATTAGAGATGACATGTGTACATACAAAATTTGCAGCAACTATTACCATCAATATCATTAGGTTGATGTGATGTCAAGGTTAAAGTATAGTAATTAATAGTTAAATTAAATATTTTGATTTTAATTTTAATTTTTTTAAAATAGGAATTGGCAATAATAATGCAAACCAGATAAAATCAAAATATCAAAACAATTTCACTAGTTCGCGTGTGTGTGTGAGATTGAGCTGCAGTAAGTTTAAATTTACTAAAATAAATCAAAACAAAGCGAAAGTTTTCATTTGGTAGAAAATAAAGATTCCCCGGCCTACAAAATTCATTGCCAAATCCGTATAATCATTACCCTTCCCTTCACCTGCGCTGACGCTTCAGTTATTATATTATCTCTCTTTCTTTTCTAAAAAAACTTGGCACAAAAATATCACATGATTAGAGATGACATGTGTACATACAAAATTTGCAGCAACTATTACCATCAATATCATTAGGTTGATGTGATGTCAAGGTTAAAGTATAGTAATTAATAGTTAAATTAAATATTTTGATTTTAATTTTAATTTTTTTAAAATAGGAATTGGCAATAATAATGCAAACCAGATAAAATCAAAATATCAAAACAATTTCACTAGTTCGCGTGTGTGTGTGAGATTGAGCTGCAGTAAGTTTAAATTTACTAAATAAATCAAAACAAAGCGAAAGTTTTCATTTGGTAGAAAATAAAGATTCCCCGGCCTACAAAATTTGAAGAAGGGGTGACACGTGAAGCGCACATGCAGTCAAATTCATTGCCAAATCCGTATAATCATTACCCTTCCCTTCACCTGCGCTGACGCTTCAGTTATTATATTATCTCTCTTTCTTTTTCTAAAAAAACTTGGCACAAAAATATCACATGATTAGAGATGACATGTGTACATACAAAATTTGCAGCAACTATTACCATCAATATCATTAGGTTGATGTGATGTCAAGGTTAAAGTATAGTAATTAATAGTTAAATTAAATATTTTGATTTTAATTTTAATTTTTTTAAAATAGGAATTGGCAATAATAATGCAAACCAGATAAAATCAAAATATCAAAACAATTTCACTAGTTCGCGTGTGTGTGTGAGATTGAGCTGCAGTAAGTTTAAATTTACTAAAATAAATCAAAACAAAGCGAAAGTTTTCATTTGGTAGAAAATAAAGATTCCCCGGCCTACAAAATTCATTGTCAAATCCGTATAATCATTACCCTTCCCTTCACCTGCGCTGACGCTTCAGTTATTATATTATCTCTCTTTCTTTTTCTAAAAAAACTTGGCACAAAAATATCACATGATTAGAGATGACATGTGTACATACAAAATTTGCAGCAACTATTACCATCAATATCATTAGGTTGATGTGATGTCAAGGTTAAAGTATAGTAATTAATAGTTAAATTAAATATTTTGATTTTAATTTTAATTTTTTTAAAATAGGAATTGGCAATAATAATGCAAACCAGATAAAATCAAAATATCAAAACAATTTCACTAGTTCGCGTGTGTGTGTGAGATTGAGCTGCAGTAAGTTTAAATTTACTAAAATAAATCAAAACAAAGCGAAAGTTTTCATTTGGTAGAAAATAAAGATTCCCCGGCCTACAAAATTTGAAGAAGGGGTGACACGTGAAGCGCACATGCAGTCAAATTCATTGCCAAATCCGTATAATCATTACCCTTCCCTTCACCTGCGCTGACGCTTCAGTTATTATATTATCTCTCTTTCTTTTTCTAAAAAAACTTGGCACAAAAATATCACATGATTAGAGATGACATGTGTACATACAAAATTTGCAGCAACTATTACCATCAATATCATTAGGTTGATGTGATGTCAAGGTTAAAGTATAGTAATTAATAGTTAAATTAAATATTTTGATTTTAATTTTAATTTTTTTAAAATATTTTAATCGCTTAAAATAATTTTTCGGAAATAGTATTAATTAGTCCCAACAATTAATTGTGACTATCACTTATACGCGTATTCCTTTTTTTTTCACATTATTTATCTCTCTCAGCCTCTTCCCTCTCCATTCTCCATCATCACACTCCTAGTAACGCCTTCTTCCCTCCTTTCCATATTCTTCTTTTCACTATTACAAAGGTTATTGGTTCATTTTTTAAGATCATATGTATGTTTAGTGGCAAATAATCTGTTCGAAGGTAAGATCTCATAGACGATAAAGTTTTCCTTTCGAATATTTAACACAGTTACATATCCAACATCCAACCTCGTATGATGCTATTTTCATTACAAGATTTGAATTATTTAATGTGAGAGATGTATTTAAAAGGTAATCTGTGTATTAGAACTTCTTTTTTTTAGAGAAAACATACTTATTTCATTTCATTCATAATAAGTTCAGAAATATAGGGTGGACTGTAATCAAATTCTTGGTTACAAGCATAAGATTTTGCCGCTTTAGCAAGAAGATGAGCTGCAAAATTTGCTCGTCTCCTAATAAAACTAACCCTGAAGTTTTGAAAAACACATAATTTGGCCTTACAATTGGAAACTATCTCCCCAAACTCATTCAGAAAAACTGACTCCATTTTGATTGCATCCACCACTTCTTTGCAGTCCAACTCCAAATCTACTTCATGCATGCCTAGCTCCTCGAGCCAGAGAAGAGCATTAAGAAGACCCAAAGCCTCTGCTTCACGTGCTGGCGGCAACCCAATTTGGTAGACAATTTTTGCCCTTATGAGATATCCCTTTTCATCCCTCAAGCTAGCATAGACCAATACCGTTACTATTCAAGTCATGAAAAAGAGCAACATCAATATTACATTTGACTCTCCCTTCACCAGGGGGATACCAGCATAAAGTACTCGCTAATACCCCGAAACCATTGCCTATATCACACCTATTCCTCACAGACTCCCAATTATGCATGGCTTCCTTTGCATGGCTAACCGTATCTCTGGCTGGACTTTGCTTCCCTTCCTATACTTTCTCATTCCTCCTTTTCCAAAGGGCCCATAACATCATCACTAGCATGTGTTTGTGGTTGTTTGATAAAGCTTCAAAAAGATTGAAAACAAACTCTTGGAAACTCTCCGCATTCAAGACAACTCGCTCCATGAGTTGCCACATGTTTGCTTCTTCCCAACACTGTATGCTATGATCACAACCAAAGAACAAGTGACATTTATTTTCCACCGCTTCTTCGCACAGAGGGCACGAAGCTGGGCAATGAACACCTTGCTGTTGCAAGTTAACCCGAGTAGGAAGACAGGCCCTTAAAGCTCTGCAAGAAAATACCTTAACCCCATTGGACACCTTTAATCTCCATAAATCCTTCCAATTGCCTTGCACTTTTAAATGGGAATTGTCTATCATTGCCTCAGTGATGTGATAATATGCAGATTTCACCGAAAAGTTCCCATCCTTACTCAAGTTCCAAATCAAAGTGTCTTCCATTCCCAAGGATGGCAGAATGATAGAGAGAATATTATCTGCATCTTGAGTGGAGAACAATGATCTAATCATATCCACCTTCCACCGACCACTACTTGCTTCAATCAAATCAACCACCCTCATCTCCTCGCAACTTGTTGGGCTCATGCTGCTATAATATATGGTTGCCGCGGGCCTTTAAGCCAAGGATCTTTGAATACCTGAATTTTTCTTCCATCACCAATCTTCCACCTTACTCCCTCTTCCACCTTCTAAGTTATGTTTAATATGTATTTAATATATTTAAAATAGTATGTATTTTATTTTTATTGTAATATATTTGATTTATTTAATGTGAAAGATGTATTATATATTTTTGGATTAATTGCACTTTTGGTCCCCTATTATCATCAATCCATGATTTTGGTCCCCCTACTTTTTTTTTTCGCGATTTTGGTCCCTCTATTATTCCAAATTCGCGATTTTGGTCCATCTAACACATAGATTTTTAAAATAAGGGGACCAAGATTTTGAACTACATCGCGAATTTGAAATAATATGGTGACCAAAATCGCGAAAAAAAGTAGGGGACCAAATCGCGGATTGATGATAATAGGGAGACCAAAAGTGCAATTAAGTTTATATTTTTATATATATACACGATTTATTGGTTAATTATTTTAACTTTTTATAAAAGTAATTTTTCTTTTATTTTACAAAATATATTTTAATAATTGTAATTTTCCAAACATATTTCAATTGAAAAAATATATAATTTCTTATAAAGACCGAAAAATGGGCCTAAACTCAATTAGATTAGTCCATCATCCCATAGAGACAAGATATAAACAAGGCCATTTCAAGCGTGGGCAGTCAGGTGCAAAAGTCTACGTTAGCAAATCTTAACGGCCTCATGAAAAGTTGAAAAATCCCGTTTAAATTAAACGTTGATGGCGAGTTTTAAGAAACATTCTAATGACATGCATTAACAAAGAACAAAAATACAATAAACACAAAGCAAACTGCAAAGCTGACATTGCCCAAAACTTACCTTTATTTACCCCCCGGAATATAATTAACAGTACAGGGGACTCAAACTGAAAAGTTTGGGAAAAATTGCAGCTTTACATTTGTTTACTTGATTCTCTACTTCCTTGGATCCATGCACATTTTCTTCCTATTGTTATTATTATTTTTAGCCACTTGTTCCACTCACTTTTATTTGTTTATTAATGAACTCGACGGTTTTCTTGCGATATAGTTTAAGAGATTTTAGTTATAATATATTTTACATTTTTAAAAAAAGTTTTAGCAAATTTTATTTATTTATTTTATATAGAAAAATAAAAAACAGATAAAAGTTTTGAACTTAAATAAAATATACTTGAATTAAAAAATACATGCAACATTCAAATATAGAAGTAAAAAGTAAAGGGTGAGTTTGTTTAAAAATATAAAATTATATTTCTGGAAATCTTATTATCAGGAATGTTATTTTTAGGTAAAATCTTTATATATATGTTTGATATGTATTTAATATTTTCGAGATATTTTTAAAATTGATTTACTTTGAAAATTAAAAAAAATAAAATAGAAAAATATTGTGGAATGAAGTGGAAGTGAGAAAAATAACTCTAATTCCCATGAGAATATAAGATTCTCACTCCTCACCATGAGAATAAAAAGTGGGTAAAGAACAAGTAAAACACATTCCTCGGAATAAAAAATAGAACAGAAATGTATTTTTTTAAACTTGAATGAAAAGTGGAAAATTATCTTTCCAAGCTTACATTCCCGATATGATTTTATACCGTGAACAAACTCACCCTAAGGTGGCAATCAACAAGGATACATTATTGAATATATGTGTAAAATTTCTTTACACTAACAGTGTATATTAATTAAATCCTTTAGCAAATATCCAAATTATTACTCCCTCCGTTCCTTTTTATATGTCGTTTAAGGTTTTTGCACATGGATTAAGGAATGCAATAAATGTGTTTTTTTAGATCCATGGTTTACAAATATACCCTTTCTCTCTCATTAAATCATTTAAAGTTCTCCATCATTTCTAGTCATATGCAATAAATACCCCTCTATTTAATAATTTTGGAAGAGGATAAAGTTGAAAAATTAGCATTTATTGTTGTCTTGGTATGTGAAAATGACAGTTATTTAAAAATAAATTTTAGACTCTAAAACGAGAGATAAAAAGTTAGGGAGGGAGTAGTTAAACTTGTATTGTATGGCTATGAGGCTATGTGTGGGAAGAAAAGTTTGATTAGGGGGAAGATGAGATTTTAAAAAGGGAAAGGAGGTGGGAACAGAAAGAAATAAAGATTGGCACTGAAATACCATTGATAGGACATGGTAAGCTTATTTTAGCAGCGGGGCACAGATTTAAATAACACACAGACAGACCACTAATTTAATGACTCTGATTCGTATACAGCGTAAGTGGGGCTGACAATCCTGTGACACCATCATTTTGGAATGTGATGTAATAATACAGTATAGTATATATCTTAATTTCCATTTTCAGGACTAAATTATTTATTTTAATTGTAGCTTGTTTTTGTGAAGAAGAGAAAATTGTTTAATTTTAAAAAAAAAGTAAAAGGAAAATGGAGTAGTCTCTGTCAAGAATCCTTTTATTCAGATGAAGAACCAAACAAAAAGGGAGTGATGCGTGAATAGTAACTCTCACTGTGGCTGTCCTCGCATGGCAGGCACTACAGTAAAAATTATAGTAGACCGTAATTTTAGATTTTTAATTCTTCAAAAAAAAAAAAGAAGTTTATTACTATTAAAATACATCGATGTCAGCTGTATATGTTTACGGTATCATACGGTACCTAGTGAAAGAGGGATTGGTTCATTATTTATGTATTAATTGTGATATGAGTGATAATGGCAATTGATTTGTTCAATTTAATATTGTAAAGAGGTTAGAGATAAAGATGAAGGTTGGGTTTGTGTGGTTAGTAGATTTAATTATGTTTGATGATTATCTGCTGAAGCTGAAATAATTAATTTAATATAGCAAGGGAGCGAGGCCAGATGGGATTGTTTGACGGGTTAGTAATCATGTTTTGTTTTTATTTTTTAAGTTGCCTGATTAGTTTTTTTTTTTGACAGAATTTATATAGTTGAATTTTTTTAAATTTTAATACATGAATAATATTAATTGAAAATATAAAGAGGGTATAAATAATACACCACAGATCAAGTACTCTTCTAAGTATACATAATTATGACACATATATCTTAAACTTTTATCTCATTTTATTTTTAACTTTTATTAAAAAAAATAAAATTCAAATATTAGGTAACCGTTTTTGCAAATGTTATCTGTGTGCCTCAAATTGTAAACATTACACCTTGAGTGGATGATAGAGTTTTATGATTTTCTATATACTACTCTATAATCTATATCTATATTATATTCAAACCTCAAACTTTCAAATGATTGCATAACCGTAGTGACATATGGCGTGTTAGTTTACAAGCTGCTTCAATGTTTCTGGCCAAGAGTAGGAATTTAATTAGTAGGTTTCATTCTATCATGTACCATAACTATTAAAAAATAATAATACTAAATGCAAGCATGTAATTTGTTTCATAAAACACAATACTGGTCTCTTTGTTCTCTGATTAGACATGATTTTCATATATCTCAACGTGGGTTGTTTCAATTATTAAAGAATTGATATTTACTTCATCTAACTAAAATACAAATTGACACTACATTTTTCAAACATTTTTGTAAATAATTTGAACTTAATGTTACCGTTTTTAATTACACAATTATATATTTTTTAAAGGATTTAATTGATATACACTGTCACTGTAAAAAAGTTTTACATAGACATCCAATAATGTGCCGTCACATCTCATTTAATGAACAAGACACCTCATATATTATTAAATTCAATAAATGATGTGGCAATATATCATTGGATTTATGTGTAAAACTTCTTTATATTGACCTTGTACATATATTAAACTCTTTTGTAAAAGGGTACGGTTTGCAATTGACCGGTTACAAAAGTTTTTTTCTTCTCCAAATTATTAGTTAAATGAAAGATGATTACGCAAATAATATTGTTCAACCACTAATTATTTCAATTATTTCTTCATTTGAATCTAGAGGATTTTCTTTCCTTTCGGATTGTTTGGTCTATATATGTAGGTTAGGGAATTTTAGTCATAAACCTTCTAGTTTTAGTTCTAGAATATGATATAGGCATATGATAATCTTTAATTTAGATGGGATCAAAAGAATATAAACATGAACATTAATTATGAGCCTTTACTGATAAAGAAAATATCTAGCATTCTTTAACAATATTAACTATAGACACACACACTTTTATATGCGAAGAGATTACTATACAAATTCTTATACTATTAAATAATATTCTAACATATAATTATATTTCAAATTTTATTATTAGATTAAAAATTATTATTATATTTATAAAATTTTATATTATATTAATCCAAAATTATAATATGCCATATAACTTATAAAATATAAAACTTAAAAAATTTTATACAGACATCCAATGGTGTGTCGCCACATCATTTAGTGAACATGACACCTCATGCGTTATTAAATTTATTAAATGATGTGACAACACATCATTAGATGTCTGTGTAAAATTTCTTTACACTGATAGTGTGTATATATTAATCTCTTTGTCAAATGCTAATTAAAATATTAAGAGAGGTTTTTTTTTTCTCTTTTATTGTTTCGTTATAACAAACACACTACCTTTTTGGGAAGATTTTCCTCCCTTTCTCTTATTAGACAGCAAATATTTGGTTCAATTGTCAAAGCCAGCGGTTTTCTCTCTATAGAATCTGGGTACACAGCCAAGTTCTATAGTTAACTGATGCAATGCAACGACTAGAATTGAAAATTGAAAATTGGAATTTCCATGGGCCAGGGCAATTCTGTCTTTGCATATCCTCCACTTATCAAAAGCTAGTGTACCCAATGAAATTTGACCATGACAGAAAAGAAAATAAAAAGAAGAAAGAATTAAAATTTTGAAAAGGTATAAAGAAAGAAAGAAACAAACAATGTGGTTTGGGTTGGGATGAGCTGTCTTGCTGCATTAGATGCCTTTATCTGATTCTCACCTGTGCTGTCTAGCTACTCAGCTGCTCTGGACTCTCCTCTGTATTGTAATGTAATGTAATGTGTATGTGTGTGTGTATACTTTAACCATCTCACCCACCCACCCACCCTCCCTCTGGCACTGCCCTTCAGTCCCCCAATTATTATTGTTATCATTCTCAATTTCAATTCATGTTAACAACTCTACAGATAATAGTAACACTACTTAAATACTGAATCAATCTGAATCTCTTTTAATTTTTTTACTTGAAAAGGAGATCGAGACTAATGCATGAGATTTGAAATTATATTTGGATACTGATTGATTTGTTGGGCCACTTGGATGAGTGAGTGAAGTGGACAGTTTTACTTTAGTAGTAGTATGAACCCAATTTGACAGAAAAGAAAAGAGAGAGAGCCCCTCTTGACTTTCAACTTTGAAGTGGATGAGGACACACACACACATAGCTGCTAGAATTTTGCAGGCATCTATGTGGGTAACAAAGGCCAATTTTTGGCATTCCTTTTACGAGACCCCACGAGTGGCCTTCTGTTACGTTTTTTTCTCCTCCTAAGTAAGGTCCCCCACTCTCTCTCTCTCTCTCTTCCTCCTCAGTTGTATCATATCATATGCTGTATTCTTTTCTACCCTACTTACTTACCCTTCTCTCTCTGTCTGTTCCGCTCTGAGCAGAGCAAGACAACAGTCAATCAAAAACCGAGAACCCCACAAACTCACAGTCTCATTTGGGTCCAAACACTTTCTCTCTCTCTCTCTTTGTTTCTCGTGTGTGTGTCTCTCTCTAATCCCCACCTCACCCCACCCATCTTTCTCTGTCTAAAAGGAATTGGGATGAGTGAGTGAGTGAGTGAGAGTTGGATGAGCAAAAGAAAAGAAAAGAAAAGATGGGGGGGATGAATCATCTGTGATACCCAAGAAAGAAAGAAAAAAAATAGAAAAATTTAAAAAAAAAGAAAAGAAAGAAACGTTGAGAGACCCTTCCCCACCTAATGGAACTATCAGATTTGCAAAACAACAAGCAGAGCAGAGGCAATACTCATCCCCACCACCACCATCCCCAACAAGAATCCTCTTCCTCTCATTCCCAGCAACAACAACAACACCTTGTGGTCCCTTTCGATGGCAGACCATCCCCCTTCATCATGGGCTCCATCTCCATCCAACCTCCCCTCACCACCTCCTCTTCCTCTTCCTCTTCTTCTTCCAATTCTTCTTCCTCATCCTCTTCTTCCGCTTCAGCCTCCGCCTCCGCCCCCACTCCTCACCTCATTGACGCCTCCTTAGCCATCGCCACCAGATCTGACCCTCCCACCCTCGATTCCGCCAAAAAGACCCAAATTCAACAGCAATTATCCATCTCAACCGCCGCCGCCCCCGTCACCACCGTCAACCCTCCCAAGCGATCCACCAAGGACCGGCACACAAAAGTCGACGGTCGAGGCCGGAGAATTCGAATGCCAGCGACGTGCGCCGCTAGGGTTTTCCAATTAACGAGAGAATTGGGGCACAAGTCAGACGGAGAGACGATCGAGTGGCTCCTACAGCAGGCGGAGCCGGCGATCATCGCGGCCACCGGAACCGGAACAATCCCGGCGAATTTCTCGACACTGAACGTGTCACTCCGGAGCAGCGGTTCGACGCTGTCTGCTCCGCCATCGAAGTCAGCACCTCACACGTTTCATGGAGCACTGGCACTGGCGCACCACCCTTACGAGGACGCGTTTCAGCACACAGCGTTGTTAGGGTTTCATCCTCAACAACAACAGCAACTTATGAGCGCTGATCAAATAGCAGAAGCGCTTCCAAGTGGAGGAGAATCAAGCGAGAATTATATGAGAAAACGGTATAGAGAAGATCTGTTCAAAGATGATGATGGTGAAAAGTATAACAACCAACAAAATGAAAGTGGTGATGCCTCTTCCCCAAAACCATTCAAAACCAACCTACACTTGCAAAAGCAACAACCACCAGATGGTGCTGCTGGTGGTTCTTCTTCTGGCCTTCTTCGTCCTTCCAATTTGCTACCTGCAACTGCCATGTGGGCCGTGGCACCTGCAACCGGTGCGACCGGTGGCAGTGGGAGTACTATCTGGATGCTTCCGGTCACTGCTGGTGCGGCTACTGCAACTTCCGAGAGCCAGACGATGTGGCCTTTTGCTGCTGCTGCTGCTGCGGCGGCGCCTCCGCCTCAAGGTGGTGGTGGGAACGCCACTTCAACTCCAACTCCGCTGCATTTTATGCCGAGGTTCAACCTTCCAGGTGGTCTTGAATTTCAAGGTGGACGTGGTCTACAATTGGGTTCGATGTACCAACCTTCTCAGCATCTTGGCTTAGCCATGTCTGACTCAAATTTGGGTATGTTGGCGGCACTGAATGCTTACACGAGAGGTGGTGGTTTGAATGTGAATTCTGATCACCAAACACATACTTTGGACCATCATCAACATCAACCTACTGAGAGTGGAGAAGATGCTCCTAATACTTCGCAATGACGGGTGAACTTGAACTACTTAATATTGGTTAGTTGCTTTTTATTTTTATTTTTCATTTGTAAATACAACACCTCCAATATATCCCTTAATTTGCATGTTTACATTGTAATTTGTGCAGCAGCAACAAGTATAGTTTATTGGGTTTCTTTTTTGCAGATTGCAAGTTGAATTTGTGATATGTCATTTGCTTTGAAAAAATATCCATGGATGCTAGCTAGCTCCTCAGACTTGAGTTTCTGCTGTAGTAGTCAACATGTTTTTTATTTATTTCATTTTTTATTTTATTTTAATTTGAGGATGTTCTTTGCATTTCTTTTAGGTTGATTTGGAGGGCCTTGCTTGCTATGTTATTTACAGTTTGATTTTGATTTTAGTTTTAGTCCAAAGGGACTTAGTAGATGGAGAGAGTTTGTATAGGAGGAAGTTTGTCTTGCTATTGTTATCTACTTATTTGTTTTTCCCACTCTTTGTATGACACTATCAAAATGAAAAACAATTAAAACAAAAGGATTTCAAAGATTTTTTTTTTTAAATTAATAGCTTCCATTCACTTCTGCTTATATATATACTTTTGTTTTTATTCATTTATATATCTTTTTTGTCCCTTCATATACATTTTCCCCTTTGAAATAATTTCCAAATTTTCTCTTCCTTTTAACACAGGAAAGGATATATTATATGGCAATATTAAAAAAAAACGGTCTTTTACCCGAATTCTACCAAAAAAAAATTATAACGATCAAAATTAAAATGACAGTAACGGACGATGAAAAATTAGGACTGCCAGGTAAGAGAGAGAGATGCCAAAATATATAAATAGCAATTTCTCGTATAGCTGGACTATACAAATCTCACTTACTTATATGTGCCTCTGAAGATAACTCCAGAAAGGGATGGCAGGAGCAGGAAGGCAATAAATTTCCAGCACTTACGTTCACTCACTTTCCTTTATTTTTTTTCCTATTAATTTTTAATATATTTCTAAATTTTTCAATCATTTTCCACGATATTTTTATGTTTATTTGTTAATGACCAAAGAATGAGAGACGATTTTGACAAGAAAAAAATAGTAGAGATAGTTAATTACCAGGGGGGAGATAATTATCAGAAAGTATGAAGAAAATGAGCGATGCCATATGTTTATTGAACGACGGCAGTCAATTATTACTTTATTATACCCATCCCATTCGTTGATTATGCATATATTTAGCATGATAGCTTGCTTTGACATTGATAATATATACTATAATATTGAAACGAATTACTCATGTGAATGCTATATATGTCGTTATGTATTGGATAGCTATTGCAATTTTCTACATATATACTAGTGTGTAGGTTATAATTGAACAAAATAAAATCTTTCAGAGATAGATAATTTAAGTGGATGGTTTGTCAAACGAATGCGAAAATAGGAAATTTGAACATTCAATTGAGATGGGCGTAAAGAAAAGAAAGAAAATCAATTGTTACTTCAAAATGAGGAAGAAATTAAAATGAGCTAGCTAGGTTGCATAATTAAAGGATATGTTTACTTTGTCTATAAGGCAGGCAGGGCGGCAAGGAAAATGACTTTGCTGTTGACTTGAACAGTCAATTTCAGATGACTCTGTTCATTGCCCAATCATGCTTCCTTTTTTATTTTCATCACCTCACACTTTTCACCATTTACCCTTATACGCAGAGCAGTGATACTTTGGATTAATCCCATTTGATTATTATGCGAAAACCAGTTTTCTTAGCTGGATTTGATTTTGATAAATGATAATATTCTTCAATATGACAGGTATGTTTAAGATGTAATTAATTTATATATCTTTTATCTGTGAGAAGTGGTTGTTGCCATGCCATGCCATGCCTTGCACAATGCACATGACATGACTTGTTTTGAACAACGTACCGTACACTAAGAGGGGTAATTTTTCTGACTTACTATAAAATGTATATATACTAAAAACGGATGTTGTACGCTCGACAGGAAATCAAATTAGATCTTCATTTCTAAAGTATAGTCATTTCATGAAGCTACCTCCTGCTCCTGCATGTTTGTTGTTTGTTTTAGCATTCTAAAAAGAGTTATATTATTCACACAACATATTTATACAACAACTCATACAACATACATTTTCTCTTTACATCTCTCCATCACATTACTCATCACATCATCTATCAAATCTCACACTTCTCTCCTTTCTCTCTATCTCTCATCTTGTTGTACATACAACATGTTGTATAAAAACAATTTTTCTTCTAGAAACGGGGTATTTTTAAATATTGTTGGACGTAACAATTAAAATTAATATCTTTATTTATATCAAATTTATTTCTTACTTTTTTAATATATTATTTAATTCTTTAATCTATTATTTTTTTACAATAATATTTTTCATTAATTAATTAGACGAAAATAAATAATAAAATAATTACTATCTTAAATTTTCTAAAGAACATACGAAATAGACCCAACAATTATTGGTTACCGATTTACCGTGAAAATAAATTATGATCCAAAATAAATTTTATTTGTAATTAATGTTAGAAAGACTTGAATCACATAACTATATTTATGAATTTTGTATTAAAGATAAAAAATAAAAATGAATGAAGAGAAGGACTAATACATTAAAACACCAAAGCAAGACATTTTGGTCATTTCCTAATATGTGGATATAGCATATTATGCTTCCAGTAAGGAAAGAAAAAAACACCATAGGATACCCTAGCTTTTAGTTTATTAGCAGACAAAACTAAACTTTCATCCACTTTACAAGAAAAATTGATTTTTTAATCTAAATAAAGAAAAAAGGGTGAAGCGAAGCATATTCACTCACTCCCCTGGTCATCGTTATCCCTGTGGCATTGTTTGGATATTAGCTTTCCTTGCATGATCAAACCGCAAATCCCGCTATCAAAAGCTATCGAAATGGATATATTTTATTTATTTATTATACATAATAGTCATTTTCAAGTATTTTTAACAATGGGAAGCACAACTTCTGGCCTGATAATTAAAATAATAAAATAATTTTCATTATTTATCTGCATATTAAAAGATATGTTTTTCCAGTCTCAGCAACCATTATATGAACACGATATTTAATAAAAAAAAATATCAAACTAATGATAAAAAATAACAAAACTCATATTAAAATGATTTTAGTATTGTTTTAAAATTTTAATTAATTATATATTGTAGATATTTTACTCGTGCAAAAATAATTTTAACAAAAGGACATGATAAGGGCAGAGAGCATGATTATCATGGTTGATCTGAATAAAGAAAGGGACGGCCAGGATGAAGTGTGGTCACGGATGTATAGTGTACAACTTGTATTAATAAGTATAGGGTGGGACCACCTCACCGAATAAATGAATAGCCAATAATAATAATGCAATGAAGATAAAGCACCACGCGCTTCACGTGCTCCAATCATAAGGCTGCCAAGTGCGGGTTTGGTTTGGTTTAGTTGCAAGTGTGAATCCCCAACAGTGCCGCGCGTGGGCTTTAAATATGGGACAATGATTCTCTTCTTCCCGCCCCAGATCTCTGTCTCTCCTCTTCTATTTCCAATCCATTGTGGTTAATTTTTTTTTTTTAATCTGCCCCGGTGCTTTGTCACCACATAACAAGTGAAATAAATAAAAACTTTATTCATATTTCTTAAATATATACTTTGTCTTTATCTTAAGTAAAATAAACAAACGTGAGTGATGTTTATGTTACTAACACAAAATATTCAGAAGATTTTAAGTTATACCTTACTCTTTATTGATCTGATTGTATGTTATTAATATTTACTTCATTAGCAACTGATCGATCTGGAGCGAGTAATGCTTGTAAAGAGTTGTTTTGAAATGGATGTATGTTTGAATGTTTGATTGAGAGATCCAATCGTTTACTCAAACAAGCTAGTAGTGTACCTCTATTATCATTCTCATTATAGGTATCTATTTGTGATCTTTATAAGTAATTAAATAAGTATTTGTGAATATATACGACTATTTATAAATTTTAAATATTTTTTAAAATAAAATAAATAGAATAAATTTTGATATCACATACCATAATTTTATTAAACAATTTAATATTTCACAAAATTAAAAGAACATATCAAATAATATACTAAATTTATTTATATATTTTGTAATTATAAGTTTACATAAATAGTTATTACATGTCAAAATACTTTTTAGTTATAAAATAATAAAAAATATATATATTCCACTAAAAAGTAAAAGAAAAGGATCAAAATATATAATAAATACATTTTACAAGTTTGAGCTCTGGTTGTTGTCTATGGCATGGATTACACATCTTTGCCATGTACTATCGCATGTAATCTTAACATATCCTCGCAGGCTCTATGCCTTAACTACTATTTTGTCTCCTTTTGAAAATTCATGAGTGAGTGATAAAGTTCATATTTGTTAGGGAGGTGATATTATGTCGTGCTTGGATTTATGGTTATGGTTTAAGGGGGGAATGACGAAAGATCAACAGGGGATTGGGTAGCTCCGCCGTTGCGGTGGTGGTGGTAATTGCTGAAGCTGCCATTCCACTCCTACAGCAGCCAGTAAGCATTGGGCACATTTTGTGTTTTGCCCAGTCACGCGCGATACTTGTTTTATTTCCATTAAGACGTGTAACATAACATATACATCACGGTAAGAAAGTGTTATTTTTTTGAAGAACTTAAAACTATTTATGTGTAGAAAGCGCGATGCACATGTATGCTTTAACAGTAAGCTTATCAGATAAATTTGATCCACTTATTGGTAACATATTTCCAATATTACTCAAACAAGCTAATAGTTTCCCAACAGCTTAAGCTTTTAGGTAACATATTTCCAATATTACTCATAAGTTCAGATTGCAAAGGACAAAAGCTCAAAAGGGGATTTTGGGACGTCAAGAATTTGATAAAAGAAGCTCAATATTTCATTTTTTTTTTCAAATCTATAATCTCAAATCGTTAAGTGATCAACCGTGCATGACATCTATTTAGATGAAAGAGCTTTTCAAAGACTTGCATCCCATCACTGCATCAAGATTTATTTTCTAGGAAAGCTAAGTAACAACAAGGCAGGGAAATAAATAAATAAATAAATATATATATATATATATATATATATATATATATATAGATATTAGCACACTGCACATTTCAATGATCGTGTCACTGTAATAAATAAATATAATAATATCAATCACGGTTGTTAGTACGCACAAAGACTTACGTACCATGTACACTAAATCCAGCATAGTCTCTACAGTGTTACGGGTAGTTGTAGAAGGACTCCAAAATATAACCCCAAGTAGATTTTTCTATCTAATGTGGTCCACTTTGGTGATTTTGGGTCTGGCAGTAGCTTTAACCTTCTGCATCTGAATTCTGAATGTTTTGCAGTGTGTAGTCCACCACATCAGCTTGTTACATAAACTATATCCTACAGCATTAAACAGGAGATAGGCATATCAAACAAGACAAAATAACCAATTTTTAGTAAAAGAGAAAGGGGGAGGGTGGCGGGAAGCTTCATATATGTTGGATAAATATTGCAATAAAGCACACTGCAAGTAAAAAGTATAAAATAAATATAGCCTCGGTGGACAAAATCACAGTTTGTGTTCTTACCAGTGTCAGTTATGCCAGAATCATTGACTACAACAATCTTATTGTGCTTTTCTGTCTTCCATCTGGTCCCGTTTCTCCAAGGGTAAAAGTGATAACATCCACATCCTACATAAACACCAATCTAAGTATGTGGCTAAAATGATGATAACTAAGGTTCCCTAGTAATAACTCCCTACGACGTACTTCACAATATAATCACACAAAACCATTAGTCATTATTCAAAATTTTGGTGATCAAAAAGTGAATGATTTCATAAACGTATCGCATCCTAATTTATAAATCCGAATAAGAAAGAATGAGCATCAATTTTAGCATTTAATCAGCACCCTTCCATTAGCCCCTTAATAGCAAAACAGGATGAGAGATAGCAGAGGTGTATGAGATAAACTGACCACCCAAAATTAGCTCATAAATGAAAAATGAGATCAATTAGCCAATATCTCAGGATTACATGTTAACATACTTGATCTTTCACTTAAAATGCCAAATTATTTAGAATAACAACAGAATAAAATTAGACAATAACTTTTCTAATTCTCTTCACAAGAACAAAATAGAGAAGGATGAAAAGTTCAATATCTGCCCATAGCCAAATAATAATATACAATAATGTTATTAGAGTTTGAACAAATTCTGCTCATGAGGAATAGCATTTTCCATCAACATTGAAACAACTTGCACTTACCATAGCAATTAGTAATTTCATCTACCATATTAAGGCCATTAGGCATTAATCACTAGCTGAGTACCCTTTTAGGTTAATTGCCTAGTGGCCAAGTTTAATAACGCAATGTCTTTAGTAAAGGGATAAGTAATAAAGAGCTTACGACACATTGTCTGCAACATAAAATATTGGAAGCCTTTCCACTCCTGCAGCTTTCCATTTGTGTTTTTCAAAGGATATTTCTTGCTCAGCCTCTGACCCAGTTGCAGTCAGAACAAACTGAAATATACAGCAAAGGTTACTAATTTGCTATCATTGGTTCATAATCATATAACATGATATTTTAGTTTTGAATAATAACAGGAGATGAAAAAAAGGCATCAAAAAGTCAAATTCAATATGGGAGGAAGAAAGAATAAATAGATGGGAAACAACGGCCAAAGTCGCACATACCAGTGGAAAAAGTATAGCCATAATACCATAACTCACAAGAGGAGAGAAAAAGAATATAGCCAAAACGCAAGGGCTTCCTGTAAAGACATAAATTACTTATTAATCTCATACATGAAGTGAATCAGAGGATAAATTATTATAGATAATATACAAGTTTTGTTCCATACTTCTACATTCAACACGAAAATTGTATTAGACTGAATTTTAAGCTTCAACATGCCATGAAAGGTAACAGGAAATATGAAATTAAATGGCAATCTACTTAATATCTTCACACTTCCCATGGTTGAAAATCCTCAATCCTCATCCGCATTCACTTCAGCTACCCTTTTACAAATAATCCATAATGTTCTCTCTTACAAATGACGTGTGTTACAAAGACTGATTATGTTTTGTTTTTTACTAACAACATAGAGAAAAAGAACTGTTCTTCCAAAGGCTAGTATGATAAAGTTTTTATCTCAGAAGCACTAATAAAAACAATCAAGAAGAAGCACCATGATCTAAACATATGAATTGTCTCTAGCTAAACAGGTGTGCTTAATAAAGTTTATGTAAATAAGTTAATTACAAAAAGAAAAACCTTACCAAAACCAGCAAAAAATGGCCAGTAAGATTCAAAGTAGTCCAGCCTTCTGTCAAGAGCCACTTCATTGAAATTCCATTTATACCTTAAAAAAAAGCACAATATTTTAAAAACGCATCCAACAGTTAAAGGAGCACATTAAGCAAAGGTGTATATGGACTACATACTCGAAGCAGTAATATGCATACATCCAGGAAAGGAGTAAAAAATTGAGCACCTTCCCTATGTATGGTATGAACCCAGTTGCATAGACCTGCATATAACATCAGAAATTGCTTGTCTACCTAGTAAGGATAAAAAAAAGAAAGAAAAGAAAAACCGAGTTTACTGCATATCAAGGCAAATACACCATCTTATCAATATGGAAACAGATTACAAAGAATTCATTACCTCAAGAAAGAAAACACTTAAAAGGAGTATAGAGTACACCTGCTCTCCTATTCCAATCATGACCCTGAGTTAAGCAAACACGGTAGCTTAACCAATTAGCACTGATTTACCCAGTAAGAATTAATAGCAATTAGAAAAGGAGAAAGGAAATATTGCAGAATAAAGTAATTATTAGTTAAAATTCAAAACTTTACCCTCCCAGGCCTGATGGTCTTTTTGCATGAGAAGCATTTGGTATAATAGTTGGTGAGTTGTTTTGGCTAGAGACTTTCTCTACAGTTAACTTAGATCTTCCCATTGCAGCATATCCATACTTGGCAATGTCAATGTACCTAAAAACATTCTGTTAGCTAATCTGAAAGGAATAAATCCTATCTTCCAAAGGGAGTGTGTCATATTCAGCAAGAAAGGAAATACAGAATATAAGAGCAAGAGCTCCCAGCTATGGAGAGATCTCCTAGCCACAAGCTTTCAGCCAGAAAAACAGAAATGTGACCTCCTCCCTTCTAAGTGATTCCCTCTCCTAACAACAGATACATTTTCTTTTTCCTCTAACTAACTCCCCCCCACACACGCTTTCAGCACTTCTGCTAATCTGGTTTGGGCCTAAAGGAATTAACCTGTAGGGCCTTAGCTTGTCCTTATTTCCACCAAATTCTCCTTTAGATAACAAAAAGTGAAACAACATACTAGTTCATGTCCATTTTATAAAATATTTTATTGAATATGGAAATCCAAAATTGAGAATACTTTGCTTGTTATTGCAATGGGAAAATGATCATTGACTGAAGCATTTTCATATGGAGCCAAACACCATTTGGCATTTTTTATGTGTTTGAGTTTGACACCTGTGTTGGGAAACAGAAGCTAGAGTTTCCAATGAGAATCCCAGTCCAGCATTGGTTCTGGATAGAAAAAGAAGTGGTCAATAATAGTTATTTGGGTAGGATTGTTTATAAGGATATGAATGGCAATGGAGGGCAATATTATGTCTACTTTTTGGTGTTCTTATGATCTTTTGGAGAATATGGTATTCTCTTTAAAGCACTTCCCTTATTTTACCTGATTTACGAAATTTCATCACTTCATAAAGATGGCATATAATAATATGAAATAACTTGACAATGAACAACAATAAAGCACAGCCCAATGCATACAACATCACAAAAAAGATGGGAGGAAAAGAAGATTAAAAGAGAATATTACCATATGGTGCTTAGAACTATGCTAAATACATATAATGGGTAAAACCAAAGCACCTGCAGGGAACAGCAAGAAGGACGATCAGGAAAGATTATTTGGAAGAACACATTACACTAAGGGCTTTTGTCATGCAAACTAGATACAGAAAAATATTAAAAATGCATTTTATCAATGAAAATGAGAAAATACTTCGAGCAAGAATGGAACTACCTTGCCAAGCATTGGCTTTTGAAACTTAATATTTCTAGTAAACCTTTCATGCTTCTCTAAATCAATGTTTGGGTCAATGAGTTTATTTAACTTTTAACAAAGCATGTGGAGCAGTTTATTGGTGAAACTGATTTTAGGCAAAATATATCATGGAACTGTATTGCTTTATCTGGGCAAATTATATAGATAACAAAAAAATCCAGAAGTTCAGATGCACATAGTACATGATCACATTCCTTGCCAAAGTGATATTAGCTCAGAATAATCAATAGATTCTTTAAATAATGAAAATCCATGTAAGTTATATAGGGAAACAAAACAAAAATCTACTTCGAGAGAAGGGAAGGATAAGAGCAAGCAACAAGTTACTTTTCCAGGTCAATGTGCACTTTAAAAATAGTACATTTCATCATACTTACATAAAAGAGCTGAATGAGTGCAAGACGTAAGAAAGAATAAAATTTCAAAGTGCCACCTAAGTCACACAGTTTATGAGAAACAAACTGTGAGCATTGATCAGGTAATATCCACCACAATGCAGGGATCACAACCGAGTTTAGGACGAATATACTGCACAAAAATTTAAAGATGCTTAAATCATTAAACACATAGATTGTATACTCATGACTTGAGCGGGACAATCCTCAGATGACAAAAAATCAACCGAGAATTTTAGTAAGATTTCTTTCTGTCATCTTCAAAATGTCACCATGTAAAAAATATGCAGAATTGAATTCTATGCCACAAATTCTCATTCATTATGTTAAAATAAATTCAAGCTAGTTTCATTCCTTCTTGAGCTAAGCTCTTTCAAGAAACAGATCTCCTTCTGCAGACCCTGCCCCTTCCAAAATCCATTCATCCAAGAACAGACAGCTTTATCAGGAACACAATTTGAGGTGTCCATTCAGGGAATTCAGAGGAAAAAATTTGACTTTGATGGAAAAGTGTCAAAGGAAAACGCTATATCATTATCAATGTTTCAGATCTCAAAACTCAGTATCTTCCATTAAAATCTATTAGTAAATATCATAAAGAACAGATAAAAAATTTGATGAACTCTAGACAATGATATCCTTAAAACCTGACAAAATCACTAACTCCATTATACACAATAACATGGTTGAGAAGTGAATGAAAAGCAGAAATTTCTATTTTCTTGCGATGAATAATATATTTGGGGGACACTGCTGAAGGTTGAACCAAGTTGATAGGATGTACAAGATAGTAGCAACAAAAGAAACAAGAAGTGTAACAATAATACTAACACGTGGCTACAAAAGTTATAGACTTACACAACACAGCTAGTCAGTTACTGCAACAACTCTAAAAAGGAGACTAAGAAAGAACCTTAAACTGTAGTCGATTGTTGAGTTCGACCCATAAAAACCTCCTATTCATTTCCATCCTTCTAAATTGTTGATTGGATTGCAAAATTTAGTGCGGAATTAAAGTAATTTAGAGGCTTAGGCGTTGATCGTTAAAATAAAATAGTGAGAAATTACATATAGAAAAAGGAAAGGGGGAACAGTAATTGTAAGATGAGAATTGCATAAAATTACCTTCCTAAGAAAATGAAACCATTGAGGAGGAAACACTGGCCTGTTCGCACCAAAAGCCGCCTCGACCTACGCTACGAAACGAAACAAGAAATAAATAAAATATGAATATGAGAGAGAATCATGGAAGGGGAAGGGAGTTCGCTCGCCTAAGACAGAGAATAAGAACGCGATGAAGGCAACACGCCTCTCTGAAACCCTCCAACCATAGAACTCCAGCTGCCTTCGCTTTCGACTTCGAGTTGCCTACCATTTCTGCCTGCCTCCAATTCTCTCTGTATTTCAACCTGCTCAAATCTATCATCATAATTCCTACAGGTTTCAAATACTTATTATTAATATCGTTTTCTCTTTCATTATACAAAATAATACTACTACTTTAATCAATAAAGAAATGTGAAGAGACCCAACTAACTTAAGTTTATCTTGTCAATCTTTAATCTAAACTCCATTTAAGATAATAAAAATCACATTAAAGAAGAGGATATAATAAAAATTACTTTGGAGAACAAGATATAATATCCTATTTAAAATAAAAAAATACATTAGACAACAAGATAAAATAGTCCATAATATATTCTTATTCTATTGCTACAACATATAACAGGTAACAAAATAAAATAATAAAATATACTATCTGTTCTTTATCCTATAAGCAAAGAAGCTCTTAATGTTAATTTGATTTAAAGTTACATAAAATTAATTTTAAAATTAATGATTGAAATAAATTATGCACAAGCATATTTAATAAAAATGATTTGGTTAAAAATCATTTTTTTCACTTTGCTAACATTATACCAAATAAGTTGTTAATCTTTCCAAAGAGTTAATCAAAATCCGAATCCGAGTGATCAAGAATTAAGATGTTGATATGATTTTGGGTTTTTTTGTTATGGGAATCACTCTTTTTTTTTCCTGCTGCAAATGGGAATCATTTGTTTAAAATGTTGTGCCACAGTAAAATTCCTCTCAAGTTTACATATTTTTCATCAAAATATTTTTTTTTATTTCATTTCATCCATAACGTTTAGAATCACTAAACACACCTACATGGCCACTATAAACACATTATATATAGATATATCATTCTTCACAGACAATCCTCCTGAGGACATTCCTCCTCGAGTCCAATAGGACATTTATATGTGACAAAACTCTCTCCAAATATTTAATGTAACTATTTAATGTAACTGCATACTCGGGACAATTATTTTTTAATATTTCATCATATTGTAATATTAACTTTTAAATTATATTATCATGTGACAAGATAATAAAATATAATAATATATATATAAAACTTACATGTTACTTCTATTGACTTTTGGGTGAAATCTGTGATTTTTAACCTACATTGCCGTTAGCATGACCTCCACAAAAATTTTCCCAAAATTATTCAAAACATTCATTTTATGATGATTGACAAATTATTGTGAAAGTTTTACATGCACTTATACCAATCCTACAAAGCATCAACAGGTGAACATAAAAGACAGATCGACTATTCATTTTTTCACCTATAATTAATACTATCCCAAATTTAAATATTATACAAACTTATTAAATGGAAATAAATCGTTTTAAATTAAGCTGAGACCTAATGTGGTTTTACCCGGAAAACCCTCTGCTGTAAGCAGGGACCAAGTGGCAAGAAAAACAAGACAAGGTCCTATGTATTTTGTTATTCAAATGTTAATATTTCCCAAAAGGAAGGGAGGAGGAGGAGGACGAGGAAAAAGTAGAAGGGGTCGCTCTACAGGTAGGTGTGACCTGTGAGGTGCAGAATCTATATCTATATAATAACTAAAATTTAGAACAATTCCCCATGCATGTATTAAACAATTCATTTGACTAGAAAATCTACATATCCTGACTTCCATATTTTCCCCTGACAAGTGCAAAGAGGATATGGAGGTCGGCTCGAGTTCCATTTGCAGACACTGACTATAACATTGCTACGCTATCCAATTCAAAATTTGATGATGAATACTTTCATTTAACTGAGGTACACTATATATAATCAGTGTGCAGAAAATTACATTGGCCTTTGTCTTCGGTATGGAGTGTAGGGGTATACAAGGCAAGATCAGAAAGCATAATCATCAGGACGCCAAAAGAACAGTGATAGGAAACTCTCATTCTTCCACTCCAACTGTATCAGGAAAAAATATGATGGGGAGGGAAATAATCAGTAAAATACACGATGACCTTGGCAAAGTCCCTCCCCAGCGCCTCAAGCTCATTGAGATATGCAAGATGTGATGCAAAGAATATATCAAGGTGATCTCATGGATTCTTGCCGTCTAAGAGGAATGCCTTCACCATCATCAAAGCCATCCTCCTCCGAATGCTTAGGAAGTCGAATAGACAAAGATGTTTGTAAACCTGCACATGAAGATAATATTAATATACTGTGTTTGAAGACTCCAAAACCTTACAGCAGGAAGTGCATGTGAGCTTGAGAGAGAGTAATCTAAAGTCACGTTAAATTACTACAGTTGGATCACTAGAGCATACCATCAGCCATATCCTTAGTCTTGTGAAGAAGAAAAGTTCCTGAAAGTATTGTCACAAACCCACATATTTCTGTCATAACTTGTGTTGGACTCTGCCTATCCCAGTCCTGATATCAAATTCAATTCTCAAATCAAAGGTCAACCTTCAAAATAGCAAAAAAATGGACAGACATTGAATATGTAAAGAACAATTGAACTAATGTTTCTGCGCATCGAATCAAATACAAGACAATTGAAGTGACAAATCAAAGAAAATCCATTCTTATTTGTGTACCAGGGGATTTGCATGTCTGTACGTTTAAGGGAAAGAACAAAAGTTCCACACCCTCTTGAATATAGCAGTTTGACCACAATTTTCTCATCTTAATATCTCAGATGCAAAAGTTTAATTAGTAATAGTATATAGTGACTGTGTAAAAAAGTTTTACACTGTCATCCAATGATGTATTGTCACATCATTTAATGAGTATGACATCTCATGTATTATTAAACCCATTAAATGATGTGGCAATACCATGGTAGTTAGTATCTTACGATTCATGCGATTCGACTCCCGAAACGCAACGAAATCAGAACTCAGCGATACAAATCGCACGTTGAATCTTTTTTTGTCATGAATCTTTGTTGAATCTTGCGATACAGATGAGTATCGCTTGTATCTCGATTCCAGTTCCGATTCAAGAGATACAATAGCACAGGTCGCGCACCACCGAACCGGGTCCGGTCACACGACTCGGTTCTGAAAACTTGCAGATTTTTTTTTTTGCTATTTTTTTAGGAAAAAAGGGGGGAAGGGGCTGAAAAGCTGCTCTTTTGATTTAGGTCAAATTATAATAGTTGTTTGTCTCCCCAAGTTCCCATGTACGCTTTCTATCTCTTGCGGCTGTGTATTCTACTATTCGTCCACTGTTTTATTGTCCCACACTCCCACACCCACTAAAACATTTTTGTATTCTACTGGTCCCCTCACTTTTCTCTATGTTTTTTATTCTACTTTTCTCTAATTTTAATTTCATGTGTTATATTAGCTTATATATTAGTTTATGCAATGAATTGCTCATTTATTTAACTGAAAAATGCTAATAATTTTATGTTTTCAATGTATTTTATATGAGAATATATATGTTTATGTTGTTTATGTCATTGATCATGTAACTTACGATTCAAAAAAAGATTTGATTCACGATTCGGAAAATAGGTCTTCCGATTCATGATTTGAATCTCGATTTGATAACCATGGGCAATACATCATTGGATTACAGTGTAAAACTTTTACACTGTCAATGTATATACATTAAATCCTAGATGTGCCTCAGCACTCAGCAGATAGCCATTTATTCTCAACAACATTCCTCTCTCTCCATTCGCAGACAATTGATTACAGATGGTCTAAGTGGGACCCACTAGGAGAATCTTGACTAGCAAATAAAATTAGGTTGACATAGTTCTAGTCAACAACCAGTAAATAAGTATAATTAAGAATCTTGTGACAGTACCAAAACAAAATGGCATACGTCACCTTAACAAACTAAAAAGAGTAAGAGGTACACAACGTCTAATGACAACTGAGAAAAATCGAGCATGAATCTAAACTATCAGAAGACCATAATGCGGAGACTTTCTAGGAGAGATCAACAAAGCAATTTGAAGCAAACAGCAAAAAGCTTAAAAGAAATCTTAATTAAATCTGAACTGCTGAACTATTCTGCCTCAATGCCTAAATATCTTTCTTAATTTTTATTTTGCTGTTATAATAAAATCAAGAGGAATTTAAACACACAAACACAGTAATACAGTGCATAAAGAAAGATGTTTTAATGTAAAATAAAAATGTTGGCCAAGAGGATTCGAGAAACACATTATAAAATATGCAAACATACAGTCAATCTTGACTATTTCCACACAATTTATAGAATCTTAAAGGTAAAGCAATGAAATGGTGTCCAACAATATCAGTTAAGCAACATATAATACCTTAAACATGATAACACTGGCCACGATGGTTAATGTTGTGAACATAACATAATATATAGGAGATACCACTGCCGTATTAAAAGTATCCAGTGCCTGATTGCAAAAAAAAAAAAAAAAATAGTCACAAGAATTATAAAGTAGAAAGTACTAGCTATCAAATTATTAAAAAGAAAAAAGATGTGAAAATATGTAAAAGTAATTGCACAATATTAATAAGCAGCAAGATCATGCCCAAAACAACATCCAGGACTAGCAATGGTATGCTGAAGTCTCGTCATAATCCTACAAATTCAAGTTTAAGGCTATAGAGACGAACTTGTTCTCATAAACCATCCAGATAACTAAACCTGCCTTTATATGCATTTAAATTATTAAACCATTCATTACACATGCTTCATCAGACCTTCTTCTTATTCATTACCCACCTGCAAGTCTCGTTTTAATATTGAGATATCAATTTCAATACACTACTTCACTGATTCAAGAAAAAAAAAATGGACTAGAAGATTGTCATTCTCTTTCATAAATAACAATGTAAAACATGAAGAGTTTAAGGAAAAGTATTACTCCATCTTTATAGTAGAACTACCACAGCAAGACTGCAAAATATCTTCACCACGGTGAGTAATGGATAATGTATTCATTATTTCTCATCTTCAGATTAATGTTTTTCATGCTTTAATTTTTTGCCAGCAAAAATAATCCTTTTTGTGCTTAATTTTTGTTGAAGTTACTTTATGAACTACCAATTTCTTTTCATTTTTATTATATTTCTTATGAATTGAAGTCAGATACATGTTATATTCTCACTCAAACGATACAAAGCCACAGTTTCTATGTGTTCACCCAATATTCAACCTGCACACATTGGCTCCACTTCAAAATGAAGGACAATTTTGAATTTCCCCGGATTTCCAACAGTCTGCATGCCACGTGGGTGAAACTTAGAAACTTAGTTTAAGGGTTTTCCCAAAAGCATTAAAAGACAAGAAGAGGAATTCTTGGCCAAATGACAAACAAGAAAGTCAAGCTTCTCGTGTTCCTTGTAGATAAACTCTCTTCCTCAAATTGTTGTCAATTTTTCTATCAAGCTTTTGGGGTTTCCTTCATCATTTAAAAAACAAATATTTTACATTTTCCTCTTGTTTACATATTTGATATAATTTATTCATTGAACAATGGATATAAAAATTCAGTTCTTTACCTTTAAATCAAGGGGAAAAAATTCTCAATCAATCACAGAAGTTCACTTAAAGTTCACAAGGTCATATGTGATGGTAATATGCTTATGTTAAAGATTTTCCATAAGAAAAAGACTTACAGTTCCAGAAACATATCATGGATAAGACAGAAAAGAAGATAAAATATAACCACCATTTGAACAATTTTATATTCTATTCAACAAAATCAAGAATAGAGTATACATGTAAATTGTTCAGAAAATAAATAATGCTTATACAAAAAAGGAAAGCATAAACATAAAATACATGATACTTATACTTCCACAGATTTCACTGAATGGTGTACTGGAAAGTCAATTAACCCATTTCCATGTATAAGATACTTGTTAACCAAAGGAAGTGCACGGGGGAACATGTTTGGTGTTGACAAAAAGAAGTACAAGGTAATACTTCAAATAAATATAAAATTTCATGGAACTAATGAAAAAAAGTATCATACCTTATTCAAATAATTCATTTGGGTAAGAACACAAAAAGTTACAACTAGAGTGAATGCCCAAGTTTGAGGGTAAATTAGCTGGTTCATCCCTGACAGAGTTAACTTTATGGCAATTCCAAGAGCCTTAACACTCATAACCTGTCAAAGGAAAACCTTACAGTATAAATATGGGGAAAAAAAGATAACAAGGGGAGAACCAAGACTACTAGAAAGTCATCAACGACTAGATAATGAGACATACCGATAGAGAACCTACAAGGGAACAAACACCAATATAAACCATTATGTGTGTCTGGCCATATAGAGGAATGAAGTGGAAGATAAGAATAAAGGTAGCTGTTATAACCAAAGCTGCATAGAGAAGAAATGCTGCAAATGAAAGATTGTGTCTCTTGGTCAGTAGTTATGATATTTTGAGCAGAGTAATATTTCAAGTAGGAACATGGTTACCTGGCTCCATGGCAAGATCCCATACTTCTGTCACTGATTCAATTTCCCTTTCTTGAGGTGCATGTAAAACAATTGTCGTAGACCCCACAACACACAAAACACAACCAAGAATTCCAAATATGTGTAGCCTCTCCCGTAAAATAATATGAGCAAGAGCAGCACTGCAAGACAACATTGAAAATCAGAATTTATCAAAAGTCAAGCATCAATATGAAGCTAAATTTTCATCATGCCTGATAATAATGCTAAGAGCACCAAGAGGAGTGACCAATATAGCCGGAGCAAATGCATATGCTGCAAAATTCGCAATCTCTCCGACAATCACTGTTGAAATCACAAATGTGTTAGAATAGAGTATTCAATTAACTTATTAATATCATTAGCTATAGGCAACTAAGATCAATGATTTGTATGTAGATATTTTGTTAGTATCTTTGGATGGCTTTTGTGTCCCTGCAGAAATATACCCTTGAAAAGTGTTTGAAGCAAAATATAAGAAAATTTAGTCGAATAGATGGAAAAGGTACAAGCATTAGCAACTCCTTTTTAAAATTTACATAAATTTGGACAGTAAGTTAAAGTTAGACAACTTAACCTAAAAGTTAAAACTTGTAACTTTTAGCTAAAAGTTCATAAATCGCACACGGATGAAGGGAAAAACATACAGAAGAACACCCCTATTTGGATTTGATAAGGTTCCGCATAGGACCAACTTATACAAGTCTAGTAATCACATTACTTTCTGCGGTTAAATAACTAGAAATTAAATAAAGCAGAAAAATCATTGATACAGTTCACAATGTCAGTCAATCAATAAGAATTTGCACAAACAATAGTGAAGGAAAAGATGTGCTACCATTCAATTAAATAATCATTCCACAACAATTAGAATCATGTATGACTCACTTGTTATCATGCCCACCCACCAAAGCGGCTCATACAAGTACGAATAACCTCCACTCCCTGTCAAAGATAATTATTTGGAAAATCAGTCAGTGTTACTATTGCACATGATCTGATAGGGAAAATGCTATAGACACAAATATGTAGCAAGAAACAGTCATTTTGCAGATGAAATCATTCTATGAAGAAAAAAAACAATCTGAGTCAATACAGTTGACAAGCATCCATTGCATTTTAACATAATATAATGAGAATGTATCAGTAGGAGAAAAATAAAAGATACTCATACTGATCAGTGGCAACAATGTGAACACATTTAATTTCTAGATAGTTTTTACACCATATTTTTAACATTAACAGCAGGATCAGGTCATATCAAACTCCATTTTCTGTGTCAAAATCAAGACAATGCCATTATGCTAAAGTAAAATAATATTGATCACTCATTACTCCATGCAAAGGAGCGGAAGAAAAGAATTGTTAACATCACCAAAAAGTTCTATGAAAATGGATGAAAAATTCAGAGATAACACCTAATCTACCATTTCTACATCTAATTTCTGGGTTGTAAAACGTGATGAGAACATATAAAAAGCTTGGCAAAGCAATAAATCCAGTTTAGTCTTGGGATTTCAGTCAGTTGAACTTAGCTATTCAATGAAAGCAGAAAACCTCCAGATCTTTAGAAATTTAATATTCCATTCCTGGCACGATCCACTAAACCAAACTTGGAAATTGAACTCCGATAAAGAAAAGTGTGGCAAGTTAACAAAATTGAGCAACTAACTAGCAGTTCCAGGCCAGAGATCAGTGGACCACGAGGAAAAACTACCAGTTCAAAGCGCGGTAACTAGTAATAAATCAAAAAAATCAAATCACGAGTAGGAGATGACACCAGAATTCACCGGATCGATGACGAGGCCTTAAGAGCAGAACAAATCTGAAATTACTCGGTGCCTACATTTACTGGCTGAATCAATGGAAGAAGAGAAGAATGAATACCTGCCCTGATTCCACTAGCGCCGGCCTTCTTCAATCCCTTTTTTTTAACAATGAAGCTGGCACCGATGAAGAAGCTTGAGGAGAGAGCAAGGCATAGACCTTTTATGTTGTCAGAGGACATTCCCTCACGCCAGCTAGAACTGGAAGAAGAAGAAGAAGAAGTCGCCATGCCACACGAACAAAAACCCTAGGTTTCCAGAGAGGGTGTCGGTGTGGGGTGGATGGGAGTGGGATCTTGCCACTTGAGACTCCAAATAATCGAAAATCTATCTCTCAAGATCAAGAGGATTTTCCTTCCTGGATACAGCTGTCACGAAAGGTTCTCTTCCGCTGGATCGGAAATGTTTTGCAATTGCGATTGCATATGCATACCGAGAGAAAGAGAAAGAGAAAGAGAGAGAAAAGGAAACACACAGGAGATAAAAACTAAATTAATTTTACAGTGTAACTAAGGCTACTAACAAGGTTGATGAGTGCTACACTCCATTGTTGATTCTCTGCTAATACCTACTTGATTCACAATTACTCTCTCTCTCTCTCGCTCGCCAAATCCCAATACCCTTCTCGCTTCTTCCTCCCCTACTTTTTCTTTATTTTGTTTTATTTATCCTACAATAATAATAATAATTATTATTATTATGGTTGCACTGTCGTCACTCGCATACCCAATGGCATATTCATTTTTTTCACATGAAAATAAAAATATTTCTTTATTTCGCTATTTTTAATGAGTCTATTTCTGTTTTAAAGTTTTAAATGAGGATAACTAGATTTAACAGACTCACTTGTATTTTCAAAAGGATAATAATTTATCTCCATCATTTCTCAAAATTGGTTAGAAATGAAAACAATTACCAGCTGTTGAAGCCAACCAAGAATCAAAAAGGTTTTGCCGTCTTTACTTGTTTTAGGCTCCAACATTGGCGAACAAATCTATACTATTACTATTTTGCTTGGTTTTTTATGTTTTATTGATTTATTGATGAATGATGATAATGAAATGAAGTAGACTTTTGACTTAAATGAGTAAGGAAAGGGCAAAAAGGACAAGGCAACAATTTCTTGGTGCACCTGTATTTTTTTAAGGGTTTTAATTTTTTAAACAATTTCGAAGATATTTTTTAATATATGAAAATGTTAGTTTTTATTTTGGTGCTGATAAAAAAATTACTTTTAAAAATAATAATAATTACAATATATTATATTATATTGATTTTATTTTTAAATTTATAAGATAAGATAAATAAAGTAAAAAATTAATATTTTTATACTCGTTAATAAAAACAAATATTATAAAATCTTTACAAAAATATAAAAAATTTTATTAATTAAATCAAGTAATCAACCCTTCGTAATAGTAGTAATTAGTAGTTATTTACCCTTATCCAACATTCTCTCGATGATTTTTAACATTATCTCTCTTATTTTATTGGATGATGAATTACACACATTATTTTCAAGAGTACAATTCTCCATGTCCTTAATACTAATCATTTCTTTCTTTCTATTTGGAATTTTAAATATTAATAAATGTCAATCCTAAATTTTAAAATTTATTTAAGATTCAAAATTTTATTTTGCATTTTCTATTCCAATCCTTAATTTTAATTTTAATTCAAAATTTTATCTTGTCATTAGAGCCATGTTTTTCAAATGACTTAAAGTGTTATCTTTTTGGTTAAATAAGTTTTTTTTAGGAAAAAAAAAACAGTCTTAACATGTTTGACTTGTAAGATTATATTCCGATATATTTTCGAGTATCCTTTTTTTGTTGGTCAAAAAGTATCCTTAAATCAGGTCAATGTAAAACACGTAGGGTCTGTTTGGTTTGCAGTTGAGTAGAATTGATTCTAAAAATGAATGGTTAAAATCGATAATGCACGCTTTACGAATTAAGTTGGACGGAAATGATTTAAAATCAATTCTACAGAATTAAGATAATTTAAAATTTAAACCAAACGGACACGTATCCATTACATGTTTTTAACATTGCTCAGCTCAGCTCAGACCCATGACCCAACAAAGAAATGAACACTAGTTTGACTATAATAGTAGAAGTCTTCTTTCATAAGCATTTTAATATTGAATTTACCCCATAAAAATCAATTTCATCCTGTGGCTACTTATATACTATACATCACATGTAACACTTTATTTCCATTACTGTTGTTCGTGAAAATTACAAGAATGCCATGATAGTTCTATTCTTGTTTTGAACCAAAATATCACAAAAGCTGAACTGCTGCTATGGCAGGTATTTTTTCTCGCAATTTTTGTGTAACAGCGACACGAACAGTCATGACACCAGCAGCTGGACCTGTGATTCGGATCTTCACTATTGGCTCATCAATGCCTACCAGCTCAAGAGATCCATCAGCAGCCCCAACCAAATAAGGCCTTATTTCCTCTAGAACCTGAAGGAGTTACTACATATTAAACTCTGCCAACATTTCATATTAATGTTACAGAAAGGAATTTACATAAACATGTTTTCATTAAGACAAGAACTGAATAGGCACTGCAATTTGCAATGGAATAGTAATTAAACTAGCTGAGAATGTTGTTGATCTCGATATAGTGATTAAAAAATAATAAAGTCCATACTTGTCCCACTTCTTGCCGTCAATAAATAAGAATGTAATATAGAGGCAGAAATGCTAAATTTTCAATAAAATCCAATGTAAGCTTATTCTTTTGGTACATAAGTGGCAATGAGATTTGAACTCATGTCCTCATGCAAACTACTCAAGCCTCTCACCACTAGGCTAATTCCAAAGGCTTAACATAAGCTTATTAGATCTTAGACCAGACTCAGTAACCATGATCCTATACATACAAGGTCAACCACATAATAGGACAAAGAACCTTTCTTTTACTGAAACACAGGGCTTGATATTGAAGTTTAAACTCCATAGTAACAACAAGTATTCAGTGTGAAATCCCATTCCACCAAGTAAACAGTGTACAGATTTGAGTAATAGTCAAAAGAAAGGTTTCCTATGGGATTGATTTAAATTTAATCTCTCAATGGACAGGCAGGGAATTTACTTTCAATTGTTTAAAACTTTCTACTTCTCGCATGGAAGGTCTTAAAGTGTGTAATTTTTTAATAAACTTAGATAACGTATAATTAAGTGTAAATTTTATGACAAAAAAGTGTAACTTTTTCCCAAATGGTTTGAATTTCACAAATGATCTCCGTCAACTTCCATGATTGCCAAAAAATTATATAATAGTTCGCAGTAGTTATGATTCATTAATTTTCCCCTTGAAGTACATTAGCTATGTTGTTTCAAAAACATCCCTAGAAACTTCAACAACTGTATCTTTTTCATTTTCATTGTTAGATTCTTTGTTCAATTAAATCCACTGAAGTACTATATGCTTCTTTTTTTCATATCCTTCATGATAAGATAGATGTTTCCCTCTCAAAGCCCTTTCTTATGTGTATGTGTATACTATACATGTGTGTTGCCATTTGCAAGTATGAATATTCTATTTGAAGTATGAATCATGCAGAATAACCAGTGCAGTATATATATGCATAATCATAATGTTACACAGAACTAACCTTCTCTATGTTTTCTTCATTTAGCTCAAGACCGGTTTCTTCATCAGCTATTGGTTCAACTGCCACTATTTCAGGGATCTTTTCCATTAATCGACGCTCAATGCCCATTTTCATTGTCATAACAGCACTCGGACACGAGCCACATGCACCCTGTAGCTTCAACCGTACAACATTGCCATCAATTTCATGTAAAGCCACATTTCCACCATCTGCAATGAGATATGGTCGAATTTCATCCAATACACTTTCTACATTTTCAGCAGTTAATGGCAATTCCACTGCTGGATTTGGAGTAGCAACGGCCCTTACAGCTGTACAAGCATGATAATGAAGATAACATTGAGGTCCCAATTGTTAAATAAACGAAAAGAAAGAAAATCTCAAGCTGAATTTGTAATTAAAGGTAGCAACATTGGAAAACTAAGGTCTCATTCTCCAGGGCCATGCTTAATAATTAGAAGATTATCATAATCATAGATACATAAATGTTCAAACTTCAAATACTTATTAGATAATAAGGCATATTGAACTATTTGCATACTGTGTACAAATTGAATTGAATTAATCAACAATTCAAATCCAAGTATTGTATTGAAAGAAGAATCTAGAAAAGTTGAGGGTGACTGACCAAACCGGCGTGTAGAGTGTGGTAAATGAATCCGAACAGAAGGACGCAGCAGGTAACCTCTCCTCCTGAAAGGAACATGGCAGCCAAAAAAGGTCGTACCCTGCGAAGCGAAAATTAGATGAGAAGAAGGTTATTTTGAAAAGAAAAGAAAAGAACGCGAAAACCCCAAAGAAGAAAGAAACCTTTCTGCAGGTGGAGGAACGAGAGCATGAAGGAGGTTCGAGGCCTCTGCAGGAGGACTGTGTATTGAGCACTACACCTTGCATCGTGTTTCTGAAATCCTTTGACCTAACAAAGCAGTTAATCAGGGACGGACAGGGATCTTTGGTTGGTTTTTCTTTTCTGTTTTTCTTTCTCTTTCTCACCACCCAAACACCAGTTCCGTTTCTGGCTCTGCTTCCTTCATTTTTGGGCCTTTGCTTTAAGCCCAATCTTTTTGGGCCCGGTCAACTTTAAGTTAAATAAATTGGACTCCATTAGTTTCATTAATTAAATGGATTATCACCTGTTTGGTCTTATCTTTCATAAATCATAATTTACCTTCCAATACCATTTTCGAAATGATCAATTTTGATTTAATATTATAAAGGTTTTCAATTACCATATGATTATGGTAGGATAAGCTAACTTCTTATCAAAATTATTTGTTACCCTAAGTACTTATTATTTTTTAAATCTAATAATAATAATTAATATCATTGAAATCTTCTCTTTTTTCTGTTTTAAAAAAAACATATGTTGTCTGATTGTAATGACAATTGTCAAGACACATTTGTCTTACTATTGAAAGAACTCAATCACTTTTAACGCTCCTATAAATAATAAATCTGATTAAAACTTGATGTGAGTGTTTGCTTTGTGTATTTTTGTTCTTTATTTTCTCACTTTTTGCAGGAATTGATGAAGAGCCTGGTCCTTAATTTGATGTGAATGGATACAAACATTAATTTTTACAACTTACAAGCGTGACCATATGATGCAAAGACAAAAAGAAAATACACACTTGCCACTTGCCAGAAATTAATAATACAAATCAACACAAACTTGTTAACGACCAATCCCAATTAAACATGAACAAAAAGAGCAATGAAGGATAGATACATTATTATTATTATTAATTAAAAAGGAGAAGCATAAAGAGGGTTATGGTGATTCGTAGAAGAAGTCTTTCTCTTGAAAAAGAAATCCCCCACAAGAGGGATGATAGGCTTTTGCTTGAAGCTCTTCCTCCCTTTTCTCCCTCCGAAAAGATGGTCATTTTCTCCAAGACTCAGTATCTGTGACAATGTTTGTGAATCCTCCATCCTTCTCCTCCTCATATGCTCATCCCTTTTTTTCTTCTCTTCTTCTTCATTTTCTCTCTGAATCTCAAACCTCACTGCCTTTGTTGCCACCGCAGCCTTCCCCGCCGCTGCAGCCTCAGCTTGAGCCAACTTGGACATGTTTTTGTGAAGCTCTGCGTTGAGAGTAGCCAATGCCACCTCTGTTTCACTGCCTCTTTCCTTCAGAAGCTTGAGCTCCACCTTCGTTTTCTCAAGCTCCGCCTCCAGCTTCTTTATTGTATCAAAAAGGCCATTCCCATTCCCATTGGTTTCTTGTTTAGGGCTACTTATTGTTATCGGTGATGAGAACCTCCATGATGGTTCTCGCTTGACAGCTGGAGAATATACAGACTCTGTCTCTGACAATGGCTTTGGAGAGTAGATTTCGCCAACAAGAAGTCGTTCTCCGAAGATGGCGACGGCTTCTTTGACGGAGCTGAAAGGACGAGAAGTGTCTACGGTGGAGCTAAAGTTATGGCTTCTTGAGTCAGAGATGATGCTCTGTTGAGGCTCCATTTCCATTGTTGAGGGATGAGGAGAATGCGAAAGAGGGGTGGTATAGGTATAATAGTTGAGGGTTGGTTGGTTTGGTTAGGTCGATATTAGATTGGTTATCTTTGCTTGCACTTCAGAGGAAGAAGAAGAAGAGAGGCAAAAACAGAGTGATGGTTGTTATTTGAAGGCTAAGACAAAAATACATCAGATTGTGTTGAAGATGACCGCCAAACTAACGGCTGAGCGAACCAAGTGACCAGTTTTTTATCCACAAAAGTAAGGCTAGTTCGGGTGGTTACTAGTTTTTTTTTTGTTTTTAAAAATTTTTAATAAATTTTTACAATCCAAAAAGTGTGTTTGGCCAGATTAATAAGTTAGCTACTAGTTACTAGCTTATAAATTAGTTTGATCAATATAAAAATGTTTGGTAATGTACCTTAAAGTAACTTATTTTAGGAGCTTATGAGCTGCAAGTTACTTCACCTAACTTCTAACTTCTAACTTTTAACTTATTTAATTTTCTTCTATCACTATCAATTATATTTTAATATATTTCCCTTATTATCCTTAATTTCTTTTTACCTATTATTATCTATTTTCAATTTTAATAATAAAAACCTTTCAAATTCTTTTACTTATTACTACCTATATAATAAGTAATTTAAAAAAATATGAATTAATTAAATTGTTATTTTCTTTTCACTATTTTATGAAATTGTTTTTATATTATACTAATTATTTTATCAATTTCACTATTTATTTTCATTTTTAATTAAATATTTTATCATTAAAAAATTTAATAAGAATTTTATTATTTAAAAAAAAACTAAAATTATAATTACATAATAATATATTTTTGTCTAGAAAACAAAAATAGAATTTATATAACAAAACTTATGTAGTTATGTCCTTTTATGTTATTTTACATTTACCAACTAACTTATCAACTAGTTTTATCAAACACTTCTAATTTAATAAGCTAACTTATCAACTCAGAGCTTATCAGCTACCACCTAGTTTTTTCAAACACACCCAAAATCAAAAACTGAAAACTAGTTTTGTAGTTTTCAAAACAAACAAAAAGTTATTTTCAGTTTTTAGTTTTCAGTTGTAAAAACTTAATTCAAAGTTTTTAAAAATAAAAAAATGAAAACTCGCAACCACCTCGAATGGGGCCTAAGTTGTTTACACGAGTGATTCATAATTTAAAAAAATATATCAAATTTAATAAATACAAATATAAATTATATCAAGAATTTAATTCGTCAAAAAAATATATATATATCGAGAATTTAATTAGAAGATTTTAAATTATAGGGATTTAAATAAAACTTTGATAAAACTATAGGGACTTACTCATTAATTTAACCTTATATATTTTATGTCGCTATATTTAATAAATAGGTGTAGGGAAAAAAAAGTAAAAATAAGGGTAAAAGTAAGGGTAGGACATGTTTTTCTTATCATAAATAGATATGATTATTTATTAACTACCTATTTTTCATTCTTGGTTTGGGAGTAGATAAGGGTTGGTTTGGCCTTTTTTTAAGTTTATAAGTTATTTTAAAGTTAAGGTAATAAATGAGAGCTTTTTAAATTGAAGTAAAAACTATTTGACGGTTTCATTTTTTCTAACTTAAAAACTTAGTTTTAAATAAAAAAATTGTTTGATAAAATATTTTATTAAAATTATTTTATTTTCCATAAATTTAACACAAATAGCATCTAATTACAATTTATAAAATTCTGATATTTTTAACTAATAAAAGATAAATTTTAAAATAAATTTCAATAATATTATAAATTATATTAATAAATTTCAGTAAATAATTGATAATTAAAATATAAATAACCAATGAAAAGTATTTTAAAATGTAAAATATACTTAATTAATAAATTTTGATATATCCTAACCATACAAAGTTATAAACAAAGCCAACATGACATACAAGTATATTCTCTTTTTTTTTCAAGTGATTTCTTAAAACATTAAACAAATCGGGCAAATCTCTCCACTCTGCATATATACAATCCTAACTCTACATACATGCAAAATGATGAGAATCCCAGTATCAATTGTGACAATCCCTTTGTTGTGCTTTATTTAGTGGTAAAGATGTATAAATGTTGCAAAACCTATAACAGGGGATTTTGGCGATCACTAATGTAAAGCAGTGAGTGGGTGGTCTACAATTAAGGCATCGTTATACACCGTTGAATTTATAAATAAAATAATTGATGGTTTAGATTATTCACGGGTTACCTGAAACATTGAAATGAAAAAATATTATGAAATTGCCATGTTAAAATGAATAAATTACAAAACTTTCCTGTTGACTTAACTTTTATAATTGGTGTTTATTCGTTGTCAATTTTTCATATGCGATATGAAAGTTTAAGTCGCCACCTATGTCGTCGGAGTTATGTACTGTGAGATGAAAAGAGAACGAAACGGGGGTGGAATAAGACCATGGAATGCTATGAATCGCACAATTACAAGTCCATTTTCC